>JACGCM010000032.1:0-1200000 GCA_014058105.1 Kingdonia uniflora | reverse complement strand
TTGACTTGTTTATGTTTTTCTGTTTGAGCTCGACCTACGTTCTTCATCAGTTCGTGGAATAGGTGCCGATGTTGACTGTTGATGTTACATTTAGAATGCGTGAGTCTGGCATAGAGGTAATTCGAACTGGAATAACTCGATTTGGGGTTAGATCGGGGGATAGGTCCCTACAGTACTAAAGATAGATAGGCCAGATCATATTTGTACATGTTGAATATCTTCTAGATAAGAACATGGGGAAGACGATGATATTAAGAATAAAATAATTACTTGGACAAAGCAAAGGCTTAGAATGAAGGCGATTTTGTCATTTCACTTTCATCATTCTTGTAATTGTACAAGTTGTTATTATTATTAAACTCATGTAAGAGGAAAGCTTAACTATTCTAATGGTCCCTAATTGCAAAATCACTATAAATCTCAATTAACGATCATAAGTTTCATTTGGGATAAGCATAAGTAACCCTATTACTTTAGAGATCAATCTAAATTGTAATATTATAGCATATTATAATGGAATGCTTTCTGGAAGGATAACTTCGCTAATACTTAAGTAAGGAATATGCAACTATAAACTTTAGCACAGGATTTTACATGGAAAACTCATTAAAACCTGAGAAAAACCACAGCCTGAAGGAGGATTTAGATACAAAATCTAATAGTTTGTTAGTTACTATAATTGTTTGAATATACGGACGTGTGAATGTATGAAAAATGTAGAGTTGCAAATCCGATTATCATATTCTCTGCCTGTATTTATAGTAGATACATGCAGTTACAAAATAAAATAGTTTCCTAATTTGGTGGGTAGTAGGCAAACTTCATGAATCTCTTTGCAACGGCTCTATTTCACCAAGCGTAATTGAGCTTTGTAGTCGCAGATATTACATCTTCTTGAATGATGGAATATCTTTGACTAAATTATTTTACCTTCTTCTTATCGAATCTGGGAAATACGCTACTACAATCACCCCATTCTCTATACAATTACTTGTTGTTGCGTCGAGAATAATATCATATTGTTATAGGGTCATCGAATAATTTAGGAAATCTACGTTTTGTCACTTACAAGGTTGAAAGTCAACTGAACCTGGTCATTTATATTCTCGGTGAGCATTTATGGCAGGATGCTAGACTGTGGTAACTATAAATAGCCTGAGAAGGATGGAATGGTTGTTCGGCAATTTGTAAAGGTAAGGATTCAGTGATGGTGACGATGCGATTTTAGGCATTGCACAGCAGTTTTTTGGAGCTTGTGAACGTTGGTATGGTGAGTTGAAAGAATTTTACTTTGGCTGGTTGTCGCTGTCATCTTATTATTCGAAGCTGGTAGAGCTGAGATTTGAAGAAATGACGGAGGTAGAGGCGGAGATCGCCAAAGCGCAGTATTTCTTCCGGTGTCAGCTTCATTTTGTGTTACTAATGGCCTCAGAGTGCATCGAGTATCTTTAAGAATTAGCCACTGCTTATGTAGAGGACAAAGATACTTTGCCGGGAAGTGCGACCCGTGGCGGCTTCTCCAGGTGCTGTCATCTCTGCAATCCGGGTTGTGAGATAACGGTGGTTATAGAGGAGGAGGGTGTGGCTGGTTTTCCTTCGTGGAAGAATATGTCACACTACGAATGTAAAGTAACTTGTAGTATGAGCTTTAATGTAATCGAAGTAATGATCCTTGAATGTGAAGTGTAACAGTTACCTTTATGAAATAAAATGTTGTTGTGGATTTTGTATCGATAAAATATCTTGTTATCTCGAATGAAATGGAAAACTAGTATCTCGAAGAAAAAATGTTGAGTTATGTTGCTTTGAATTGCATTAGGATCTCGAAGCGGTATATTGACTGTGTGGGGTTCGTAAACGGTTCCCAAAGAGGTTTAGTTGACTGGGTGTTCCAACGAATAGTGAATGTTACCTTTAACTCTTGGTAGTTGTGACAGTATGGGTTTTGCATATAAATACCCTTGTATTCTTGAGAATGTCATTTGGATTCTGAGCGGATGGTTAAGACAAGGACGCAGCTGCGTAAGGAGGAGTTTTCCAATTGGGTGTACTTCAAGTATTGGGAATTGTTAGAGTGGTTCTTCGGCAAGTTGTGTGTAAATGGATGGCCGTTGGTACTGATAGAATTGAACTATGAGGGAATGGGTGAAGCGGAGGCAGAAGAGGAGTATGTATTTCACTGTCAATTGTAAACTTTGAGTCCCCCGGAATGCATCGGTAGAATAAGGACTCGAGCTATGGCGTTGGCGAAGAAGGAAGGTGTTGCTGCCGCTCGGTAGAGCTGGCAAACGGGTCAGGTTTGGGCAGCACGGGCAGGTCATAACGGGTTCATGGGTCAGAAATACAATCTCATACCCGACCTGTTCAGTTAAACGGGTCAAAAATGCAAACCCAAACCCGACCCTAATTTAAACAGGTCAACCCGACCCGACCCTTTTGACCTGTTTAAATATTAATTTAGGTCATGGGGACAGGTCATGGGTTTTAACTTCATCTGACACAATTGTGTGAGAGTGGTTTGTTGAAGCTCTAATTGGTAAGGATTGGTGTTACATGTGTTCTAAAATGATAAGTCCAGTAATGGAAGTGGAGATCAAATGCCAATTTTCTAAGATTAGGTTTCTTGAAGAAATGTATAGTAATAATAAAAGAGGATGAGAGAATGAAATTGAGGTGAGATCGGATCAAATGTCATATATTTATGGATAGTAATAACACATAAAGGTCCATTTAGGCTTAAATCTTACCTCGAATGATGGATAATATCATATAAATTATAATTAGCTTAAATTAAACTCAAACGGGTCACGGGTCAACCCAAACAGTTTAAGGTAAACCCTAACCCGACCCATTTATTAAATGGGTTAGACGGGTTTGGGACAAATGACCCGTGACCTATTAATGCCAAACCCAAACCCACCAGAAACAGGGTTGGGTCGGTTCGGGTTGGTGGGTCATGGGTCACTTTGTCGGCTCTACCGCTCAGAGCGGTTAAAAAGTGGACTCATTTTTTTTTGGGTTTGTAATAAATGAACAAACTTGTATTGTGGTGGTCTGACTTGAAATAAATGACTTTATTTTTGTCAGATTTTGTTGTCGATTTTTAAAATTCCAAAATGTTCTCGTAGTATAGATGTGTATATCTCAACTGTCTTCTCAAATGTGATTTGAATTGTGATGGATAAAAAATTGTGGTATGGGATGTTTGAATGTTGAGAACTTCTCAATGTTTGGGTAGTTGTATGTCGATTATTTTGAAGTAGTCGATCGAGATGCATAGATTTTTTGTAGAAAGGTATGCTAACTGTTTGATTCGACAAGATTGATAGCATTATATACTAATGTAGATAATATCCAGAGTGTTGCTTTTAGGCAAGTATCCGAGATGATGGAAAGAGGGCCATGAAAATAGCTTTATGAATGAAAAATGATAACCATATGTTGTTCCCCGATAGGATATCTGGGTTTAAAGAAAAAAAGACAAAACATGACATATTTTGTTCGATAAATAATGAATTGCAAACAAAGTTATCCTATAATTAGATAGATGTTTGTCGGAGAGAACAAAGTGAGTTGTGGTGCATACTCGACAAGTATGTACCGGTACTGATAAATATAAAGTGGAAAGATGTAATTGACAGTAAAGATGTCTTTATTAGAAGTATTCGAAAGAGATTATAGCAATTATCTGTAGAACATTTTCAGATGGGTTGTATTCCATGGATATTCAAGTTGTATTTCGTCTTCAGTCATTAGCCAGTAGGTTCAACTGCCATTCTTGTCGCTGATAATATATGGTCCTTCCCAGTTTTTAGATAATTTGCCCAAGTTCTTAGGTCTAGTACTGTCTTAGATTCATCGAAGGACAAGGTCACCGATGCCGAATGTATGTTTTCTGACCTTTTTATTATAAGCCTTCTTGAGAGTGTCATGGTATCGCCCCAAGTTCCTAATAGCCTGGTCTTGAGTTTCTTCGATCCAATTGAGGTTACAGAGAAGTCCAAGTTTATTTTCTTCATCTGTGATTTTGCTTCGGGTACTTGGGAAATCGAGATCCGAGGGTATTACCGCTTCAGTACCAAAGGCCATCATGAATGGTGTAAAGCCAGTAGATGTTCGGGGAGTTGTTCGGTATGCCCACAAGACACTAAGTAGTTCATCAACCCATCTGCCCTTTTTTTCTTCAAGGCACTTGCGTAACCCCGACTTGATACTCTTGTTTATGGCTTCAGCTTGGCCATTACCGTGAGGATAGTATGGCATCAAAGTAGATAGTTGAATCTTGTATTTGTAGAGGAAATTAAGGACTTTGCTGCTGATGAATTATTTGTTATTATCTGATCGTATCATTTGCGGTGAGCCAAATCTGGTTATAATATGTTCTCAAAGAAATTTGATGACTTATTCTCGTCAGTGTGACATAGTGGTACTGCTTCGATTCACTTGGTGAAGTAGTCTGTTGCCACAAGACTGAACTTTCGGTTACCCGATGCTGGGTGGAAGGTTTCAATGATATCGATCGCCGATCTCTTGAATAGTCAGAGGACATTGCTTACGTGTAAGTCGAGGGTTGGGCTTTTGATGTCTTGAGCATGGATTTGGCACTTGTAGCATTTTTGGACAAAGTCTTCGCAGTCTTGTAGTATTTTTGGCCAGTATAACCCTTGGGTGAGCACCTTTTTTGCCAATGATTTTTCCAAGATGTGCGCTGCGCAGATACCTTCGTGAAGTTACCTGATTTTGACTTGTGCTTATTTCTGAGATATGCATTCGATAAGTGGTCCACCCCCAGTGATTCGATATAAGACCTCATCTTGGACTTTGAATCGTTGACATTTGGCTAAGAGTGATCAGGCTTCTTCCTTATTGTCCGGGAGGATATTAGAATTAAGGTATGCATAAAATGGTCTTCTCCAATCTTTAAAATCTTCTTCTTCGGTAATATTGATCTACATGGTGTAGCTGACGTTGAGACTTGAATGTTCGATAATCTTGATGTCCAAAATTCTTTTTTCACTGTCTTCGAGCATTGTAGCGATGTATGCTAATGCGTCGGCGTGGCGATATTAAGCGCGAGGGAGATAATAAATTGTAGTTGTTTTGAATTTTTTTTCATTTTTTCTTTGACCAGAGCTGCGTAGTTAACCATTTTGCCTGATGTTTTCAACGTCTTGTTGTAATGGTTGGCAGCGAGTAAGGAATCGACGTAAATAACTATTTCTTCTGCTCCAAGTGCAATGGCGAAATCCAGTCCATGGTGGATAGCTTTATACTCTGTCTCAATATTGTTGGTGGCATAGAACTTGAGTTTTATAGCTTTCTTAATTCGATGATTAGATGGTATGACGAGGACGATACTGATCCCTGACTCTCGTGCTCGAGCAGAGCCATCTGTAAAGAGTCCTCATCCTGTGCTTCGTGACCATGCATTTGGTTTTGCTATTAAATCATCAGCCAGTACTTCCTCAAGTTTCTCCCATTCGAGGTCTTCGACTAAAAAATCTACCAAAAAGTTGGTTACTGCTTGCCCTTTTATCGATATCTGAGGCTCGAAGGTGATATCATATTCGTCTAGGAATACAGACCATTACTGAACCCTTCAAGATTTTTCTTTTTTAGAGAGTACTATAAGGGGAAACTTGGTAATGACTTTGATGGGATAGGCTTAGAAATAAGGTCACAGTTTCTGAGAACTGTATACCAAGGCGAGTAGCTGCTTTTTAGTTGTATATCTTTTTTTAGCTAGCATGAGAGTTTTACTGATAAAGTAGATTGGCCTTTCCACATCATCATCTTCACAAATAAAGATGAAACTAATGGAGTCATCTGTGGTCGATAAGTACATTGTTAGCATTTTGCCATCAATATGAGTACTCATTATGGGAGGATGACCCAAGTATATTTTGAGGTCATGGAAAGCCAATTCATAGTTAGGGGTCCAAATGATTTCTTTGGGCTATATTTTGGATAGTAGAGCTGGATTTCCATGAAGAATGAGGTAGAGAAGTTTGCATCAATCAGATGACTTGGAGATAAACCTCCGAAGAGCTGCAATCTTTCCAGCAAGCTTTTGAACATCTTTTTGGTTCGAGGAGATGACATCACCATGAGTGCTTTAATTTGTACCAGATCAATTTTTATTCCCCTCTCACTAACCAGATGTCCCAGAAACTTCCCAGATGCGACACCAAATTGACATTTTTCTGAGTTGACTTTCATTTGGTAAGTACGAAGGATGTCGAATATAGTCTGTAGAATGTTGTAATAATCTTCTCGCTTTAAGCTTTTACATATCATATCATCGATGTATACTTCCTAGATTTTTCCCAAATGACCTTTAAACATTTTAGTGACAAGGCGTTGATAAGTGGCTCCTGCATTCTTTAATCCAAAAAGCATAACTGTGTAACAGTAGAGACCTCTTTCGGTAACAAATATTGTCATTTCTTAGTCTTCTTCGGCAAGAGGAACCTGATTGTAATCGGAAGCGGCATCCATCATTGAAAAAAGTTCGTGCCCCGCTACAGAGTCGAGGAGTTAAGGGATTAGAGGGAGAGGAAAATTATCCTTTGGTATGAACTTGTTTGGCTCTGTAAAGTCGACACAGACCCTGATTTTCCCATTTTTCTTTGGGACTGCTACGATATTTGAGACCTATTTGGGATATTCCACTTCTCAAATAAATCTTACGCGAAGGAGTTTATTTATTTCTTCATTAACTGCTTCGCGAAGGCAGGGGGCTAAATTGTGATGCTTCTGCACAACTGTTTTACTGTCTGGAAGGAGGATGAGCTTGTAGCAAGCTATCGAGGGATCGATGGTGGGAATTTCTTGAAAAGACTATGCAAAGATATCGACGTTTTTCTTTAAAAGCCGTACCAAGGTCTTTTTTTCATCAGAAGACAATTTTGAGCCAATAAAGATATTTCTTCCCTGTCCATCAAGTTTAACGGATTCTACCACCTCAGTTGCATGTTGCTCGAATGTTGGGGTTATCTCCTGCTGTAATTGTTATACTTTCAAAAGTTTTGTTGTGTAAGAGTTGGTAGTGGTATTTTTGTACATACATGCTACAACTTGACTTCCTTTGATTTCAGAGATTTCGTGATCTGTTGGAAATCGCAAGGCCAAATGATATGTCGATGGTACTGCCTTAATAGAATGTAGCCAACAATGACCTAAGATTCCCAAATACTTTGATTCAGCATCTATGACAATGAGTTTGACAAAAGTGGTTTCTGGTCCCGCTTGAACTGGCTGTGTGATTTCTCCCGTGGAAGATTCTTTGGAACCATTAAACCCAGTGATGGTTGTTATCGATGCTTTGACTGAATCCTTGAGGCCTAGAACATCAATAGCCCTCTTAAACAAAATGTTTATTGCGCTTCCTGTATCAACAAGATGTGTGTGTAGGTAGTCCAGACCAACTTTGAGCATTATGGCCAGCGGGTTATCATGAGGGTACTTAAAATGGCTGGTGTCGCAGTCTTCGAAAGAAATATAAAATTGAGGTTTAGCCTTGCTGAAGCTGGAAGAAGTTTTGTTGATTTGTCCGATGATGTCATCTTGCAGTAAGATGTAATTCTATCATATTTCTTTCTCTTCTTTCCCTTCTCAATTTGATCATGTAAAGATGGTGAGTTTGGCACTGTCTTTACTCTTGTTTGACTTCATTTCTTTTAGTCTCCTCTTGGAGGAACTTCTGGACGTCGATTACTTATACATTAAGTCGTCTTGCGAGTAAAATGCAATGAAAATCCATATCATAGAGTAACAGTTGTCAGTTTCTTGGCCATGCATATTGTGATGCTGGCAAAAGGGTTTGTTGGGTACATCAGGACTCGCATGTGCTTCTCAAAACAAGTCATCCCCCTTTATTGTTGGTAAGATAGCGGAGAGTGAATTTATCATAGGAGGCAAGATTGGAACGGGTCTGTCTGGTTTTTTATCTCTTTTCCTAACATTATTGGTGTTCTTCCCACTTTATTTGGGAGTTACATTACTTGCAAACTTTGTAGGTGGTGATAAAAGTGTTTTGTTTGCATAAATGACTGAGGATATTTTCATCTTATCCTTTTTGGATTGATCCAATTCGATGTAGTTATTAACAACATCGATCATTTATGTCACTGTTTTGGGTTTGTGCAAGGTGAGTTTTTCTCAAACTTTAGAATCGATATGAAGTACGGAGGTGAACGCTGGAATGACAATTTTAGGATCTGAGTTCCCAATTTTCCTTATTTTCTGTAGGAAATACTTGTAAAAGCTCGCTAAGGTCTCTTTCACACCTTGCTCAAAAAAGAATAATGAATCAACCGTTATTTCTCGCTCCTTAGTATGAGCGTAGTTTGATTCGAAGAGCCTCTATAACTGGTTGAAACTTGTAATGGAGCCATCAGGAATTGTATGAAACCATCTGAGAGGTTCTTCTTTAAAGCTCATGTTAAATAATATGCATAGCATGTGATCGAGTTTGGAGTACAATCTAACTACTGCTTTGAAGTGTCGGGCGTGGGTAAGAGGGCCAATGGGGCCTGCGTATTGATGAAACTTTGGCATGTAAAAATTCTCTGAAATCGGCATGACTTCGAGATGAACAAAAATAGGGTTTGTCTCAATTCTATCGAGATCAAATCTTTGACCAGGATTGCCTAAGTGTGTGGCCTAGATCCTATTATTCAGATCATCTAAGGTAATAAATTGTAGCATAGTATTCGGTGCGGCTACAACTTGAGGATCAAAGTTACCCTGTCCTTCGAGTCCCAACCTTCCTCTCCCTGGCTGCTTCACAGGTGGTGGCAGAGTTTGGTGGCGTGTGCGTCGACTTCCTTGAGTTGTCGATGCTAAGGATGTGAGTCCAAAATGTCGGGAAGCTCTGTCTGGATTTTGTGATCTGAATCGAGAAGTTCAAACTCGTTCCTCCTCGGTAGGTTTTCTCTATGGGTTGCCCTGGAGTGATGATCACTCCGGGCATGGGGAGGTGATGTTTGACGACCAGTGAGCCAGTCTTGATGCCTTCGTAAATTCTTCATTTCTTTCTTATGTGTCTGACTCTATTGATCCAGGGCTTTTCTCCTCTCGTCTCTTTCGACTTGAAGAGTTTGGGCGTAGATTCACTGATCTTCAAGCCTCTGGACTCGGTCTGACTCCATTTGCTTCTGAAGTTCGATTACGACACTATACATATCGACTACTTTTGGTATAGGGTTGATTTTGTGGTTCCTTTAAGTACTAGAGGCACTTCTGAGATTCATATTTTTCATTGGACTATCTAGGATCACAGGTGGTAAAAAAAGTGTAGTATTCCCACAGACGGCGCCAATTGTAATGGCATATTTTTTGGTGGGATAACTTTGCCAATACTTAAGTAAGGAATATGCAACTGTAAACTTTTAACACACGAGATTTTACGTGGAAAACTCAGTAAAATATGAGAAAAACTACGTCCTCGAGGAGGATTTAGATACAAAATCCAATAGTTTGTTAGTTATTACAATTGTTTGAATAGCAAGGACGTATGAATGTATGAAAAATGTAGAGTTGCGGATACGATTATCATATTCTCTGCCTGTATTTATAGTAGATACAGACAGTTACAAAAATGAAATAGTTTCCTATTTTGGCAGGTAGTGGGCGAACTTCACGGATCTCTCTGCAACGGCTCTATTTGACCAAGTGTAATCGAGCGTTGTAGTCGCAGATGTGACATCTTCTCGAATGATGGAATATCTTCGACTAAATTCTTCTAGCTTCTTATTAAATCTGGGAAATACACTACTACACATATGCAGCAGCTAGGTGAAGGATGATATGCAAGGAGAGATAGTAAATTCAACCTTTTTTCTCTCTTTTCCACCTACAGCAGCTTGGTGGATTAGCCTATGTGGAAACTCAAAATCCACCTTGAAGGTGGTATGATCACCCCGAAGGTAGATTTTTTACTTTATTGATGCCACACACTTCTAAACTACTAAGCACCAAAAGCCAATTATATTACGATACTTGTCAAGATTTTAGTGGTTTTCATGCCCCTCACTTCAGAAGTGAGGGCATAAATAATCCCCAAATTAATTAATTCAAAATAGCTACGTGACATCATTTAATTGGTTATCATGCCCCTCACTTCTGAAGTGTGAGGCATATTTAGACGTTGGATTTGTGACACGTAGACATCTCTCAACCGTCCTTTTATGTCACACAGTTCAGAACGGAGGGGCACAAAATTTACTTGTAAAGTCTTGAATGGGGTGGATTGCGTTTGGGGTGGATGAAGTGAGGGGGCATATATAATCCCCAAATTAATTAATTCAAAACAGTTACGTGGCATTATTTAATTGGTTCTCATGCCCCTCACTTCTAAAGTGTAAGGCATATTTAGACGTTAGATTTATGACATGTGGACATATCTCAGCCATCCTTTGTACCGTAGTTCAGAATGGAGGGCACAAAATTCACTTGTTTTAGTCTTGAACGGAGTGGATTGCGATTGGGGTGGATTCACCCACCCTACCACAGGTAAGTCTTCTAAGAGCATCCGGAGAAGTAGGGTGGATGGATTTGCCCGGTCATCAGGGTAAATTCAATTCACCCCAATCTACACCATAGTTGTTGAACGTTAAAATAAGGTGAATATCACTTTGCACAGTTCTGAACTGCGCGGCGTCATCAACGTACAGGATCAACCCACGTGTCCCCATCTCAAATATACAAATCTGTAGCGCAATTCTAAACCGCGCGTAGTAAGGACCAATAAGGAATTGCCACGTTTTTTTTTTAAAATTAGTCGTGTAGTTTAAAACCGCGAGGCAACTCCCTGCAAGTTTTAGGCATATCTTTGGTTCATTGTTTCAAGTGTTATTTTTCTAACCCATTTCAAGTCTTATTATTTCAAAGAATATCATACCCAACCCTTACTTTGCAAATTTCCCAACCCAACCCATTTCCTCTATCATCGACGCCGTTAATCGCTTAAAAATGTCAGTAGAGTCTAGTTCGTGACCGAGGCATAATTTTTCCAAAACTAAACGTAACGTAAACGCCGAAGTAAAACAAAGGGGTAACGAATTGGTAACAAATATTTCGCCATTACAATTGACATCGGACAATGATCCCTCCCCAACGCTCGAGGAGTTGAACCGAGTAGATATCATCCCGGACGACTGGGTCCATATTTGTGTTGGATCGAAGGAAATGTCGGTAAGTTTTGTGTAAATTTTAAGTGTTATTAGCGTATATTGTAATGTGTTCGATGAAATACCCGAATGAAAGTCTAACGTGTCAATGTGTTTTTTTTTTGTCAGAACCGAGATGAAATACAGTGTAGGGGATCATTGGATAAGGTACTGAAGTAGTACGGATAGATTGTGGGGTACCCGATGCTGAAGAAGTTGGTCGACGATATGGGTATTGAGGAGTTTTACTCGATTAAAGCGGGAAACTCTAATAACCATCTCATTCATGTTCTCGTCGCCCATACCTTCCACTTCCCTTGCGGGGAACTGGGTTTTACATTGTTAGACTTCGTCATGCTAACGGGATTAAAATTTGGGATAGGTTGCGAACTCCTGTATGACGAGAGGTACTCCAAGTTAGAGGAAGTAGAAAAGATGCTCCTGGGGATCACAAGTACTGACATCAGGTATGGTAACATCACTCTCGTCTATTTAAAAACGTGGAAAGAGCCTTTAAATCTACGTATCAGCAATTACGACCCACAAATGGATATCGTGTATGTGAGGGCATTTATTACCTATATGATGGGTAATCTCTTTTTCTCAAATGGTAGCACATCTCTTTAGGTGGGCTATCTTGCAGCTTTGATAGACTACAATATTATTGGTGCGTCGAGTTTTGACTAGGGTACGCCGATTATGGCGACTTTGCATCGGAGACTAGATGAAGTCTCAGTTCTTAAGGGCGGGAAGGTGCAGAAATCAATCACCAAATTCTATATGATGTTGGAGTTCTGGTTCTTCGAGTACTGCCGGGTTGGAATGTATCTAGTGAAGGTACAGAATTTCAACCATATTTATCCCCGAATGGGTGCGTGGAGAGATGAAAGGGCTAGTACGGGGTCTGAAATCTACACTCTTTTACTGTGATTAGAGAAATGATAGAATGTAAGGACATAGCCAACATAGATCTAGATAATTAATCCTTCTAGAGGTAAGAGTTGCTTCAGAGCTGAGCTTTCAGAGGGTTCCATTGGTGTCAGTCCCATACGGGCACGGTACGCTTTGGTATTTAGGAGACCAGTATATGCGTCAGATGGCCAGGCATGATAGTGTGCCCTATGACCCCCCTTAAGAGATTATGGAATTCTCAAGGTATGATCGAGAGTTATATCAGGGTCTGAAAGATGTGGACTTCTACGATGGTCGCAATTATCTTGTTTTAGGCGTAGATTACATGACATATTAGCGTGTCGTTCATCCAAATCCCAAGATCGGTTGCAATTTAGTAAAGAGGGCTGGAAATATTTAGATGGTCGGGCGTGATCTAGTGATGCCTGATGTACACTCGCCACCTACGTTGAGTTTAGCTACGTCTTCACAGGTGTAAGACTATGGTGTTTAGGCGACCGGCTATCCACATGATATGAGATGGTTCATGGATATGGCGGGAACGAGGGATCAACGCAGACAGATAGTGATCCCGGTGATGTAGGTACCATACCCGTGTCCACCTACGTATAGTATGGATGAGTTGTGGCATCAATCCCAAGGAATGCGGTATACAGCATATGAAGACACGAGGTAATTAGCAAAATGCAGGGCCGAGCTAGAGAGGGAGCTGAGGCTGGCACAAGAGGTCATTCGAGAGACGTACGAGAGACTAGCTGAGATCTCCATTTCCTACCTGATAGAGCCAGTTGAGAAATATACCTATGAAGAGAGTCTCGCACGTAGCAGACGCTCCCGACAAACAAACAAAGATCGTCTCAATTATCCTATCTTTTATTTAGAACTTTCATTTATGTTTTGTTAAAACGATGTTTTGTTTAAAATATACTTCAGTATTAATCTTGTTTAAACTGTGTTTTTCTTAAACTACATTTTTTTCATCAGGTCATAGGAAATTGATTATTGTTTGGGAAAACTTATTGTGCAAGTTACTCAACGTCCATATTAATGGCTAGTTTTTTTTAGAAACTTGTTATCCAAGTTACTCAACGTCCATATTAACGGCAAGTTTTTTTTTGGAAACTTGTTGTCCAAGTTACTCAACGGCCATATTAACTGTTAGTTTTTTTCATCTATAAATGTCATTCATCTTCTACACTCTCCTCCTTTTTAATCTTCTACACTCTCCTCCCTCCTTACTTTACAAACAAAACCATTATGTCATCCTCAAGCTCTCAATCTAATTTTCAAAGCCATTCTTAATCCTCCAATACGAACCAACAAGGAAACGTCTTTCCTCATCAATCCGGCGCATTTGATCTGTCAAAAATACCTAACACTTCCCAATATCGGAATCACCATGTTCGCCAATTATTCTCGGCACCCGACAATCAATTTCAGTCTCAAACCCATGGATATTACCTTTATTACCCAAACCAAGGATATTGCCCTCAATTTGATGGGTATACGGGCTCGTACCCTCAACCGGGGAATCCATATTATTCATCTCAAACCGGTTTCGCCGGTGAAAGTTTGAGTGCCACGCCGATGCAAGGTATATGGGGTTTAAATGATTTAAATCTTAATACATCGTCAGTTGCATCTCCGGTTGTCTCTCCGGTCATCTCCAAAGAACTCAATCCAGTTCTCATGAGAAATAATACGCGCGGGAAGGCAAAGTCTATAAGAAAGATGGCATCGACACCTATTATAGTTGAGGATGTAGTTGAGTCTGAGGAACTCAATCCGGTTCTCACGAGAAGTAATACGCAGGGGAATGCAAAGTCTAAAATAAAGATGGCATTGACACCTATTGTAGTTGAGGATGAAGTTGATGATGATAAAGAAAGATATAAGAACTCTAAAATTTGGTCGTCCGATGACTTTGTGATTCTTACACGTGCTTGGTCCCAAGTGTCTCAAAACCTTACTACCACGAACAACCAATTGATGTGGCGATCGTACAACGGTGTCATTTGTGCGTATAAGGGGCGGCTCAATAAGGAATGCTCGATTTTTAGAGGCATCATTCAAGACCTTGAGAGCCGACCTGAATTAGAACAGCTAACTTCGTAAGTATTTCATTTATTTTTCTCATTTCATTAATGTTCAAAGATGAATCATACTCTAAAGAATTTTCTAACTTAATTTCTAGGAACGTATGGCATACGATACATTCGCTCAACACAAACCATTTACACTTGGAGAAGCGTACAAAGTTTTAGAAACTTACCCAAAATGGTCACAAATTCATCATATCGGGCAACCCGACTGGAACGTCGCTAAGAAGTCAAATTTTAACAATAGCCCGGGTAACTTCACTAATACCGATCTTGAAACACCTATATCCGGTACTCCAAATATCGCAATTCTAGATGATTTTATCGATGTGGATGCACCACTATATTCTTGTGGGGATGCACGATCAGACGGGGAAAAAATACAATGTAAAAGAAGCGGCAAAGTCAAGTATAGGTTATTGGGGGAAGAAGATGCTTGAGACAATGACCAACATGATGAAGACATGGAATGAGATAGGCGAGCAGAAGAAAGAGGAAAAAGAAGCTAGAGCTAGAGCACAAGAGGAAGAAAAATTGGCTAGAGAGGCTGAGATTCAAATGAGGCGTGAAGCGGAGATAACTCGAAGGAAAAAAACCATTGAAGATGCGCATATGGTTAAGGTGATGACAACGGACCCAGGTAACCTACTACCGGCACAAAGGCGTTGGATAATGAAGCAAATTAAAAAATATTTGAAGAAGTTGAAGGAACAGGATCCAAATGATGACGACGTTTCTAGTGATGAAGATTGATGTAATCCTTAGCATTAATAGTAGTTCTTAAGTTCTATGTAATTTCATTATTTCAATAAAATTGTTATTAATCGTATGTAATCCTTAAAATTGTTATTAGTCTAATTTCATGAACCTTCTGGATGTACTCTGCCATAATGTACTCTGCTTCTTACTTCTATCTTACAGGACCTGAGATTTTCTTTTTCTCTTTATTTCTACCAAAACAATAAAACTCAAAAAATGGGTACAAAATCAAAAGGCAGAAGCAGTAAACCAAATTTCTTTAAAGTGTTACTTGGTAATTTTTCTCAGAAACTGGTAAGCTTCAACAAACCCATTTCTTACCATAAGAGTTGCAGTTATTTGGCTGTTTTGTGTACAAGTTTTTTTTAGGTTTCTTGAGTATTATCAACTTGTCCTATGAGTTGATCTCTTCTTCTCATGTACATGTTATCAAATGCTTCCATGACATCATCGTCACATACTCAACCTCTCATTGTAGATTATTACATTTGCTACAACTAATACTGGGCCAATTTGTTGAACTTAGTAAACTTAGCAAAAATCGTCTATTTTTATCCTAAATGATGCTCAATCTTTTTTTATTTAATAGAGTTGCATTCACTGCAAGTTATACTTGGCTGAACCCATCAAATGTGTCTATCCTAATTGATGTTGTCACTTGATTTCTGTGGTATATGTCATCAAATGTGCCTATCCTAATTGATGTTGTCACTTGATTTCTGTGGTATATATAAATTAGGCAGGCTTTTTTTTCTTTTTTTTTGGCTCAGGGAAAGCAGTACAGGTAAGGCAAAGAACCCACGGCTCCTTTTATTTAAAATATACTTCAATCAAGTAGAGCAAATATATTACAACTTTAACATAAAACTTGGAAACAAAATACATTACTTTAGAAAATAAATAAACAATGATGAAGACTACATTACTCCACCCCTTTTCGATTCCACAAATGCGCGACAAGATCATCTCGTAATTAGAAATTAGCACCTTCATTTCTAATTTCATGAACCTTCTGGATGTACTTTACTATAGTATTGATCGTGTGTCTTAGATTTAAGTCCTCCTTCCAATTCTTCACGAATGTTCTAAACTCGGGATCAATGTCCATTTGTCGGATGTAAGTATGACGTTCATCTTCGGCGATCATATTGTGCATGATTATACATGTATACATAACATTTCCTAGATCACTAGGTTTCCAAAATCGCACACTGTGTACCAATATTTGAAACCTGGCTTGTAATACCCCAAAAGCATGCTCTACGCCTTTTGTATCTTCGAAAAATGTTTTTCGGCATCGTTGGACGAATTTCTTATGGTTTGAACAAGTGTTTGCCATTTTGGATAGACTCCATCCGCTAAGTAATACCCCATAGTGTGCGGTACCGTGCCTATATTATAATTGCATGGCGGCGCAACTCTATTAGACAAGTTGTTGAAAAGGTACCATTGAGGCAAGACGTTCATTGTTAGAACCGGGCACCTCAAAGAATACGTGTTATATCCAAAGATCTTGCGATACAACCTCTTCTAAAATCACCGTCGGAATTTTCTTATACCCGGTATATTGTCATGCCCACCCGGTAGAACAATTCTTCCATTTCCAATGCATATAATCTAAACTACCTAACATCCACGGGAAGCCTTGCGATCCATTCATTTCTAACAAGTATAATGTATCATTTTCATTGGGAGATCTAAGGTATTGAGCTTTGAATTATGTTATAATAGTTTTACAAAATTCTTTCAAACACAAAATACCCGTAGACTCCCCAATCCGAAGGTATTCTTTTTGGGCGTCTGCGATCATACCGTAACATAACATGCGAAGTGCACACGTTATCTTTTGGTGTGAGGATAAGCCCATCGTCTTAACGGCATTTTGTTTTTGAATAAAATAGGAGTTCGAAGAAAGTATTTTATCATAAATACTTTGATACACACCTTCGTTCATACGGAATCGACGACGAAATGGGATACCTTTGAATCTTGGGTTGTCACCGAAGTAATCTCGATTAAGGCTAAACTCTCCCAATTTATGATCACGGTCTTTCCGCTTGTTAATCATTCTCATTTTACTACCTCTGTGATGATGTCGCATCTTGCTCTTTTTCTTATGCTTCTCCCACTCAATCATAATCTTGCTATACTCGTGCATCATCTTAATTTGACGTCGGAAGAGCTCATCGCTTCCGGACGATGATGAAGATGATGACTCCAAAGATGAAAGTGATGGGTCAGACATGAGTAGGTCAGCCAGAATTTTGTCAGACATGATTCGGCGAAATTGATAACAAAGAAAAAAAGTTAAATTTTGAGATATAAAATGAATGAGTTGATTGTAGAAGAGTAAGAGAGTAGAAGATGAATGGGTTTTATAGATAGAGAAAAACTAGCCGCTTATAGCCGTTGAGCATCTTGTTGAAGAAGTTTGATCAGGAAAAAACCAAGTATAGAGGGGAACCAACATATATTTCATGCAGGCTCTTGCCACGCGTTCTAAACCGCACAGCAAGAACTAGCCGTTTGCAATGGTTTAAATCTAAGTCGTCCACGTGTTTCCATCTTAGCCATTGTATATACGTGCAGTTTTGAACTGCGCGGCAAGAGGACCTATTAAAGCTTGACAAGTGTCATCGTCTCATTAGCTTACTCCCTACGCGCAGTTCTGAACTGTGTGGCATCAATCCACCAAAAATCACTCAGATGGTGGAGAATCCACCCTCAAGGCGGAAAATGGGTGGACACGTGGACAATTCACCTAGCTGTTGTGGGGTGGATTTGCCCAAATGAGGGTGAAGGATAGGAATCCACCCTCCACGTCATCCTTCACCTGGCTGCTGTTGGTGCTCTAAGATTAGGGTCTTTGCGAAGGTCTAAAAGTGCAAGTTCACAATGATGTGACCAACCCACAAACTCAAACATTAAGAGAAGGAACTGATACAACATTAAATAATTCTCTTTCTTTCTTTTTAAAAAATGAGAGAGACAGTGTGTCTGCTTACAAAAGGATAACAAGAAAAAAGAGGAGAGACATGATGGTTGATCGTAGATTGTGAGCTAAAGGAAAAAATATCCAAGTAAATTAATGTAATTGTTCTTAAGTAATCTAAGAATGTTTTATAATTGGAATTCAAGAGTCTTTGGTGGTTGTCCAGTCCATCCAAGCCATTCTTTCTTTGCTTCTGTTAGCTTCGCCGAAGTAGATGCCGAACTGTAAATTATCGTGTATGGCGCTTTTGCAAGAATCCTATCTTTTCTTTTCTCCAAGAACCGGTGAAGCGAGGCTTTTCTTGCAATAGGTAGACCTGAAATACACAAAATTAAAGAACAAAGCTTAGTAATTAGTTCAAATATTCAAAGATATATATATATATATACTAGAATTAGAACATTGGGCGCACAAAAAATTACCAGATATATGGCTCTGACGAGGTTGTGCTAGCGCAGTTGAATAATGGGTGGTAGTACTCGGTGGAGTAACAAAGTTGATAGGAGTTTTTTCAGGCACAGAACTCGCCTTGCTAGCCAAGAGCATTACCTGTTTTACCTTGTCCGCAGAAAGATGATCAAAGACAAGTACTTTTCCTCCGTAAAATATCGTCATTTGGGGGTTTTGCACTTCCTTGTTTGTGACTGTTTCCGCTGGAGGAGAAGGAGAGGATTCAAAGCCAGAATGTTGAGGAAACAAATCCATGGATTTCAGGTCCCTGGAAACTGAAACATCTTTCATTTCAGGAGTAAGTTTGAGATCTCCAAACCCTCCGTTCTCTTTCAAATACTGACTCAACAAATTACAAGTTTGCGAGAAATTCGACTTCTCTGCTACTCTTGTTGGTCTATGCCCTTGAAATCTTGATGTTTCTGAGAAATCTGGTGAAATCGACATGATCTATGGATGAAATTTGGATGAAAAATAAGAGTTGTTTGTTGTTTTGGGTTTGGGTTTGTTTGGGTTTGATGCAGAAGAGGGTGCTTTTATTATGGGTTGTTTGGTTATTCAAAGCACGTGTTTTTTGTGTGATTAAACAATTACAAGTGTGGCGGTGTTTTTGGAGAGAAAAGAACAAGTCCTCATTCTTGGTCTTCCTGCCATTTGTAATTTGCACTTATACCCTTCATAATTTGAGATATTATTTTGGATCATGCCGGCTTTGATCAAATTAATATTTTACACATGTTAACCATTGGGGGATTCGTATATGAGAGAAAAAGCTTACGTAATCTATCCATCAGCAATTGTTTAAACCAATGAAAAATGCTTCTGATCTCAAACATTTCTAATGAATTATTTTTGTTTGCTATACTGATTCCCTTATTAGCAATTCTCGAATCACAAAATATAAAAAATAAAAAATAAAACAATTCTAATCAAAGTGTTTTCTACTTTAATAAGCAAAACTCAACTTTTGAACATTTGGATACACTATAGCTCCACAAAGTGGCCCTCGAAACAAGAGATCAAGAACGGTGATCATACATTTGCGAAAAATGCAGTAAGCACTAGCAACTATCTTTCGATTTATTTCCAAAAAGAAAATAATAATAACAATCAGGCCGACTGATAGGGAGGTCTTCCTTGCACCAGTAACCACCAAAAATATGTGTCTATCTTGACTGAAGCTTTTTCTTTTTCAAAATTAGCCTTTTTATAACTGTTGGAAGCACTGCAATAATCCATGTTACCCATCTTTCTCTCTCTCTCTCTTCAAGTTCAAACTACTCTCCACTTACTTCTCCAACTGCACTCTCTCTTAATTGAAAATTGAAGAAATTATTTGTATAAACCTGTAATCGCTTTCCCATAATGTAAACATTTGAACAATAACACTACTGTTGGTAATCAGTATGACAGGCAGTAATAGCAAATCAGTAACAACTCTATGTATTTCGGTAACAACAACAACACACAGCAGCAGCAACTTGGTTAAAGGCAGTAGTAGTGGAATAGCAGCAGCAAGACCGCAGCAGTATAACAGTAGCAACAAAAGCAGCTTAGTTATACTCCGGTAAACAGCAATGTATTAGCCCAAGAACAACAGTCAGGCTCAGCAGCAAGAAACAGTTGAGTAAACAACTTAAGAACAGACAGGTTCCAGTAGCTTGAAACGGTTGGGTAAACAACGTAAGAATAGGCAGGTTTCAGCAGATTGAAACGGGTAGATTCTACTCTGGTGAACAACAAGTAACGTGTAATAAATAGCAACAACTTCAGGAGGTAGTTTGTACTCCGGTAAACAACAAATAACACGTTAACAGTTCCTATAACAAAGAGGCAGTAGAACGATGACAGCTCGAGGCGTGGGTCACACTCTCTTTAAAGAGTATTTCAACCTACCTCGGGTACAGGTAAATGGTCTAATCTCTCCCATAATACAACGAGCATATACAGTAGCTTCGTACCGTAAGTCTACGTACAATAACAAACAGTATTTTTGCACCTCACGTAAACCATATAAATCGAATGATAGAGAGAGAGAGAGTTTTAACACAGAGAAGAAGATTAGATGAAACTGATTTTCTCTGTGTTAAGAGTGAGAGAGACGAGTGAACATTTTTATCTCTGTTATTTTTAAAGGTGGTAGAAACAAAGTTATTTAAAGGGAAGATACAACAGCTCTTTTCCTTTATTTTTGTTAGATGAAGTTTGAACTCTTTAAACTAGTAAAGTGGAGACGAGTTCCTTAAGATTAGGTCCACTATCCGTTGGTGGAGAGACCAAACAAGAGTCGAGAACCTAAGCCCAAGTGGATAACCTCTTTGTAAAATGATAAGGGTGAGCCCAAGCCCAGAAGCTTTTGTTAAATTCCAACAAAAACCCACGAGATCTCTAACTGAACTCTCTCTCTCTTTCACACACACACGATCCAAATCTTAATCTCTAGGACTGAAGCCTATCTACATAACATTTTTGATTTTTCAATTAATGGTTTCCAATCCCTACAATTTTGGAGGGTTTCTCCATTGAGTCTCAATCTTGCTTCAGATCTCATCTCCCATTTCAATTATTTGTTTGCAAGAAAAAAAAAATGAAATACAAAATGTTTGGTTGATTTTTAATGAATTAATGAGTCATGAAGATTTTGGTTGTGTAATGTTATGTACATTTGGTGAAGAATCAAATTTTGTTGTTGTTTATATTGAAGTTTAGTATTTTTGTAGCTGTGGGTGTTTGGAAGATGTGCAAAAGTTGTTTAATTTCTATACTTGGGTTTTTTCGCTCTATGGATTTTTGATTTCATTAGATTTGTTGTTGTGTACTTAGGTTTGGTTTTCAATAATGGGTTTTTCGCTCCATGATTCTGATTTCTCTCAAAACCCTTGTTCCGGTGGTAATTACAATTTCAAGCATCGTTCTCTAAGTTCTAACAATCAGGACTTTGGTAATTGTAAGTTCAATATCATCGACCAAATCAGATGTTCGTTTTCAATCTCTATGATTATCCGAAGTTGTGTTTTGAAGTTTGGATTTCATTGTGGATTTTTTTTAAGATGCTTACACATTCTTTCCTCCTAAAAAAGACATGGATTGTGCAAATCCTCGTGACGAAAGACGCCCCCAAAATGTTTGATGAAATATCGCATAGAGATCTACTTTTAGTAGCGGTGGAAAGGTTTTCCTCACTAAAATTTGTGTTTGTGCGTTTTCCATATATTTTTGTAATTTGTAAAATAGTATTATCGGGTTTGATTAAAAATGGTCTCTTCTTGAATACTATACTGTAAATAAAGTTTATGACGGTTTTGATATGCGGGTTGATTGGGGTTTGATGATAAAAAGATCTAGTGTTTGCAAACTAAACCATGAATTATAACTTAATCTGCTAGATTTTATTTTTATTTTCTTTTTTTGCATTTTGCTGATATTTTTATCAATCATCTATTTTCACTAAAAAGTGAAATTTTAACAAAATTGTAGTATTTTTGAAACCCCAAACAACTACCATGAACTTCAAATTATCAACTATAAAATGACTTAGGAAGAAATTTGTAGTGCCAAAACTTTGCATCCCACCGGCACCCGGTATACTAGTAATAATAATAACAACAACGATTTAGAGCATCCACAACAATCTCATTTGGATAGGGAGTGATTTTGATGAGGAGTTTGAGGGAAAATCAATTCTTACCAAATAGATTACCTATTTTAAGGAGCCACATCATAAAAATAATTTTGAAGTATCCCACTTTCTCACCCATTTCTTATTTAATTTGGAGTCTCACACTTTCTACCTAATAAAATTGTCAAATGTGGCTACCTAATTTATTTTTTCTCTTCTCAATGTTTAGGACCCAAAATAAAGAAAATTTGATTTTTAACACTTTTTCTTATATATTTTAGCTATAAAGATACTTACACTATGCTTTTACAACAAAAACTGTATGAAAAATGCTATACATGTGAGAAAATGGATCTAGACATCATATGTAGTCTCTTTGTGGGACCACTTACACTTAGTTGAGGGTTATATCCGTAATTTAGTCTCTTAATTTCGCACACGAAAGTCAAGTGGGAAGTTGGTTTACGTGCCTTGCCGACAGGTATAAAAAGCGGGATCCACGCGCATAAGAAATACGAGTGTAAATTAAACTTTGCTGTAACCTATAGTAGAGCGACACATGGGAGGAGATAATGAGACACAAAAACCGCGTGGAGGAATTAATATTGTATCACGAGGATGTGATGATGATACTAATAAACAACTCTTAGGGCTGTTTGCATTGGATATTATTCCCGTTTTTTGAAACTCAACTTGGTAGTGTGCACTTTTGATCCAACCCGTTAATCATTGAATTAAAGAAAATAAAGGAGAAGCCTTAGGCTCTGTTTTGTATCCCGTTTATGCCTCCACAAATCAAGGAATTTGGATTATTTCTTTTGATCCAATGATTAGCAACGGTTGGATCAAGAGAAATAAACCAAGCAGAGCCGAATTGGAGGTATTCCTGATATACCAAGCAGAGCCGAATTGCTAAGCATGCATGTCTGTGATAAGAAACATTTTTAGTTTTTTGAGCCAAAGTTTGCCTAGCATTGTATTAGTTGCTTCATGGATATGTAACATTTTCTTAGATAATAGAGAAGGACAGAAAAGAGCTTAAAAAAAGTTGTTAGGCAAGCCAATTTTATATAGGGATTCAAAACCTTGAGTTTCTAACCTATGGGGTTTCGAACCCACGACTCCTCTCTTGGTGGAGGGTCATAATCATCATTGGCCACTGGGCCAAAACTCCATTGCTATGACAGAAAAAGTATGAGTTATCATACACACATGTTAAAAATTCTTACCGTGAAGACAATGAAAAGTGTTATGGATGTTGTAGGTAGATCTTAGCCGGGGATACCTTAAAAACATAGCATTGGTGCAGTACTTGGAAAGAATTTTGATAGTCTAAACTATTTTTGTTGAGAACAAAAACACTCTACCTATCTATAACCATGCACACACATGAACACATAGATTTGGAGAGAAAATAAGCTTTTATTAAGGAACTTATTAGATTACAGAAGCCTCTAAATTAAAACTCTCTAGTGTTAGGAGTCGGTGGGTCACCCTAAACCCAGTTCGGGTAAGACCTAACCAAATGGTTCCTAACATTCCCCCTTTGGGGTGTCCCACAACTAGATGACTTGCCTTATTAAAACCTCCGCCTAGCAAAACCCTCTGGGGAAAAAGATTTGCAAGGAAAGAGTATAACCCTATTTCATAAATGGGTGGTGGGCGCGTATAACGTTGCCTCATCAAAACCTCCAACCAATAAAACCCCCAGGGATAAAAATTGCGTTATCAAGAAAAAAGTACATCACTCATATGCCTACGTCAGGTGGAAACTACTTCCCCTGACGTCTATCTTCTAGAGATGTGTCTCCCAGAGACATCAATAAATATAAACTCTGCATGCCTATTATGTGTACCAATTTCTTGAATGTCTAGTACGCAAGAGCCTTCGTGAACAAGACTCCTAAGTTATCTTTTGAATGTACTTGGACAATATCAATTTCATTTGCCTTCTATAATTCGCGAGTATGGAAGAACTTTGGTGAAATATGTTTGGTCATGTCTCCCTTGATAAATCCTCATCTAACTTGAGCGATGCAAACAGTATTGTCTTCATAAAGAGTAGTAGGGTCCATCTGGACAGAATCTAATCCACAAGTTTAGTTGATATAATTCACCATAGAGCAAAACCAAAAACATTCTCTACCAACTTCGTAAAGTGCAAGAATCTCTGCGTGATTTGAAGAGGGAGCCATCATCGTCTATTTTACTGATCTCTATAATATTATTATATTGTCATACAAGAATGCATATCCCGACTTAAATCAGCCTTTATGCGGGTCTGACAAATATCATGCATTAGCGTACCCTACCAATTTAGGTTTACCACTTTTCAGGTAGAATAGACCTAAGTCTATTGCGCCCTTCAGGTATCATAGAATGTGATTGATCTCATTCCAATACCTTTGGGTAGGAGCGGAACTGTGGTGAGCCAAGCAGTTCACTGCGAATGAGATATTATACCCTGCTAGGTATAGCAAAATACCAATTGCTCCTAGATATGACACCTCAGGCCCTAAGAGTTCCTCCCCCTCACCCGGTGGGTAGAAGATATATTTGTCCACCTTCAGGTGATAGACTATCATAGGCGTGCTCAAGCCATGAGTTGTATCCATATCGCCTATTGAACGAGTATGTCACTACTAAGATGTTTGATCTACAAATTGTTATATTACTTTATTTCCCAAGTTATTTGATTACTAATTCCTTTCTCAAAAATATTTGGCGGCTCTCATGATCTCCCATGGAGTTCCGATGATATACAAATCATCTAGTATATTGTTACAATGACTAAGCTAGTATATATATTTTTAATGAGTACGAATGGGCTGATAAGACTATTTGCAAAGTCCTTGACCTTTAAATCCTTAATCAGTTTACTATTCTAATGAGCCCTGACTACTTCAAACTAACAGTGACTTATCCAATTATATTATGTATGCATCTCGTGCGTTGGGCTTAATTGCTTCCAGAAGCTTATACTGCTCGGGTAGATTCTTGTAAATGTTCACATCTAGTTTCTGGTATGGATACACGTTACCTACATAAGACGCGTGTTTAGCTTGTCTTGGACAACTGACAGATTGACAAGTACTGGAATGTTATAACATCTGAATAGAGAATAGGTCTTATCGTAATCGATGCCAGGTCTCTTAAAAAACACCTGGGCAACTATTCTTGCCTTGACCAAATAATTACTTCAAGTTCATTCTCTTCGAGTATATTATGTTTTCGTATGAATCCTCATTTTTATTCGACAGTCTCTATGACATTACTTCACATTTTACTAGCTTTAATGGCCAAACTCCGTAAGCTCGAAATGATTATAAATTAGCTATCACACCAATGAACCTGTAACAATATTCTAATAGGATGTAAGAAATGGAAACAAGTGTTTTTAGCGTGGAAAACCTTTGAATAGGTAAAAAACCACGACCTCGTATGGAGGATTTTTGTAAAAGTATATTTATTGCTTGAAACGGATATCTTTTTTACAAGTTATCTCTAAATAAAAAAATACTTTTGATCTCGTAAATAAGAAGTTTGAGTAATTTTTCTCGTCCATGTCTCTTATGGAACTTTTCCTTTATATAAGCTTTTCCCACAGCTCTTCATCGTACTAGAGCACGTTTTTCAAATAATGCGGTCAGTGGTGGTTAACAGAATAGCTAATGAGTTTATAGGAGACAGGTGTCTTTGACTGGATAACGTTTTCCAGGTTTAGCTCGACCCACGTTCTTGAGTAGTTCGTGGGACTGGTTAAAATGTTGACTGGAGTGTTAAATGTTAAAAAATGCGTGAGCCTGGGATGGAGGTAAATTGAGCTTCGTGAACTCAATTATGAGTGAGATCTAGGGATAAGTCCCTACAATCGCCCCCTCACAACCGAAGTCACGAGTGGCTTTGGTTGAGAAAGAATGTGCTAAAAGTTTGAAATTCGAAACAGAGTAATGATGGCGTTTGACTGGATGGAAGTTATGTGATATTGGGAAGTGTTGAGCATTAAATGATGATGCGGATGTGGATGTATGTGACAGTTACGTTGAATAGTTGCGTCTGTAATGATTGATGATGCTTGGGAAAATGTACATGTACAATAAATATAGGGTTATATAAATAGTACTTGTAGCAAATAATTAAAATAATTCTTGCTTGTGCAACTTTTTTGAGATGGTAAAAACTCGGTGGATAGTTCTTGAAGAGAGGATTGCGTCTGAAATGCAGAGGTTGAAGTTAAAATACTTTGGTGACCATTCCTTGGAAATGTCGATACCCGTTCCTATTCCTCCGACGTACCAAGGCTTGTTAGAAGAGGAAGCAGTTGAAGCTGAGGAAGATTTCTACTATAAGTGGAGATTTTATGTCTTCGTCTTGACAGGCGAGAAACGGTGGGCCTTTCTCCGCACTCTTGCGGAAGACAGGGTTACGGCTTTATATGCAGGGATGGTGTATCTGCCCGGCAGATATGCTAATTTCTTGTGTCACCATGGATTCTAAGGTTGAGCCATCTTCATCTCTACCAACTCTTCGGTGGTGGTAGTTATAGGAGAGGCGGTGATGGCAGTGGAGGAGAAGGATTGGATGAGGGAGTCTCCTGTCCCATTTCCATCGTGTTTTTACGCTCAGAAGACCTTCATCTTGCTTTGTGGGGGCCAACACTGAGTTTACTGCTTGCATAGTTTCCATTTGAAGTTTGACTAGACCTCGACCAAACTCATGTGAGGGAAACTTTTTGTTGTATCCAATGTCTTCTATGCATCAGGGTGAAAAATCAATGAATCAAGAAGAACTAGAAGACATGATGCCTCGGCGTGCCTGAATGACCTGTGACTTTTAACAAACAGGGAAAACTTGTTATCTGTAAAGTACCTGGAGTTTGGTGCTGGACGAATAACATTTTATTGTATTCCTGAGGTCGATGTGGTGAAAACATGTTATCTGTAAATCGTATGTAATATATTCGACATGAATAAAAGTTGATATTCAGTAAATTGTATATAGACAAAAATTTTGAATCGAACTGAATTATGTTGGGTATTGGCTGAATAACTGCTTATAAGTATAGTAGTAATGATGCAATGCTGCTCAAACTGAGATGAGTACGTGTTGACAATGCCGTGTTGATGTATAAATAATTAACGTTTTTAACAGGTGAGGGAGAGAAATTGTATAAAATATGTAATCCTAAAAATTCGAGCTGTTACAGGTCGATAGGGATACTACTCGTGGTAGCGTAAGGTCGAGTATAGTAACTAATACTAGTGAGGGGATAAGTTCAAAATAATTTATTTTAAGATTTTGGGTTTTGCTGTTACAAGATACAAGGTAAAAATCACATATTTGAGGGGAAAGTGTATGAGAAACGTATAAATATGGGTAGGATGAAAGAAAAATAGAGGAAAGATTAGGATGGTACAGACTCGATCTCGGGGGATTCGTCTTGCCGTGGAATGACGATTGGTTATAAAAATTGCAGAAGTACGTGAGAAGATCTGTGGTTCATTTGGTTATGATGTTGAGCTATTGGTGAGGGAATGTGAGCTCAAATGTTTAGATATAAGGAGTAAAGAGCTGGAGTATGCTCCTTATTTCTATGAGGTGTATTTTCGTGAATTGATTAGGGATGCGGTAGAACGAGAAAGGTTGGTGAGTTTGATAGCTGAAGCTAAGATCGAATTCAAAGATCTGAGGACTGACGAATAACGTGATGGAATGACATTATTCAGTTTACTAAGGCTGCGATAGATGTCGTGTAAAGTGCTTCTTATGAATAATATAATTGTTTTGAATGTAACATAAATAATATAAGTTAATCGTATCCTCTATAGGGGAAAATCTGTTTTGAGACTGTTTTAGCAAATTATTTTGAATAATTTTGAAAATTTGCACAGTTTAGAAAATGCCGTCAATCACTATAAGTATGATAAACAAGGACAGAGAAATAAAAATATGAAAATGCAGAAGCATCTAGCTCTATTTTGTAGGCATATGGAAATAGAATTTTGACATCGTACAGAGCGAGTCATCATGAGTGTGGGAAGGTCAGGAAAAAATATAGAAATAGGGAGAAAAAATATGTTAAAAAATGAGTTGAGTTGTAATGATGGAAATGTGGTTTTATTGAAAAGGTACAAGGCCTCTGACAAGGAGAGCGGAAAGGATGCCTCAGTTTTGGAATCGAGGATGGTTCGTGCGAGGAGCAATAAATGTCAGCCGCTTGAGAGAGAAAGGATAAATAGTGCGTCTTCATCTCCAATCAAACGTTTACAACTTCTAAAAATTTAGAGAGAAAGAGTAATCCGCAATACGATTGAAAAGCTTGTGTTAGTAGAGAAATACGAAGAACACCAATCGGTTTGGAAAAATAGAGAATTTGATTACTCAAAATGAAGTAATTACAAGAAGAAAAACTCTCAAACCCTAGGTCTCTCTCAGAACTCTTTCAGATCTAATATACCCTAGAAATAATCTAAGTTCCCTTTATATACCAGGGAACTCAAAAATCATAAAAGAATGGATCTCAAGGCAAAAACAACGCCTGAGATTCCAAAATAATACCAAAGTCATTTGAACGAACTAGGGAGTCGTTCAAACGAATTTACGCCTAATTGGTCTAAACCCTAGAAAAGTAGACCAACTCGTTCGAACAAAACTAAACTCGTTCGAACGAAAATATGGCTCAGGGCCAAATTCCAGAGGACATGACAACTCGTTCGAACGACACTGAAAGTCGTTTGAACAAAATATGGCTCTGGGCTAAAATTCCAACGAACATGTCAACTTCTTCGAACGACACTCAAAGTCGTTCGAACGACTTTGACAAATCTTCAAAAAGTACTAGATCCTCCTGGATCATGGCACCTCTATTTAGGGGCCTTGAGCTCCTGCTCAAGCTAAAAGTGGAGATGTGGGAATGCGGCGATGTCCAATTCCCTGTTGTACCACTTCGACTTACTTGGTAGTTGACCTTTCTTCCCAACTCGGAACGAATCAATAGCACCCCGTCTTATACTATGAACCTTCCACTCTAGAATACCATCCTGCAGCAACGGATCTTCTCTTTCCATCCATAAGTCATTAACTGATGGTAGGCGAGTATCGATTGCAGTATTCTCATCTAAAAGAGATGGCTCAAACAGCTTCAAATGCTCGGCATTAATCACCGAATAACTCTTCATGAAAGGTGGAAAATCTAACTGGAATGTATTGTCACCAATCTTCTTGAGTATCAAAAAAAGACCATAATGGATAGGTTTGAGCTTCTTACCTTCCCCCTTAAGCCATTCCTTACCCAAATGCAACCAAACGAGGTCGCCCTCTAGAAAAGTGCACTCAACCCGATGCTTATCGTGGTGAGCCTTATACTTTTCTTGAGTCTTCTTCAACTGCGCTTCAACCACCCCATGAACCTTGTTGATCTTCTTAATGAAACGCTGAGCTTTAACTTGCTCATCTTCCTCCTTCCCTGACACTGTTTTGTCGCCAAGCCTAAGCGCCAAATCAAAAGGGCTTTGCGGCAATTACCCCAAATAAACTTCAAAAGGAGACTTCAACGTGGAACCATGAATCGCTTGGTTGAACGTAAACTAAAGATATGATAAACTCTAATCCCAAGTCTTAGGATGCTTAGAATGGAATCCCCATAATAAATGTACCAAAGTGCGGTTAACGACCTCTGTTTGCCCGTCTGTCCGTGGATGAAAAACAACACTTCTCTTCAACTTAGTGTCCATCATCCCCCATAACGATCTCCAGAAATGCCCCAAAAAGTGGTTATCCCTATCATAAATAATAGAAAAATGGAGCCCAAAATACCTCCAGACGTCTCTAAAAAACAATCGCGCTGCTCCTTCCCCTGTGACCGTCTTCTGGCATGGAATACGAATAATCATCTTGTTAAATCGATCCACCACCACAAACAAATAGTCATTGTTACACCTGGTCATGGGCAAACCGCCCATAAAATCCATCGAAATATTCTCCCAAGGACGACTAGGAACTGGTAATGGTAAGTATAATCCTATCTTTCTATTAGAAGGTTTCGATGTATTGCATAGCATGCAACCACGAACCATACGAGCAACATCTACCTGCATCTTCGGCCAATAGACATAATGCCACAAATTCAAAAGAGTCTTCTCAACCCTAAAATGACCTACCACCTGGGAACAATGTGCCTCTCGAATCCACTGTAAACGGTCTCCACCCTCAGAAATACATAGTAGACTGCCCCTGTAAATCAAACCATCCTTCAGATCATACTCGCACATCCTGCCCTGTCGCAACTTATGTGAATCACACTGAGCTCCTTATAGTCGTTATACCCTGAAACGTACTCAGAAAGAACAATCGGCTGGATCTGCATAGCTACCAACAAAGCGGAAATAGTTAGTAATGGGGGTCAAGATAACATATCAGCCATCTTGTTGTCCACTCCTTTCTTATACTTGATCAATCAGGTAAACTGCTGAAGGTACGACATCCACTTCATATGGCGAGCTTGCTGAAGCTTGGACTGCGTAGATAAGAACTGTAACGGTTTGTGATCGGAATGTACGATAACATCCTTCCACAATAAGTAACTACGCCAATGCTTAAATGATTGATATAACACGTAGAACTCCTTATCCTAGGTAGGATAGTTGCGTACTGCTCCTGAAAACATCTCAGAATGGTAAGCAACCGGCTTCCCATCCTGTAAAAGGATTATTCCCAATGTATAGTCTGACGCATCTATCTCGACCTCAAAAGGCCACTGTTAATTAGGCAATGCTAACACTGGTACATCCATAATCTTCTGCTTTAGTAATAGAAAGGTCTTCTCATGGTGCTCGTCCCACATAAACTGTACCCCAGTCTTCGTCAAAGAATGCAACGGTGCGACTATTTATGAAAAATATTGAATAAATTTTTGTAAGTACTGACAAGAACCCATAAAACTCCTCACTTCCGTTACTGTGCGGGGTCTAGGCCAATTAGTAATGACCGAGACCTTCTCTGGATCGACCTTAAGCTCGCTGCTACCAGCAATAAAGCCCAAATTGACTAGCTCCCATTTCCCAAACTCGTACTTCTTCCCGTTCAGAAAAAGCTGTTGTGATCGCAACGCTCCCAACACTTTGCGTAAATGCCCAAGATGTTCCTCCCACGTATGACTATATATCAAGATATCATCTAAATATACATTCACAAAATCATCAATAAACGTACGAAGTACTTCATTCATTAGCCGCATAAATTTCGTCGGAGCATTGGATAACCCAAAAGGCATCATTAACCACTCAAATAAGCCTTATTTGGCTTTGAACTCTATCTTCCAAGTATCCTCCTCCCGGATTCAAAATTGATGGTAACCTGACTTAAGATACAATTTGGTAAAAAACTGAGCCGTCTGCAACTCATCTAAAAGCTCGTCAATCCGTAGAAGCGGATAACGATTCTTCACCGTGATCTTGTTCAACGCTTGATAATCTACACACATCCTCCAAGACCCATCCTTCTTCAGCACCAGTAACACCAGCGAATCACAAGGTGAGCAACTTAGACTAATAACTCCTTACTCCAGGAAATCATATACCTGTCTCTTGATCTTATCAGACTCTGTAACAGAAGTCCAATACAACCCAACATTGGGAGTGGCTCACCATTCACCAAGGTAATATCATGCTCCACATCCCTCCTGCGCGGCATCCCTTTTATGCCCAGAAACAAGTCTTCATACTCCTCTTACAACTTGCCTATATCAATTTGTTGCTTAAGAGACATTGCCAAAGTAGACAAAACTGTAGCCGACAGACCCTCTTGAACTTGTCACACCAACAATAAAATAAATTTGTCGCTCGCATTAACCAACCTTTTTGCCTGAGTCACCGTTACCAAATTACTAGTAGTGATATGTTCCTTGCACGCATTAATATGAATCTCAGTCCCATCCTTCACTAAGCGATACTTGCGAGCACGACGGTAAAGGATCGTATCTCGGTCCTAAAGGTAAGGGCTACCCAAGATGACTTGACACACGTCCAACGGAACCTCACATGTTACTTCGTCAATAAACCTCTCAGTAATCGCAAATTTGAATTTACAATGCTTAGTGATCTTCAACTCCGCGTATTTCTGAATCAAACCCAAACCATACGGCTTCGGATGTGTCACAGTAGCCAAACCCATCTTCTTCATCACCACCTTAGAAATTAAATTCTTCTGACTGCCCAGATCCATGATGGCCTCGACTAAGCTCTACTTCACCTTAATGCTGATAAAGAAAAGCTCTTCCCGACTCGCCTCGTCGATAGCTAGAGGTTGCTTGAACATTAGATTAAGCTTAGGATTTGTCTTATCTAAATCTGGAAGATACTCAATCACTGCGGCTAGTACACGTTTCCCTTTCTTTTCCTTCTCCTCCTTCGGCCGAAGCTCCAGGTGAAGTTGCCAATATCTATCGGAATTGTGCCCATTAGCCCTGCAATGACTACAAATAGTCCCTTTGAATGAAGACCCCTCTCCTTTAGACTCCCTTTTCTGATTAAACTTCCAATTAACCTTATACCCCGATTTGTTCTTGTCGTCTTTCTTGTCGCTCTTCAAGTACATGCCTTCAATAACAATTGCTTTAAAGGTAGCATCCTCGATATTTGCCATATTGAAGAGCTTTAACTCTCTTTGAATGGACTCTGACAAACCCCCTGTATACTTTATAAACACATCGTACTCCTCCACGTCAATATCCAAAACCAATGCTTGGTTATGAAACTTCATAGTAAATTATTGTACGGATTGCCAAAACCTTTGGCGCAAGTTATGCCATTTGTACTATCGCTCCTGCTCATACCCAATTGGATAGAATTATTTCCTCGCCAAAACCTTAAATTCCTTCCAACTCGGACTTCCAACATCATGTCGTTTGCGATAGAATTTCCACCACATGAGTGAGTGACTTGTGAATTTTAAGTTGAGAAGCAAATCTTCTGAGCGTTGGAATATTCATTAATGTAAAAATAAATCTCCAACCTATATAACCAATTATCTAATTTCTCGTCATCGACGGAACCATCAAAAACTGGAATCTTAATCTTAAAGCTAAGACGAAGATTACGCATATGATTCATTGACTTACCAAAACCTGAGCGTTCCTTGACGGAATTGGCATCACAAGAATTGTTATCTATCCCCGCATAATCAACGTCTCCACCCCGTCTATAACCCATTTTCTCCTCGAGCAGCCTCACTTATGAGAGCGGCCTCGCCATGTCACCGAAGTGGAAGCCTTCACAAGGTTTATGAGATGCAATTGGTTGACCAACTCCCCTACAATAGAAGTTAGGTCAAAAACTATCGTTTCCAAAAGCGTAAGTCGATCTTTGACCTCGTCCATCTCCAAATTGTACTTCTTCTTCGAATTAGGTTTACGATGAATCGACAACAGACTCACTAGCTTTTCCTTCGCTTGCTTGAGATGGTCACGTGTAAAGACCATAAACCACAATTAACCCCCAAAGATCGTAACTGGAAAACTGATACTACTTAATCCACAATAAGATTGAGAAGCTTGTATTAGTAGAGAAATACGAAGAGCACCAATCGGTTTGGAAAAATAAAAAATTCGATTACTCAAAATGAAGTAATTACAAGAAGAAAAAACTCTCAAACCCTAGGTCTCTCTCAGAACTCTTTCAGATCTTATATACCCTAAAAATAACCTAAGTTCTCTTTATACACTAGGGAACTCAAAAATCATAAAAGAACGGATCTCGAGGCAAAACAACTCCTAAGATTCCAAAACAGTGCCAAAGTTGTTCGAATGAACTAGGGAGTCATTCAAACAACTTTACGCCTAATTGGTCTAAACCTTAGAAAAGTAGGCCAACTCGTTCGAACAAAGCCAAACTCGTTAGAACGAAAATATGGCTCTGGGCCAAATTCCAGAGGACATGACAACTCGTTCAAATGACACTGAAAGTCGTTCGAATGAAATATGGCTATGGGCCAAAATTCCAGCGAACATGTCAACTCGTTCGAACAACACTCAAAGTCGTTCGAACGACTTTGACAAATCTTCAAAAAATACTAGATCCTCCTGGATCAGAGAGAGACAAAAGATCAGAGGATTTGATAAAGAGTTATCCAAAGGTAATAAATGGTTGAAGAGGGCAAAATATTATGGATCTCGTAGGTGGCTATACAGCAGCGTTGTAAGGAAAAGGCTTGACGTAACTGCCGATTCTCATTTAGACACTGAAGGTTAGTAGAGATGCATGCAATATATGTTGATGTATATATATGTTAAAGATATATGTTATACGTATACGACTGATCATAGATATATGTTGAATATATATATATATATAAGAATGATAAATACCTTAACCTGTATGTAGGTTGAGGCGAGAGGCATCTGTATAGGTTGAAAGGGTGCCTGTAGAAATTGTTTTTAAGATGGGTAGTTTGTATGTTAATGAGGTATCGACCTCTGGTCGGACGAATGAGTCTGATAATGAAGAGGAAGTAGGATTGGAATAATTCTTAGGTTTCCCTGGTCAATTGGTATCTTATCCTTCGGGTTCTAATGCTTTTAGAAAGTTTTGTAAATCTAAGGTGGCTGTAGGAGGGAAGTGGGGCAATTGTGTAGAGTTTGCTGGTAGGCAGTTTAGAGTTGTACGGTAGCAGAGGAGGAAAAGAATTTTTATCTGCTGGCAGATTTGGAAGTGGAAAAACGATATAGGTGTATAGATGAATCGATCTCGTTATAATATTTTGATGGGGATATTCGGAGTGACCTCTATGATGGTTTTTTGTGTTACCTATCTCAATTAGAGTATGGGTTGAGCCTTCCTCTCACTAATTTGGTGAAGGGGATTATGAATGCAATTGGGGCATGTCCTGTTCAATTAAACGGGAATATGTGGGAAGTAATAACCGTGTGTGACCATCTAAATAAAAAATGGGATAATGAGGGAAAAGTGAGGAGGATAACCTCTGAGGATGTTTTGCAATTTCATGGGGTGAAGAATTTAAAGGCCAGTGGGGGGTCATATTTTTGTACGAGTGCAACTCGGCATTACTTTTTTGATCTGAATTCAGCAGGTCGAACCTGGAATGGCAACATCATATGGGTGAGGGGTAATTGTCTTCAAAGTGATGATAATGAACCTTTGGACCTTCGGTTTAGAACTGTAAAACAAATATATATCAAGATATAATCTACATACACAATCATAAAATCATCAATAAATGCATGAAGTACCTCATTCATAGACTGTATTACTGTTGTTGAAGCATTGTATAACTCAAAAGGCATCAGCAACCACTCGAAAAGTCCTTGTTGATCTTGAAAATTGTCTTCCATGTATCTTTTTCCCGGATTCTAACTTGATGGTAACCTGACTTAAGATCCAACTTGATAGAAAACCGAGCTTTTTGCAACTCATCTAAAAGCTCGTCAATTCGTGGAAGTGGAAAAAGATTATTTACATTAATCTTGTTCAGCATCCAATAATCCATACATATTCTCCAGAACCCATCCTTCTTCGGTACCAATAACACCGGTGAACCACAAGGTAAGTAACTCAGATTAATAACCCCTTGCTCGAGGAGCTCTTGTACTTGTTTCTTAATCGCATCAGACTTGGTTATAGAAGTTCGATACAACCCAATGTTGGGTAGTGGCTCACCATTCATCAACGTGATCTCATTCTCCACATCCCTATTGTGAAGCATCCCTTCTATGCCCATAAACAAGTCTTTATACTCCTCTTGTAACTTCCTTATTTTAGCTTGTTGCTTAGGAGATATTACCAAAGTAGACAGCACCTTAGCCAACATACCCACTCTAACCAGTCGCACCAACAATAATTCAAACTTGTAACTCCCATTAACCAACCTCTTCGCATGAGTCGTTATTACAAAATTATTGGTGGTGGCATGTTCCTTACAAGCATTGATATGAAACTACTTTCCCTCCTTCACAAGATGATACTTGCGAGCTCTACAGTAAAGAATCGTATCTCAGTCCCAGAGATATGGGATACCCAAGATGACTTGACACACATCTAAAGAAACTACCTCACACGTCACCTCGTTAATAAACTTTTTAGTAATCATAAACTTGAACATATACTATTTCGTGATCTTCAGCTCCACGTCTTTCTGAATCTAACCCAAACTATACAGCTTAGGATGAGCCATAGTAGCCAAACCCATCTTCTTCACCATCGACTTAAAAAGTAAATTCTTATGACTACCCAGACCAATGATGGCCTCTACTAAGCTCTACCTTACCTGAATGTTGACATAAAAAATTTCTTCCCGACTCGTCTCCTCGGTAGCCATCCTTTGCTTAAATATAAGGGTAAATTTAGAATTTGACTTATCTAAATCTGGAATATTAACAATCATTATGGCTAATGCACATTTCTCTCTCTTGCTCCTTTCCTCTTTCGGCCTAAGCTCTGGGTAAAGTTTCCAATATTTATCTGAAATATGCCCATTTGCCTTACAATGACTATATTATTTCCCCTTGGGTAAATACCCCTCCCCATTAGACTCCCATTTGTGCTCATTTTTCCAGCTAGACTTATACCCCGACTAACTTTTGTCATCTTTCTTGTCACTCTTAAAGTACTTGCCTTAAATAGTAATTATTTTTACGGTAGCATCTTCGATATTCTCCATAGTAAATAGCTTCAACTCCCTTCTAATGGACTAGGACACCCCCCCCCCGTATACTTCATAAATACCTTATAATCGTTCGCATCAATCTCCAAAGATAACACTTGGTTATGAAACTTCGTAGTGAACTCTTGTATAGATTTCCCATACTTTTGGCATAAATTATGCCATTTGAACCGTCTCTCTGGCTCATACTCAATAAGATAAAATAACTTCCTCAGTAACACCTTGAAATCCTTTAAACTCAAACTTCTTACTTCATAACATTTCTTATAGGGCTTCCACCACGTGAGTGCATGACTTGCAGATTTAAATGTAGAAAGCATATTTCTAAGCATTTGAATATTCGTAAACAGAAAAATAGGTCTCTAACCTATCTAATTTCTCATCATCAATTAAACCGTCGAATACTGAAATTTCAATTTTAAAATCAATACGAAGAATACGCATAGGATTCATGAACTTACCAATAATTGATCTCTCCTCGAAGGATTCGGCATCACTAGAATCTCTATCTTCCTTCTCGTTACCCTCGTCTCTCTCCTCCTTCGTAACTCCTTTCCTCTTCGTGCGTATTTGTCGTTTTGTCGAAGCGGATACTTTTGTGAGGTTCGCGGGATGTAATTGCTCTACCAACTTCCCTAGAGTAGTAATTAGGCCAGAATCTTTCATTTCCAACTTTATGAGCCAATCTTCGCAATCGCCCATCTCCAAATTTACCTTTTCTTTGAGTTAGGTTTTCGGTAAATCTTCAATGAATTTACAATAATCTCCTTCGTTGCTTGAGTCGGTCACATGTAGAGACCACAAACCATAACCCCCCGAGAAACGTTACTTGAAAATCAAATCCGATACCACTTAATCCACAATTGAATTGAGATTAAACCTAATCAAATAAATTAACGCGAAGAACACAAAATTGGTGTGTAAAACTTCCCAAAAAGAGTTTCAATTGTTCAAATTGATTACAATGAATTTCTCTATTGATCTCTCTAGATTTTTGGATCCCTTTTATACTGCCTAGCCTTGCCCTCTTAAAGGTTACAAGTTCCTAGTTATAATGTAGGACATAAATACCCTTAAAATGCCTAAAATAATGAAAGAAACATGATAGTCGGTCGAACAAACCTATGAGTCGTTCAAACGACTGACTCAATTAAGCCTAAAAATAAAAGTAGTTGGAACTGGCCTTTCTTGGAACCTAGTCGTTCGAACAGCTTCAAATGTCGTTTGAACGACATGTCAATTTATGCATAAACACAGAGGCAGTCAGAATTGGTCTTTTGGGAACCCAGTCGTTCGAATGACTCCAAATATTGTTCGAACGACTTGCCGATTTATGCCAAGGAAACGAGGCAGTTGTAATTGGTCTTTTGTTCCTTCAATCTCGTTCGAACGGCTCCAAGGCTCGTTCGAACTGCATGACATCTTTTGAAGAGGTTGAATGTTTAGATCCTCCTGGACCAAAAAGAGAAACACGGTGATGCTTGTAATGAACAATGGCTATGTGTTTAGCCATAGGTGATGTTTTACGTTATAATGAGTTTGATATTCAATGTCTTCTTGCAAATTTGAGATTTGCGGCTTACAATATGGTGAATAGTGAGCACGAGAATGTTGAGATATATATAGATAGTTTGGAAAGGCATTGTGATGGCTTGTTATCTTTGAGAAGAAGAATTTCTAGGGAGTTTGAAAAAGAGACGTAAAATACGGTTAGAGAAAAAAAATGCGAAATGATTTGGCGATGGTTCGCGAGGGGGTGCGTTCAATAGTCACCTTAGTTCCATAAATACCCTTCACTTTCTGAGTTTCCTCACTTGCTGTCGCTCGAAGAGAGTAAAGTTAAGGCATGTGATTCTTCCATTTCTTCTATTTCTAACTCATTAGTCATTGGTAACGGGGAGATATTTGTGCTTATAGAGAGAGCCAAAGTTGCAAAAGAGAAATTTTTTGAAGCTGCTCGTTGTCAAGGTGAGTACCCCCCTTTTCTGATTTCTCACATTTGCTTTATGTTTTATGTAATTGACTCATACCCAGTGTAGATTATGTTATTATGATTGTGTCTATTGATTAAATTAGACGAATGTGTAGTAATTTGGAAGAAATGGAGTTTTGCATTTTTAGGGTTTGGGTTTTGTTGTTGTGAGACATTCTGAAATTGAGGGGTAGTGGTATTCTGGAGGTTTTTGCAAGGGTTTTGGTGATATGATGAAGGGTTGTTGAATAATAGAATGGGAATTGGATTATTGATTCTAAAGGGTTATGGTGGTGAGTTTTGAAATGTCAAACTAGGTTTAGGCAGTTTGAGACTATAATAGTGTTTGAAAGGAGATGTACTTGTATTCATTGTGATTCACGCCGTTAAATACCATAATCCTTGCCTGAGAATTCAAAACATGTTTTGGTAGGGAAATATGACAGTTAGTTCCCTATATAAACCTCGAGGAAAAGTTAGCTAAAAAATATGGAACTCGAACTTAGTAATGTCAAAATGCATATTATATTTAATGTTTAAATCTATTCGATGATAATACTTGACCAAACAAATTATCTCTCGAAATGGTCGAAAACAATATAAAATGATATGTAGGCTTGAGTATAAGCTTGGAAAAGCTTGATATTTCATATCTAGACATAAGAGAAATGGAGTGTCAGTATGACAAATTAAGATGTGAAATAAGTTATAGAATAAAATGATTTAGACCTAATAAAAATGATATAAATTTCAGGTTCAAATGGATCAACCAGTTGATATCACTAATCTTCCTGATGTCGATGCTGAAGGAGAGATTTTTAACATTCTTAATATAGAACCTATTATTATTGATGTAACCACTTGTGTACAAGAGTTGAGTAAAAATTACAGGGTTGGTAGTAGCGTTGATCTTGAGGTTGAAGAATTTGTATGGAATAGAGTAGTGAATGAAGTTGCTTCTTGTACAGATGTTGTGATGGAGGGGAGGTAGATGAGGATAGAACTAAAACTGATATCAAACATGAGCCTCAAAATAGTGATCAGGAGAATGTTCTAATGGAGGTCGAGTAGGAGAAGATGCAGAAGAAAATCTTGAAGACGATGACGAATGTTATGGTGATGGAGAAGAAACTAATGAGATTTTAAATTTCAAGCAGAAGTATGGTATTCCTAATGATGTGAGATTGGAGGACTATTATAGGGATATGACAGAAGTATTTGTATCGAGAATGGGGCGATTGTAGTAGCATATTTAATGGCTAGTTTTTCGGTAGGTAAACTTCACCTATACTTTAGGTAGTAATATGCAGTTCAAGAGCTAAAAAAATATAACTCAATGGATTTTAGGTGGAAACTCAGGGGAATGCTGAGAAAAACCATGACCACGATGAGGATTTGATGAAGATTTTACTATGTTACTAATCTATTGCACTTAATAGAGAAAGTATTACAGATGACATACAGAGGAATTATTCGTCCCTAATGTTGTATGCTCTATCTATATTTATAGTTGGATGTAGGCAGTTACAACAGTTCTTCTATAATTTAGGAAGGTGAACGAACTTTGTGGAACACGAGCAACGGTCACTATGTTACTAATCTATTGCACTTGATAGAGAAAGTATTACAGATGATATACAGGGGAATTATCCGTCCCTAATGTTGTATGCTCTATCTGTATTTATAGCTGGATGTAGGCAGTTGCAACGCTTCTTCTATAATTCAGGAAGGTGAACGAACTTTGCGAAACACGAGCAACGGTTACCTTTGACCAAGTGTAATGTCTATCATGCGTGATTGACTTCTTGAGGTTGTAGACAGAGGTATTATCGCGTTGAATACTTCCATGACTGATGATATACCTTCGATATGTCCCTTATATTTTTGTCTTGTCGAACATGAGAAATATGTTACTGCACTACCATAGTCTGATGATGTCATGAACCCTAGGTGATGACATCAGCAAGCCTAAACCCTAGGATGACATCATCCCTAGGTCAGCCGCTGTTAAAAAAATTGACAGTTTCGTCGTGGTTTTTCGCCATTTTCGCGGCCAATTTCCCGACGATTCGTCCACTTCCAGGAGGAGCATAATATAAGCCTACAATCGTTGGAATGCAGGTTCTCCGCAACGCAAACTAATCCTTAATGAAAGAGAGAGATATCCAATCAATAATCCAAAAGCTTCGTGTAAGTCGCGCTGATAACGTGTTGAAAACAAAAACACTCTAGCTATCTAACCATGCACACACATAAACACAGATATAGAGAGAAGAGAAGCTTTCATTAAGGAACTTATTAGGTTACATAACATAACCCTTATAAGGATATATATAAAAAAACTCGAAAAACTCTTTAGGGTTAGGACTCGATGGATCACCCCAAACCCAGTTCAGGTGGGACCTAACCGAATGGTTCCTAACAATTTTCTCTTTGTTTGATGCAACATTTTTGTTCCACTCATACAATGGTATAGTATTTAGATCATATATTAGTGTATAACACAAGGTATTTATTGTATGTACAAAATATGTGCAAACAAAACATACATGTTTACACGTAAGAGAGATGTATATACATAAGAGCATCCACAACAGTAAGGTGGGTGAATTCACTCAAATTCACCCTAAACCCAATCCACCCCACAACAGTTGAAGGCTAAAACAAGGTGAATATTACTCACCGCACTTAAGAACTACGAGGCACAAAGGACGACCGAGATATGCCCACGTATCACAAATCCAACGTCTAAAATGCCTAGCAGTTCAGAAGTGTGGGGCATTAGAACCAATTAAATGATGCCACGTAGTTGTTTTGAATTAATTAATTTTGGGATTATAACTGTGGGACATGAGAACCACTTAAATCTTGACAAGTGCCATAATATAATTGGGTTTTAATGCCCTGCAGTTCAGAAGGGCATCAATAAAGTTAAAATCCACCCTGAGGACCACCCTCAAGGTGGGTTTGGGGTGGACAACTCAGCCAATCCACCTAGCTGCTGGGTGAATTGAAGGTGGAGCAAGGTGAAGGATGCAATCCACCTTGCCACATCATCCTTCTCCTAGTTGTTGCAGATGCTCTAAGAAACACGTTGCTAAGAAGAAGAAAAAAGTAAAAACTTTTCTAGCCGGGCATTGCATAGTCAAGTTGAGGTGATGGCTTTGCATTTTATTCAACTTTATTTGACCAAATATTTAGATCATGTATTAATAATGTACTAAATGTCGTATTATGTATATATTATTGTTGCTTTGATCAGCGCTTAATTATCTATAATGGCGAATTTCATATATAATATTGTTGGCTCTGCGAGTTCTTAAATAACCTGGTCTTCTCATTGCTTTATTTTAGTTTTTAGGTGAAATGAAATAAAAGAATAAAAAGAAAAACGTGTTTGTAAAGTGGCGAGTTAAATAAGTCACAATGGTCACTGAACGAAGCTTCAACGCATGAGCCTAAGTGCTGCATAAAAATGTTAATTTATATTATAGTTGATTGACTAAACACTAATATTAAGTCAAATATGGAAAAAATCATGATTGTTTAATTTAATTATAACAGTATTTGACCATATCAACATCATTAAATTGACTACCGAACTCAGCAGCCAGTTTCCTTGGAAAGAATCTGAAATAGCTGACTTGCCTTAAATGGTTGAAGAAGCCCTGCCTTGTTCAGTACAAAGTAAAAACAGTGATGTGCTGAAGAGTAATCTAGTTTCGTTCTTGTTAACTTGCATTCGAAGCGGCCTAAACTGATCTATATACCCTCTTCCAACCTCTAAAGGAGAACAATGTCACACATACATATGAAAATTTTCACTGCATCGCTCCAGCTATGCGCCCCCCATGGCCAGAAGAAAATGTGATCTTCAAAGCCACTGCCAAACAGTAAGCACATTAAGCAAGTCCACCTGTGTAAACCAAAGACACCCTGACTGAAGCTAAAATACTATATCAAATGTGATCTTCAAAGCCACTGCCAAACAGTAAGCACATTAAGCAAGTCCACCTGTGTAAACCAAAGACACCCTGACTGAAGCTAAAATACTATATCAATTCAAAATGTTCTAGGACTAGGAAAACTTTGCCTAACAGTTCACAGCAATAGCATTTGGGAGACATTTGAGTAGGAAAATAGACACACCAGAAGGAAAACTAGCAACCCACTATACTGTTAGAAATTGAAAAACTTGAAAGAAAAAAGGAGAGATAATCGCTAGGCAATTGAAATGCAACCGTAAACTAATAACAAGCCACAATTTCAATATGAACACTGAAAAATGTAAGTGGTTCATCTCATATTGTTATACTTTTGCATGAACTATGAAACAGCATATTTATGATATGATACAATTTTCGTGTGCACAATAGGGAAAAACTTCGACGACGACTAAGAAAAGTGAGTAGAAGCCATGTGACGTCATCTGTCTGTTGACCTCTAACTCCACTTGATCATGTTTATAAAATGTAACCAATGAATACATCGAATAGCTCCTCCGATATTTTACCAGGGCCGCTGTAACGAAATAGGAAACTACTGCTGACACTTTTTTTGAGAAGGAACTACTGCAGACATTTAACGTCCAGAGGAAAGATAACCGTTAAATTATCATTAATAAGAACAGAACCTTCTCGCAAGATAAACATCAAGATATACGCTACAGTAATCCTGTTGAAAAATGACTGAAATATCCTAGCTCAGAGGTCATAATCGATATCAGTAATGTTATGGGAAATTGCACGCTTCACCAGCTGTCCTTGTTCGTCATATCTATCGAAGTTCTCACACGGGGCGGGGAAGATGGTCCCAATAACACGACCTTGAACAAAGGAACACTGGAAGATATGTTTTTTCTTGTATGTTAACCCTACTGACATATCCCTAAACGTAATGTTCCTCAAGGGGATATCTTCGCTACCATGGAGGCGTACTGGCACACGGACTCCCTGTCCGTGGATTCCTACAAAACTTATATTCCCGATTATTGGGAACGCCTTGGGATCATAACCTGCGTCAGGGTGTTCATTGTAGTCTGTTTTTATTACAATCCCAACCCTGACATTGTCAAACGTTATATTCCGGTAATTAATATGTCGAACGTAGCCCCCTCTACCTGGAGCTGTTTTGATTCGCATGCCTCGTCTTGAGTTCCAAACATGAACGTTCTCCACCGTGACGTTTGAGATTCCACCAGACATCTCACTGCCTATAGATATACCAGCACTGTTATAAGATTCAAACAAGATATATTTCAGTACATAACGCAGCCAGGATTGATTTATCATACTAGTTGAATTTAAGTCACATGTCAGGGACTATGGCATGTGTACTAAAACCAAGTGGTTAGAAACACACATCTAAACTACAGTCCTAATTTGAATGCTAACAGAAAATAGCCCATATAAATTCTACACAAAAAACATACAGACAATCAGACACGTAGAATATTTGTATCACGCACAGCATATCCTTATCATAAATTGCATCCATTACTCTTAAGGAACAACCACATAAACACTAACAGCACAAAAATCCTAAACTATTCGTATTCCAAATAAATAAAAAATACGTATCTCCAACACATATTCTCGTAGCACAACTAGCGCCAATTTTATTCCCACCTAACTTCTGAGTTGTATTGGCAATCTCCTTCCCTACTTTGGGGATTTGTTTAAGCAGTTTTTTTTTTTTTCTCTCTCTTGGTTATCACCGTAGATCTTTGTAGTTTACGGCCTTAACACTCTAGGGCTGCGGTGTTTTTATCTCAACAACACTCATTTTTGTGCTTAAAATAATTAATGTTTAACCCTTGGCGCCTCCTTTCTTCTTCTTCAAACCATGGCCTCTGGTCATGGAGATGATGATCCCCATCGGAACCGTAGTGGGTACAATGGTTAGAGGAATCAACAGAATCTGGATGACCTTGTATCTCGAGCGTCTGAGTCCATCTCTAATGGATCTTCCTCCAGAAATACAAGCAAAAATCACTCTTTCTTACAGCTTCACAAGCTCACAAAGGGATCAGCTGGACCATCCGGTCACAGATGAACTCGGACAATTTGCCCGTATGATGTTGGTGACCCAACTCGACAAAGCAACGACTGAAAAGAAACAAGAGTACTACACAGCTATCAACAACTTGGGGGTGATGAATTGTGCTAGCGTTCAGAGAACAGAAGGTGGCCATGGCTAACATGGAAAATGAAAGAACTGTGAACCCAGAGAGTAGGTGCAGTGAAGAGATAGAGAAGATGGTGATCATGTCAACCCAGTTGTCAATGGTAAGATTCAAGCTCCAAAATGCCTATTGAGGAATTGCAAAAACTTGCTGAAGGTAAACCATTAAGGACAGGGGATACACCAATTACAGAAGTAACGATATTTTAGCAGAATTTTGAATATTGGAGCTGCAAAGATGGAACAACAACATTCACCAGATGAAGTTATAGCAGCTATGTCAGAAGAAAAAAAATGGATGTATTTAAAGATCATAGAATCCCAGAAGAATAGAAGAAACTCAGCTTTAAGACCTATAAGGTGTGCTGTAGAGTCTCCTCCTTCCAAAGACTCCACATAGTTAGAATATAGGACAGTTGATATCTTGCAAGCTGATAAACTGGTATATGTCAAGTTATGTGATAGAACAACTTGCGGGGAAGGATGCAAGAACATTGAGATGGATTTAGGAAAGTGTATGGCCAAATGTGACCCCCCCCCCCCCCCCCATTCAAGCTTGATAGGACCCCAATGTTTTGTTGATGCCCATTCTTGTTAATAAGCACTGCCACACCTGATTCCAATTGAGAAAAAAGGTGTTCTTCATTTTCACTATCTCTCCAACATAAAACACAAATAGAACTTTGAACCCACCCCCACTTCATAAATCTTGAGTTGTAAGCACACCCCTTGAAATTACAAAAATACCCTTCAAATCCCTCCAAAAAAAATTTCCGAGCTACCGCCCCCAAAAATCCCTGCCCCCCCCCCCTAAACAATAATTCTGGCTCCGCCACTGCACACACACTCTCCAAGATTTACTCATGGAGAAGGAGGCTTGGGTAACTTCAAAACCTGCCCATCTTTACATTGTAATACAGATATTTGTGTGGATCAGTGCCCAAACAGTGTTGAGAGACTGAGAGCGTGCTTCATGGGACGTCACAACATAGCTGTTGGAAGTGATATGGGGAGAAAAGCTAGTACTGTTGAACATGCACAAGAGAGTAGAATGGACAATGGTAGTCCAGTCAAAATACTTAACTCGGCATTTCTCATCTCTGCTCCCCCTCATCCCCCTCAGTTCAAAGGTATGGAGAACCTCCCTCATATCCCACCTTCAATCTTCAATGGGAAGAAGGTTATGAAAATTAAATCCATTGATTTTGGTGGAAACGATAAACAAGACAGTCAAGTGTTGGTGGGTCACTTTATTAGGAGCAATCTAGCTTACAATTTTTTGAAGGAAGGTCTTTATAGAACTTGGGGAATGAAGAGGAAATTCAAAATGACAATTCATGATCTTGGGTATTACTTAGAATATGAACCAAAGGAAGTTCAGTCAATACGCTTATGAGTTATTGATAGATTAGGCCTCAACGTACTTTCTATTTTCTCTTTATATAGATGTTAGAGTTTGGGGTAAAACTCTAGAAATCCTAGAATTGCAATTAGAAAATTAATTTTGTGTTTCCGCAATCGTATTAATTAATAACTTTGTACCAAAGCTATGAGCGATCCTAGGTTTGCCTTCTACGTTCGTGCAATTCTTAAGATAGCAAGGTTGGAGGCGGGAGTTGTGACGGAGAAATCGAAGAAATTAGATGGAGATAGCTTGGAGATGAAACACCACAAAGAGACGACGGAGAAAGAGGTTCACCGTGTGATTGATCTAGTAGGTGAGAAAGACGGAGACATGTCAGAGAGTTCTCGATCAAAGTCCCTTAAGGAGTTTGCGACATTGATACGAGAAGTTCACATGATCAACGATTCCAATCGTTAGGAAGCCCAACCAAAGAAGACCAACCCCAATCCAAAACCCTTGCCTAAAATACGACGAACGATAAGAGAGGGGTTGATTACATCGCCAATGACGAGGGAAGAGTTACCGCTGACTACGGTGGCTGGAAATCAAGAGAAAGAAGTCCCTCTCACTGCCGAGATCGGCGATAATCGCGATCTCGCGTATAAAAAAAACCAGGAAATTGATGAAGAAGACGTGGGCATGCTACAAGGGGCAGGGTATGCCACGGCGCGGAGAGCACGCACCAGAGCATCGGGCAGGGCACAGTGCAGGGCATGTCAATGGCAGGTCAGAACACAGTGCAATTTTTGGGGTATGTTATCTCGTCAGAGGGGATTAAGGTTGATGAGGAGAAGGTGGATACGATCAGGAACTGGCCAATCCCTACCTCGACGACACAGGTACAGTGTTTTCATGGGTTGGCTACGTTCTATAAGCATTTCATAGATAGGTTCAGCAGTATTATGGCATCGATCACTTCCCTCATGGGGAACGTGCCTTTTGAGTGGACATTGATTGATCAAACATAAGCTTACCACAGCTCATGTTCTTGCAGTACAAAAAATTTTGGGACCGTTTTTGAGGTTACGACAAATGCATGTAAGACGGGGATTGGTGCTACGCTTTCACAGTCTGGAAGGTCGTTCGCTTACTTCAGTGAAAAGTTATTTAGGGTACAGTTGAACTACAACAATTATGATATTGAGTTGCTTGCAGTAGTACGGTGTCTGCGACATTTGCGACACTATTTGGTTCACTGGGAGTTCGTCATTCATTTTGATCATGACGCACTATAACACATGCATAACCAGCAGAGGGCAGAGGACTTCGACAGACAAGCATGCAAAGTGGTTCAGTTATCCCCAAAGTTTTTACTTCTACATTTAGCACATTAAGGGTAAAGAAAATGGGTTTGTAGACAAGATCAGTAGGATAGCTCACCTCTTGGTTACATTATGTTCTTCGGTATTTGGGTTTTCTGAATTACGTTTGTTGTACCCTTCTGATGTATATTTTGAGCATATTTATGAATCATATGGGCAACGCCAGAGTTCTCACGAGGATTACACCGTTCAAGATGGTTACCTATTTAAGGGTACGGCCCTTTTTGTCCCAATTTCTTCTATGCGAGAGCGTTTGATTGCAGATATCCATGTTGGGAGGTTTAGGGGACATTTCGGGGTGATAAAGACTATGGCACTCATGCGAGAGAGGTACTTCTGGGATACTATCCGCAGGGATGTTAATGCATTTATCCGAAGATGTTATTCTTGCGAGACGGCTAAAAGGAGAGAGTAGAATGCTGGCCTTTACACACCTTTGTCAATTCCTAGAGATGTTTCGATGGACTGTCACAAGATTGCAAGATTGCAGAAGACACGGGGTTTCGACTCTATTTTTGTGGTTGTTGATCGACTGTTCTTCCAAGAGGTGGTGCGTTTACATGGGGCTCCACAATCGATTACTTCCGATAGGGATCGACGGTTTACGGGGCATTTTTGGAGGAACTGTAGAGACTTCTGCGCTGCAAGCTTCGTTTTTCACAGCTTTTCACCCTCAGATAAACGGACAGAGATAAACGGATAGACAAAGGTGATTAACTGGAGCTTGGGTGATCTACTACGGTGTATTACAGGGGATAGACCTACAGAGTGGAATTTTGCCCTTTCAGCGTTTAATAGTTCTGTCAACAGTTCGACGGAATTATCTCCTTTTCAGATCCTGACGGGTTATTCCCCATACATTACACTGGATTTAGCACTTATTCCCCAGTTAGTACTTACTTCTAGCAATGATGCAGAGTTTGCTGAGTCCATTCGAGCGATACATGAGGTTCACGACATTTAGCGGATGTATACGCAAGAGTAAAGGAGAGGGTGGATCGGCATAGGCGAGAGGTTATCTTTTCACCTAGAGACCTAATTATGCTTTATATAGAGAAGGGACGATGCACGGGGGTGGCGTCTAAACTTCACTTGCGTAAATCAGGACCTTATCGCATCATTCGACGCCATGAGTAAAATGTTCATGAGCTTGACATTCCTGGAGCGCGCTATGAGGTTGTCAATGTCAAAATTCTGACAGTTCTATAGTGAAATTCCATCACACCTGTGTCACCTGACACTGAATTGAGTGACGAGATTGATGAGATATTAGATAGTCATTTAGACGCAGGACATGTTGAGTTTTTGATACGATGGGTTGGTCATACGAAGGATGATTCATAGATTTCAGGGAAGTCATTCACACGGATAGTTCCGATATTTTACGATGATTATATGCGGCTACAAAATTCGTGATCAAATTCTTCTTAGGAGGGGAAAGTTGATAGATCATGCCTCGTGGGTCGTCTACCCACAAGGCCACGTATTTTCTATTTTCTTTTTATATAGATGTTGGTAGCTCTTTTGCTTTTCAGTTCTCTTGTTAGAGTTTGGGGTAAAACTCTAGAAACCCTAGAATTGCAATTAGAGAGATAATTTTGTGCTTCCGCAATCGTAGTAATTAACAATTATGTTTGACAATATACCACATCAGTGCTGGGGTAGAGAGGGATTGGGTCAAGTGGCAAACATGGTTGGCAGGCCACTCTACACTGACAAGGCTACAAAAAAACAAAGAAGAAAGTTTGCTAGAATTTGTGTGGAGGTCAAAATAAATGATGAGTTGCCTGACCAAGTTCTTATAGAGGTGGATAACAAGTACACATTGGGGTGGAGGTCGAGTACAATTGGGTCCCTCCTAAGTGTAACAGCTGTAGAGTGTTTGGCCATACTGACATTCAATATCCTAAGCTTGTTCAAAGCAGACTTATTATCAAATTCCCAGCAGAAAAGAGGGACATGTGAACTTCAGTCACTCAGCACAAGAGTGAATCTAAAAGGAAAGCTGACGAGAGCACCAAAAACTGTCGTCAACATAAATAAGACCTTGAGACTAAGGGTAAGGATCCCCAGGTGGGATACAGTGTGCAAGGAGGTATTGAAAAGAGCGCATGCTTATAAACTAATTTGGATAACAGCATTGAAGCAGAAAACACTGACTGATCAACAGAAGAGTGAGAATCTAGAAGGTAAAGTCAAGCAACACAAGCCTCTCGTAGGGGCAGAAACTGAGAAAGATTTTCAACTCTCCAAAAGTGCAAATAGAAGGCAGAAGAGGAAAAAACAAAAAGAAGACAAGGAGAGGAATCAAGAGGAAGATAAAAAAGCACCATCAGTTGGAAAGTACTTAATTAACAACAATAGGGGGCAATTATGCCAAAAGGCAACAATCAAGGTTCTAACAATATCAGATAGTTTTAAATGTGCGGAAAAAATATGAGCTTGAGAGGGAGTGAGGCAAACAATATCTACCTAAATATGGGATCAATTTCAAGAGTGCTTGAGGGAGTGAGTGCTAGAGAGGAGCCAGCAAAAAACTGTTCCAAATTGGGTGATATTCAGTGTGAGAGAGGGAGAGCCACAATGTTCAACAAAATTAGAATAGCTGTGTCTCTGAGCTCATGGCTAGGATATACAGCTATGACTAATATGAGAATGGGGTGGTCTTGGGCAGGTGAGAGAGGAGTGTTGTATACTAACCTCTTTGGTCATTGTGCACGTACATACATAAAGACCTTGCTCTGTGGTTCGGGTGTGATTAATAGCAATGCTTTTGAGAGTGTGAATTGGTAAGGGAGTGAACATCATAATGAGACTGAGTAGTTTACCAACCAGTTTAGGAGTGAATACTATGAGCATTGGAGAGAGAGTGTTTTTGCTCCAACTAACAACATTTATGTTTGTGCATATCTTGGAGAGTGCACTACTCCTAAAACCTTTTGTCTTCTAACAATAATGAGTTTACCTTAAAAAAATAGCTATGTTAAGGTTATTACAGTGGTAGGGGCAGGCATTAGTGCCCTAAGTCAAGATTCAACCCCTCAAATACACCTTAAAATGCTAATCCTTAAGGGAGCTGAATTCTCAGCACCTGTAACTAATTATTTTTATAGTACTGAAGAGTTTTACTTTAAGTATAGCATCTTTAAGGTTATTATAATATTATTGTAGTTGAAACAGGCCCGTGCCCTAAGATTATTTCAACCATAAGACTAAAATTAAAAATGCTAGACCTGGAGGAAGTTAGGAGTGAAAACTATGGGCATTGGAGAGAGAGTATATTTGCTCCAACTAACATTTATGTTTGTGCAGATCTTGGAGAGTACACTACTCCTAAAAGCCATCTTTCGTAAAACAATAAAGAGTTTTGCTTAAAGAATAGCTATGTTAAGGTTATTTATCTGGTTGATCTTGATTATTTATGGCAAGCAGTAACCCTCCCATAAATTTGACGGAAAAAAACACAATTGGAACATAGAAAATCCGTAAATAATGAAGGTTTCTCATTAAAGAAACTGAGAAGACAGAGTACAACAACTCTTTACCAGCAAAAATATGTAGAATAGCTCTTACCTCACTGTGGACTGGACAACAAGGTTTCGAATGAGAATATTGGTGGACGATTGGCCATAAGCGATGCCATACTGATCCCAACCGCTCTTTATTGCAATTCCGTCATCTCCCACACTTATATAACAATCCTCAATAAGCATGTTCTCACATGAATCTGCAAAGGAAGATATTGGCTTAGTATGAAAGTCGAAAAGAAGAAGAAGAAGAAGAAGAAGAAGAAGAAGAAGAAGAGCAAGCTGATTACTTCATGTAATTGGTCATGTTGATAGGTGACTGTCATGCTCCAAAATGTCTATCTAAAATTCATAAAAATTGTTACAAAATCATGTTTAGCATATTTACCCGGATCTATTCCATCTGTGTTTGGAGCTCCAAACACGGGAGCCAAGATAGTAACATTTGTAATCGAAATGTTTTTGCAGTCATATGGATGAATATTCCAGAAAGGGGAGTTGCGTAGAGTTACATTAGAGATTCGAATATCTCTAGACCACATTATCTGTAAAAGTGGGCCCCTTGTGTAATTGAGAAGCTTCTGGCGATGCTTGATCCACCATGATTGACCCTGTCCATCTATTGTTCCATTGTGCCCTAAAGGACAAAAAAGATGAACACATATTTTTAGATATACAACTAGATAGGACATCAACGTCATATTCAAGTAATGGATAAGTACAAATAATTTATCAAGAAAATTGAGACAGATATAAGCAAAAGCTGTTCAATAAATCCACTTTCGAGGAATCCACCTACATAGAGGTAAAAGAATTCACAAGAATTTTCGTGGAAGCTCCTTAATGAAAGAAAAAATGTTCCCAAAATTTTAATACAGAAAACTCCAAAGACGTAAGTTGCTAATGTCATGTGAAATCCTTAAAATGCTAATTCTGCACAATACTATCCTAAAGCTTAAAACTGCGTTGTGATTATTATCGTAACTTAAATCTGTGCTGTGATTGTCATTTTTTCTCCTTAATGCAGGGGTTGAGTTCACTACCAATGTCAACTCCTCCGGTCCTCGCTAACGTTACTGGAATATGGAACTTATGCGAGCCACAATGCAGTGGCAATGTACAAATTATCCTATTTTATGCATCGCCAGCTATGATAGTGCTAGGCATGGCTGGTCACTTTGTTTCCCTCGGATCCTTCTCAGGTGAACAGATAATGGCTAGATAAGGTGACGAGTTCGACATGGAAAAGGCTACAATAATGAATACTTATGCATTTATGACCGTCTTAACAGTGGTACTCATCCCAATTACAAGTTCTATGACACTTTTCTACATTAAGCCATGGTCGATTCGTTTTGGACTCCCTCCTATATTCTCAGTTGTTGCAACTGTTGTGTTTGTGAGCAGCTCAGGTTCGTACGTCATTGGCAGGAGAAATGGGAGAACCCTTTAAATACGTCCTATTATGTCAATAACGGGATTAATTTCCTATCCTCAAGGTTTTGTTAAAGCAATTATTGTCTCTGTCTGACAAAGGCACATCCATCTGACTATTGTTTAAACTCCCTTTGTAGGTTGCATTGGAATATTTAGATAACCTATTCACTTCCTTTGAATTGAATTTTCTCATAATATTTCTCCATCAGTTTCAGTATCAATGTTGCATTCAAGTATATTAAAATCGATGTTTAGCTGGTCATAATATCTATCGTTTTTAGTTGGGTATTAGGCTATATTGTCATTTCAAATAATGCAGGGTGCATGGCTACCATCTTTGAACATTTCAACTGTACTAACAAGCACTGGTTTATTATTGAGTGAGCCCAACGCCAATGACGGCCTAATGTACTAAGCTGTAAGTTTACATTTTAAGATGAGGTGCTTGCTGTAAAGTACTGTCCAAACACATAAAAAAAACAATTTTAGTGTCTTGAGGACGTCGACAGAACATGACTTCATGTTTGACATCTGCTTATATGTAGACTTTTTTTTTCTCACTAGTTTGATGTTTGCTTCAACATGCAGAGTAGAGAATACAAATACAGCAAGTAAATTTTTGACCAAAAGACACGGGCTATGATTGAGAGATATGCAAAGGCTGGGTCGAGCTTAAGTAATACGATCACTGAAAACTTTCCTCCTAAATCAAGCTCAGCTACGGTAAAAACTAAGCCTTTTCTATTACTTGAATCATGTTTGTGTAACTGTATCTTTTGTTACTGCAGATGGAAGTTGAGCAACTGGCTTAGCATCTAGAAAAGTGTATAACAAGCACAATCCGACTCGTAAGAAGCTCTGTGGGTCAGCCGGAAGTTGACTCTAAAATCTTCAGTCCCATCGCAAAGTGAAAATGATGAGAAAGAAAAGGTGTTGTTCCAAACTCCAAGAAAATGTGTTGATCAACAACCTAATCAAGATCATGAAGAACTATCCAAAAATATTAGCTCGAAAGCAAGATGTGATAAACTGCAAAGTAATGGCCTGAAGCTGTCGCTGAAATCGATATGCGCACCACAAGAAGAAATTGTGACAAAGGAAACATGGTGGATACTCAAAAGTTATCAATCTTGCAGCCACAAATACTACCTGAGGCTTCGTTAAACTTGTTGCATTGTGACAAGCAACAAATTTTTCATCTTCATAATAAGAAAATACAGAACACCACACCATTAACATGGTTTCTAAGAAACAATGTGGGACCCAAGAAGGATGATGATAATAAGGAGAATGTGCCGCCATTTTATCTATCGAAATCTCAAAACTTACCTGTGTATACGCCAATGTCACATGCTGATGACCACAATGATAACCAGTTTTGTCAAAAATATTTCGGGGGCAACACCAAGCAAAATCCGGGAGAAACAAAGACTTCATTGATGTGAAGACCTAATTGAGTTGGATAGTGAAGATAGTGAGAAGAAATGAAGGGTCCAACAGGGTCTAGAGTATTGTTTGCACGGAAGCATTTGGTAGGAAAAGGGAAAGGGAAAGTGAAATCATGAATTTAAATATTTCTTTCTAAGATTACTGCAAAAGCTCTTTGCAAACTCCTAACATTGCTATTGTATAAGTAAACCAGTTTTGGTTTTTTCTTTATGAATTTGATCTTTCATTTGCAAAGGCAAGTTATCTCAAATGCTGAACTTAATCGTTACTTTTGTGGTCTAGAAAGTAACCAAAAATGTGTTAGGAACACTTGATTTCCTATAATGTTTTGGTATTATAGTGGAATGTATAGTAGTGGTGCAAAATAATGAGTTTTTGGTTCTACAGAAGATGATTGTGTTTTGATTTATCTTTTATATAGATTTATACGTAACAGTATGTCGACTCTTTGTTGTTTGATAAAATGGCCAGCCCAATCTCAATGAACTCTTATAATCATCTTTTGATGATTTACAAAGATTCAGAAATATGAGATATTTTGTCTAAATGATCTCCAGGCCGAGGAGATCATCCTGCCCAATAATGAGATACAATAACGATTCTAAGAAAAATGTAATGAGGAATTATTTTTTTGTATAACGTCCATAAAACGTTTGGTCTTTTAGTGTATGTCCACATTTACAACATTGCTAAAGCTAAGTCACCATTGGCCATTGAAAATTTGGAACATAATAGTAAACTCTTAAGCTAAGTTCTATTGGCTCTGCTGATGACCAGGTTAAACACAATACTTTGAAGTCTTACTTTTTTCGCACCAACGGAAGACCTAAGTTATAGACTTCTCACAATCTGCTACTTGTTCAGCTTGCAGTTATGTCCAGCTTAAAAAAAGTGATAAAACAAGGAGAATACTATGGCTTTAAATGGGTAAAAGATAGGACTTGCTTCCAGCAATCCCATTATGAATCATTAAGTTAGGGTGTCCAGTATTTTCTTTACGACTCTGTATTTCTCTTTTAAATATGGTAAACTGAAGCCGTATATCGGCAAACTCCTAGGTGTACTGTATACGGAATGAGTCAGAAGGCCCAGAACTGAAGACCAAAGTAAACATCTTATTGTGTTATTAGGCGTATTGAAGTTCAGGCATATGTTGGAGACCCCAAGCCACTTGCTAATGAATAATTTTTAGCATATGTTGATGGTAAAGGCTTGACCAATGTTAATCCCGTGGTAAGTAATTTGTTGACAAATTGTTTCCTATATTTCCGAGAAGGTAAATTCAGTTCCAATCAAGAACCTAATGGCGCGCGTGCCCTGAGTGCTAGTTTAAAATGAAAATATCATATGTACCTAAGTTATCTTGATTACAGAAATGAGTTTTGCTCAAAAACGTAATAAAGATGATTTTAAAAATTAATTTGATGTGAAAAACTTCACCCTCTAAAGAATAAAAAACATTTTTACTAAAGAATCTAAAATATAAGATAAAAAAAAATGAGTACAGGAGGACACCGCTAACCTGTAATAACGACATCCTTGAGGTGCTGGCCATGAATGAGACTCCCATATCGTGGTCCAGGATGTTCTCTCCCATATCCATACGAAGGTAATGGAGGCATCAGTGTCCAATACTTCTCATCCTACTAGGAAGCAAGTGAGGACAAACGCTTCAGAGTAAATAAAAACTTCTTAGGAAATACAATATAGAAACCTGCATTGAAGTGGTGTTTACTGCAATTCTCTACTCCTTCGTATTTTGTATAAGGGTAAATTCGTTGACGAACTACAGCTCAGGTGAGCAGGCAGGTACTATTGGCTCATCTAGCCATATCTTAAATAGTAAGACAATATCTAACTGCTTATGCTGTATAAGGGTATATTAGATGAAGAAGAAAAAATCGTCAAGGATCTACAGCTCAGATGAGGTTGTATTACTGATGGCTCACCTAGTCACATCTAAAGTAGCAAGATGTCTGTTTATAAATGGCCCCCCTCCATCATTAGAAAAGGTGAAGCTATTCCAAGAATATTTAGTTAGACAGGGAATCCTACAACTGAAAAAAATAGAACTGTCTCTAGGTTCAAAATGTGTATGATTGATGACGAAGGTGGACTGGGATTGAGAAAATCGAAGGATGTGAACGTGGGTATGTTGATGAAGCTTCCTTAGCCTGTAGTTGTTAAAGAAGGGGATTGGGATAAATTTTTAACAGTTAAATACATTACAAGAGTGGGGATGTGATTATGAGAAGGTTCATAAAAGTCTATAGTTACTAATATCATAGAAGTCTTCAATGTAATCAGGAGGTATGTAAGCTTATGAGATGGTTTAAAAGAATCAACTAGGCTTCTTGAAAATGGTGAGAATGAAGAGAAATATTGGGGTTTCTAAAAGGAATTCACTGAAGGCCCTACATAGTCGTCATCTATAATTATGCTAATGCTTCCACGAAAAAAAATCTTTTCTTATTTCTTGACAACCTGATGTTCCATATTCTGTTGTATTCATTATTGTTCCTGTAACAGTGCTTCTAACTACATAAACATGGTATGAAAATCATCAAACACCAAAAACCACCTGCTACTTAAAATCCAGAATTTTTTTATTTTCATGCCAATCGCAACAATCATCAACATAAAACGTCTCGCTGCTTGCAGCCATTTTATTCGTATTTTTCTTCGTTATAACTTAATCATCCATGTTTGAAAAGGCAAATACCCAGTCTTCTGCAAACGATTTTGCATGTATTTTCTTCAAATCTTTAAAAACTGCTTCTTGGTAACTACAAATGGTGGTTGAGCCCATTTTTCTTTTCAATTTGTGATAGCTGATGAAAGCCCAAATTTAACCACTGATTGAGCTTACAAGGAGCCACATTGAGACCAACTAAGATTCATAAAAGGCAATGACCAAAGAATGAACCCGAAGATGGTGCCATTTTGAGTTGGTTGTGTAATACACACTTTGGGTTTCGGTCAAGCCTAAGCCAATCATCTTCATTAGTGGCGCCAGTTTGATTTGACTAAGCCTAAGACATGTTATAAAAGATATTTTCATCAACATATTATCTACGAAGTGGTTCAGCGTTACAAGTTCAACAAGCTCAAGGAAACCTTCAATCTCCAAGAGTTTGAGAGGGAATGTTAAGATGGAGATCTAATAGTTAGTTGAGTATGTGTACTCAACTGCATATATAGATTGTAAATGTACTTCGTTACATGATATAAGTAGATCCTGTAACTATCTAACTTTCTTTTGTACTCTCTTCAAATGCAATGTGTTTCATGTCTTTCGTGTATCAATAACCTAAGACTTGAAGTTTTCTAAATCTTACTTTTAAACCTTTAATTATTATTTTTGCATATATAAATCTTTTGAGGATACATTAATGCATCAATTCATATTTACTGCATAACCTTAATGTTTTTAGCTATCATATATTTGAAGTCAATAATTCACATTTAATGTAGATGTTCCAATGGGTAAAATGCAAAACTTTTCTCTCAACGTCGTGGTTCCGATGTAATCTAGGAAGCAAGTGGTTTAATTAGTTTCACCATTTTCTACGACGAAGGAGCATATATTGTTAATATATCTTACAATGTATGATATCACCAGATTATCGAAAAAATTCTGAGACTGCAGCTCTCGTAGTGCTATGTATAAGAAGTTATACATGACCTTCATAACCTGGCACATCATAACATCATGTAAAACATATCCACTTACCGAATTATCTGTCCCTTGCTATCTTCTAGACCTTAACAGTTCTCGAAGACGTCTTGAAGACCAAGTTTGTGTCTTGGACAGAAAGTCCATTGCGTGATCCTCCCCCGAAGAGTGTGTTTGCAGGATGCTTGATATGCCCATACTTTTCCTTTAGGTTTATTTATCGTTTCACAGAATGATACTTGAAGCTGTTGTCCTTATCTTACCAAAGAAAACTTCTCATACATTTATAAAGCTCCTCAGCGGGACTTACTGGGATGAACAACAAAAACATGGAGATAAGGAGGGATGCTAGCAAGGCAGCTTTTAATATGAACGAATATATACCCTTTTTTTGCTAGGCAAGCAGGGGTTAGGTACCGCATGGACCATATATTGAATCAAAAAAGGGAAATTTTACAACCTTATGTACTTCTCGTCCCAAGCATCCTCTTCTAAAATTGGAAATAAAACCTGAGGGAATGAACTAGGGGAGAATACCACTTTACCCAAACTCGTGAAAACAAAAAAAATACAAGGTGTCAGCACCCCTATTGACTTCCTAAAGATATGAAAAATCTACAAATGTTTTGAAACCCTCAATAAGAAGCAAGCACCTTGGATAAGAAAGAAGCTAGGGTGCAAGCACCCCTATGTCAAGACCCCTATCTATACCCTTTAGAAAAAGATCTACCCTATCGTAAGGCAAGGGTCTTCGAAACCATAGCCATAATAGGCTACAGATTGGCCTTAGCCCTGTAGGTGGCGGTACCCACAGGTAAACCCAGATACAAGGGGAAGCTCTCAAGTACAATCCAACCTCTAAGCCAAGCCATACTCTCAAATTCAGAACTCACTCATATCCCTTACTGTTTGCTCTTCCTAATATCAACTTTAAAACAGGACATCAATTTCAGTCTTAAAGACAAAAAGAAAGCATCTAAGTTATCTCTCGGCCCCACTAAAAAAAGCATGTTCTTGATCTCTAGGTTTCTCCCTCTTTAACGCTCTCCCAACCTTCAAAACTTTGCATTTAGACAAATGTCTCATGAGGACCTGGACCACAAGATTGAAAGGAAGGGCCGAGAAAAAGCACCTCAACCCCAAGAGCTTTTAAAATAGTCATTCGGAGATACTTTAACCGGCGTCAATGATCATATGGAAGAAATACACTCAAATATCCACTTATTCAAAATTAGACCGAGACGTTTACATATAGTCCAAAACTCCTGGCTAACATGATTGTAAGTGTTAAAAACTACATTTGCGGAAGCTAAATTAATCTCAATTAAAACTATGATCTCTCAATTGCATAAAATAAAAGGTTGAAGACCTAGAGTTTTTAGATTTACCTCAAACTTCACATCTCTCTCTAAGGCCAAGCCTTTTTCTCACTCAAACCAACCTCCCTAATAAACTAAGTTTAGGCTCTCTTTTATAGGAGAAGAGACCTAGCACAAATAGAAACCCTAATACCAATCTAATTACGAAACTAGTCTTATTATTCAATGAATTAAATTAAATAGAAATAACTAAATAAAAAAATTGCGCACGCAACGTACGAGACGTGCTACTTATGGTCGTATCCTATCAATTCTCCCCATCTAAAAAGAGTACGACCACGAACTCTGGCGAGAAAATTTGCAAGGCATCAATATGAAACCAAAAGTGCACGCTAACGGCTCGGGAATACGGCCACAAATCTTACCGTAACTTGCTAGTATACCCTTTGGACGTTGTAACACATCATCTCGAAGCTCATATTGTTTCATTGTATTACCAACTGCGGACACTATACGTTGTACTTGAAGTCGCTCAAACGCCGAACCCACAAAGTCAAAAGAGCGAACTAGAAACCTTATCCAATAAGGGTCAACATACGGAACTATTTTTGGTACACCCAGCTGCGAGAAATTACTCCTTCATGGTAGAGGTGGCAAACGGGTCGGGTTTGGGTTACATGAGTCGGGTTATAACGGGTTCGTGGGTCAAATAGACAAACCCAAACCCGACCTATTTAACTAAACGGGTCAGATATGCAAACCCAAACCCGACCCTGATATAAACGGGTCAACCCGACCCGAACTGTTTAACTAAACGGGTCAGGTTTGGGTCGGGTTTGGGTTGACCTGTTTAACTAAAACAGTTCAAAACAAAACAGATATGAGATAACAGTGAAACCCAGTCTCTAAATTCATTTCCTCGTGTGGGAGGAGGTACCCGATCACATAATTTGAGATAAAATCAGAATGTAGTCTCCCCCAAAAACAACTCATCAGAGTAATGAAGTGTTCTCGTTAGTAGATCGTCCAAACTTGGTGACACTAGCAGTCATTGACTCAATAAGGATTCCCACACATCCATAGTTCCCCCTCCCTTATAGTTCTGTCAATGTTCACATGTGCTCCTACATTATCTCAAATGCGGATGAAGTTGATGCGAGTACTCCCGAATAAGTTGTGGGTGACTAGGAACATCAACGACAAGGTTAAAAGTAACAATCAAACATTGTACAACAAGTTAAAGAAAACAATCTCAACCTGGCCTATCAAAAGTTCACTTAAAAACAAAACATCGATTGTTAATCATCTTAAAGACCAAAGACACAATCTGCTTAATCACAATCCATGAAAACAAAACCCCACTATAGCAACACAAAAAGGAAACATCAGAATACTTCAAAGAAGATAGCATCATTACCAACACCAACAGCCCTAAACCACTAAGAATTGAAACCAACAAAACAAACAACGTCAACTCCACCAAAACATGCTTCTAAATGCATGGATGAGTAATCTCTCAAATTAGACCTCAACAAAAAGCTTATGACCAATCTTAAAGGATGCAAAAGCATCAATACAAGCATACTCAATTTGATGCACATCAAACACTCTATTCTCCCAGTTGCTCATACAAACATGCTTAGGCCTTGCCATGTAAAGATCAGCAACTTCCCAAGCAAGGTCCTTCAAACCAGGACGACTAAAGCGACCAGGCCAACACGCATTAGCTAACGCCTTGATAGAAATCACCCCATGTGTTGTTGTTTGATTTGAGAAGAATTAGATTTGAGAAGAATTAGATTTTGAGGAGGAGAGGGTGAGAGGCTGCGGTTGTTGAGCTTGAGGAGAGAGAGGATACTAAACTTGAGTTGAGAGTTGAGATCAAAAGGGTTTGGTGTTGTATTACCAAAAGGGTATTGTGTTACCATATATTTACAAATATACCTAAACCTAAACGGGTCACGGGTCAACCCGAACTGCTTAAGGTAAAACCTAACCCAACCCATTTATTAAATGGGTTAGGCGGGTTCGGGTCAAATGACCTGCGACCCATTAAGGCCAAACCCAAACCCCCTTAAAACTGGGTTGGTCGGGTCGGGTTGGCGGGTTGTGACCTACTTTGCCAACTCTACTTCGTGGTTCCCAATGTGTCCCTGCATATCACTAAAACTAATTACCCTCTCCTCACTCACTTTGCGAGCAATCTCCCACTGTTTTATTCTCTTCTCCGACTTCTCCGTTGAATTTTTATCAACCATGTTCGTCGACGGCCCCGCCGGAACCCATGATCCCTCCGTTTGATATGCGCCCGCTTCTAGTCGGCTATGGTCACCCCCGGTTAGCAACTGCTCCGAAACAAGTGGGGGCGTGGGGTGTTCGAGTCGGTATTGTGGGTCCACGACCACTCATTGTTGGTCCCCTCATGACCCGCATCCTCCGTAGACGCAAGCGGCTATTATGGCACGCTTGAGCCACTCGAAGGCATGTCCTGCCCAATGCCCGATGCGCACCGCCACTTTCCTCGTGCCCGCTGCAATCTGTAACGTGCCCTGCCCTCCGAAGACATGCCCTGACCCGTGCTCGATGCACCCTGACCGGTGTCCTTCTGTGCCTTGACTATGATGTGGCATGCCCGTGCCTTTTGTGCCTTGTCTCAGTGGCATTCCCATGTTATCTTCCTCGATCTCCTGGTTCTCTTTGCGCTCTAGATCGTCGATCTCAACAGTGATGGGGACCTATCTCTCTTGATTTTTGGTCACTGGTGATCCTCCCTCCGTCGTTGGTGATGTAATCATCCTTCTACAGTCGTTCTCCAAATTTTATGCAAGGGTTTTGGATTCGGGTTGGTCTTCTTTGGTTGGGCTTCTTGATAATTAGAATCGTTGATCATGTGAACCTCTCGAATCAATGTGGCAATCTATTCGTGGGACTTTGATCGAGAACTCTCCAACACGTCTACGTCTTTCCCACCTACTAAATCAATCGCTCGGTGAACCTCTCTCTTCGTCGTCTCTTCGTAGTGTTTCATCTCCAAGCCATCTCTATCAAATTTCTTTGATTCCTCGGTCACAACTCCCGCCTCAAACGCGTTTTCGCCTACCTTACCCACGAAATCAGCCACACGGGGAACTTTTATCTCCATCGGTACATCGTGGTGGTTAATCTTCAAGCCATCTATATCAATTTCAACACCTACACTTGTTCGAAACCCATCTTTTCTAACATTAGAGTTCTCAAGCATCTGAAACACCTCCTTTGTCAGATCTCTTTTTAAATATAAAAATATTTGCGATCCATGACGATTCGGAATTCATACTTCATTGGCCTCTCTCCATAGAAGTATGCATTTGCCATTTTCTAATCTTTATTCTATCCAATTTTCTATATAGTTTTCTACTTCGTAGTCTTTCCACCCGAACTTGACCCATAATCCTTCTAAATCTTCTTGGCTTAACATTGTTGTAGCAAAAATCACTGTAGCAATGTAGATATTGTTGTGGCAATCGCAGAAATCACTACAGTAACGCATAAATTATTGTAGCCGATGCCAAAACCACTGTAGCAGTCGGTGTAAAAAAATTCTCGCAAAATCTTGCTAGCTCTGGTACCAAGTTGTTAAAAACTACGTTTGCGGAAGCTAAATTAATCTCAATTAAAACTAAGATCTCTCAATTGCATAAAATAAAAGGTCAAAGATCTAGGGTTTTTAGATTTACCCCAAACTTCACATCTCTCCCTAAGGCTAAGCCTTTTTCTCACTCAAGCCAACCTCCCTAATAAACTAAGCTTAAGCTCTTTTTTATAGGAGAAGAAACCTTGCACAAATATAAATCCTAATACCAATCTAATTAGGAAGTTAGTCCTATTATTCAAGGAATTAAATTAAATAGAAATAACTAAATAAAAAAGGTGTGCACGCAACGTACGAGACGTGCTACTCGTGGTCGTATCCTATCACTAAGCCTTCCCCACATCAACGTTATAGACAACCCCTTGGCATCTTTGTCCTAGAATCGATGCACACTTAGATATCCACCTCTTTCTAATAAACTAAATCCTGAACATTTTTCCATATATCCCACAATATTCCTAGCTAACATGATAATAAGCCCTATCCATATCAACATTCTAAAGAAACCCTAAGCATCTCTCCTCCTAAAATCAATGAAATTGCGACAATAACCGCATTAAGGATCTGGCGACCCAAAATAAATTCCCCCTGATCCCTTTAAATCATTCTAGAGATGCTTAGAAATTATTTTATAGGAGCTGCTAGCTAATCAAAGTGATAGGCCTGAAATATGAGATATTTTCACCACTCGAACTTTTGATTTTGGTTTCATAAGAATAGCACTAGCTTCAAAGTAGAGAATTTGGTTTACTAACAACTTATGGAAAAGTTCCATACTTCAATAAATGCCCTTCAGTAATTACTGCAATCCCAAAATGCATTGCAAAATACCCAAGGTGAAACCATCGAGACCAGGAGATATTACCTTCAATACACTTTAACACCAGCATAGAAGTTTTGATAGAAGAAATACACTTATACCCCACCTATTCCAATTTAAGCTGAGTTATTTACATGAAGTCCAAAAACTCCTGGCTAACATGATCGTAAGCATTCTCCATATCAGCGTTCTAAACAACCCCAGGCACCTCTCTATCCTAGAACTGATGCATTCCCTAAAATATTCACCTCTTCCGAAGCAGACCAAATCCCAACTGATAGGTCTCTCAATGATCTGACAACCCAAAAAATTACCCCTGCTCCCCTGGAATGACTAGAGATGTCAAAATTGACTTTTATTTCCATTGCCTTAGAGATTATTATAGGAGCTGCTAATCAAAGGATAGGCCAGAAAGATGTTTTGACCCCTCGAACTTTTGGATTAAGTTTCACAAAAACGGCAATAGCTCCAAAGTCGAGATTTTGTTTTACCAACAACTCATGGACAAGTTCCATAAAGTTCCCTTTAATATTTAATACACTCCCAATCAGCATTTTTAAAACCCAACCCAGTATGATATCAGAACGAAGATCGCCAATCCAATATACTTCGCTCTCACTACTCCTATACACGTACGCGTATAAGCCGGACACTTCCTTTGAGATCTCTTCTTTTATTCTTCTACTACCACAACATGATCAGAATTAGTTGTGGTAGTCCGCTAGCAAGTATTAGCCACTCATAATTATAATAGAATTCAAATTCAGCGCATACTCAACTGCACGCCCTTGAATGTATGAGAATGAAAATGCAACTAACTCTCATCATAGCTGTAATAACGGTTTCACAACCCTATTGGATATGTTCTAGAGCGAAAACTCTCAAGCCTTTTCCCTTTAAGCTTTCCTCGTTATATCTTGCTTCATGTAATTGTTTTGTTCCTAGTTCAACTACATACATGTTAGCTAATTCCGTAAATTATCAAATCAAATTGTATTTGCAAATTAGACTCATTTTTAACTAAACTAGAATATAAGTTAAACTATACGCGCTTCTTTTTTTATGAAACTAACAATGTGACCAAAACTAAATCTCTATAGAGGAAAATTTTATTTTCACGCACCTGAACTGCAAGGATAACAGCATTTTCAGCAAGGAAGAGAGTCATATGGCTGGTAAGGTTAAATGGTGCAGTGAGCCAAAAACCCGCAGGAACATTAAGCTGCCCACCCCCTTTCATTCTCAACTTCTTAATCGCTGTAACCGCCCTCTCAAACGCCTCGGTATTCATTGTCTTTCCATCCCCTTTACCCCCAAAATCAGTCAAATTGACTGCAACTGGCCTCATCATTGGAACGGGCCTCGCCACCGCTGGCTTAAATAACCAAAACCCATCTACCAGATTTTTCTGCCACAAAAACAATGAAGCAAACCCCACTATCCACAAAACCGTAAACAGAGTCAAATGTGCCGATAGAAACGCAGGAATGCATCGCTTGAATTCAGCTCTTTGATGGTAAAACCGCCCAGAACTGGATGTTTCTATCATGATCAGATGCAGAAACTACTACTCGATGAAATTTGGGGATATTTAGTGCGGAATTGAGAGGAGAAGGTTGAGATTTGAGAATGGTGGATGGTGTTTGGTGCATTAAGATTTTATTGTGAGAAGAGGTGAAGGAGTTGTGTCTAAATCAGGAGGTTTTAGGGTGGTTGACTGTTGAGTATATTGGAAGCGACGAGTAAAGAAGATGGATATTGATATTTTAACTGAAATTCACCGAAGTTGTTGGTTTGATTTAGGGCATCTCCTCGAAGCATGCAGCAGTAAGGTCCTTCAACCGTCTAAAATGCCCCCAACACTTAGAGCATCCACTATAGATTATTATGACGAGGCACGCCCCTCGGGTCGTCTACCCGTGTGACCTCTTTATTTTATGTTTAGCTTATGCTCTATTGGAGAGGTCCAATGTGGGTTATTAGCAGTTTCTGTTTTTTAACTTAGTTTCCTAATTTGATAAGTTAGAGGAATTATAGTAGGGTGATCATAGGGATACCTAGGTTATAAAGAGAGAGGTGGTGGTGTAATCTCAATATTCAGTTGTTAATGAAGTTTAAGTTATTTTAGTAGAAACTACAAGTTTTCTCTAAACCTAGCAAACAAACATGATTTTCTTACGAATCTCGTTTCCGCGTTCGTAGTATTCACGTCAATTAGTACCAAAGTTGTGTTAAGATCTAAATATAGTAAGTTTCAAGAGCAAGATGCATCGTGGAAGACCCGCGACGAAGAAACCTACACTCGATGAAGATGTGGCAAAGATATCAGATAAACTTCACAAGTTTGTCGAGACTTTTGGAAAGGTGGCCTTTTTATCGCCCCCCCCCCCCCCCCCCCCCCCAAATTTTTTAGGCATAGTAGAAGACCCCTCTCTTGAGGGAAGCGTCGCTACGAGGAACGACCATCTCAGCAACCCTTTTGCAAGTCTAGGTGTCGAAACCAAGGCTTATAGTGCTATGGGAACCATCGTCAAAGTTCAGCCGACATGAGGAGTCTACCCAACAACGCCAAGGTAACACCGACAACAGCCGCCACAACAGCAGCAGCGCCAGTAGCGCTAACCAAGTCGCACTTTTTGGCTTGGGCTGCATAGCAACAAGCCCGAGCTTATAAGGCCTAAAGCCTAAATCGCGATCCACTGTTGCTACACCCGAACCAGACCTAGTTGGACCAGATCTAGTCAACCGAATCAGACCCAGTTGGTTACAGATTCGGGTTACCCACAGCAAGTGATTACCCGACCCATAACTTATGGGTTTGATTGGTCGGGCTTCACCACTCACTCCAAGGGTCGAACTTCGAAGGCATAGACCCGTTGTGGTGGGTACCCCACGACAATACGACTGCTGGCAACCTTCTCGTTGGGAACTGACCAGCAGCCCCTACCTCAGTCATCCTTTTGACAGCATCAACGCCAATAGAGGCGGTCGGTCAAGAGAAAACTTCCCTTCCCATGGGTTTTGAACTGCCGGATCCCGACCTACTACAACATGTCTGATCGAAGGCCTCGACTTACCGCACTTCCCAATGAGAGACCGGCTTACCAACTACGACAAGGACTGATAGGCACGTACCACCACCTAAGATAGCTCTGTTGGGTACTCATGGAGCGTCTCTCCAACAGACAGATCCGTACAGTACAAACCCCTTTACCGACACTGGTAAACAACCTCTATCGGGGATGAATTCTAAGTATGGCTTTGAATTCCGACCACACTATACGGCGATGGATGGGGGCCGCATGATGATGATGTATTAAGTGTTCAGCTGAACGGGAGGCGTAAAACTACAGGTTCTCATTATATGTAGGTAAGAGAGAAAGAGAGAGAGTGGTAATTCAACGATAGAGATTGAGGCCGTAGTTCTCACCCCCTAGTTAACACCCCATTGCGTGACCGTTATCGACAGTAGCCACCTGGTTCACCTCCTCCTCGTCCGCCAAGACATCCGTATGCTACAACTTGGCAAGATGATGAGTACAATTCAGACTATGAGGAAGAACTACGACCACAACCGCGTCGAAAAGGTAAGAGTAATGATATTAAAGTTTTGGCCAAAGCTATCTCAGAACATCCGCATGATATTCACCTCAAAGTGTTAGAGTTAAATGGAAAATCTGATGCAGACGCCTTTATTGAGTGATTAGATAAGGTTGAACGTATATTCAACTGTAAGAAATATGGGGATCTAAAACAAGTTATGATCATTAAGTCCCGCCTTACTGGTTTTGCTCTCCCCTGGTAGAATAGTGTACAACAGGCAAGGCGCACATTGGGTTACCGTCCCATTATAGAATGGTAGAAAATGTGGAGAGAGCTGAAGGAGAGGTTCATCCCTATGAACTACGACGAGGTTGTATTTGGGAAACTATAGTCCCTCAAAATGGGTCTCTCATCCCTTTATGATTGCACATATCAGTTTTATCTCCTTAAGGTATGTGCGCGCCTCCATGAGACTGAGCAACTACGGGTTAGTAGGTACAAGAATGGTTTGACGAAGAAATTGTAAGAGGCAACCGCTCTTCAACCGGTCTTTTTGCCTTGGAGAAATTGTACAGTTGGGCAAACAGGCAAACGAGCTACATGCGCAGTATCGCCCTCCAGTATAATCAATAACCACAGCAGCAGCTCTAACTATTCCAACAATCATTGCACCACGTACCTTTATTTTAGGAAACTGTTATGGATGTGGTAAACTGGGATACCAGAAATGTGATTGTTCTGCATTTGCTAAAAAAGTCGGCCTAGTTGTGGATGGTATGCGTGAGAGTGTGCGTGAGTCCTCTGAAATACCGCCCTCTTGATTTCGTAGACTAAATCTTCTTAGGCGGAGGGTTTGGCGTGGCATGTCCCTCATAGGGTCCTCATGGGTCGTCTACCCCTATGTTTATTTTATGTTTAGCTTATGCTCTATTGGAGAGGTCTAATATGGGTTATTAGGAGTTTCTATTTTTTAGGTTAGTTTCCTAATTGGATAGGTTAGGGGAGTTATAGTAGGAGTGATCCTAAGGAAACCTAAGCTTTAATGGGAGAGGGTGGTGTAATCTCAGTATTCAGTTATTAATGAAGTTTAAGTTATTTTAGTAGAAACTATAAGTTTTCTCTAAACCTAACAAACAACATGACTTTCTTACGAGTCTCGCTTCCGCGTTCGTAGTATTCACATCAGATTACCTATAATTTTAGTTAGTAGTATGACGTGGATATGAGATTTAAATGTCCTACAAAAACCAAACTCTTCAAAATAACAAGTTTAATAGGTGATGTGTCATAAATCTATTGGGTAAAAGTAGTTTTAACTTTTCTAAACACTTTTCACGTATTGATTTTAGTTAAAAAGAGGTTTTCCACGTAATAAAGTTATCCTAAGTGGCTACCCAAAATTTCTTTCTCTCTATTGTTAAGGATAAAAAATATTGAAACCCAAAATAACTACCCTCTTGGGGATGCTAAAAACTTGATTTTTAGCACTTTATCCTCTTTATTTTAATTATAAAGAGACTACACTAGATGCTCTAACCCCCATTTATTTTTACACAGCAGTGCCAAATCGATCTAAGGTCGTTTGAGCCCAATGTAGTCCAAAACTGTGTGGCAGAAATGAGCGGCCAGGATGTAGCCACGTGGTTAAATCTTAGCGAGTTATATCTGCCGCGCAGTTTAGAACTGCGAGGCACAAGAACCAATCACAAGCAACCACGTGGCCATAATTCATATTTTTAAAGCCGCGCAGTTTTGAAATGCGCAACTTGGTCTGTAAGAAAAGAACGCATCCTTTCCCTCAACACTTAGTTTTTCTTTTCTTTTCATTCCACCTTCAAAAGCTCTTCCCTCCAAAACCCAACCCCCAACCCAATCTCATGAGTTTGGGTTTTCTCAACCAAATTTGTTCTATAAACTCCGATCATAATATCAGGAGAATTGTTATCGCAACCGTGCAACAAATATCTCAAAAGTAAACACAATGCTTACACCAAAGTTACGCAGATGGGTAAAAACGCATTTATGAGTGCCTTACCATTATTGCTCACCATTAACGATCCCGTTCCAACTCTTGATGATTTGTACCGAGTGGACATTCTTCTGAAAAATTGGGTACATATTAGCATTGGATTGGAGGACAAACCAGTAAGATTTATTTGAAATTCTCGTATTAAAATGTAGTTTTACAAATGTTTGATGAAATGCCCGAATGAAATTCTAATGTATTTTTTTGTGTTTGAATGTAGATCCGAGATAATATAATATACCGTAGATCGCTAGAAAAGGTATTGAAGTGGTACGAGCTTATCTCCAACTATCCGTCGATAAAGAATTTGATCGACGATATCGGTTTTAAGGATTTTTAATCGATTAAGGTTGGAAAAATCGATAACTGATTGGTTCATGCTCTTGTGGAACGATGGTGGCCGTCCACCCATACATTTTATTTTCCCTGTTGGGATCTTGGCTTACGCCATTAAACTTTGTGATGCTAACGAATCTCCCTTGTGGAATGGGAATCAATCTCCCTTATGACGATATTTGAATGTTGACAAAGCCTCTAAGTTGTTTCCTGGGATTACGAGCAACGATATAAAGTACATGAACATCACGTTAGTATTTTTGAAGTCGTATATGAGGGATTTGGATCCAAGAAAACAAAATTACACTTACAACCCACAATTAGATATTGTGTACGCAAGGGCTTTTGCTGCATACATGATGGAAAATCTATTCTTTACAAATGGCAGTACCTCGCTTACGACGGGTTATCTCACCGCTGTGGAAGATAAGCATATTATAGGCGGGACAAAGTACAATTGGGGATATCCGATCATGGCTGCTTTATATCGGGGACTGGACCTGGCATTAGTGAAGAAGAATGGGCATGATATGAACTCGTTGTTTGGATTCTGGTCACTTTTGGAGTTTTAGTTCTATGAGTACTGCAGAGTGGGAATGTACATTGTGAAGTGTTCTAACTTTCGACATATTTATCCCCATATGGGTATGTGGGCAAAAACTGAGATTAATAAATTGAGAGTTAAAATCTACCATTCGTTTGAATTGATCAGGAACATGATCGAGTGGAAGGATAGATAAAATATTGATTGGCAACCAGTTGAGGTCCAGAAAGAGAATTTGTGGGGAGGTAAGAAAACAAATTAGTGCAAAAAGGGTTTCATTTGTATTAGTCTCGTACAAGAATGAGACTCTTTGGTATTTGGGAGAGAGATGTACGCATCAGATCACGAGGGTAGACAGTGTTCCCTATGACCCCCCTCACGCTGATATTATAGAGTTCCTTTGTTTCAATCTCGTTGTATGGTCTCAGTTAAAGAACTGCGTGACATATGAACAGACTTGATTGTGCCACGTAGACCTCATGTATGTTGTGTAGTTTCGAATTGCGCAGCTCAGTCTACAAGAATAAAGGCTTCCTCTCTCTCTTTATATATATATATATATATATTTCTTATCAGACTTGTTAAACAAGCCTCTTAACGGCTATATTCCCTTGAAGACTTGTTAAACAAGCCTCTCAACGGCTAGTTTTCCAACTATAAATTGAGTAAATATCCATATATATTTCTTACAACAATCATTATCTTCATCTTCTAATCTTTTGTAATCAATCAAGTTCATCATGTTTGACCAATCACTCTCTTCATTATCATCATCTTCGTCCAGATCGGAAGAATTTTTTCAGCGACAAATTTTGATGATGCGTGAGTATAGCAAGGTTCTCGTGGAAATAGAAAAGGAGGAAGAGCAAGAGGCGACATCGTCACGTAAGCGTAGGGCGGCGGGGGGAGGGGGTAGTAAGATGAGAAGGAGGGACATACAGAAAGAGTGTGATCATGCATTGGGGCATTTTAGTCATTTAAGAGATTATTTTGGTCTCAATCCGATCTACAAAAGTCTTTAATTTAGTTGCTTCTCCATCCAACGTTTTTGTTCTGGTAGTAGGTTAGTTGTGTCGGTTGTCATTACCTTGACCAAAGTTTATTTTTCATCCGCTTTTTGTTTACCTATCACCGCTTCACGTTTCATTTGTATTTTCGCCCCTTTAGCCAACTTTTGTTCTTGTCGTTCTTTAGTTCTGGCTTCCTTTTATTCTTTTTTCTTCTCGTCTCTCTCACTTAATGCCGAAATCATGTTGGCCATCGTTTCAAACATCTTCTTCCCCCAATAACCCATTCCTGACTTTATGACTTTTTTTTATTTAAATTTATTTTGCCCATCCGGACGTACTTCTCCACCAACCATATAGTGATGGATTATTGTCGGTAGAATATTTCGAAATTACAGAAGTAGGGGTGGCAAAAGTAGGTGTGGGGGATTCAGTATTGGTAGAGTTTCCTAAACTATTGCTATAATTTGACTTCTTTGATATATTACGACTGGGATACCCGATTGATTAATTTGGGACCATTTTGGGCAGCATTCTAAAAATTTTTAAGCTGCCCAAAATTGAAATGTTTTTCCATACACTTTTTTATATATTTCATGCGCCATTTAGGCCTATGAAAATATTTGAAAATACTATGAGTACATTACCTTAACTAGACTATAAAAATGAAGGCAAAATTAAAGTACTTATCACGTCGCCCATTCCAAGACTGGTAAATTATCGGTGCTCAAGGTCTTGAAGAATACCTCTAAAAATTACGCATTCCTTATTAAGCCAGCTTTTGTACGCGTAATTGACACCTTTATACATTGATTGGTCTGCGTAGAATGAATTAAATTGGTCACTCCCTTTCAACCAAAATTGGGAGGCTTTTTGTTGGTTCCTTGTCTTATGATTTTGATAAAGTTGAGATCAAGCGCATGCGAGGTTTACGAAGTCATTTTCCATCCAATGACTCGTATTCTTGTATTATCTTTATCAATTGGAACACCATTATTAACCTCCTCCTCAACATGATCTTCAACCACATTAGGTGTTGGTGCCGATGTTGTCATCTTCTTTTTAACTTTTGCCTTCCCTTTTGCATGCGTATTACTTGGTACGAGAATCGGAGCGAGAATCATAGTAGGTGGTGCATTAAGGTTTAAGTCGTTTAAACCCCATGAAGCTTGTATCAGTAGGATAGACAAACTTCCTCTGCCAAATCCCATTTGTGAGGAAAAATATGGATTTCTCGATTGAATGTTGAATTGAGGTTAGTAAGGTTGGCAGTTAAAGTAAGAATTGGTTATTTAGGACTCAAATTGTAAGGGACTAGGAGAGTCGAGTGGCGGGAACAATTGCCGAATGTGGTGATCGTAATATTAGGAAGGATTCGACATTTTAGACAAACCAAATACGGTAAATTGGGAGGGATAGAAGTTAGGCTGTTTACTTGGATGGGAGGGTTGAGAGTGGCTTGAGAATTGAATTAGGAACTTACTTAAGAGCTTGAAGATATGGGTTTGTTTTAGTTTGATAGGGTTATTTTCTTGAAGAGAAATGGAGTGTAGGGATGGTTTTATATGAGGGGAAAAAGAGTTGTTCCAGACCTAGCCGCGCATTTCTACACTGCACGGCAAATAATAGCCAATGCCACCCTTTGAATAAGAACCATACACGTGGCAACATGGTATGCCGTACAGTTCTGAACTACGCGACATATTTAGCCAATCAGAATATGACACGTGGCATCCCTTTATTGGCTACCTTTTGTTGTGTAGTTCAGAACTGCGCGACATGATTATTTTAACAACTCACCCTATGGATCTCTAAACTGACCCTTAGGGTGGGTTTTTTTGTTTAGAAAGTTGTGAGCTAGGTGAGATGACTTAATTGCTAGGTGGTCGGTTAGAAAAAAACAAGGTCGGTTGCCCCCACCTAAGCAACTGACCTTACTGGTATAGATGTTCCAAAGTACCTCACTCAGTTTGGTAAAAAACCAAAATCCAACTGAGTGAGGTCCAATTTCATCCAACAGTACCTCAGTTGGTTTTCTCAACAGACGCCTAAATGTTGAGCGCCCATTTTAATCCTTTAACAATTTTTTTTACAATTAGGCTCCTAGGTGTTAGACAGCCGATTTAAAATTTAGAAAGAAAAAAAATTGGGTACCAGATTTAGAATTTTGTAGAAAAAAACAATTGGGCGCCCAAACCTTAGGAGCCCGATTATAAAACAAATAAATGCCCAACCCTTGGGTGCCCGATCGTAATGCAAAAAAGTAAAGTTACACATTGGAAAGCATAACTCAACCTTGCATTTTGAGGATAAAACCCAAGTGAGTGAGGTACTGTTGGAGGATGAAAATTCTACGTCTCAAAAACCAAGTGAGTAAAGTACTTTAAGAGATACACTTAGGGAGCGGATCTGTGGACAGTCTAGGGCTGTGTACATAAAATCTGATAAACTGAGCCGAACCAGAATCGGTGGTTTTAATCAGTTTATTATAGACCGGCTTCGGTTTTCAGTTTTATAGTAATAAAAACTAAATTTCTCAGTCTAATTTTCAGTTTTCAGTTTTTGGTTTTAGATCTTGTGGTCATATTATCAAATGACCGTAGGGAGTATCTTACACTAGGCATAGTGAAAGATAAAGATGTCACAAAAAGCATCTTTCCATCTATCATTCTCTCTCACAACTCTGCTCTCTCTCAACTTTCTCAATCTTCTACAAATTTTCCTCAGAGAAAGGATTTTCATGCTCTCTTCGCTATAGTATGCTCTTCCCTCTTTACATTTTGTGGTTGAAATTGTTGGATTGATCGAATCAAATTACCAAACTTCTTATTCTCTTCATCTCTTTCTGTACTCCTCCCCCTAGATTTTGATTTTAATTTTGTTTTTGTCTCTCCATGTACTCCACCCTCTAGGTCTGAATTTTGTTTTGTTCATTACCCAAAGCATAATCTGTCGATCGAGAGAGAGAAAGCATAGATTAGTTTTGTATAGACAAACTCCACGATTGATCAAATTGCAAAAACTCTTAGAGGGCTTTGTCTTCGGGTCTCTCTCTCTCTTTCTCTTCTCTCCCCCTCTCTCTCTCTTTCTCTCTCATACACACACACACACACACACACATACACACACAGGCACACTAATATTGGATTTAGAAATTCTAAACTAAGTTAGAGAATTTAGCGAAGTATTTGCTGATTTAATGATGGGATGGAAATAACATGGGTAGCAAAATTTGGGTTTTAAGGTCTTGCTGGGGTTTGTTGATTTCATGGTGGGAAATCATGATTGAGATATAGGTTTCTTCCCCATTTTCATGTACCACTTCATTAATGAAATATGATGGGAAATCATGCAACTGCAATAATCCCTAATTTAGCAGAAACTTTTCATGTTGGGTTTTGATGATTGTAAATGAGTTTCTTTGACCATCTATGATTAAAGCCCTGATTATTTTATTTGTGGGTCTGCTGTAGCTACAATTATCCATAATTTAGAAACTACTCATGTTGGAATTTGATGATTGTAAATGAATTTCTTAAAAATAGACTGATATATTATTCTTGAGAATGCATTTCCAATTTGTACATGGTTGACTTAGATAGACTTTACCTATAGGCATATTATTTCGAGAAATGAATTTTGAGTTTGAAGTTGAGTTTACAATACTTTGGAAATTATCTCGCGCTACAAACCAGGTAACTACAATTTGCATGTTTATATTAACTTTCTCTACTATATTTGTTAAGAAGTTTTTGTATATTAGTAAGATTTTGTCAAAGTCTTTTATGTTGTTGGTGTTTTTTTGTCCATGATTGTTTTATCTTGGTTGTATATATAAATTATAGTTGGGATTGTGCAGATTATAAATTGGTATTGTGGTGGTCATTTTATAGATGTATTGTTAATATTTACAAGTTTCAATATTTTGAAAATTGCAAACGAAACTTTGCCAAATTTTCATAAGGATGTCACATTACTCTTTTTATAAAATATTAAATATAGATCGCTTCATCTTTTCAACCTTACAATTTTTTATATCAGTGACTTTTGAAGTAATCCTCTTATGAAGTGATTTCTACTTATGTTTTCTATGATCAAGTCATGAATGGCAAAACCCTATAGTTATCAAAACAACTTGTAATAGGAAAATGTTAAATAATGGGTATTATGGTCGTTTCCCCACCATGTTGTGGTTTACTAGTAAATCAAACCGAACCGAAACAAAGTTAGTATAGTAAATTTAAAGATTAAAACCCAAAACATATCTTGTATTTTCTCTCACAACACAAACCATATTGCCTCATCTTCCAGATCTGTAACAAACAAACTTTCAAAGTCAAACACCTCAAACCTCACTAGTAACACATTAAAGCCTTTTCAAAATCAAACCCCATATTAGTAATAATTCAAAACTTTCTCTCTCTTTTCTAGAGCTTGGGATGAAAGAATATATGGTTAGATCACATGACTGAACTTGAGGTGATGATTAAGACGCTCAAGAAGACAATATTCTCTCTTATTTATCACTTGAAACCATCCATTATAATCCTTATGTATCAACTTGGCTTGAGCCTATGTTATCTGAATCTTCTATCGCTACTTCCGATCTTCAGTGAAGGCTTGGTTAATTTCAAAAGAAAAAAAGGGAACCAAGTTTAGTATGGTTCTTCTCTTCCATTTCTTGCTACCGCTGCTTCCAATCTTCAGTCAATGATTCGAATTCGGTGATTGTGGGGAAAGGGTTGCCAAGTTGTTTTAGAGTGTAACGCCTCAGCGCGTCAGCAAAGTATTTTGTAAATAGAATTTTTAGGATGTAATAAAGCCTTGTAAAGAGTTTCCTTACTTTTTGTAAAGTTTAGGTTAACCTTTAGGGGGAGTACTCTTCGTCTCCAAAAATGATGTTTCCTTTTGGTTGTAAGTTGTTTACTTAGTAGTTATATTATAGAGGAAGCGTCTCCTTTGCATCCAAGTTAGAACTGAAGCTTTATAATCTAGTTGATAGATAATAAAAAGCTTATTTTACATTTCATCTTTGTATTGTTGCCTTGTTATTATATGATGTTGCTATAAAAGACTGTTAAAATAGATGGATAAAAAGGCTTACTTGAGGCATAATCCTCTAGTGTCGCACGTACCAAGCTTGCAATCTCAACTGGTCTGTGACAATTGGTATTAGAGCTACGTTCTAGTAGGCGAGTGATCTTGTTAGCTATAGTGGAAGGTTATAATGTTAATGCCTCAGTTCCACGTCTGTAGGGACAACTAAGTAATCCCAGGCCGAACACCTGAATGCGGCTAAACCAACTAGATTCTCATATACAAGATCTAGGTGAGATTATTGATCAAGTGACGAGTTTGGAGGAACGATTGGACGGGTTCTTAAAAAACCAAGCCTATATGGGCGAACGTCTTGTTATGCTATAAGGGGTAGTCAAGGGGAATATGGCTACACTTCTAGATCAAGTGGCTGAACTATCATCGAAGGTGAATCTCCTAGTTAAGGTTGTTGGGACTGGTGAACCAATACCTTTGGGTAGCGGTATAAAATAGCCCAAGGATTAAGGTCCCCGAACCCAAGGCATATGAGGGAGCGAAGGATACAAAGGGGGTTGATAACTTCTTCTTTGATATGAAGACTTACTTCAATGTAGTCAGGCCTGATAGTGAAGGTGCGAAGGTGTTGATGAAAACCATGTACCTCCCAGGTGACGCTAAACTTTGGTAACATGTCAAGTATACAAAGATCCAGAGTGATCACGGTACTATTAACACTTGGGACGACTTGAAGACTCAGTTCCTACCCGAGAATGTTGAGTTCATTGCTCGGAGGGGTCTAAGGCAACTAAAGTAGGCATGCAATATCTGTGATTATGTCAAGCGATTCTCAACACTAATATTGGATATCCGCAACATGTCCGAAAATGACAAGTTATTATGTTTCTTGGAAGGTTTAAAACCGTGGTTCTAGACTGAACTACAAAGGTAAAGGCTTCAAGATCTGGCATCCGAAATAGCATTTGTTGAGTGTATCAATGACTACACTCCTATACAAGGTAAATGTCGACCGACTCAGTTCCAATCTATATCCCAATCACAATTGAGAAGTGGATCCTCTTATAATCATAATAGAGGTAAGTATGGGGGATACCAGGCTAGAAGTAGGGGAGACCAAGGCAAAAGCCAAAGCCAAGGTCATGGCCAAGCCTAAAGTGGTGGAGCAAGTATGAGCAACGCCTCGAGTTCCAATCCTGGGAGGGATTACCATAGGCCGCACTACAATGGTAGTGCCTCATCCTCATCCAATTTTTAAGGCTGTTCAACGAATTTGAAGTGTTATCTTGCGTAGAGGTAATCACAAACCATATCAATGTCCTCAGAGGATAACATTGAATGCCCTATTAGCGTCGCAAGGCGAGCGAGCCAATGATACCACGTCAGGAGATGATGGCGGTAAAACTTATATGAGACTTGCTTAATGCATTAACCACTCAGTTGGCAGAGACTACGCCTAAGAAGAGACTCATATGCGTGGACCTTAGTATTTATGGGTGGAGTACTTCAGCGATGGTTAATACAAGTGCTACCCATAGCTTTATAGCTATTCAAGAAGTGAATCATTTGAAATTACGTTTGGTAAAGGATTTTAGTAGGATAAAAGCTGCCAACTCAGCCGCAATGTCGATACATTGTGTTGCCAAGTTTATTCTAGTTAAGATGGGACAGTGGAGTAGGAAGGTTAATTTTCTTGCAGTGACATTGAATGACTTTAAGATTATTCTTAGGATTGACTTTCTTTGCTACCACAAAGTAGTACCGATGCCGTTCATGAATTCCTTGGGGATGCTTGGTGGTAATCCCTCAATCGTACATATGTCTATGCATAGAGATGAGGGTAAAATATTATTAGCTCTCCAGTTGAAGAAGGGACTGAAGCAAGGGGAGATGGCCTACCTTGCTACCTTATGGGTGGAACCAGGTGATCAGGATCACAACGCCATGCCGAATAAAGTCTCATAAGTACTTACTGAGTTCTAGGATGTGATGCCGATAGAAATACCAGAAGTGTTACCTCCACTAAGGCCTATCGATCGTCAGATTAAATTAGTACATAGAACCAAACCTCCTGCCAAATGACCGTATATAATGAGTTCGCCTGAACTAGCAAAGCTTCACAAACAAATTGACAAATTGTTGGAATCATGATTTATTCGCCCCTCAAAGGCGGCATATGGTGCCTTGGTCTTATTTCAGAAGAAGCATGATGGAAGTATGAGAATATGCATCGATTATCGTGCCCTGAACAAGGTTACCGTGAAGGGCAAATATCCAATACCACTCGCAGCTAACTTGTTTGATAAGCTAACATCAGTAAAGTACTTCTTTAAACTTGATTTGAGATCGGGTTACTATGAAGTCGGGATTTCTACTGGTGACGAACCGAAGACGACGTGTTCCACTCGATATGGGGAATACAAATTCCTTGTCATGCCATTCAGCCTAACCAACGCTCCAGCCACATTCTGCTCTCTTATGAATGAGCTATTCCGGAAATATATTGACAAGTTTGTGGTCGTGTACCTTGATGATATTGTTATCTACAGTATTGCTATCTACAGTCGCACTATGGAAGAGTACCTTGAACATCTTTGTCTGGTATTCCAAGTCCTGCAACAAAATCAACTCTATGTCAAGTTGGAGAAATGCTCATTTGCCCAGGAATAGGTTATATTTCTTGGACACCTTATTGTGAAGGAAAAATCTATATGGATGTGGAAAAGGTACACATTCTTGAGAAGTAGAAGGCTCCTACAAAGGTTATAGAAGTTTGTCTTTTCTTGGCCTCGTAAACTACTACCGTAGGTTCATCGAAGGATATTCGAAGCGTGAGGTACCTCTTACAGATCTTCTCAAGAAGGACCTATCTTGGTCTTCGTCCGAGAAATGTCAGATAACATTTGATGATCTAAAGCATGCGGTGATCAATGACCCAGTCCTAGCCTTGCCAGATATTACCAAGCCGTTTGATGTACATATCGATGCGTCTGATTATGTATCGATAGAGTGTTGTTACAAGATTAGCATATGGCTACATATGAAAGTAGGAAGCTGAATGATACTGTGAGGCGATATTCAGTAGAAGAGAAGGAACTACTAGCTGCTGTGCATTGTCTGCGAGTACGACGACATTATTTGTTGTGAATGAAGGTTCTGGTAAAGACTGACAATAATAAGCGTGACAAGCCCTTTCCTTACATAGAAGAAGCAGATATTGAAGCAGGCTCGTTGGCAATAGTTTCTAGCAAAGTTTGATTTATATCTCGAGCACAGGCTAGGGAGGATGAACACTGTACCTAATACGTTGAGCCGCAAAGTTAAACTAACGGCCATCTCTTTAGCAGTCGATCATTCTTAATTTCACATTACCAGTACTCTTCAAGATAGGATCCGTAAAGGATTAGCGGTGGATCCTCAAACCCAAGTCATCATTAACTTGGTGAAACATGGAAAAACCAAACAATTTTGGGTAAAAGACGGTCTTTTGGATACGAAGGGACATCAGATTTACATTTCTTGATTTGCAGGACTAAGGTGAGGAGCTGATAAAGGAGTACCATGACACTCTTTGGGCAGGTCATCCAGGTTGGCCGAGAACACTGTCTTTATTGCATAGAGGTTACTATTGGCCAAATGACAGTGACGAAGTGATGTATTATACGCGGACTTGTCACATTTTCCAGCAGGACAAAGTTGAATAAGACTTACCACTTAGAATGCTTGAACTATTTCCCATGCCAATATGACCTTGGGAGAATGTTTCTCTGGACTTCATCTCAGGGTTACCTAAAACAAAAAGATATGGTTCCATCCTCGTGATCGTCGACAAATTCTTTAAGTATGCAACGTTCATTCCAGCTCCAATTATTTACCTGATAGATAAAATAGTACGTATTTTTATGAATCACATTGTCAAGTATTGGGGCGTGCCACAGGACATCGTCAGCGATAGAGATCCATGATTCATAAAGAAGTTTTTGAAGGAAGTGTTCAATTATTGGGATCCACTCTCAACTTCTCAACTAGTAATTACCCGTAATCAGATGACCAAACCAAACGCTTCAACACAATGTTGGAGGAGTATCTTTGGCACTTTGTTAATGCGAACAAGAAGAACTGGGTTGAACTCTTGGATGTAGTGCAGTTTTGCTTTAATCTGCAGAAGAGTTCATCAACCAACAAGAATCCTTCTGAGATACTCTTGGGACAACAACTCCTCATGCCACACACGGTAAATTTTGATTATAAAGGAAAAGTTCCAAGAACCTGCCAGTTTACAAAGAAATGGCATAGAAATATTGGTATTGCTCATGCCTACTTGGAGAAAACGTCCGCCAGATTGAAGAAATGGGCAAATCATAAGAGGTGACCATATCCTTTTCAAGTTGGAGACCTTCTTCTTATCAAGATCTCTCACCTTCAGCATAGAAGCGACAGAGCACACAAAGGCTTGGTACCCCGGTATGTATGTCTGATGTCGATCATTGAGAAAGTTGGAAAGGTTTCTTACAGGCTTCAACTGCCACCCCATCTTCACTTCACCTATCCAGTGTTCCATGAAAGTGCCCTCAAGCCTTTCCACGAAGATAAGAAAGATCCAAGCCGAAGTACCATCAGACCTCATATTCCTCACAAGCCAGTCACCCCAAACCAATTTCCAGAGAGTGTTCTTGCACACATAGTAACCTATGTTGATCCAAACACCAAAGAAGAAGTCTACGAGTACCTAGTTAAATGGAAGGACATGCCAGAAGCAGAAGCTAGCTGTGAGTACCAAGATTTTATCCCTGGTTGATCTGTCTCAGGAAGATTGAAGTGAAGTAGAAGAGGAAAGAGAAGTGGAAGATGAAGATTTGGAGAAGAAGAAGTTGACGAGGACACCTCCAAGCTGAGTGGGGGAGAGTGTAACGCCTCAGCATGTCAGCCAAATATTTTATAAATAAAATTTTTAGAATGTAATAAAGTGTTGTAACAAGTTTTATTAATTTTTGTAGAGTTTAGGTTAGCCTTTAGGAGGAGCACGTTTCGTCTCCAAAAATAATGTTTCCTTTTGGTTGTAAGCTATTAACTTAGTGGCTATATTATAGAGGAAGTCTCCTTTACATCCAAGTTGGATCTAAAGTTTTGTAATCTTGTTGATAGCTAATAAAAAGCTCATTTTACATTGTATCTTTCTATTGTTGCCTGTTGCCTTGTTATTAGATGATGTTGCTATAAAAGACTGTTAAAAGAGACGGATAAAAAGGCTTACTTGAGGCATAATCCTCGAGTACCGAACGTACCAAACTTGCAATCTCAACTGGTCTGTGATATTGAGGGTTAGGAATGTGGAACTGTTTGAAAAAACTGATCAATGAAACCGAAACCTGTAATGGCCTAATTTTGAGATTCAGACTTAGCCTTTTACACCAAATGTATCTAGAACGCTTAAGAACAGTAAGTAATAGTCAACAAGATAATTTAGTGTAAAAAACCTTTAAATAGGTTTTACCACGACCTCTCTTGAGGATTTTGAGAAAGAGAAGATGATCTTATTGAGATTGCTAACTTATTACAATGAGTGCTTTGAGTATGTAGAATTTCAAAGTAAGGATTCTTTTGTATAAAATTGTCTGTTCCTAATCTGTAGTTCTCTAGTCCTATATATAAGTCTTATTATATAACCGTTTGATGACCATTAAGATTCTTAATGGTGGACGTTACAAAGTAGATGTAAGATATTCTTTGACCAGATGATGAAACGTCCTGACCTCTGTTGTTGTACAACGGCTCTATTGATGACTGTATACTTTCTTAAATCAAATTGTTGCTGTAGAGGTCGAAAACGATGATTCAAACTGTGGAATATTGAATATGTCTTTAGTAGTACTTCATGTATACTGATGAGGTTGAGGATGAATCTTGAGTTCGAGATACAAAATAAGCTATTACAAGATGGCTCTCAACCAAGAGTACGAGGAGCCTCATGGACGAGTGGTGTTGGTTGAGAAATTTGTACTGTATTTGCTTCCTAATATTGCTCTCTTTATTCTCTTTGTGCCACATGCTCTGTTGGTGAGATCGAAAGTTTATATGTGGTTCGAAGATGAAACATAAGTTTGAGATACAAAATAAGCCACTACAACCACCCCTTCTCAGCCAACAGTACGAGAAACCTTGCGGGTGAGTGGTGTTGGTTGAAAAGTACCATTAATGTTATAGTTAAAATCTTGAAATCATTTCCAATGTATATTCATGAGTATTTGTTGTTGTCTGTTGGGTTTCCTAGAACCAATGGTTTTAGTTAATGTTCTTGGCATGGGAAATCCTTATGACGTTGGGAATTTCTGCTTTAAATGTTCATTATAGTATAAAAATCATTCAGAGGTGAGAGTGATGAACCAAGTCTTCGTCTCTGCTTTAAATTCTCTTCTTATATATTATTGACTGTTAAGAAGAACTTGACTTCTGAGAGTATGGTGACTACCAGGGACCAATTTTGGGAGTCTAAGATTCATAGAAAAATGGAAGAATTACATATTCGGTATTTTGGATACCAATCTCTGTATTTGCCGATACCGATTCTCGTGCCACCTACCTATCATCGCATGTCATATAAAGAAGTGATGGAAGCGGGTGATGATTATTATCAGATGGCACAGTTTCACTATCTGCTAACATATGAGGTAGAACACCGAAATGGGCATTATTTACTTGCAGAAGAGGCTGTTACAATTGAAGATAAAGCTGTAGGCATTCGTCCGAGGGAGTCTTATCGACATCCTGCTAGTGAATGGGTCCTTCCTAAAAAATAGGACCTTTCGTCTGTCTCTAGCATGCGGGGTGGGGGTTATGGTAGAAGAGGTGGCGATGATGGAGGAATCATTTTTTCCATGGACCATAGGATATTGGCCATGAAGAAGATCTTTCATCTGTGATTTCTAGTTCTAACTACTTTTTAGACCTTGCAACGTCAGATCAGAGTATGGAAGATGCTTCGGTTTTTCATCGTCTTCCCTGTGAACTTCTATAAGCAATTTGGACTGTAACTTTGTAAAGTAATCTGCTGGAATTATTTGAAACATTATGTTATTTGTAAAGTATTCTGTAAGAGAAATCTTTGAACTAATAAAGTGTTGATATTATGGTATTTTGTTTCCTTGTATCAAAATTGTTTGTGTAGTTTTCTGGTGTAAAATAGAGGTTTGTCAATAGGAATTAGTTATGGGTATGATGGGGAAAAATGAGCTGTAAAAAATTTCGTATGCATGATGGCAAATGGTAATGATAGGTAAGTTTAGAAAATTTAGAGTTCGAAAATGTAACTTAGTGGAAACAATTATATACCATTTTTTGTGATCTTTATACTCGAACTGTATGATAGAGTGTTTCGAACTATGAGATAGGGTCGATGTTGATCTGTAGGTGCTACTGCTGGATTCGCTTGATCTTTGTATGTTGCCAACTTTATATTTGCTCATATACAATCTAAGGAGATATATCATACTATGGAAAGAATGCCTTGTCACAATATTCTGTATTTGATGTTGATATTCTGCTATCCAAAAATGTTCTCAAAAAATATTTTCTCTCAGAAAATTTGTGGAGTGATCTGGATTTGTAGAGATCTTCCTCGAGGTTATAAATAATGATTCCTTGATATTATGATTTACATTGTTTGTAGAGATAATCTTGTTCTGAAGGTAGTGTGTTTAAGCATGGTGTGGACCCGTTCTCAGCGTACTAAGCAGGCAGCAAATGGTCATTTCCATATCAAGATTGTTAAACTTCATTAGCGATATTTTTGCCGATTGCCTTATGATGCTGTACTTCCGGAGTGGCCATTGAATCTGGTTAGATTAGATGATGAAGGTAAGCGTGTAGAGTATGATCATTTTTTCTGGTGCGATATTTTTCGGAGATCGCTGTTGAGTGCCACGGTGCGAGAACTGACTGTTCGACAGCTCACGTATGACAAGATCGTTGAAGAGGATGCAAATGCAACTAATAGAGAGATAATTATATATGGGGAGGCGTATCATTGAGGTTGCTTTAGATATAATTGGTGAGCTCGATATACTCGAAGTATGAGAGCTCGTACAAAGTATTCTGTTTGCAGTATTTTGTGTTAGAGCCCAAATAAATATAAGGTGAGGAATTTTGAGAAAAATAAAGTAATGTGATGTCTTGATCTGTTTGAATAAGAATAAAGTATTCTGTTTTACTCTTTGTGTACGAATATTACAGGAGACAGTTGTGGGATTTTAACAACTGTATTGATATCTTTAAATTTTGAATATTAATATATTTTAGGAAAGTTGTACGATCTTGGTAAGGTATAAAAGTAAGATAATTGGTCGTTTGTATTGTGTTTGAGGAAGAGGTACAGAGTTCTTTAATGGCAGACAATAGGGATGACGTGATGACGGTAGACATTATCATAGAAGTCATGATAATGCCTTTAACCGAAAAGATGTGCATACAGAGACAGTAGGGGTGACTGACATGTGTCTGAAAGAGCCCTTGTTTCACAAACTGAGGGAGAGTAAAAAAATTACGACTCTCTCTCCTTCATAAATTATTTATAGTTTTAGAGAGAAAAAAAAGTGGTCTAAATCTTATTTCCAATGAGAAGAAAGGTTTGAGCTTTGAGTGTGATTTGAGAAGGAAATCTGAATCAGGCAATAGAAAACTGTCAAAGAAGCAACGGGAATACTCAATCTCAGCAAGATGTCTAGGCAAAGCAGAAGACTGTTATTCTTTAAGTACAGATTGGTAATATAAGGCTTTGTCCGCCTAATTTGCTTAGTAGTCTGGATGATATTTGTTGTAATCTGTGTAATATGTGTAGTAATCTGTTTAATGTGTAGTAACCTGTTTGATATATGTATCTGATAATGTAGGGTTTTTTTTAAAATAAAGATGAGAGAGTTTTAGAGTTGGAGAATTTTTATATATGAACAGACTGTAGAGAGGGAAAATACTTGTTTGAAGAAGGAGATGGAAAATTGAAATGATTGATTTTTGTATTTTTGTGTGTTTTGGGAATTGGTAAAATAGAAGTGTTGACTGGGTAGAAGGTGAGTTTGTTTTGTCTGTATACAATATAGAGATAATGATAAAATATGTTTATTTATATGTAGGTTCAATATACGTTCTAAACTTAGTATTCCCACCAGTAAATTTATAGTATCGTCTAGTTCTGAGGAAACATCGTCGTTAGGGAGGAGGGACGAGTGTAGTGCGATGGAGGAAACTGTAAATAATGTAGATATAAGCGTAGAGGGTGGGGGACCCTGTAAAATTGAGGAGGTGATAGAGAGAGAGGATAAATCAGAGAAAGCGAAAGTCCTTGTTATATACCCAGAAGGGGTAGATATAGAGAAAGAATACTTGAAATATAAAAAAAAATACAGGGAGAATAGGGAAGTTATGTGGAGGAGCAAGGTCTATGGTTCAGGGCCTATATTCCCGGTAAAGGGGAGGAGGATGTATACTACCAAGTCTCATGCTTGGAGAAGTGGAAGAAGGATAGAGGGATTAATGAGGATGTTAATATCTCATATTATAATAGCCTTGGGCTTTCAGGCCTAAGTGATGGGTTTGTATGTTTTTTGAATCAGGTCATATATGGCTTTAGAATTCCTCTGACCTTTTTTCAGAAAGGGGTTATGAATATATTACCGTATTTCTCTGCCTAGTTAAATAGAAATGTTTATAAAATGGTGAGGGTATGTGAGGCACTGAATAAAAAATAGAGGAAGGAAGGGACTGCGAAGCAGAAGATGTGATGAAGTTTTATAAATGGAAATATGTCGAAGGTTGAGGTAATGGTTACCTTTATAGTGATTTAGCTAGGCCGAAATTCTTTGATTTCAAATCCCCGATTAGACCATAGAACGACCACCTTGTATGGGTAGAGGGTAACTGAATGCAGGTTCCAGATGAACTGGCGCTCGAACTAAACCATAAATATTATAATATGAGTAAGTAATGTTGACCAATCTTCAAATAGCCAATAACTTGTCTTCGACCTGCTACTTGTTGTGTTCCTTGTTTTGGCAGAACCCAAGCATTTATCTACGCCTGATAAGGCGAGTCTGTTCGACTGCGTTACTTAAGATCCAGACGAGCTAAAATAGGTACTTGGTAAGCTCGGTATCCATAGGGATAAAAGGGTAGATTTTGTAGTACCCAAAGTTCAACGAGCTCACGTGAAACGAGATATGGCTGAAAGGAAAGTTCACCTGACTATGGATGATGCTCTTAGTCTTCCACCCCCTGCACCTCAGACCACCAAATGGAATACTCGAAGGTCCAGGAGGCCAGCTCGACAGAATATATCTATCACTGGGGTGACGACCATGGTACAAGAGATCGCAAAGTCTATTTCGGGAGATGTGGAAGTAAAACTTGAAGTGAGTGCGATTGCTCCTGCTGAGGTCGAGAAGAGCTCAATGAAAAGAAAAAGGCATGATGAAGAGGGTCGTTCTCAAACTAATCCTCATGACGCAGCTAAGATGCAAAAGCTGGAGCTAAAATATTGTCTGATGGCTGGGACGGATCCGAAGCAGCTCGATGATGAGTATTATGAACATATTTTTGTGGTATGTTCTTGGAATCCTTAATTATCTTTGTATTCGGGCTGTAAACTATTGTGATAACTTTATCTTTGTATGTTTGTACTGGCAACTCTCAATGCTGTTGAAAGGGGCAAAAAAGTATCTGGAAAAGAGGAGCCAGGAGTTTGGGGCTCTTACAGCGAAGTTTGAAGTTCAATCTGCTCATATGAAGAAGTTTGAAGATCAATCTACTCGTATGAAGGAGCTCGAAGCTGAGCTCAAGCTGAAGAAGGAGAAGAGAGCCAAGGAAGCTAAAGCAGCTACAGAGTTTGCAGAAAAGTATTTAGATCTGGTGGAGCATGATGATGTGATGTCAAAATTGGTATAGGCCTTTAAAGTGGAACGAGATCACTTCGTCCAATCTTATTATGATTTTGGATTGAGTTTAGCTGATGTGGAGCTAGGCTGGGTCAGAAGCTACAGGGAAATAATTTTTCCTTCAGAGGTTTCGGAAGAAGTGATGGTTGATATTGGTGTTTCTCCGGAGAAAAACGTTGGAGCTTCCACTAGAAAGTGCTGAGCTAGTCTGAGTAGCTGAGAAAACATTGGATCCTCCTTCTGAACGCGTTGATCCAGGTCATCCGGTTGGGCGAACATTGGATCATTTATCTGAGGCAGAAATCAACAAGGATCTCTAAAACTTCTATGGTATTCTGTTTTTGATTTAATGCAGTTCATGTGATATGAATGTGATAGTACTCTGTATTTGTTGAAGTTTGAGTGATAATTTAAAACATGTTCGTTTTGAGTGTCTGTATTATAACAAAATATTTGTACTCTGTATAAGAGATAGAACGACTGAGAAAAACTAATTCCGAACTGGAGATGTCGTTGACTAGAGTGAAGGATTCTGTAGCTCATATTCAATAGGTACTTAATAAAACTGAATATAAGAGAAGGAAATTTAAGTTGAATTTAGAGAAAACTTTTAAAGAGTCATATGATCTCCAGTTTAGATATGCAAAGATAAAAATAGAAAAGATGAGGTATTAAGAAAGGAAGAGGAAATAGGGGTGTTAGTACAAAAGCCAAAAGAGTTGACCTGTTTTAACAACTCGAGTGATAAGGCTAGGTGTCAAAGTATGTAATAACTCTGACGTTACATTTTGAGTTTGAAGTAGATAGTGAACGAGGGTTAAAATAAGCTTATGTAGAGCTTTTGAAAGAGAGATATGTAGTTATGGACCCAGCTCAAGTTATGTTTTTGGCTCAAGAAGTACGTAATAGTTATAGTTTAGAGGCGAGGAAGTGTTCTGCTCGAGCGGGTGTGTTTGTTGTATGGGGTGATGTAAAACCTTTATCTAATGTTTTTAGCTTTATGTAAGATCGGAAGGCCATGAAAATTGTATTTTTATGGATAAGAATAAAGCAGATAGAGGTCCATAAACAATTAGAGGGTGAATTAAAGAGTTACAAGATGAATTTTTGCAACACGTGGAGCAAAAAATGTCTTCAGCAACGCGATTGTCGAAAGAAGTAATTGTTCGAATAAAGGTAGAAGCTGATTTGAAGGCTTTAGGTGTATTGTAGAAAGAAACGCGCTAGCGGCTGCACAAGGCGCATATGACATTGAAGGAGCATCTATATCCTTCGCGTGCAAAAGTCACTGCTCAAACAGAACATGAGCGCCATATAGACAGTGTTATTAAATTTTTATGAGGGAGAACTGGCTTGGGTAGAGCACGAATTTAGGAAGTTCGTGATGGAATATAGGAAGGATTTTGATATAGAGAACACCAAGGCTGAGAATATGTGGTTTACCAAAGGTGATGGAGAAATTGTTAGTGAAAAACCTATTCCGAGGCCGATGGAACTGTCATCAGAAGAGGGTGAGGAGGAGATCAAAAGTTTAATACCCCGATCACGGCGTAAACAACGTTAGCAAGAGGTGGTGACCTTTACCACTTCGGTAGATGTGCAAGTTACGAATAGAAAGAGTTCGAGAGGTAAAGGGAAGTCTTCTCATTTCTTGAAGAATCGAAAATAGGGTATTCTCATTTTTCTTTTACCGGCCCTGTATATGTGTTAGATCTTTGTATACTGTTATTGATGATAAATGAAATATGTTCTCTGTGATAATGAATAGAATGATGTATCGATATTACTCAGATACTATGTTCTTGATTTAAACTTCTTAGCCGTTATATGTAATATGTTGGTATAATCAAACTATTATAAATGTAAACTGTTATAACAGGTGGAACTGATAGCTATTCAAAGTCAGTGTGATGCGTTACGCGTCCAAAATGGACAATTGAACGTTGAGCTAAGCTCGTGTAAGGGGGGCACTAAAAAGTACTATTGGATTGGAAGAAAGTATGAAGGCAGAGATAGTAGGAGAACGAAACATAGGAGCTCGTTTGTCTAAGGAGCTACAGAAGCAAAATGTAGATTTAGCCAATGGAATGGGAAAGATAAAAGAGCTAAAAGAAATTATAAAAAAGAAAGAGGCTAGATTTATAGGTGGCTCGAGGCAAGCGAACCAGCAGGGGGTGGAATTGACATCTGCTCGAGTTCAAATTACAAAACTGTTGGCAGAATTAGAGGAGGAAGGTAACATTGTAAAAGACTTACAATTTCAAGTAAATATGCTTGAAGCGGAGATAGCTGACGCGAGCTCGTGCTTCTAAGTATGAAGTGTTGTGGCTAGTTGCTGATGTAGTGATAAAGAAGATAAAAGAGGCCCGTAATAAACAAAGCGAAAATACAAATACAGTTTGGAACATAGTAGTGACTCTAGAGCACACCATAGAGGTATTAAAGTTAAATACCTTGGAGCACCTGGAAGAGAATGCACAATTGCGTGAGACAAATACGAAGTTAGATGCTGACCTATTATAGGAGAAGATACGCCTATAGGAGAGGAGGGAAGAATGGAAGAATCGTAATGAGGTTATTGACGGGTCAATATCTTTGATTTATCAGATGGATGAGTTCATGACAGTGCTGGAGTCTCAGAATTCTGATGTGTTGGATGAGAAACGACGAGCAGAGAAGTATTGCGATCATTTGGAAGCTTCGTTGAAGGAAGCTTAAAGTAAACTTAACGAGTTTATTCTGTCTAAACGTGTGAAGACTAATGCAAGTGACATGTATGAGAGAAATATGATAATAGTGATTTTATTCTTTGTATCAGAGTTCAAGAGATTAGAAGTAGAAAGTAAACTGGTGTATGATGGTTTAGCTGGCAAAAGTGCGCAGTGTGACATGGAGGCAATATGGTCTGAGTATTTAGGTCCCATGGTAGCCAAAATTGGAGTTCTGAAACAAAGTATGATTATAGATGGAAAGAAAATGGTTATGGGGAAAATGTTATAGTTTATGCGTCAACGGCTGTACAAGGGTTATGCACATGACATTGCGGGACCTTCAAATATATGTGATGATTCGAGTGATAATTCTAGTAAGGAGTAACGATTGTGAGGAGGCGCTATGTATACTAACGTATATAGTATATAAAGTGTATGAAAATAGAACTATCTAGAATAATGATTTATACTAACCTTTTGATAAACCAATGATACTGTATGGGCTGAATATCTGTTGTATAGGATGGCCCCAGAGGCTATCGTATAGTAGACGGTTGCTAAGGCAACAAACGTAAAGGAGCATAGAAGATCGGTTTGGTTGAAGCCATAAATGGTTCGTAATGTGATATGTTATCAATTTGGATGAAGCAACAAACGATCTGTAATGTAATAGGTGATCGGTTTGGCCAAAACAACAAACGATCTATAATGTAATAGGTGATCGGTTTGGCCAAAGCAAAAACCGATCTGTAATGTATAGATTATTAGTTTGGCCAAAGCAACAAACCATTTGTAATGTATAAATGATCAGTTTGGCCAAAACAACAAACGATCTATAATGTATAGATGATCAATTTGGCCAAAACAACAAACGATCTGTAATGTATGGATTATCAGTTTGGCTAAAGCAACAAACGATCTATAATTTATATATATAAGTACTTGCTGGATATATTAGAAAAGTATTATAGTGTAGGGCAATCGAACATAAGTATTTCATTGGCGTAAGATTATCGTAGTTTGAATGTGTTAGATAGAGTACTATATGAAATAGTATAAAGTACTCAGACGTATGGGGATTAAACATAAATATTTCATTGATGTAAGACCATCATACAAGATGATAGATTGATTTGTAGAAAAGTGCACTATAATAGATTTGTATTTGTGATACAACTTCAATCTCCTCGTATTCCAAGGATTAGGAATTTGATTTCCGTGTTCAGTGGCGAGATAGTAAGAACCAATGCCACTTTTTCTAATAATGACAAAATGACCTTCCCAATTTTTGGACAGTTTCCTAGCATTTACTTCTTTTATGTGTTTGGGAATTTCCCTTGGGATGAAATATTTGATTTTAAACTCTTTATGGCGAACGCACTTTTTGTAAGATCGGGCGAGAGCTTTGTGGTTTCTTCCCAAATTGATGATTACTCTGTCTCTAGTCTCCTCGATCCAATTCATGTTACATGCCAACTGGAATTCATTTTCTTTATCTATCATGGTATGGTCGCGTATTGGGTGATGATACTGTGTAGGGATGATTGCTTCTGCACCATAAGCTAGGAGGAACGACGTACATCTAATTGATACTCGAGGTATTGTGGGATATGCCAATAACACGTGTGGCAATTATTAGACCCAATTTCCCTTTTTCTCTGTTAATCATTTTTTGATTCCATCCATGATAATACGATTAGTGATTTTGGCCTGACCATTTCCTTGGTAATATGGATTGGAAGGAGAGTGTATGATATTGTGCTGATTGAGGAATTCGACGACTCTGGAGCCAACCAATTGAGGTCCATTGTCGATTCTGACAAGATGGGGGCACCCAAAACGGATGATGACGGTTTCCCATATAAATTTGATGACTTCATTTTCTCGTGTGCGACACAGTGGGACTGCTTCTACCCATTTAGTAAAGTAATTTGTTGATACTAAGAGGTTCTTTCTTTTGCCTGGCGTGATGGGAAATTCTCCTACGAGATCGAGTGCTCACCTCTAAAATGGCCAGACAACGTTGCTGGAATGGAGTTCCAAGGCTGAAGCTCGAATTTGGGGGCCATATCGTTGACAAGCGTCGTACTTGCTTGCGAGCTCAATGGCTTGAGCTTTTATTTTAGGCCAAAAGACCCCTTGAGTAAGAGCTCGATTAGCTAGAGATCGTCCGACTGCATAGGAGCCATAAGTGCCTTCAAGGAATTCGTGTAGGAATTTTTGAGCTTCTTTGCTAGATAAGCATTCAAGATATGGCCTTGTGACCAAAATTTTGTATAAGAGACCATTTTTTAGGATGTACCGCTTAACATTGTCAAGCACGCGTCTCTTTTCATTGGGATCTGTTGAGAGTTTACCGTCAAATGTGTTTTTAATCCTAATATACTTGAAGAAAGGCCGTCTCCAATCGTCCTCGTCTTCTTCAACGCCCCCCCAGTATTGACATAATTCGGGCTTATGATGTTAATACTGGAGGTGGATAATACTTCGATCTTCAGATAATGAGCTTCCGTACCAAGCATTCCTGCCAGATACGCGAGAGAGTCTGAATGTCTATTTTCTTTGTGTGGTAAATATTCGATAGTAATTCTTTTGAATCTGCTTATTCTATCGGCTACTACTGCTGCATAGTCAATCATCTTTCCATTCTTCTGGAATTTTTTTGTGTAATGTTTCACGATGAGTAAAGAGTACATGTATATAAACAGCTCGGAGACTCCAATCTCAAAAGCCATATATAGACCATAAATAATTGCTTCATACTTGGCTGCATCGTTGGTAGCTTTAAAATTGAACCTGAATGCTTTCTCGATCCTATCATTAGAAGGTGTGATAAGCACGATTTCAATTCCGGATCCTGCAAGTCCAGAAGGTCCATCAGCTAAAAGACGCCACCCCTTTCGAGTTATCCAGTCTGAGTTTTCTTCAAACTTTTCTTCGAATTGTTCCTCATTGGTATCCGTACTGTATTCTTCCCAGTCAAAATCTTTTATTGGGAAGTCCACAAGGAAGTCTGCTACTGCTTGACCTTTTTTAGAATGTCATAGTTCAAAACGGATGTCATGTTCGCCAAGAGTGACCGACCATTGTTGTACTCGTCTAGATTTTTCCCATTTAGATATGATCTCTTGCAAAGGGTAATTTGTCACCATTCGAACTGAGTGTGCTTGAAAATACTATCTCAATTTTTGCGATGTGTACATGAGAGCTAAGAAAAATTTCTCAATCTTGGTATATCGGGACTCTGCTGGAGTGAGAGTTTTACTGATGAAGTAGACAGGCTTTTTCGTCTTCCTATAAAGTCGAATGAGAGCAAAACTTAATGATTCATCGGTAGCTGTAAAATATATTGTAAATTTCCCCCCTCGTTAGGTGTACTCATCACTGGTGGTGATCCAAAGTAAAGTTTAAGTTCCTGAAATGCTACTTCACACTCTGTTGTCCACTCGAGATCAGGATCCTTTTAGACTTCTGCTTTATTGTCCCTTTACGCAATAGGTTGAACAACCATCGACATCGATTTGAAGACTTCGAAACAAAATGATTTATTGCGGCAATCTTTCTTGCTAACTTTTGTACGTCTTTCTTTGTTTTTGGAGAAGGTATAAACAATAGTGTGCGAATACGATCTGCATCAGCTTTTATACCTCTCTTACTGATTAAATGTCCCAAGAATTTTCGTAATTGGGCCCCGAACTGGTATTTTTCAGGGCTGAGTTTCATCTTGTAGAAGCGGAGAATTTCAAAAGTAGTACGTAAGTCTGTTATATGGTTCTCCTTTTTAAGACTTTTACATAACATATCATCAATGTAAACTTCCATCATTTTTCTGAGGTGATCTTTGAACATCTGTGTCATCAAACGTTGATAAGTGGCTCCAGCATTCTTGAGACCGAAAGGCATGACCTTATAGTAGTATAAGCTATTTTCAGTTATGAAAGCTGTCTTCTCTTGGTCATCAGGTAGCATAGGTATCTGATTGTATCCTGATGCGGCATCCATTATGAACAGGAGTTTGTGTCCCGCAGTAAAATTGAGCAAATAGTTTATGATTGAAAGTAGAAAACTATCCTTTGGAGTATATTTGCTGAGGTCTGTAAAATTTACGCACACCTTAATCTTGTCGTTCTTCTTTGGGACTGCCACAATGTTCGAGATCCATTATGGGTAATTGGTCTTTCTTATGAAGCCAACTTCGGTGAGTTTGTCGATTTTTTTATTAAATTTTTCTCAGAGTCTTGGTGCTAAGGTTCTCTGCTTTTGTTTGACAGCTTCAGCTTTATCTTTCAAATTGAGCTTATGGCAGGCCAAATTTGGATCAATGCCCGACATCTCGTGAAAGGTTCAAGTGAAACATCAATGTTGTCTTTAAGGAATTGGATGAGGGAATCTCGTTCTGTCGCTGGCAGAAGAGTGCCAACGCATGTTCCTCGCTTTTCCCCATTGATTTTGACGTACTCTGTTATTTCTGCGCTTGGCAGATGGTTTTCTGTAAAGTTTACTGTATAGTTTTATGTAGTGTGTCCAATTATTTTTTTGTAATTGTTATGCGAGCTGTGGCTCTGAGGATTCTGGAATGATGACGATATAATTTTTACATGCTCGAGCTAGGTTTTGACTTCTTTTGATTTCATATATGCCGCCATTCCATTCAAATCGCAGCGCCAAATAATAGGTGGATGGAATAGCCCACATATTGTGTAACTAGCAACGTCTTATTATCCCTAAATAATAGGATTTTATATTAATAACATGAAAGACAACATCGAGTATCACAGGTCCTGCCGTGATAGGAAGTATAATCTTTCCTACACGTTCTTCTTTAGATCCGTTGAATCCTCAAATATCAATGTCACTGGGCTGTACCTTGTCGGCCAGTCCCATCTGATCAATCGTGTTTTTAAAAAGTAGTTTGATAGTACTACCAGTATCTATCATCACCGTGTGAAGTACCATATTTCTCATTTTTAACATGATCACCAAAGCATCATGGTGAGGATAGTTGATATGACGAACATCATAGTCGTCGAAAGAAATTCTTGTTCGCTGAGAGCTGGACACGGGAAGTAAACGGGCTTCTTTGTCTTTCATGTATAGGTCGTGACACTGGCCGACACGTCTTATTTTGCTTCTGATCGATTGGTTGATGATCTGAGTCTCAACGAAGTGGCAGAGCGACATATCGTATACGTGTTTCTTTCATGTCGGTTCTTTGGTTTGTATGGCTTCTATAGGAAGTTTGTAACTCCCGTTCTTATAACTTTCAACATCTATAATGTACTCATGCATTCATCCATTAGCAAAGATATACTCCAACAACCGCTGTAAGGTAAACTAGTGTTTTGTTTCATGATGTCTGACCTTGTGGTGAATGCAATATGGTTTGTTCTTAATGGGTTGGAGATATTGTGCATTGTAGAAAAACATATCCTTCTGAAGTATAGGATAAATGTTGGCTATGGTCACATTCATCTTGGGAAGATAGGGCTTTGACAAGTTACTCCCCTTTTGAGGTCGCTCGTCGTTTTGTTTTGTCCATTTCCTGTCTTCTCTTTGGTCAATAGCATGATTAAAATCATGGCTGGCTTACTGATCTCGAGCTGTTAATGTTGACTTTTGAGGTTTCTGCCTGTCAGATACCATTCTTTACAGGTTGATATACCCATTAACTTTTTCGATCATGTCTTCCAGGGTTGTTGGCTTATTTAGGACGAGGTACTCTTTCGCCCTTCCATAAACAAGTAAAGCATTGGTAAAAGCTGATATAGTAATCTTTTGGTCGAACCGATCTACCTTTCGAGTTAACTCTAAAAACTTCTTAGTGAATGTATCGAGCTTCTTTCCAGGCATGTATAAATTCTCCTCTTTGTCTCTGTTGTATGAGTAATTCTTGATGAAGAGTTCACGCAACTATTAGAATATCGTGATGGATCCTTCAGGTAGTGTCTGGAACCATCGCAGGGGCTCGCCTGATAAGTTGGTCAGAAAAAACTGGCATAGAATATGCTTGGATGTGGAATGTAGGCCTAAGGCGTCTTAGAAATCTTGGACGTGTTCCACTGGATTAGTTTCTTTGTATTTTCAAATCTTCGGAGTATGAAACCCAATGTGGACCTCGCCATCCAACGGCTCCTGCGCGATCGAGCTTTTCTGTAATCTGTTGTGGATTCCTTTAGTCGGAGTTTGATTTTCGAGTAATTCTTTTATTTGCCTATCAATATGTTCCTGAGTCACATATTGTCGAGCTACGGTGGTCGGGCATGTGACGCGTCCTTCTCCAGGATTATGGTCGCTACTCCCTTCACTTAGACGTTCTTTTGCAGGGACTGAAACTCTTCGAGGTAGATTTTTAGCCTATCTGACTCCCGCTCGGCCGCCATCTACTTATTGGTGGGTCTCCTGGATTGGGATAAACTCCATTTCCTGTTGATGATTGTTAAATCGAAGCGCACCTCCTACGTGATTACCTTTCGTCGGGGGTCCTATTCTGTCATGAACGGAGATTCGCGAGCCTTCAGGTTGTACGACTTTGTTCTTTTGGGTGGCGACTTGCTGATCCTTTAGAACCTTCAGTGCGTCTTGTACACTCGCTAGCTATTACTCCAACACAACACGTCTTTCTGTTTCAGAATTTAAAGTGGCCCACAGATCTGCTAGTGCGACATTTTCTTCTGCTTGAACTATCGGTGTTCTATGACCTGGAGGTGACATTCTGAAAGAAGATGATCAGTAGTTTTTGAGATAATGGGTTTGAGAACTTCGGTTCCCACAGACGGCGTCAAATATAATGGCCTAATTCTGAGATTTGGACTTAGCCTTTTACACCAAATGTGTCTAGAACGCTCAAGAACAGTAAGCAATAATTAACAAGATAATTTAGCATGAAAAACCTTTAAATAAGTTAAAAACCATGACATCTCTTGAGAATTTTGAGAAAGAGAAGATAATGTTATTGAGGTTGCTAACTTATTACAATGAGTGCTTTGAGTATGTGGAATTTTGGAGTAAGGATTTTTCTGTATAAAATTGTCTGTCCGTAATTTATAGTTCTTTGGACCTATATATAGGTCTTATAATATGACCATTTGATGACCATTAAGATTCTTAATGGTGGACGTTACAAAGTAGATGTAAGATATTCTTTGACTAGATGATGTAACGTCCTGACCTCTATTGCTGTACAACGGCTCTATTGATGACTGTACACTTGCGTAAATCGAACTGTTGCTATGGAGGTCGAAAGCGATGACTCGAACTGAGGAATATTGAATATGCCTTTAGTAGTGTTTCCTGTATGTTGATGAGGTTGAGGATGAATCTTGAGTCCGAGATGCAAAATAAGCTATTACAAGACGACTCTTAACCAAGAGCACCAGGAGCCTCATGGACGAGTGGTATTGGTTGAGAAATTCGTACTGTATTTACTTTCTAATGTTGATGTCTTGATTCTTTCTGTGCCACATGCTCTGTTGGTGAGATCGAAAGTTTGTATGTGGTTCAAAGATGAAGCATAAGTTAAAAATGCGGAATAAGCCATTACAAAACCGGACCAAACTTTTTAGGTCGGTTGTGTTCGGTTCTTCAAGTAGCTAGATTCCTAGAAATTCTAAAACTGATTTTCCAATTCAGGTTTCGGTTTAGGCTTAGAACTTGCCCGAACCAAACCGTGTATAGCCCTAGGACACTTCCTTTTGAGACACTTATCTACACATTTATTTATTACTTAGGAACACAAAGACAATTTAAGAGGTTTTTCTTTACAGACTAGTGTAGTTGTACGCTCGAAAGGGCGTGCAACTCCCATTTTCAAGCGCGTGAAATCTAAAATGGTTTGTGCATTATTCACATATATATATCAAAAAGGCTTAGGAATAGCTTGAAATTTAAAATGTTCCATGAAGGTTTAGTTAACATTAATTATTACCAAGGTTAGTCCTTTTAAGTTACAAAATAAAGTACAAGGGAGAAACACTAGTAAGCAATGTTTATTAAATATTAAGGCAAGTTACCTTCACCCACATTGGAAAAAAAAAAAACATAAATACAATATAGAATAGTTAACTATAAAGGAAGGGAAAAAATCATACTGAGAATCATAAAGGAGAAGTAAAAGAACATACAATTTGGATGCACATGTTTATTCTTAAGTTTGTCAGGATAGTATTATTATTCTTTTTCTCTAGTGTTAGGAACTATTTTTTCTCGATTCAAGAAGTATCTCAGATGTTTTACATTCACAAGTGGTTGCCAACCCTTAAACAAGGGTAGGTGACCAAAATATTTTCGTTCTTGAGGTTAACTGATATCCAGTTTGAACACACCATGATATTTCGTGTATGCTTAATATAATCAGTTTTGTATCTAAATGAGTGCTTTAATTAATTAATTAATTTTTTTTGCAAAACAAGCAGGGTTGGATCCCCATGAACCTTCTATACAAATAAAACAAAATAGTTACAGCCTAGGATATTGTTTATCCCTAGCATCCTCCTTGAGGACTTTAACTTTAAGTTTATTGGTAGAGGTGGCAAACGGGTCGGGTCATAACGGGTTCGTAGGTCATAAATGCAAACCCAAACCCAACCCGTTTAGTTAAACGGGTCAAAAATACAAACCCAAACCCGACCCTAATTTAAACAGGTCAACCCAACCCGACCCTTTTGACCTGTTTAAATATTAATTTTGGTTTGGGTCGAGTCGGATCGGGTCATGGGTTTAAAAAATATTGAAATTTCTTAAAATTTATCCAGGCAGTTCGCCAAAATTATTACAAAATATCTACATTCATTAAGCGTGTATTGATATATGGGTTAATAGAGAATTTGTGGCAAGGATTTAGCATTGTCTGGCTAATCATTTGTGTATGTTCAAAAGAAGAAGAAGAAGAAAAATATTGCCAATATCAATTACCTCTAGCGATGCTTGAGGCTCTAAGTTAATTAATGCTTAGTGTTCTTTAAACGAGCTCCATGTTGGATAAATTTGCTTCAACAATACTTCAAGCAGCCTTAAATTGGGTATGTCCAGCAACCCTAGTTACATGCCCGTAGGTCCTAGCTTTAGTTTTTCAATCTTTTTCTCTTATTCTCTTTTTCTACTAAGAAATAGGCTTTCAATGCTTGATTATTAGGCTTGTCTATTTTAAAGAGAAGTGATAGGCACATAATGTATTTATTTTAATTCTAAAGAAGATAAATGGTGTTATGCACGTCTTATCTCCATTTTAAAGAAGGTAATGCATGACCATTTATTGAGTTTGCCTGGTCCCAAAGCCATTGACAATCTCGTATATTGAGTTACTTACATGGATGCATTAGCTGAAAGGTAATAACTTTTGGTAACACCAAAATAATTCTCATGCATAAAAGCTATAGATTATAATTGTCCCAAATCAAACTTATACGGATCACGGGTCAACCCGAACTGTTTAAGGTAAACCCTAACCCGACCCATTTATTAAATGGGTTAGACGGGTTCGGGATAAATGACCCGCGACTTATTAAGGCCAAACCCAAACCCAAACCCGCTAAAAATAGGGTTGGCTCGGGTCGGGTTGGCAGGTCGTGGGTCACTTTGCCGGCTCTACTTATTGGGTCTGGAGCTAGGGGCAACAATCAATATAATGAGTTCACCATCTTCATTGCAATAAGAAGTATGAAAATCTGATCTGTTGTTTGCCTGTATAAAATTATGAGCAATGGAAAAGCTATTGAGGGCAACATAATTTGGGTTTAGTTTCTTTTGGTTAAGGTTGCAACTTTGGTTTAATAACGGGGGAATAAAAAACAAGCAAGGTTGCAAGGGTTTGGCTTAGGATAAATACAATTTGTAGGCATATCATGGCCTAGATTAAAATTGGGGTTGAGTAGTTTAGTAAGAGAATTCTCACGGGGTCGAAACCTCGTGGGGTTGGAAACTCAGGGTTATGTATCCCAATATAAAATCGGCTTGCTTAGAAAAAAAAATGTTGGCAAAGACTAGAAACCTAACAATTCTACCATATCCCTATTCATATTTTACATTTGATACACTTGAGAAGTAGTTACATGGTTTTAGTTTGTTCATAAAATCGACATTGCTCAAAAAGAGTAAGTAAAAGAAGAAGATGAAAGAATTAGTTTACGAACCCAATTGCCTTGTCTAACACATCCAACAATACCTCTTTGGTATTGGGCAAGTGGTTTGGAACCACTTCTTGGAGAGAGGAGAGAGTGGTCACGAGTTCGAAACTCAACACCGGGGGGTTATCCGCCAAGATTTATCTCGACTTAAAATGGAGCGTACGGCTTGCAGAGGTACTGTGGCGAGCTCCGGAAGACTAGTTAAGAGAATGGTGAAAAATAATGAACTCGATGAACTTCGGGATTCCCAAAAAAAAAAAAAAAAACACACATCCAACAAAATCAACCCTCCGGGCATGGATCCAATTACTAAACTAGCTTGGGCTTGGGCTTGGAATAAAAAATACTACGTGGACAAACTGAAAAACAAAAACGTGGAACTCAAATCACCTGCCACTGCCAGAGAAACTGAGAAAGCAATTACTAAACTAGCTTTTACTTGGGCTTGGGCTTGGGCTTGGGCTTGGAATAAAAAATACTACGTGGACAAACTGAAAAACAAAAACGTGGAACTCAAATCACCTGCCACTGCCAGAGAAACTGAGAAAGCAAAGAAGAAGAACAACCTCAAGTGAAGAAGAAGAAGAAGAAGAAGATGTATCGATCAGTGTTAAAACGTCTCCTCCTCATCAATACCAAAACCAGCAATGCCAATCGTCGCTTTCTCCCTCAAATCACCACTTTCTCTACAAAGACCTCCTCATTCTCTCACCAAAACCACCCTTCTCCTCAATCAATCCTACCACAAACCCTAACTTCCAACAACAACAACCAGAGAAAATACAAATCGGACTACCAAGAGGACCAAGTTCGTGTTCTTCAAGCCTCTCTTCGTCACGTTGTTAAGTTGGGGTGGAGTGAAGCAGCAATGATTTCAGGAGCTAGAAAAGTTGGGGTTTCCCCTTCCGTTGTTGGCTCTTTCCCCAGGAAAGAAGCCGCACTTGTCGAGGTATACATTTGGACTCTGATTTCATGCTTATTTTTCTTTGGATTTGATGCATGTGTAATTACTGATTAATTTTATCATAGAATCAATGTTGTCAAAAATACGGATCATTCTCAAACTGCATGATTACAATTGTATACTTAACATTGTAAAATGAAACGGATTGGTGGTGTTTATTTTCAGAATTTGGTGGGTTGTTGGGTAGATCAGGGGATTGCTAGATATTCTTTGTGGTTTATTGTAGAGAAGAAGGCACAAAATCGTGGGATTTTGAGATGAATTCACTGCGTCTCATGTTTTTGGTTTTGTTGGAACAACACGGAAGAAATCCGTGTCCCATGCATTTATAAAACTGACCCTGGTGTAGGAACACTCCCTACGGTCGTTTGATAAGAGGAAAAATAATTATCATTGTTAAATTTCTGTATTTCAACGTGAACTGCAACAGACCTAGTAATGTTGTAATTGAGTCATATGGATTAGAATTTCAGGTTCGAGCGTGGAACAAAACTGTTGTACATAATCATTAGATGTATCAACAATATGGAGCTCTACTTCGCGATTTTTATATTACAAAAGAAAACTGGATGTGGCATCAGGGAACAGATTGCCCAACTCCCCCAAATTTCCACTTGAGGCTTTCTCATCCTCAAATTGTTCAGGCATTTTGCAAAATTTTTGTGAAGTCCCTTAAATACACCTGGAAGGTGATATTGTACTCAGTTTGTTGCCCAGGCTCTGTGTTTCTTCAGTTCACTATTTGCTAGATATCAATCATGATGTTATGCATGACATTCTCTTGTATTCCCCGGTGTGATGGATCTTTGGATTTTGCTACAACGCCTTTTCCACTACTTTTGACTCTCAGAATCTTTTTTCCTAGCTCCAGACGCGAAAGTCAAAGGCAGACCTGTAGTGGTTATGTCTATAGGTAAGTGCGTCTAATGGAGCCTGATGTGGACAAGTTGGCCCTTGTCGCTTTGAAGAACCACAAACCAAATTGTTTTTTCTTGTAGTTTTATTTTCTTAGATTACACCAGTAAAACTGAGACATAAAAAAAATGATTGAGCCGTTGCCTCCTTTAAATAGTACTTGCTTCTCTCTTTATAAAATACAACGAGATGAAGAAAGTAACTGCACAGTTAAGAACTTGATAGGAGTTAGGTTACCCAATATGCTTCTTTAATGTATCATCCACACAGTTCCACATCTTGAAGGAATCTCGTGAGACTTCATGGCTTTCTGATTTCTTTCCATTGTATCTGATAGAGAAACAAGGTTCAAAAATTGGTTATGGACTGCTTTGCAAGAGATTTTGGGAGCAAGGTTGACTATGAGTACAACACGACATCTTCAACCCTATTGACAATCGGAACGAGTAATTTCGGATATTTAGAAGACATGTTGCGTGCTTGTATTTTTAAAAATATAAAGAAAAATGCGTAACCTAATACCTAGTATAAGAAAGAAGTTGATGCATTATCAAGGCATGCTCTGGGTACAGTTGGCACAGGTGAGAGAAGGACTGTGAGATTCATCTTGGGAGTATCAGGGAAATGCAGTGTGCTTTATCTAGTTTGAGATTCTACTTTTGTTGAGTTACTTACTACAGCACTACTGGTTGAACAAGTTAAGTAGGGAGTAGGGACAATGTGGTGATGGAGTGGGGCACTACAATTTTTTTTAATTACTTTTACGCCAGCGTTCTCCTCAAACAAGAAGTATCACCTGGTTGTAGGGGGATATCCGTTCATAGAACCTAATATATCATAAAGTATTTTTCACCGGAGAGTAGACATCCTTAAGGGTTTCCTAGATTTTTGCCTGAGAAAGATAACATTGTTGCTCATTGACCGCTCCATTCTACCAAACTTTCATGTCTTGAATTGAGATTCACTTATATCCATTTTTCGTACTCCTTTGAAGTTATTGCAACCTTATTAGAATGAGATACTTCACTCTCTGGTCATTAATAGGTTAGAAGAGATTTACATGATAGTTTATGCTGACTATGTGCTACCATCGTTTTTGTTTCACATACTAGAAAATACTGAAAATATTTGTTTTTGGTAACAGCTCAATCTAGAATAGACCTATGTAACATGGACACTTCATATTCCTAAAAAAATTCGTGTCCAAACGTGTCGGACACTCAAACACACACCGACACTCGTGTGGACACTCCAACGATCACTTCTTGCTTAGATCATTAACTTTTTGACATAACTTTTATAAAGTTTATAATTCTTATATATGTTATTTAACCCTACTAACTATTATCACTATTTTATGTTTGTTATAAGTTGTAAATTAACCCATAAGCTACTATCGTAATTATATATTCATAATTTATTCACATACAATAGGACACAATATAGGAAACGTGAAGAATGATACTATTTTATTAGGTATAAGGCCGTGTCCACGCTTTTACTTATTTTGAAACCGCCGTGTCTGACATCCCGTACCCGTGTCGGCGTGTCGGACACCGACTCAATGTGTTACATAGGAATAGACTATCTTTTTTGTAAGCAATCTAGAATAGACTAGGTCCTATATTAACGCTTGCCACACATACACTGCCACACATACACAGAGAGTTACTCTCTTAATAACACGTAATGCTAAAAGAAAGAAAAAAAATCTGGAGATCTCCTTGTTGGAATAACTTTTCCAATACTGCCCAGAACCCAAATCTATTGTTTGCGCCTGTCTATTGCTATTTGTCCTAGACAGCTGCAAATCCCCAAATTTTATTTCAGGATAGGAAAGGTGTCTATATTTTATTTTCGAGAAGGGAATATAAAGATGATAACTCGTTAGTAATTTAATAAACTGTAATGATCCTATGTAACAATAAGTTACTGTTAAAATGTTGAAGCTATTTTATGTTTTTTTTTGTTTTTTTTTTTCTGGTAAAATTTCGGAAAAGCGGGCACAAGCGAGCATGTAACTCGCATGAGGAGAAAAACCACTTGGGGTGGGTGGAAGCCTGAATATTGGAGAAACAATATCTTGAAGGAAAATGTAGTCTATTTGAAAGAGAAAAAAGAAAATATTTATGAACCAAAACATAATTGAAAAATGAATTAAACATGATGTAATCATATGGATAGTGGGGAATTAAAATGCTAAAGTGTGTAGGGCTTGAAGGTTGTTGGGGATAATAGGTGCAAATCTTGCACTTGGATAAAGTAAAGATTGGGTTGGTAAATGAAACACAATGCTCTATGTGAGGTCTACCTGGTAGGGAACTTTTGTACCTTCTTCTTTTAGCATCTACTTTTTTTATATTGACATTAAGGTTAGCTTCTTTTTATAGGCCTATCTTAGAATCTATTTTTATTGATTGTTTTATTTGTGTCCTCATTATTCAGTTTTTTATGGATGATTGCCTACAAAGATTGATTGATAGAATTGACTCGGGAGAAGAATTGAAGGACCTGATATACAGTGAGCGCGTAGCGAAGCTTGTGCAAATTCGGCTTGAAATGCAGGTGCCCTTCATATCAAAGTGGTCACAAGCTCTTAGCATCCAGGTCTTCCACAATGCGTATTCCCTTTCGATAGGCTAAGCCAGACTGTCTAATTTTCTATAAATATTTATGGCTTGCAATCATGACAGGCTCAGCCAATGAATGTACCTATGAGCTTTAAACAACGAGCTATGCTGGTTGATGAAATCTGGCATGCCTGTGGAGATAATGCCTCCAATATTGATTGGTATCTGAAACGTACAGTCCTAGGAGGATTATATTCCACGACAGAAATTTATATGCTGACTGATAATTCACCAGGTTTGCTCTTTCCTATGATTCTTATGTAATTCATATTTTTTTCTGAGAAGGTTTCTCAGTATATTGTAAAATTATTCCAATTTCCGACATTTGGAATCGTCCATTTATTAGACTTCTCTGTATTTCTACAAAATTATGGAATCCTTTGTATTAGGGGTGATTCAACTATTTCATTATCCAACTCTTCTTGGCATAGATTGAATGTCAAAAGGCAGCCTCGCGTTTTTTTATATAATCCAAGATTCGACGTTTCAAATGATGACAGGATTTCATGATACATGGGAATTTGTGAGAAATCGAGTAAAAGATGCATTCGATCTTGGAAAGACAGTTCAAGAGGTTATTGTCTTGGAGCTTGAAGCTTACTTTATTTAAGATTTCTTCTCCATTGTATTCCAGTTAAAAATGTTATTCTTGATCTTTGATCTCTGATAGTGGAAAATGTGTTGCAGGCAACATATTTGGCAGAAGCAGTTGGTGCAGGTTTAGGGAGTTCATTGGCAGGATTCGTGAAGGGAGTATCTCGAGGGTGAACAAACAGCTAAATTACAGTATTCACGACCTTTGGCCATTTGTAATATTGCAGATGCATGTGGGGTTTCTTCATCTCTACATACTTCTTCCACAGAGGTGTAGCGACTGGTTTTGGTGTTATGCGTACAGTTTGTTTAGATATTTTCATAATCCATAATAAGCATTTTTTCAGTGATGGGAGTGTTCTTAAACCACCTTTGTAGCCTTGTAGTTCTCTCTCCCTTTGAGCTTTAGTCAATTATGGCAAATTGGCAATCCAATCCCTATGGCAACTCGTTTTATGTGAAATTCATGATGGACTATTTGTAATGCTGTTGAGTGTTGAGATACTGCCTCTCCATATTCTTAGACTAGCTAAAGTAGGTGGGTAAAAACACTACTAAGACTATCTCCTCAGTTATTCAAAACTTGAGTTTAAGGGCTGCCAAATGTTTTGGTGGTTCCTCTAGGCGTCCCGTCTGAAATTATGTCAGATGTTATTAGATATTTGAAGTAAGGTTAAGCGCCTAAAAGGTTTGCGATCTTAAGTCTGTACCTAACAAGATTAACTTCTGATCCTCTGATTCTGTCACCTTCAACTTAAGTTATAAACTAACCAACTGTTGTACTAAACTCAACTTAGTATTTGCTAAACCCAAGTTTCCAACAAAAGGGACAGTAGGTGGTAAAGGACTAGCAAGGAACTTGTGTGTTAGAAAAGGGTAAAGAGTATCTCGGGAATTTAATGCTTCAAGGTAGACGGATTCTGCTTTTGTTTCCTTTCTGTCTTTCTTGAAAGTTGAAATCAGCCTGTTTATTTTTTGGTCAAGGGTGAGAAGAGGTAACATGTTTTGAAAACTTCTCACCCTTCACATCTTTGTTTTTTTTTAATATAAAAGTTAGCAAATTCTCCAGAAAAAATGAAAACTAGAAGTTAGGTTAGAAGTTTGCCTTCTAAATACTTCTAACCTCAGAACTTCGCACCCCTTCTATTTCACTGCTCGTTTTCCCTCTATACCATGGTGTTGGTCGCTTCCCACCCCGATACCGGTTTAAGTGAAGGGTATTTTAGGGTTTTCAACCCCAAAAAACTCAAATGCCGAATAAAAACCCATCATAACCCCAAATAAGCCAAATCACCCACCCCAACGTTTCACCCTCTCTCTCCATCTCTCCCACCTTCATACAACTATCTCTCCCTTATCTCTCTCTCTCTACCTCTCCCTCTCACCTCACTCTCTATCCCCTCTCTCTCTCCCACCCTCATACCTCTCCCTCTATCTCTCTTGAAATTCCTAGACGCTTGAGACTAACCAATTTTGATTGTTTTAGGTCTAAATCGATAGGTTCTAATTCTTTTGAATTAATGGTCTAAGTTTAACCTAAATTAAGTTGATTCAATTATCTAATGTCAAACAAGCAGTTGAAAATATAAAGACAAGGGCAATTTTTTTTAACCCTGTGGGAAACCTTTCTCAGGAGAAAACTTATGGTTACCTTTCTTCCAATCAAGCTCTTTGCAATCAATTTTAAGTTCTCGCAACCTCTCGCTCCAATCTCTCGTCGAAGCTTCCGATCTTGAATCCCTCAAGTTCTTCAATCCATGATTAGGGTTTCTTGATCAATGATGATTGATTTAAAATTTGAGTGTTTTAATTCTCTCTTGAATCTCTCAAGAGTAATCTATCCTCACTCTAAAAACTCAAGCCCTCAAAAAAAGGTTTTTAAATAGTTGAGTTCTGAAATAAGGAAAACAGAAATCTATTCGAAAACAGAAATCACGTTCTCTGTTCGAATAGAAATAAATGTATTCGAATAAAAATCAGGCTGAGCCAATCTATTCGAATAAAAAATACCTGAGGTATTTTATTTGAATACAATAAAATTTATTCGAATAGAAATGTTCCCAGTTCTGTTCGAATAGAAAACAGCCTGAAACATTTTATTTGAATACAATAAAATCTATTCGATTAAAAATGTTTATAGTTCTATTCGAATAGAAAAATGTATCTATTCAAATAAAAGTTTTGTTATCTTTAAAAGACATACTTATTACCGCTTTTATACTCTGTAAAAATACGTAGGGTTTGATATTTAGAACAAAGAGTTAGAAACCCACTTACCTATTCAGTGTCAATCCAGCTGCAGTCGCTCCACATGCACTTACTGACGCCGGATAACCACGAGATAGTGCTGACACCTACTCCAGACACTAAATGAAACAAACTCCAAAGTGGATGTTTCAATCTCCCCTTTGGTTCATTTTGTGTCAAAACTAGAACTATAGATAATAAAAGAAAATTACAAACTCGATGGACTGACTCACTCACTGAACATCCATTCACAAAAGCATATCCTCTGAAATCCCTGCACACTAAACAAGATACATCACGTAACCGTTCATATTCAAAATAAGGGATTGAGAGGACAAAAATTACTTACCTGACTTACCTGAAGAACCATTTCTCCCCCTTTTTGATACAGAAGAGCAAAGGGTAAGCAAATAAAAAGAGAAAGGAAAGTGAAATTATATTATACAGGCCAAAATATATAACAGTTATGGAAGAGTAAAGATCATGAAATAGAATAATCATATAACAAAAGCCTGATAGAATATCCATGCATAAAAAGACCTGTTAATACATAACAAAGTAAGATAAAGCACCCACATATAATATACATACAATAAAGAGAGCAAAATCTAAAATAGTCATTGAAAAGATAAAATACAGAACTATCACTCTAGGTGCAAAATATAAACCCAAAGTCTCAGACGACCTAAGGCCTGTCATTTGTATCTGCTGCGGGAGGACCACTCGACGAGCCTCGCACTATGCTGCTCAATCCATCCACAGAAGTCTGGAGCCGATGTATATCATCCCTGAAGAGTTGAAACAGAGACTGTATCTGAGTGTCCAACCTACCAAAATGAGACTCCATATAGGTGTAGATAGAAGCAAAATCATGCGGGACTAATCCAGTATGGGCAGCTATAGAAACATAAGGCTCAGAAGTAGCAGCAGGCCTAGAAGCAAAGGGCCTAGCAGCTCGCCTAGCTGCAGTAGGTACACCCTCAGTCCCCGAATCCTCTGGACCCTCCTCAAACTTAGACTCCGACTCAGAAGGTACCATATGCTTTCTGCTTTTCCCCCAATAATGAGGATTAATCACTTCGTTCCTCTCGTCAGCCTCTTTATCCGCACGGATAACATACCCCATCCCAATCAGAAGCTGAGAAATAAACCTGCTGTACGGCAAAGCCTATGCCTGAAGATCTAGGTTAGTCGTAAGAGTCATCTCGTGCATAATAATATGCACCAAATCAACACTGTACCCCTTATTGTAAAGATATAACAAATAAAGCATATTACTCACCAAAACATTCTTATTCCCCAGTTGGGGAATAATGTTCATATGAGCAACCATATGAAAGAGGCATAGTGCTTGGCTCAGATTCTTACGCCTTAAATAGGGGACTTTTATCTTCCATGCGACAAGAAGCTCCTCCTCCATCTCCCTATTAGGAGGAAACACACTATGAACCGGAGGCCACTTCGAATGTTCCTCATCTGAAACTGTAGACTCACCCAGACCAATAGTATGCCAGATGTCATCCGATCCAATATGAAACTCTAAAACATCAATGGAAACTCTGAAACTCTTGTCATCTCCCGTGCCCTGCACATCGTGGAGAGAAGCATAAAATAGCGGCACCAAGTGTGGATAACACAACATTTGGGGACGAATAATCCTAGTCCAACCACGATTAACGAATATATTAAAAATCTGTGAGATCTCAGGGTAATGCAGACGTAGCTCCTCCTCATCAAGTGACACCTCCTTCTGATAGTTTCTAAACATAAAACCTGATCGCGAAGTAGACCAATGGGGGGGGGGGGGGTAGGATGCATGCCATAATTCTTCCCGTCATTGTCTCGTGACCCTGCATGAGAGCCCCCCCTGCACCACTAGCTCCTCCTTGGCCAATAATCCACAATACGATTAAGAAGCTTTTAGTTAGTAGAAAAAACACGAAGAACACTAATTGGGAAAAATAAAGCTTCAATTGCTTAAAGAAAACGAAGTAGATTACAATGAATCACTCTAAAACCCTAGGCTTCTTTAAGAACTCTCTCAGATCTAACATAAGAAAATAAAGATAACCTAAGTCCCCTTTATATATAAGGAATTCGAAATTACAAAATAGAACGTATCTCGAGGCAAAACAACGCTGAGAATCACAAACACTGCCACAATCGTTCGAACGAACTAGGGATTCGTTCGAATGACTTTACAACTAATTGGTCTAAACTCTAGAAAAGTTGCCTGGTCGTCCGAACAAAATCCCAACTCGTTCGAATGAAATATGGCTCTGGGCTAAAATTCTAGAGGACATGACAACTTATTCGAACGACACTCAACTTCGTTCGAACGACTTTGAAAAATCTTCAAATAACTCTAGATCCTCCTGGATCATGGCTTCCCCTTTAGGAGCCTTGAGCTCCTGCTCAAGCTGGAACTGGAGAGGTGAGAATGTGGCGCTGCCCATTACCCTACTGTACCACTTCGACTGACGAACTAGCTGTCCCTTTATCCCAACTCAAAACAACTCAAAACCACTACATGTTTTGTCTGGCAGCAACTTTCGGCAAAGCACACTGCGCCCCTTAGGATCATCTTATCCTAGAATATATCCTGACATAACAAAAGGTTGTCTCTGCATAGAAGCCAACATAGCAGAAGTAGTTGGTAATGGGGGTTGAGATACCTATAAGCCATTTTGTTGTCCACTCCCTTCTTATACTGTATAATCAAGGGAAATTGTTGGAGATACGACATCCCCCTCATCCGGCGAGCTTGCTGTAGCTTGGACTGTGTGGCTAAAAATTGAAACGGTTTGTGATCAGTATGTACCACAACCTTCTCTTGCAACTTCCCCATATCGGTTTGCTGCTTATAAAACGTTATCATAGGAGACAATACTCGAGCCAACGTACCTTCCTGAACCGGTGGCACCAATAACACAAACTTGCCGCTCGCATTAGCCAACCGCTTTACCTGAGTCGCCGTTACCAAATTTGACGTAGTGACATGCTCATTACAAGCATTGATATGGAACTCCTTTCCCTCCTTCACAAGACGATACTTGCGAGCTCTACGATAATGAATCGCATCTTGGTCCCGAAGATAAGGGCTACCCAAGATGACCTGATACACCTCCAAAGGAACCACCTCACACGTTACCTCGTCAATAAACCTCTCAGAAATTGCAAACTTGAATGTACACTGCTTCGTGATCATCACATCCGTATCTTTCTCAGAAATTACAAACTTGAATGTACACTGCTTCGTGATCATCACATCCGTATCTTTCTGAATCCACCCCAAACCATACGGCTTAGGATGAGCCGTAGTCGTCAAACCCATCTTCTTTACCAGCGTCTCAAAAATCAAATTTTTCTGACTACCCAGATCCATAATGGCCTTGAATAAACTCTATTTTACCTGAATACTGACATGAAAAAGCTCTTCCCGGCTCTCCTCCTCGGTAGCTAAAGTCCACTAAAACATAAGTGTAAGCTTAGAATTCGGTTTATCTAAATCCAGAAGGTCAACAACCTCTGCGGCCAGTGCATATTTCACTTTATTGCGCCTCTCCTCCTTCGGCCAAAGCTCTGGGCGAAGTTTCTAACAATAATCGAAAAGATGCCCACTCGCCTTACAATGATTGCAATGAAACTCCTTGGACGAAGATCCCTCTCCTTTGCCCTCTCCCTTATGCTCGTTGATCCAACTAGACTTGTCCCCCGACTTGTTCTTGTCGTCTTCTTTGTCACTCTTCAAGTAATTGCCTTCAATGGAAATTGCCTTCATGGTAGCGTCCTCGATATTGGCCACAGTAAAGAGCTTTAACTCTTTCGTAATAGACTCCGGCAAACCCCCTGTGTACTTCATGAATACCTCATACTCGTCTGCATCAATGTTCAAAACCAAAGCTTGGTTATGGAACACCGTAGTGTACTCCTGTACGGATTGCTAAAATTTTTGGTATAAATTGTGCTATTTATACCATCTCTCTTGCTCATACCCAATCGGATAAAACTGCTTTCGCACTAAAACCTTGAATTCTTTCCAACCCAACTCTCCTACATTGTGGCATTTCCGATAAGATTTCCACTACGTGAGTGCATTACTTGCGAATTTCAACGTAGCAAAGCAAATTTGCTGAGCATTGGAGTATTCGTAAACTAAAACATAAATTTCTAACCTCTCTAACCAGTTATCCAATATCTCGGCATCGATCAAACCGTCGAATACCAGAATTTCAATCTTAAAACCAATACGAAGATTACGCATAGGATTCGTGGACTTACCAATAACCGATCCCTCCTCGTCGGATTTAGGATCACTAGAATCACTATCAATCTCCGTAGTACGCTTGTCACCATCCCCCTCCATAACCCCTTCCTTCTTCGAGCGGCTTTGCCGTTTCCCCGAAGCGGAAGCCTTCGCGAGGTTCGTGAGGCGCAATTGTTCAACTAACTCCCATACAGTAGAAGTTAGGCCGGAAACTATCATTTCCAAAGTCGTGATTCGATCGTCGGAATCGCCCATCTCCAAATCGTCCTTCTTCTTCGAATTAGGTTTGCGATGAATCTTCAATGGACTCACTAGCTTCTCCTTCGTTTGCTTGAGACGGTCACGTATAGAGACCATAAACCACAATCAACCCTCGAAGATCGTAACTGGAAAACTGATACCACTTAATCTACAATACGATTGAGAAGCTTTTAGTCAGTAGGGAAAACACGAAGAACACCAGTTGGGAAAAATAAAGCTTCAATTGCTTAAAGTAAATGAAGTAGATTACAATGAATCACTCCAAAACTCTAGGCTTATCTAAGAACTATCTCAGATCTAACATAAGAAAAAAAATATAACCTAAGTCCCCTTTATAAAGAGGGAACTCAAAATTTCGAAATAGAATGCATCTCATGGCAAAACAACGCTGAGAATCATAAACACTGCCAGAGTCGTTCAAACGACTTTACGATTAATTGGTCTAAACCCTAGAAAAGTTGCCTGGTCATTCGAACAAAATCCCAACTCGTTTGAACGAAATATGGCTCTGGGCCAAAATTCTAGAGGACATGTCAACTCGTTCGAACGACACTCAACTTTGTTCGAACGAATTTGACAAATCTTCAAATAACTCTAGATCCTCCTGGATCAACCAAAACCTTGAGGGGCAACATTGCTAGGACCCATCCTAGTTCCTCGCTTTATCTGATCCCGTTTAGCCATACCGCTTGGAGCGGGAACGGGGGACGCAGCCTCATGGCGTTTCTCCCTGGCCATAACAACCAATTCGTGCAATAAACTTCTGTCAACCAATTATCAAATAGCTTACACAACCTGCAAGAAAAAATACCACCACTTCCCCAAACCAAACCAACACGGTTAAGCAGGGGAACCCAATCAAGCCCAACCACCAATTCTTCACCACTGTAAGCAAGCAATAACAAAACAAACCAACCCTAATCACTGCAAGAAATTAAAACACACTCTAATCTACCAGTTCTCCACCAATGAAACCCAATAATTTCACAAAACAAGCATACAAAACTACCCCCACAAACCAGATTCTTCAAGTACAAATTGACAGTCCCAATTCCAAATCCAATTCCAAACGACAGTTCCAATTCCATGAGAAAATTGACCGAGGCACAATAGGAGAAACAAATTGAGAAACAAACTTGAAGGAGAGAGAGTAGAATAAACTTACCAATTTGGAGGGTGAGTCCAACACAAAACTAGAGCGAAACTATCAAGATCAAGCCACCAATTTGGAATGCCAGGCTTCAAATTATGAAACCCCAAACTCAAAAATGGACACTAGGTAAGAAACACGATGAAATTCGAGCAAGGATCACAAACTTGTAAGGATTCGAGAGAGAGAGGGAGACAGTGCCAAGTTATGAAAAGTTTGTCGTAAGAAATAGAGATAGAGAAAATGAAAAAAAGGGTTTTGTAAAAAAAACAAACTAGTCAAAATGTATTCGAATAAAAAAGAAGCTGTAGGAAAATGTTCGAAAAAAATAAAATTATTCGAATACAAATTTTGCTCTTTAAAAAAAAACCGTAGAAAAATATTTGAATAAACGAAAAAATCTATTCGAATAAAAATTGCGCTGGGGCAAAATATTCGAATAAGAAAAAATTTATTCGAACAATTTTTTTTTTCTTATTTTTTTCAAATAGAGATAAAACAAAACAAAACTCTACAAAAAAAAAACAAAATCGATGGAATAAACAATAAGTAAGCAATACTCCCCCTGTCTACTCTACAAGAGAGACTAATCACAGGCTATATGAATATCAGATAGGAAATCGTTCAAATGAAAAGCCAATCAGAATAATTATTTACTCAGAGTGTGTGTGTGCGCAGTCAACGTAAAACAGTACCATGCATTTAACAGACCGAACAACCAGAAATAATACACTATAAGGAATGTTGCTTCAACTTATGCCACTCATGGTGGTCACTCAAAATCACTGAGAATTGACTAGCTAGCACTCTGTATGAAATATGAATATAACGTAATAAAAATCATATTTCATCAAAAAAAATAAAGCACTGTGAGCTGGAAGATCTCATGGAAAGGAAACCCATTTTCTACTAATGGTGTCAAGTTCATACTAATTTAGATTCCCTATCTCCAATCTCCACTAATATTGACTAAGCCGAACTTAAGATCAAATAGGTCTTTAAATAGGTTATAATGTAGGCACGGGTAGGCATATGATGGAGTATATGTTTTTGCTGGCATTTTGAGACTCCAGTTACACTACTTCTCTGTATTTCTTGAAAGTAAATTCACCTTCTGTTGTCCTCATTCTTATGAAGTACACAAACAAACATACCTCTTCACATCCCCTTTATTGAATTTTGATTAAGATAATAAAATGTCATTTGGGGACTTATTGTATTCTTCTCTACATCTTCCCCCAAAAATCACATATATTTTTCCTTTTCCTTTTTTGTTTTTTGTTTTGTGTTTTTTTTGTTTTTTTTTCACTGAAAAGTCTCAGAACAATTGGATAAAAGAATAAAGAGTTTTGGAAAATAAATGAAAGGGCATATTTTAAGGCACAAAGGGTTGCAAGTGGATAAAAATAAGGTTAGAAATAACGAAGGCCAAAAATGGGAGAAGAAAAAAAAATGCCTGTTATCATTTCTTCAGTTGGACATAGTCACTTTTTCACTTCGAATAAAAACAGGAAGGTTTCACTAGTATAACTTGACTTTAATGGTACCATTTGACAATTCGGCAAGGAAACAAAACGAGATCACAAACAACAAGATCAAAAAGAAGAGTAAATGCCATAACACTCGAAACTCATAAGTAAGGTCAGATCCTCACATAACATTAAGTACGAAGTCTCTACATGTATCCTAAAGTATAATATCAAGGAGTGCTTATCTATCTAAGCAAGCGATAGTTAACTACCGTGAAAGAAATCAAATCTAAGTAAACACTATACTGAACTGTCCTAACACTGAATTAGAAAATGTATCTGACCAAGCATATATCACCGTGATAATTTAATAAAAGAGTGTAAAGAGGAAGTAAGTGACATACCTAATCAATAGAGTAGACACCAATTGACCATCTCAGAAGCTCAAACCTCATAGCATCTAACGGCTTGGTGAAAAAATTGGCTAACTGACTCTCTGTAAGGACATACTCAACACTGACTATCTTGCGCTCAACAAGATCACAGATGAAGTGGAAGCGAATGCCGATGTGCTTGGTTTTGGAATGTTGTTCAGGATTCTTGGAGATGTTGACCGCACTTGTATGATCACAAAAATCTGACATCGTCCCTTAGACTATTCCATAGTCATGTACCATTTGTTTCATCCAAATCAATTGAGTGCAACAACTACCCGCAGTAATATACTCCGCCTTTGCTGTGGATTGAGAAATATAATTTTGCTTCTTGCTTTGCCAAGCCATAAGATTATTCCCAATATAATAACATCCACCCGAAGTACTCTTCCTATTATCTGCATTACCTGCCCAATCTGCATCGGAATACCCAATAACCTCAGAAGTTGTGCATGTGAGTACCATAAACCAAAATTAGAAGTCCCACATATATAACGAATAATACGTTTAACAGCCTGTAAATGGGATTCTTTAGGATTACCTTGATAATGAGTACAAATACATACACTAAACATAATATCAGGACAAGTAGCAGTAAGATAAAGTAAACTACCTATCATACTTCTATACATCCTTTGATCAACATCCTTACATGTCGAGTCCTTACTTAACTTTGTGGTGGTGCTCATGGGTGTCCTGACATGCTTTGCTGAAGAGAGACCAAACTTCTTCACAAGATCCCTGACATACGTGGATTGTGAAATTAATATTCCTTTCTCCACTTGACGTATTTTGAGACCTAAGAAGTAAGTTAGTTCCCCAACCATGCTTATATAAAATTTACTTTTCATTAAAGCTGCAAAAGAAGTGGTTAGTGAACTCGAAGTAGAGCCAAACACAATATCATCTATATATACCCGTGCAACGAGCATCGTGCCTCCCTTCCGTTGGATAAATAGTATTTTATCAACTCCCCCTCGAATAAAACTCTTAGCTAAGAAAAAATTAGAGAGACGTTCATACCATGCTCGGGGAGCTTGCTTCAACCCGTAAAGAGCCTTCTTCAAGTAGAATACCTGATTGGGATGATGAGGATCCTCAAACCCTTTTAGTTGGGCCACATACACTTCTTCCTTTAAGAGCCCATTCAGAAAAACACCCTTCACATCCATCTGATATAACTTGAATTTTTGATTGCAAGCAAGAGAAAATAGTAGGCGAATAGACTCAAGCCTTGCAGTAGGAGCAAACGTTTCAGCAACATCAACCCCTTTTACTTGATTATACCCTTGAACGACCAATCTAGCTTTGTTTTGAATTATATTCCCAAATTCATCATATTTGTTCTTATAAACCCATTTAGTCCCAATGATATTTGTACTTAAAGGATGATGAATCAAATCCCAAACATCTTGACGTCAAAACTGTCAAAGCTCATCTTGCATTGCATGTAGCCAATATTCATCTGAAATAGCTTCTTTTACCATTGTTGGTTCGATCACAGAAACATAACAAACACAATGCACCGTCTCATGATGTTGGCTTCTAGTCTAAACCCGAGAAGTAACATCCCCGATAATATCGGCATGTGAGTGATCCTTACGAACTAGATGCAATCTGGGTTACGGTACACTTGAGGTGGGAGGGGGTGATGGAGCTGGAAGTGGTGGAGTAAGCAAAGGAGAACCAACTTTTGATATAAGGCTCAATGCAAGAATATCACTAGTTGATGTTTCTAGATTTTCCATTGTACTATCATCTTCTCTCACATCTGCAGAACCAATTGTGCAAGTATCATCCATAACCACATTACAAGACTCCATCATCATGTTGGTTTTCAAATTGTAGACTCGAAAAGCTCTACTATTTATTGAGTAGCCTTCATCACTTTGAGAGTCAAATTTCCCAATATTCTCCCGATCTCTAAAGATAAAACATTTACTCCCAAAACCCCGAAAGTAGTTGACATTCGGCTTCTTTCCAAACTATAGTCATAGGGTGTGCTTAAAGTAAGTGGGCGTATATACACTTTATTAATAGTATAACACACAGTATGAATGGCCTCCCCTCAAAAGTATGCCGGAAGATCCTTGCTGTGAAGTAAGACTCGTTACATTTCTTGAAGAACTCTATTCTTCCGTTCTGCAATCCCATTTTGTCGTGGAGTGATTGGAGCAAAGAATTCATGTTTAATCCCATTAGAAGTACAATACTCAATCACCCCAGTATCCTTAAACTCGTCTCCACGATCACTTCGAATTTTATCAATAGAGCAATCTTTCTCATTTTGGATTTGAAGCGATATACTACAAAATTCTTCAAAAGTATTAGACTTCTCTCTCAAAAGCGCAATCCTTGTATAACGAGAAAAATCATCCACCATTACCAAAATATAACTTTTACCTCCCTAAGATGCCGTTCTCGTAGGACCCATCAAGTCCATGTGTCTTAGATCAAGAATCCGAGTAGTAGCAATATTGTTGGACTTCTTGTGAGAGCTCTCTGTTTACTTGCCAAATTGACAAGGACCGCATACTGTGTTGCTCAATCTTCCCAACTTCAGAACTCCCCAAATCAGCTCTTTACTTGTAATCTTGGACATGTTATTGAAGTTTATATGTCCCAACCTTTGATGCCATAAGTCCACATCACTCAGTTTTGCTTTGTTACACAGTATAGCTTCTTGTTGAATGACATAATAACTATCAGTGGTTTTAGCATCATGCATCACATGTTGTCCTTAAGAGTTTAACACATCACATTCACCTCTCAAAAATTTAACAGTGTGATCTATGTCACATAGTTTACTGACGCTAAGAAGATTTGTCTTCAGCCCCTTAACCAAGAGAACATTATCAAGTGTTGGAGCACCAAGTCCTTCCGCCTTTCCCTTTCCTACCACAGGAGATGTGCTTCCATCACCAAAAGTAACATCACCTCCCTGAATATCCTCTAGGTGACTTAGCTTGGACTCATCACCAGTCATATGACGGGAACACCCACTATCCATATACCATTGAACTAACTTGAAAGCATTCAAAGCAGTTAATGCAACATTGCGCCTTATTTGAGGTGCCAAATCCATCTTTCGTACCCAAATGCTTCGAAGAGTTCTTCTACCTGTAGTTCCCTGTGCAAACCATCTAGACACATTGTCACTTTTCACATTAGTAGAAATCACATTAGAATTATATCTATATCCATTGAAAGGGCAAGTATATGCTTGATAGGGTCCAACAAATCTACAGTAAGATACAATATGTGCCTTTCGACCACATATACTTCAATAATAAATCTGAGAGTAAAAGACCCGTTTGGAATGATTATGAGTAGTGGATATCATGTTATGTTTGGGCACCGAAGTAGAAGCAATAGCTTTCACAAACTTTGTGATTTGAGGAGTCTTGGTATTATGAGAAGATTCTTCATATCCTAAATCCCTTTTGTCACTATCAATCTTTCCCATACATAACATTTTATCAATGTTCTTGGCCCCATGACAGAACTTCTCGAGTTTCTGCTGAGATAGAACTACATCAAGCTTGACCGAATGGAGTTCGTCCAAAGTTTATTTCATTTTCTCCTTTGCATCATTAACTTCTTTTTCCAAAAACATAACTTTGTTATGAAGGCCTTGTTTCTCATTCTCAAGTACCTCTATCTCGTGACTTGTACTCTCAGTTTTGTCTCGAAGTTCGGACGTAAGTGTATTAACTTGGTCCTTCAAGACTTTTTTAAGTTTACCAAGTTTCATACACTTGGCGAGAGTCTGAGCATACAAGTCCTCGAGATTCGGTTCCTGAAACTCATTTTATTCTTGATTATTCTAATTTTCATCCGAATTTTCAAGTTCAAAAATGTCAAAATTATTATTACCATAACTGTAAAACGCCAGATATACACAATATTGCCCATTATCAACTACTTGGGGATTACTCTCGTTGTTATTATGTTCATCATCACTGTCATCCCAAGTAATATTGATATTCATAGCTTTATGATTTGTTTCAGATTTCTTATTAGGACAGCTATGGGCATAATGACTAAACGTGTGACATTTATAATATTCAACTTGACTAAGGTCAGCATCATTATTGGTTTGCCGATTATAAAATTTGACCCGATCATAAGGTCGTTGTTTATAGTTAATCGATTGCCCTTGTTTCTGAATTTAACATTTTTTCAAGATTTTTTGAAATTGTTGACTAATAAGAGAAATTGATGAGTCTATATCCAAACTCTCATCATCATCTGAGATATATGAGTGATCAACCTCTTTGGAACCCTTAGAATAAGATGAGTGAGATGAAGACTTGAAAGCAACACTCTTGTTCTTCTTAGGGTTTTCCATTTACATCTCGAGTTCAAACGTTTGCAATTTTCCTGCCAATGTATCGGGTTTTATTTTCTTAAGATCCTGTGCTTCCTCGATATCATCACGTCTGGATCTAAAGTTCTTTGGAAAAGAACTTAGAACTTTGCAAACAATTTGAACATCGGAGTACGCTGCTCCTAATGCGCACTAGTGTTTACAATATTTCTTAGTCTCGCATAGAACTAGTCAAAGGGTTCGTTTTCAGTCATTCTTATATTCTCAAATTGCGAAGTAAGCATTTGAAGCTTACTTTCTTTAACTGTATCATCTCCTTCATGAGTTAGATCTAGGATGTCCCAAGCTTCTTTAGAAGTGGTACACACAGAGATATGTTAAAACTCACTTTGACTCACAACCATAAAGATAGCATTGTGGCCTTTAGAATTATAACCAACAACATCATTTTCTTCCTTTGACCATTGGTTCCTAGGTTTAGGGACCTCAATAGAAACCCCAAGTGCACCTTGCATCACAGTAAGGTGTGTCCATCCATCCTTAATAGAAATCCATACATCTTCTCCGATTGATTGTAAGAATGCAACTATTTAGACTTTCCAGTATGGGTAGTCTTTGCCATCAAAGAGTGGATGGCGATTTACAAGACCTCCAAACTTCTCTGAACTCATTATTCTCAAGCGAACTTTCTGGAATCCACGTTTAGGTTATTAAACCTCGAAGCATGACTGCTCTGATACAAATTAAAATTCCTAGACGCTTGAGATTAACCAATTTTAATTATTTTAGGTCTAAATCGATAGGTCCTAATTCCTTTGAATTAATGGTCTAAGTTTAACATAAATCAAGTTGATTTAATTATCTAATGTCAAGCAAGCAGTTGAAAATATAATGATAAGGGCAAAGATTTTTAACCCTGTGGGAAACCTTTCTCAGGAGAAAAGCCCACAAGTCGCTGTCGAATCACTCGACTGCTAAATAATCCACTATTGAAAAAGAGTTTTAAGAGTTTAACTAATTACAGACTTGATAAACACATCCCATGGTTACCTTTCTTCCAATCAAGCCCTTTGCAATCAATTTCAAGTTCTCACAACTTCTCGCTCCAATCTCTCGTCGAAGCCTCCGATCTTGAATCCCTCAAGTTCTTCAATCCATGATTAGGGTTTCTTGATCAATGATGATTGATTCAAGATTTGAGTATTTTAATTCTCTCTTGAATCTCTCAAGAGTAATCTCTCCTCACTCTAAAAACTTAAGCCCTCAAAAAAAGGTTTTCAAATAGTTGAGTTCTGAAAAAAGGAAAGTTGTCTTTTGCATGAAAACAAAAATCACGCTCTCTGTTCGAATAAAAATAAATGTATTCGAATAAAAATCAGACTGAGCTAATCTATTCAAATACAAAAAAATCTATTAGAATAAAAAATGACCTGAGGCATTTTATTCGAATACAATAAAATCAATTCGAATAAATATGTTCCCAGCTTATTCAAATAGAAAAATGAATTTATTTGAATAAAAGTTCTGTTATCTTAAAAAGACATACTTATTACCGTTTCCATACTCTGTAAAAATACGTACGGCTTGATATTTAGAACAAGGAGTTAGAAACCCAGTTACCTGTTCAGTGTCTGTTCAGCTGTAGTAGTTCCACGTGCACTCACTGACGCCGGATAACCAAGAGATAGTGCTAACACCTACTCTAGAGACTAAATGAAACAAACTCCTAAATAGATGTTTCATCTATCTCTCTAAATGTAGGTATGTTGAACCATGTCCCCTATATATTTGGTATTTGATTTGTACATTATAGTTTTGTTTTTGCCTTGAACCACCATTTTAATTGTATTGTTTTATTAATATATGAAGAATTATAGAGGAAAATATTGTTTATACATGTATTTTTGATGTTTTATTGGATAAACTTCAAATTTGTGGCCAAATTAGACGGTTCAGCCAAAAATACTAGTGAGATGTTGAAGTTAGAAATAAGGATTTTAATTTAAGGCTATATATTTTTTTTTGGGTGAGAAGAGGTAAGAAATTCTGAGGTTAGAAGATTAGAAACAACTCGCGTGCGTTTGGCTGTAGGTTAGAACTTGTACTTAAAATCCTGACTTCTAACTTCAACTTACCATTGGGTTCTTGGCCCAGTGGTGGTTATACCTCTCCACCTAGTGAGAGGTCGTGGGTTTGAAATCTCATAGGGTTGGAAACTCAGGGTTGCGGATCCCTATAAAAAAACTAGCTTAAAAAAAAATAATCTTCGACTTCTCATTAGTCTGTTTGGCTGAAACATCTAATTTGACCATATATTAAAAGTTTCTCTACAAAAATATCCAAAATACATATAAACCATAATTTCCCTTTCTAATTCATCATATATTAATGAGTTTGAGAGAGTGAGAGAGAGATAGAGAAAGATAGAGAGAGAAAGAGAAAAAGAGAGAGAGAGTGAGAGAGAGAGAGAGAGTGAGAGAGAGAGAGAGAGAGAGAGAGAGAGAGAGAGAGAGAAGAGAAAGAGGTGGGAGTGAGAGGGGATATAAAGAGATGTGAGAGGGTGAGGTAGAGAGATAAGGGAGAGAGAAAGAGGATAGAAAGAGAGGTGAGAGGTAGAGGTAGAGAGAGAGGTGCATGAGGGTGAGAGAGAGAGGGGATAGAAAAAGAGGTAAGAGGGAGAGGTAGAGAGATAAGGGAGAAATAAAAAGTTGTATGAGGGTGGGAGAGAGAAAGAGAGAGAGAGAGTTGCATGGGGGTGGGAAATAGAGGTATGAGAGAGAGGGGATATAAAGAAAGGTGAGAGGGAGAGGTAGAGAGATAAGGAGAGAAAGAGAGAGAAAGTTGTATGAGGGTGGCAGAGAGGAGGGATAGAGAGAGAGAGGTAAGAGGGAGAGGTAGAGAGTTAAGGGAGAGAGGGTGAGAGAGAAAGAGAGTTGTATGAGGGTGGGAGAGAGAGGGTATAAAGAGAGATGAGATGGACAGGTAGAGAGATAAGGGAGAACGAGAGGGGAGGGAGAGAGAGAGGTGGGAGAGAGAGAGGTAAGAGAGAACGGGGATAGAAAGAGAGGTGAGATGGAGAGGCAGAGAGATAAGGTAGAGAGAGAGAGGGACAGAGAGGGGGAAACGTTCGGTGGGGTTTTATTTTGCTTATTTGGGGTTGAGGTAACTTTTCTTTCAGCAGATTTAGGTATTTTGGGGCTGAAAACCCCAAAATATCCCCACTTAAACCGGTCACGGCTTGGGAAACGACGAAACCACGTTATAGCGGGGAAACGACCAGTCAAAAGCCAAGTCAAAGCCAAGCTGGAAGTTTTTTGGTTGGAAGTCAACTCAAAAAACACTTCATGGGGGGTGGGTGTAGTAGCATACTCGTAGCCTTCGACAGTCAGTCGAAGAACACTTCACAGCCTCGAATATATCAAAACCCACTCAATCTCTAAAACAGACTCCCTAGAGATCCCCCAAAGACGAAGCTTCGACATCAGACAAAGCTTCGAGAATGGATTAACATACTACAGCAGAAATCCTTCGACTTTACTAACACACGATCGAAGCAAGATAAGACAGACAACCACCTCATTAGATAAGACAACGCATTGATTGGCCCGTGCAGCCACAGTGACAGGTCCAACCACCGCGCCGTTCAGAGACATCGTCAATAAATGCTGCAGTGACAGTACCGACATGACCGACGCCCATAACTCGCCGGGATTTCCTGACAGTAATCATGTAATCCTGACCCACACTTGGTGACTCAGTTTCCTGTATCTCTATAAATAGAGGAGAGAGGAAACCAAGAGGGGGTTAGCAAAAATCATCTCCAACCTTTTGCATTTTACCTTCGACCACCCAGACACTCTATACTCGAACCCTGTTATTTACTCTTCAATAATACAATCTGTTTTAAAAATCCTCATCAGAGGTCGTAGAGAGTCACATTCGGGTCTCTACGCAAGTATTTGTCTATACTTAGATCTCACTTTAGGCCAATTGCTTGTATCCTTTGATTAAAGATTGATCCTACGTTGTGAGAACCCACTTCATCTCCAAACAAAGTTAGTTCCCTACAATTGGCGCCGTCTGTACTTCCCACATCACCAATCTCCCCTCCTTTTTTGTCCCCTCCTTTTGTTTTCCACCTCAACTGATTATCTTCAATGACACCCACACGCCGTTCCAACTCAACCCAGGCAGGCAACTCCATTGACGGAGTAGCTGCTCAAATAGCCTTATTATCCCAACAAGTTGCTCAGGCAGAGAAGTGCCATCAGAACCAACTAAACCAGGAGCGTGAAAACCACCGCTTGGTACTGAAAACTAAGCGAAATCACCGCTTGGATGATGAAAACAGACATAACAGAGCAATCGACGAACTGCGCAACACCATCCGAGAGTTACAGAGATTAAAGCCCTTGGAACCTGCTGACCCATCCCAGGTACCAGACCCATCACGCGTCTCTGCCCTCGCCCGCCTAGGGCCTTTACCAAACCTTGAGATACCCCCTGTTCACACCGGTGCCGAAGGTTTTCCCCGTATTATTCCCCCAGCCGGCTCCATTCACCTCGGGACTCACCCCACAAAAGACTCTTCTAACTCAATCCTCTGCTCCTCCAGACACCCCAGACGCCGTCCTGCACGGGAACGGCTCGGTGAACGCAGTGCTGATTTTATATCTCATACTCGACCTCACAACCTTCAAATTCATCAATCTCCCCCGCATCCTGCATATGTTACACAACAGGACTTCGACCACAAAATACAACCCGTCATTCGCGTTAGCACGGGCCCAACAACAAATTCCTGGAACCTCCTCAATAACCCGATCTGCCCTAAATTTTTGCCTATGGATATACCCTACAACTTTCTTACCCCCAAACTCAGCAAATACCGTAACACAAACCCCAAATCCCACATCCTCGAATTCCAAAACTCCCTGAGCCTCTACTCCACGGCTAACTACCTATTATGTTGCCTTTTTCCAACGTGCCTTACTGATAACCCTCTTCGATGGTACCACAATCTCCCAAATGGCTCGATTCGTAACTTCAAGTAACTTTCACATCTTTTCATCGCCCAGTTTGCCTTCAACAAAGATAGAGAGGTCAGAGTTGACGCTCTTTTCAATATTGGAAAATTTGGCAGTGAGACCCTCGAGGCCTTTACCAAAAGATTCCTCGACAAATCTAGGAAAATAGAAAATCTCGACTGCTCGAATGTTATTTTGGCATATTCGAATGCCTTGCCCGACCACAGCCGAGTAAAAGAGCACCTAGTCCTCCACAAACCAAAAACACACGAAGAGATGCTCTCGAAGGTCAACGACTATATCGATCTCGAGCGCCTTCAAGAGTCTCGCAAACAGAGCCAGCCTTCGTAAACAGAAAACTTCAATAATCCTCGGTAACACCCCCACTCTGCTCCTACACCCCTGATCACTCCTGTCTCATAGGAGACTGAGAGCCGCAAATGCCCGAACATTGATAACAGCACCGAAGCTCGCAAGAAGCGACCTAGGCCTATTTTGCCTACACTCACTGCCCCCTTAGCACCCTTCTACCACACATACAGGCAGACCCCATTTGGTGCATCCCTTTCCCCATCGAAGTCAGACCAGGTAAATCTTATTGAGCCAACCATAAGTGCAACTGTCACCATACCAATAAATGCTTCGCCCTCCAGCGCTCTCTCAAACTTATCTTCAGAGTAGGACGTTTGCACCAGTATATTGATGATCTTCCAAGCTACCTCGATGGGTCCTACCTTAAATCTCTATCCACCCCTACTACTGACCCAGCCAAGGTGCACATCTATAGAGTTAAGTTTGTCGAAGTCAACAACATAGACAGTGGACATTCCAAGAGCAAACGAAAGCGTATCGAAGAATGTTACAAGCTCACCTATCAGGAGAAATTTCCAACCCTTCTGCCATAATCAAGCTGTCACCCTCAACTCGAAGGTATTTCTTTCATCGACTGTAACACTTCATACGTTCGTTTCCCTCATTCCGATCCGTTAGTCATCATGATTAAGATCGAGAACCTCGTCCACCATACAATGCTCGTAGATACTGGGAGCGCAACCGATGTCCTCTTTCTCCAAACAATCCAAACCATGAAGAAAGCAGACCTCATAACCGCTGCCAACATCGAACTAATAGGTTTCAATGGATCAACAAAAGTTGATGTTAGCTGTATCAGCCTACCCGTAACTACAGGCCCCATTACCCTTCAAACCAACTTTATTGTCATTAACAAGAAATCTGAATACCTCGGTATACTCGGACAAGATTGGCTTCACGCCATGTGAGCTATACCTTCGACCTACCATCAGACCCTTTGATTCAACGATCATGAGGGTACTTGGAATTTAAATGGCTCTCAACTCCTTGCCCGCTCAAGCGAGCATCCAGAGATTGACCAAACCCAAAAACTTGTCAGCCGTCCATAACAATTACAACATCTTTCAATCCCTTCGACTTCGACATATACCACCCCATCCATCGAACCCAATATTTATATCAAACTCGACGGTCTCGGTTGGGGTACATTTATCGGAACCATCCTTAATGAGTCAGAGCGCCTCGAACTTTCTGAGTTCCTTCGAACAAACAAAAACATCTTCGCCAGAGCATTTCAAGAGATGCCTGCTGTCGACCCCAACCTGACCTGCCATCGCCTCGATCTCATCCCCCATTCCTCAGCAGTAAAACAAAAGAAGTGTACCTTGGCACCACAAATTCGAGATGCCGGGAACCTTGAAATTGACAAGCTCATAGCCGTAGGCTTTATCAGAGTAGTGAAGTACGCAGACTGGATATCAAACATTGTAGCAGTTACTAAGAAGAATGTCAAGATCCGAATCTGCGTCGACTTCACAGACCTCAACAAGTACACACCGAAGGACAGTTTCCCCCTCCCAACTATCTCAGCACTCCTCGATGCCACTGCTGGACACGAGCGCCTATCCATGATGAACATGGCTTCGGGTTACAATCAGGTACCCTTCCTCCCCGAAGATCAACTTAAAACTTCATTTATAACTGAACAAGGCCTTTACTGTTTCAACGTTATGCCCTTCGGCCTTAAAAATGCTGGTGCCACCTACCAACGCCTTGACACAACCATGTTCAAACCTTTGCTTGGAAAATCTGTCGAAGTCTATATCGATAATATGTTATGCAAGAGCCTTCAGGAGTACACCCATATCCAAGATCTCTCAAAAATCTTCTCGATACTTCGCACGTATAATATGAAACTTAACCCAGACAAGTGCCAATTTGGCGTGCCATCCAAATTTTTTTTGGGTCACCTTATCAGTAAACGCGAAATAAAGATTGACCCCACCCACATCCGAGCCCTCATAGACATGCCTTCGCCCCAAACCAAGAAAGACGTCCAAAAAGTGGCAGGCAGGATAACAACCCTCAATCATTTCACTTTGTAATCCTCAGATCGATGTGCCTGGCTCTTTTCCCTCTTGCGCGATCAAGGCGTCCACAAAGCAAAAAAGAAAAACAATCCCAAGACCGACTGGACCCCTAAGTGCGAACAAGCCTTCCTTGAACTCAAAACTAATCTTGGCCGTCCACCGATCATCAGCACACCTATCGACGGAGAAACGCTCTCTTTATACCTTGCTGCCACAAAAACCTCTCTCAGTTTAGTGTTCATTCAACTTGATTCCAACATCGAAAAACCTGTATATTTTATTAGCAAAACCCTAACCCCCGTAGAAACTCGATATTCAAAACTTGAGAGTTTACTCCTTACACTTGTCTATTCAGCCTGTAAGCTCAAGCCATATTTTCAGGCTCATCCCATCCGTGTTATTACCAGTTATCCCCTTCGAGAGGTACTTAGCAAAAAAGAAAAATCCAGATGAATGCAGCAGTGGTTCGTATACCTTGGCGAACACGACATTACCTTCGAGAAGCAAATATCTCAGAAAGGCCAAGCAGTAGCAGACATTCTAGCTGACTTCCCCTCCCATCTCCTTTTGCCCCTTTGAAACACCTTTACCTTTTTTTTCTCTTTGGTAGCTTCAGCGTAGCGGGTACGCCTCGAAGCTGGGAATCCGCCTTCTTCCTCCTTTGCCCTTTGATTTTGAGACTATCAAACATAGAATTTACCCAGTCTTCACTAGCCCCGAGCAGAGTATCATTATAATTTATCAGATTATCCTAAGATGAACTCTTCAGACCCGCAGATTAAAACAAGAACACAGTTATCACTTATTTTCAGATACACATCAACAACAGCCCTTCGACAGTAAACTTACTTTCGTTATATACCCTATGATGTAATTTATACGGGTCATCATTGTCTACATTCTCATAGTTACCCCTAACTATCAGTAAATATTTATTCCACCCCCGACCTGTCTAGCACAGATCAAAGAACCAAGGTTTCTCTGGGTGACATTGGATATGATAGGTCCCCGGGTTCTGACTAGCCTTCCACGAGTAAATGGTGATAATGTCAAACCACTTAATCAAACTTCGACCCTCACTAGCCAGTTTTTCATTCATCCCCTCTACAACCCTCATCATCTCATAAAAATTACCGTTCATTTGCACCGGAGCCACCCCCCAGAAATTTAACACTTCTTTTACCAGTCGTCAGAGAGGAAGCTCCAGTCCCAATCAAATTTGGCCTCTATAGGCCAAAATCCCTTCCCCAGGGTCCGACTTGAAGGTCAACCCTGCCCCCGTAACACTCAGATACACCCCCAACTTTAAGAGTTCTAATTTGGTGGCAAACTGATCTAATCTAATCCTATCTTTAGCTGAAACAGCACTTTCGACCCTATCCGACTCAGTCGAATCCCCACTATCTTCACTCTGCACCTTATCTCCCGAAGGCCCTACATTACCCTCCCATACTGTTTCCTTTTCATCACTATCGTCGGTCACTATCGTCCTTCGACGTCTCAAAACCCGAACCTCCTTAGCCGGTGGAACCATAGATAATGGAGCCTCGGTTACAACATCTAACACTTCTACATCACTACCCTCATCCATTGGGGCTCGACCCGAAATACTATCTTCAAATTCTTCGATCTCCTCATCTATCGGTCTCCGTCTCGAAGCCCGACGGTTACGCATTTTAGCCTACAGAAGAAGAGGCATGCAATTAGAGTAGAAAATTCAACAATCCCGTGCGTATGTATCACTCCTATTCCGTCCATCCCCTCCAGATATTCATCACAACCTCAATCTCAGGCCCAATACCCCCAAAACTCCCCAAACCCCAGAATAGATCAAAACCCAGATCCCTCAAGTCTCTTTACCCTCGAAAATAACCTCTAAACACCAAACACAGACTTCCCTATCTACATTCTTAAAAGGGAAAAACAAAGTACAAGCAACAAAGATCAAGTGACTTACCAGTGGTTAGCAGCACTACCCTCAAATTAGTAAGACCAAACCAACAAGTGCAGCAACAACTCCCAAGTTCGAAATGGCGTACGTTCCCTTCTCTCCACTATTTGATTCTCATAGTAAAATAGTACAATAATTACTCTTCTCCCTCTTATATATCTTTCAAAAAACCAAAAACTGCCTTGATTTTCTAACCACTATCATTACCATGACCCCACTACCTGGCTTTTCGGCTATAGTATATCTTGACCAATATACCCCTCGTACCTCTTACGTGCGAGCAACACCCTCACTTTTAACTGCCTGTAAAAGCCGAAGCTTTTCGAACTTTTTTTCCCCCACTCGAAGCTAAACAACCAAGTCCAAACAGTCACATCATAACCTTTTCCGTCATACGAGAAAAACATCATCATTAACTTTTGCATACTGCCCTAGGCGCCTGTACCAGTCTGATAGACCAGCTATCTGGGTTGTCAAAATGGCTAGTCAAATCCAGCATAACCGTCGACACAATCCCCAAACTCGAGTACTCGACCATTTTACGTCTCGAACAATCCGCAGCAGATAGCCTCAAATAAACTTATCTAATATATCAACCTTCGACATCCAGCACATCCTTTAACTCAAAACTTTCGACCCTTCGATCGAATACAGTCATAAATTTTGACCATTCAAAAATCTCATGCCTACAGATAAAGTTTTCAGCTTCGACACAGTTTACCTTTCACTTCAACAAATTCATTTTTATCTTCGAACAACACAAACAATACATTTCGACAACTGTATTATCCATTTAACACCTCAAATTACAATCCAGATTATATTACTATTACCCACAGTTTGACAAAGCAAGTTATTAATAAAAACCTTTTCATTCAACAACTCAGACAACATTACAGGCTTCATACAAAAGAGAAACCAACAACAAGAAAGCATACAAAAAAGAACCCTATTTGTTAGCGGGTTGCTTCTCTTCAACAATGGCCGCTGCATCTTCATCCTCCTTGTCCACTATATCCTCCGCGAAGCCTTTGAGAAGAGACAACCGATGGGGGGTAACGGCCCCATCATATACACTATTCTCCACCAGTACGCGAAGGGCATGTCATAGGCTGGTTCCCCAGGTTCCGCTTCAAAAAGGTCTGGCATTTTAGCATCAATATCCTCCTCTATTCTTAACCTCCGTTGAAGTCCCAATAAGGCCTCCTGGATCCTCCTGGCCCTCACCGCCGCTTGATCTCCTTGAACCGGTACGTTTTCAGCCATGTTGATCAACAAACAAAGCAGTAGATGAAGAAAAAGTTGCAGGATAGATGAAGAAATTCCCTCCAACCTATCCCCTTTTATATCTACAAACCCACCACAACTTTCCCTCTTCCCTAAGCGAATTAGTGGCAACCTTCAATTCCCAACCTCGAAAAGTCAGCAAACAAACTTTCCAACTTCCCAGATGTACCTGATTCATCGGTACCTGTATTCAAACCTCATTCCCGAGGACTCCTAGTCGAGCATACCTCCAACATCGAGCATTCGATCATCATTACCATCGAGCATATCATTATACCTCGCGCCTATAAGAGTAATCCTCTACATTCGTCTACATTATCTATCAGACACAACAATAAAAGTATGCAGAAAATATTTTGTCCATTCCAAAACACCCGATCAAACAAACAAATTACATTTCTACTACCACTCAAAAAAAAAAAAAAAACCCCCACGTAGCAAAACAAAAACCTACAAAAATACAGAACATTCACCACATCATCCTGAAGCCCCATTTCCGGAAGGACCAGCCCCGCTTGCCGCGTTTCCCTCCTCGATGATCTCCTCCGCACAAACGAGACTTTCGGCCTAAACCATCAGAAAGAGGTAACGCCTCTCAGCAGTCGTAAAATGAAGCCTCAGCTGTTCCCACAGATAGGCATAAGGTTCACCATTGATGAATTCCTCAGGTCCTACTTCCACAAGGTCCGGCATGTCCCAGTTCAGATCATGCTACCTCAAAAACTTCATATGCAGTTCCGCCATCTTCCGCCCCACTCGACAGTCGCGAGCGAATCCCACCCTCTTCTGGTAACGCGTGTTCGTCGTGGTATCCATTTAGATGTTCAGAATATTGAGAAAGAGCAGAAGACTATTGCAAATGGAAGAGGATACAGTATACCTCCACAATAACCCATACTTATAGCCTTCAATTTATTTATTACCCTATAACCAACTACATCTCTTAAAAACCCTCTTTTATTACCTACCGGGAAACCAACAGTCAAACTACTCAAATTCCAAGACCAAACAGATTTCTCAGCGAATACCTCTCCACTTGGCTTCGAGATCTTCGTTGAGAAGGGGCGAATGTAGTAGCCTACTCGTAGCCTTCGACAGTCAGTCAAAGAACACTTCACAGCCTACTCGAATATATCGAAGCCCACTAAATCTCTAAAACAGACTCCCCAGAGATCCCCCGAAGAGGAAGCTTCGACATCAGACAAAGCTTCGAGAACGGATTAACATACTACAACAAAAATCCTTCAGCAGAAATCCTTCAACCTTACTAATACTCGATCGAAGCAAGATAAGACAGACAATCACCTCATCAGATAATACGGCGCATTGATTGGGCCGTGCAGCTACAGTGACAGGTCCAACCACCACGCCGTTCAGAGACATCACCAATAAATGTTGCAGTCACAGTACCGACATGACCGGCGCCCATAACTCGCCGAGATTTACTGACAGTAATCATGTAATCCTGACCCACACTTGGTGACTCAGCTGCCTGTATCTCTGTAAATAGAGGAGAGGGGAAACCAAGAGGGGGTTAGCAAAAATCATCTCCAACCCCTTGTATTTTACCTTCGACCACCCAGACACTCTGTACTCAAACCCTGTTATTTACTCTTCAGTAATACAATCTGTCTTAAAAATCCTCATCAGAGGTCGTAGAGAGTAACATTCAGGCCTCTACGGAAGTATTTGTCTATACTTAGATCTCACTTTAGGCCAATTGCTTGTATCATTTGATTGAAGATTAAACCTACGTTGTGAAAACCCACTTCACCTCCAAACGAAGTTAGTTCCCTACAGTGGGGGGATGTGAAGTTTTTAGGTTGGAAGTAGGCCAAACTTTCTGTTTTCATTTTTTTTGAGAGAATGCCTACTTTTATAACAAAAATAAACATGTCAAAGGTGAGAAGTTTCCAAAAGATCACACCTCTTCTCACTCTTGGCCAAAAACAAACATGGCCCAAGAAGACGTAGGAAAGCATATAAAAAATGTTTTTTGGTCAAGGGTGAGAAGAGGTGTGATATTTTGGAAACTTCTCACCTTTTACATGTTTTTAATTTATTTATAAAAGTAGGCATTCTCTCCAGAAAAAATGAAAACTAGAAGTTTGGCCTACTTCCAACCTGAAAACTTCACACACCCCCGTGAAGTTTTTTTAGTTGACTTCCAACCAAAAAACTTCCAGTTTGGCTTTGACTGGTCGTTTCCGCGCTATACCATGGTTTGGTCGTTTCCCACACCCGTGACCGGTTTAAGTGGGGGTATTTTCGGGTTCTTATCTCCAAAATACTCGAATCTGCCGAATGAAAAGTCACATTAACCCCAAATAAGCCAAATAAAAACCCACCCAACGTTTCCCCCTCCCCCTCTCCCTTATCTCTCTTTCTCTCTCTCCCCCTCTCCCTTATCTTTCTACCTCTCCCTCTTACCTCTCTCTCTCTATCCTTTCTCTCTTCCACCCTCATACGACTCCCTCTCTTTCTCTCCCTTATCTCTCTACCACTCCCTCTCACCTCTCTTTCTATCCCTTCTCTCTCACACCTCTCTCTCCCACCCTCATGCAACTCTGTCTCTTTCTCTCTCTCCCACCCTTATACAACTCTCTCTCTTTCCCTTATCTCTCTACCTCTCCCACTAACCTCTTTTTTTTTCTCTCTCTCACTCATTTTTTTTTTCTCTCTCTCTACCTCTCTCTCACCTCTCTTTCTATACCCTCTCCCTCTCTCTCTCTCTCTCTCTCTCTCTACCTCTCCCTCTCATATCTCTTTCTATCCCCTCTCTATCCCACTTCTCTCTCCTACCCTCATATAACTCTCTCTCTCACCTCTCTTTCTATACCCTCCCTCTCTCTCTCTCTCTCTACCTCTCCCTTTCACATTTCTTTCTACCCCCTCTCTCCCACCTCTCTCTCCAACCCTCATACAACTCTCTCTCTTTCACTCTCTCTCACTTTTTCTACCTTATTAATATATGATGAATTAAAAAGGATAAATGTGGTTTATATGTATTTTTGATATTTTTGTAGAGAAACTTCTAATATGCGGTCAAATTAGATGGTTCATCTAAACAGACTAGTGAGAAGTTGAAGTTGGAAGTCAGGATTTTAAGTACAAATTCTAACCTTCAGCCAAATGATCGCGAGTTTTTTCCAATCTTCTAACCTCAAATTTTCCTACCTCTTCTCACCCAAAAAAAAAAACATGGCCTAAGTGAAACTTTCAACCTTCACGCGAGTTTTTTTTTTCAATCTTCTAGCCTCAAAATTTTTAACCTATCTTCTATGCTTTCCCACCTCTTCTTAGGCCATGTTTGTTTTTTGGTCAAGGGTGAGAAGTTTCCAATTGATCACTCCTCTTCTTACCCTTAACATGTTTGTTTTTTTCATAAAAGTTAGCATTCTCTCAAGAAAAAAAGAAAATTGGAAGTTTGGCCTACTTCCAACCTCAAAACTTCACAAACACACCCCCTGTGAAGCTTTTTGGGTTGACTTCTAACCAAAAAACTTCTTCCAGTTTTCCTTTGACTTGGCTTTGACTGGCAGTTTCCCCGCTATACCGTTGTTTGGTCATTTCCCACCCCCAAGACCGGTTTAAGTGGGGGGTATTTTGGGGTTTTCAACCTCAAAATACTCAAATCTCCCGAATGAAAAGTTACCTTAACCCCAAATAAGCCAAATAAAAACCCAACCAACGTTCCCCCCCTCTCCCTCTCCCTTATCTCTTTCTCTTTCTCAACCTCTCTCTATCAACCTTATCTCTTTACCTCTCCATTTCACCTCTCACTCTATCCCCTCTCTTTCTCACCCTCATACAACTCTCTCTCTTTCTCCCCCTTATCTCTCTACCTCCCGCTCTCACCTCTCTTTCTATCACCTCTCTCTCCTTCCCTCATACAACTCTTTTTTTTTTCTTCTCTCTCTCTCCCACCCTCATACATCTTTTTTTCTCTCTCTACCTCTCCCTCTCACCTCTCTTTCCGTTCCCTCTCTTTCCCACCCTCATACAACTCTCTCTCTCTCTCTCTATATATATATATATATATATCTCTCTCTCTCTACCTCTCCTTCTCACCTCTTTTTCTATCCCCTCTCCCTCCCACCCTCATGCAACTCTCTCTCTCTCTCTCTCTCTCTCTCTCTCTCTCTCTCTCTCTCTCTCTCTCCCCCTTATCTTTCTACCTCTACCTCTCGCTCTCTTTCTATCAACTCTCCCTCTCTTCCCCTCATTCCTCTCTCTCTCCTACCTCTATCTCTATCTTTCTCTACAATGGTTGTTTCTCCAACTCACTCTCTCTCACTCTCTCTATGTAGGTATGTTTTACCACATCCCCTATATATTTGGTATTTTGGCATATAATTTGCACGTTTTAATTTTGTTTTTGCCTTAAACCACCATTTTAATTGTGTTGTTGCATTAATATATGATAAATTAGAAAAGAAAATGTAGTTTATACGTATTTTGATGTTTTTATGGAGAAACTTCTAATCTGTGGTCAAATTAGATGGTTCAGCCAAACAAACTAGTGAGAAGTTGAAGTTAAAAGTCAAGATTTTAAGTACAAGTTCTAACCTTTAGCCAAATGCACGTGAGTTTTTTCCAATCTTCAAACCTCAAAATTTCTTACCTCTTCTCTTCCTACTTCTTCTCACCTCTTCCTACCTCTTTTCACCCAAAAAAGAAAACAAAAAAACAAACATGGCCTTACCTCTTCTCACCCAATAAAATAAAATAAACAAGGCCTCAATGTCGACATTCCAACAAGACTTGAAAACTCTACTCTCCACTAAGCGAAGGGATTTTCTTGCATTCTTTCTTTCTTTCTTATACACACTACTACTATCTTTCTTCTTCCCCTTTCTTTCATTATTATTTAACACAACACCACATACAAAACATTAGGGATTCAATCCAACTAAACCCCAAACCTGAATTGTAAAACTAGTTTGTTTTTTCAATCATTTCCTGAATTGAGAGATGTTTTAGGTGAGAAGGTTTTATTATAATATGAGTCCAAATTTAGCGGAAGGTTATCATGAAATAAAGGAAGCTTATATACAATCCATGAACAGGATGTTTAGGGCTATCACCTTTAGCTTTATAGAACATATATTGAGTGAGTATAATCAACTTATTTCAATCCAAGTATTAAATCTCTCAGGAAAATTCATGTCTAAAAGTGTACCTTGCACCTGTAAGATCAATTTCAATTCCAAGTATTAAATCTTTCATATCAATTCATGTAATTAGCCTTTGTAAATAAATTTTTGCAGTACCCTTGAGTGTTTTTTTATTTTACTAATAAATAGAGCAAGGGTATAAAGGGAGGAGGATTAGGCCTGTTCCCATCAAAAAATCAAACAATCTCTACAGTATGAAATACGTAATGCCCATTCTATATAACATGAAGGCGACCCTAACATGTCTAGGTATTTCAGTAAAAGCATCTCCAGCAGGGTGAGAGTTTGGGTTGGGTTTGCAAATCCAAACCCAAACTCAAACTATTTGCCTCCCAACAACGGAAAAACGGGTGTGGGTTGGCTGAGTTGGACGTGTCAGAAACCAACCGAGTTTGAGGAATTCAAACTAAAAACAAAAATGAGTTTGGCGGTGTTCCTTTTACCGCCCAAATTTTTCGGGCGGTAAAAGGAATACCGCGCGGTAAAAGAAACACCTCCAAACTAAATTATTTTTCCTTTGCACCTCCTAGCTGCCTCTTTTCTCCCAAAACCAATTGCAGAGCATATATGAGAACCTCTACACTTTCTCCAAATGGCGAACTCCGGTACCAGCAGTAATAACTCTACACCGTCGACCCCATCCTTTCATAACCCACCTTCAACACCATTATCTCAACACCCAACATCACAATTCACTTCATACCTCTACCATAACCAAACTCAATTCTAACCTCAATTCCAATCACATACCCCACCTCCGTTTACCATGTCGCAAGGGGATCCCAGTTATGGACAATATCAAACTCCATTTATACCCTCTTAATCGCAATCTCTGGTGTTTAGCCTGTACTATCAACCCTATCCGCTCACTCAACCTCAAGGTTTTCAACCTCCAAATTACTTTTAGAACTACCTATTCCATGTTGAATCTACTCAGCACAGTTAAAGGGTCACAAATGCGTCAATACCTATTGAAGCGACGGTGCCCTAGAAAGAAAAAGGAAAATGAAGAAAATAACACCCACAAAAAAAAGACAAATCGTGCAAGTACCAGAAGATGCTGAGTTTTTAGATGAGACGGATGATGCTGGACTGCATTGGATGGAAGTTGACTTTACGTGTCTCGCAAGGGCGTGGGTAACAGCTTCTATCCAGACAGTGGGCTGCATAAAAGGGTTTCACTTTCTATCAAAAGGTCTACATTGTCTTTAATAGTGACCCCGAGTGCCCCACACAACGGTCAAAGTGGGTCGACCAAAGCTTAGTGGTATACCCTTAATGTACAATGTGTGGCGTATAAGGGAATAGTTGCTCAAGGGCGATTTAGGAACGACAGCCGAAAGATAGAAGAAGATCAGGTACGTTTTAATTTTCTTTAACTCAATTTCATTTATTTATCGCGAATATACAAGTTATTTATTTGCATTTGGTAATTTAGCGATTTATAGGAAAATGAAGCACACAAGATCTATCAAGGCTTGAATTACGGCAATGACTTCAAACACCGTGAAGCGTATAAGATTTTAGCATGAGAACCGCGATGGGCCAACATAAGGGATATTGGGTTGAACCATGCAGGCAATGTACCAAGAAATTTAGCCAGGAGCATATCAGACAATTCTTCTCTGGGGAACTTTGTCGGATCAAATAATCTATCAGAGGACCCCGACGGCCCACCTGTACCTCAATCCCTAGGCCCAAATTTTGAATTAGATGGTTCGTTGTATGAGGGTGGAAGTAAGCCCATCAACTAAAAACTCTTTAGAAAGAACCTTGCAATACAAAAGGCATTAGATGATGCTGTTGCACCTGGTAGCGGTATCCAAAGAATGCTGGATGAACTACGGTTAAAGATGAGACAAGCAAAAGAAGAAAAGGAATGAAGAAGAGCGGAAGAAAATCAACAATGGCAAGCCAAAATAGATTTGAAACAACAAGGGAAGATTGCAAAATCATGGAGAAAAACCTGAATAATCTTTTTGGACATCAATTGTAATACTATATGCAAAGGCAAGCTGAGGTCATGGAACGTCTGGCCAAGAGGGGCGGACCAGGTACTTGAAGTGGTGATGAAATGTAATTTAACTTTGCTGTATATAAAAGTTTTCTTTCCAAGAATGTAGTTTACCTTCCAATAATGTAATTGTTTGAATAATATACTTTGCTATTGAAGAATGTAATCTTGTTTTCGAAATGTTTATTTTCGATAATATTACGTTAAATCAAATACAAGATTAATGTAATATTAAAAAATTGTTTAATAAACTTGTACGATAAGAAACATTAAATTACATTAAGAACACTAAAATAATAAAAGAAATGGGGTACTAGGTTTGAAGATTTCCCTTTGCGACCCACAAATGCTCGATTAGATCATCCTTTAGATCAAAGTACAGTTCTTGACTTCGAATGCAGTTCATTTTTAATATAAAAAATTCTACTGTTTCGCGTTCGCGCATAATATTGAACCGTTGGCCTTCGATAGTTGAGGGATCGACCGGATTGTAGTCTAAGTATGATGGGAATAAACCTCGTTCCTCTTCGACGATCATATTGTGCATTATCACGTACTCCTTCATGACATTGTTCAAAACCTTGGGTTTCCACAATTTAACTGGATTTTTTACAATATTGAACCGAGATTGTAAAATCCCAAACGCCCGTTCTGCGTCTTTTCGGCAACTTTCTTGTTGAGCAAAGAATTTTTGATTCGCTGTAACCGGATTGGATATGGTTTGGACAAGTATTCCCAATTTGGGGTACATGTCATCCACTTGATAATACTCTATTTCATAAGCTTTTTTGGTAATTGTATTATTACAAGGTGGGAATATCATCGGCCAGGTTGGTGAAAAGATGTGATTGTTGTAGGACATTGATATCATTGTTAGACCTTGATAACCCAAAAACGTATGTTAAATCCAAAGGTCGTGTAAAGCTACCACTTCAAGAATCAGTGTCGTCTTGGGGTAATGACAAATAAATTGACTGTGCCAAACTATGAGATAATTTTTTCATATCCAATGCATGTAATCAAGGCTTCCTAGCATGCCAAGTAATCCCCGTGACTCTCCGATCACTTTTAACCTTTTGACATCGGCCGCGTTTGGTGCTCAAAGATATTCCTCGCCAAAAATTTGTATAACCGTAGTACAAAACCTTTCCATACATAGGAGCTTAGGAAATGTTGTGCTGCGACTACCTTTTGGTACGGTGATAATCCTATAGTACCAGCGTTGTTGGGTTTTTGGACAAAGTAATGATCATGTGCAACAACTGCATCAAATATACACATAAACATGTCTCTACTCATACGAAAACATCGTCAAAATTCCCATGGCTCATATGTGTAATTCAGCTTAAAGTAGTCCCGTATAATGCTGCAATGCCCTAATGGTGATCTCGCTTCTTTATCTTATCCCTGCAGCCCATGACACTCCCATCGTGACTCAAAGTTGCATCATGTACTACTAGGTTTGTTACAGTTTGGTGCAGAATGTAAATTGCCGCTGCACAATTAAAGATAAGATCGCTAGAGAAGGACAATGATACACGTGGAGGATCATTAATGGATGAATAGGATGATGAAGAAGACATTTGAGGTTGTAGAGTTGAAAGAAGGGTATTGACGGTGAAGGGGAACAAGTTTCTAATCGAAGAGAGAAGAGCATAAGGGGGAAGAAGAAGATATGGGTCTTGGAAATCTGGGATTTGGCGGTGGAAAGAACACCGTGTGGTGTTCTTTTTATCGCCAAATATCTATTTCTATTCGAATAGACTTAGGATCTGCTCGAATAAAACAACTCAGAACAAAGTCTGTTCGAACAGACTTTGGGTTTATTCGAATAAACTGCTCCTTTGGAAAATTGTTCGAATAAGACCTTATTTTGTTCGAATAAAAAGGGGTATGTTCGAACAGAAAAATAGTATGTTCGAATAGACATTAGAAAAACTCATTTTTAAATTCAAGACTCAAACAACAACGGCTACTTCCTCTGGTGGGTCCTTCAAAATGGCTAGTTTTAAATCACAACGGGTTACTTATTTTGGACTACAACGGCTAAATTTGGATCACAACGACTACTTTTTGCTTTATATATATGTTGGTTGGAAATGCTCTAACAACACTCCTCTATTTGAACTCAACTATGCCAAGTTTTTCTGCTCTAACACAGGATTCTTCGGTGGTATTTGACTGAAATGAAGACTGCGCTCTGGCCGCGTCCTGGCAGTATTTTGTTGATAGTCCACCTCTCTGACAACTCAACTTCAATCAGTTATGAAATAGAGTTCATGTCCAATTCAGGATGCACACAGAACTTTGATACCCTCCTGAAGATTTATACAACAGGTGGAATGTTATTAAGGCTAAGTGTGATAAGTTTCATGAGATATGGATGAGTATTGATAGACGGGTCAGAGGTGTTCTACTAGCCTATATTCTCTGTGAAGCCCGAGATGAATGGTATGACAAATACAACCAGCCGTTCCCGCTCAAGACTCCATAAAATATTTTTTACCAGAACTACGTCCCGCCTGATCCTCCTACAAATTATCGACTAGAAAACTATGGACGGGATCCGCTCCCCCTTACTGAATGGTCCGAGTTTATTCCTTTTATCAGATGTGAATGATAAATTAAATTTAATTGTATCTGTTTTGAGTTATATTTCGTGCGTAGAACTACTATTTAAAGAATTGTAATTGTATTTCTATTTAAATTTAAGACTCAAAATAAATAAATTAATATTGATTTATATAAAGAAATGTGATATGAGGTCGTACAAGTACTTATATAGAGAAACAAATCCAAAATTAATAATAAAATTTATTTAACACTGATGTTTACAATAAAAGATTACGTCTACAAAAATATCAAAAACACCTATATCTACTGAGACGGGCCATTACGTCTACTACTGGCTCTCCTAGTTTGTAGACCAGATCCATGCTGTCTCGTCCTCGCGCCACCTCTAGGTGGTAGCAGCACCACCCGTACTTCATGCCCCCTCCTCAGATATAGGTCCTAAGCAGGATAAAGAAAATTTATAAATATTTTGACAAAATTAATATGACATTAATAAAAAATAAAATAAAAAAAATTACTTACATGTGCATATAACTGGTCATCTACACTGTTCAACTGCCTCCTCAGAGTAACATTTTTATTAGTTAACTTCTGGAGCCTCTAGGCATCTCGCGCAGACTCTGCAAGACAAAGTCACCGCAAACCATAAGTCAGGTACCACAACTCCTCTACGCCGTGGGAGGCAGACATGGGTGGTCGGTCCCTCAAGCGGTGGATGGGGAGTAACTCACGCCTCCCTGTCCACTCCATGTGCCACCCCGGGTCTGGCCCCTCAGGCTCGCCAGGCAAACTGAAGTCCTGGGATAAGCTATGAACCGACGCTGACGTAACAACCACGGGTATAATACCAGCCCTGAATGCAGAAGATCCAAACAGATCTATATTCCCCATCCTCTGGGAATATGTCAACAGGTGGCCTACCTCCCCAGTTTGGTAAGCCTAGTATGAGGCATTAGTCTCTCGCTCTTCCCTTATCATAAATAGCTCACAATCAAGGAAACCGGCCAATCTCATCACTTGTAAATCTGTTGAACTAATATGTGGCGATATGCTAATTGGAAGATCCAAAGGAATACCTGCAGTGCCAGTCAACTACCTCCAACATCTATCTCATAAGTAATACTCGTAGTTTCTTTTTGGGTCTTGAAGTGGCATCCTCTTACGGGACATGAGTGACACAGTTTGTACGTCATCTAATTCAGACACTGTAAAATCCAACCAAGGTTGCGAGGTGGTCATCTCAATAGTCCAGTGGTCAATGTAGTATCTGCCTAGAAAAAACAAATTGGTTGCCTAGTCATTTGTTTTCCTCCTGTTCCCCCTCTCCCATGTTCTAAGGTGCGGAGAGGCTGAGAACTTAACCTCTTCCTTGACTATAGGGTGACCAACCCCACAATACCCGTAGAACCAATAATGCATTTCGGAACAACATAAAAAACAATTAGAAATTATATTTAAGATGTTTATTGGAATATATTTGATTTGCAGCTTGTAAGGAAAAAATGTTAGTGTAACTCACGTTGTTGGGAAAATCCAGTGATTGTACCCCCGGTCGTGACTACGGTAGCCAAACCATGGTACATGGAAGCAAGAATAGCAGAACCTCAGTCATATTGGACATCCTCATCTAAATCGGCCACGGCCGCGAAATATCCAAGCGGGATGGTGTCGTTGGCCGTTTGGAACCACAAATGTCCCATCATGAAAAGGATAAAAGTACGAGCAATAGTAATATCATCCTCCCGATCAGTTACGATGGTTAAGTACATGCTCAAATGTGAAATGCTGACATTCCTACTCTTTATATTGCTGGTTTCAATGTTGGGAAATAATTGCCTCGCATTGGATAAAACACTCCATGCGTCGTCATACGGTACCTGTGTCGGATATCGGCTGATTGACAATGATGTTAGTATCTGGAAATCCAATGGAGTGACCCCTATCTCCGTACACGGGAAAAAAACATGTGCTTTGTCGGCCACCAACGCTCTGTAAGTGCCTGAATTAGCTGATTATTGGAATTTCCCAAGCGTATATCCATAAACTGCCCGAATATATTCACCACGACATCCCTTACAGGTGGAATTGTGGAAATATTTTTCCAAACTTTGACCACTGTAGTGAATGTACCGTGCGGACGCATCGATTCTCGATTCTATTCTTTGGAGCATTATGTCAAACACGAAATAACAAATTCACAATTACACTAAAACTACCATGAGTTCTTTGACGCCATCTGGGAGTTGAGTAATGTACCTCTGGGGGTAGTTTTCTTGGGGTGGGTTTGGTATATGTTGGTTTTATTGGACATCTTCAAATTCTACTCGCGTTTTCTTCCTTCCGGATATCGACCGAGTTACGGCTCGCTCTGGATCCTTTGTTACTCTAAACCCAGGTAATGTACTATCGTACGGGTTTCCCTGTGGCATCTCCATTTTAAATTTTTTGGGGGAATAATTTGATTTACTTTCGAATTGAGAATGATGAAGAAATAGAGAGTAAAAATGAGTCGAGTTTGGAAGCAAAACTGATAACAGTTGAAGCGGCGGTAAAAGGATTACCGCGCGGTAATCCAAACTCCTCCAAATTAAATTAAAAAAAATGCCACGTCCCAAACCCAAACTTGCTGCTGGGAGAGGCTGAATTTGGTTGGGTTTTTAGTGGGCCCCTGTCAGTGCCCGCACCCAAATCCTAACTGGCTACTAGATTTGCTCTAATAAATTAAAAATAGTGATTCAACTAAGTTCTCCCAAGCTTGGCCAAACTGTCAGCAGTATGGCTGCCCTCCCTGAAGGTATTAATCAAGCTCATACGAAGAGAATTATCATAATGTAAAATCTCCTTCCAGATATTGCTGAATCTGATGGCAACAACACCTTTGTTGTAAAACCAGTATAACTTAATCATAATTTATGTCTAAGAGTTCCTCCATTGTGCCATCTCCAGTTCAGTCACAATGCCAAAAATCAATCTTGCCTTCAGGAGCCCAATTAGTGTTAGCTTCTACAATCTGAATAAGAGGGGTCCACAAAGTTTCCATTTCTCATGCATTTCTGTTTGAAATAATGTGTCCAAAGAGAGTCCTTGTGTAGTAAATTCCAGCACTTTTTTAATTAAGAAACTATACTTGATATCCTCCAAATCTCTGACCCCCAAACCTGCTTTTTCAGTTGGTTTTTCAGATATTTGACTATGACACCCATTTTCTCTCTTTTACCTTCAAATGTTCCCCAAAAGAAGGTAGAGATGATGTTGCCAATATTCTTTCAAGACCCCAGTGGAGACTGAACATCAAGAAAGTTTATGTGTTGGCATGGAAGACTACACATGGTTAATGATAATGAGTTTTCCTCCACTAAAAAAGCCTTGCCATGCCAAATCTATTATTTTCTTTTGAATTCCGTTGGCGAGGAAATTAAAATGTGAGAGGAGCACCCTGCCATATGAAATAGGAGCACCAATATAAATCAAAGGGAAACTTTTGAGCTGAATTCCACAAGCAGTCTGGATAATATTCTTTCTAGCTTGGGGGACATTATGATGAACATTTAAACCACTCTTGTTGACATTGATGAGTTGACCTTAAGCATCTTGGTATTGTTTGAGAAAAGCCCTAAGGCCCTTGATGGAAGATTAATCCCCATTAAGAAAGATTATGATGTCTGAGTGAGAGATATACACCCTCTAGGTGAATTATAGAGATCATTTTTTCATCATTAAAACATTTAGTAAGCCCTCTTGACAAAACTTCCTCAGCAAGAATGAAGCACATTGGAGATAAAGGATCACCTTTCCTCAAACGTTGACAAGACTTGAAAGAACCTTTGAAAACCATATGAAGAATAGTAGAATACCAATGAGTTTTCACACTGTGATATATGAGAGATTCATCTATCATCAAACCAAACTTGGCTAAAACAACCTTAAGAAATCCCCAGGCCAGCCTATCATTGGCTTTAGCCATGTCAATCTTGAGCATAACATTCTGACTCCCGTGACCTTTCTATGTAAACCCCCAACCATATCTTGAGCCAAATTGATGTTGTCACTAATGTCTTTTCCTTAATCGTAAGAACCTTGATTACCTGAAATTAACTTGGGATGAAGCTTACTTGGCCTGTTAGTTATAATCTTAGACAAAAATTATAAGTAGCTGAACAAAGGGTAATTAGTCTGTAATCTGCTAGCCCACTGGGAATGTTAGCATTTGGAATAAGGGGTGTAAAAGAAGTTGTGCAGAGCTTTGGTAAAGCCTCACCATTAAAGAACTCTTTAACTGCACCATATAAGTCATCTTTAATTATCTCCCAGGCTGTAATGAAAAAATATGAAGTAAAGCCATTACAACCAGGAACACTGTCATGAGGGATACTAATCATATTCTTCTTGACCTCTTCAAGGTTGGGTGTAACTAGGGCCATTATATTATCCTCCTGAGAGACTAAAACAGGAATGCAATCAAGTAACACCTCATTTTTAATAGTGTTGGTGAAGGTGGGAACATTAGAACAATATTTGATGGCATGGTCATGAATCACACCTATATTGTTGGCTGTAGTACCATCAAGTAAAGTGAAATAAGATAGAGAGAAGAGTTATCTTTTTTACTTTAGCCAGCTGATGAAAGAAAGTTATTTTTGAATCACCATCTGAATATTTTCATGCTTTTGTTGTCAATATTCTCTCTGGAGTCGAACATGGATCAAATTATCCATAGCGGACAATATATTGATACTGGGCAAAGCCAATGTTCTATTATGCATTAGTGTTAGCTATCATACTTTGATAAGTTTCCAGTGCTGTATTTGCGGGGGATACAAACCAGTCTATATGGTATTGCAATATAGTTATATATCTTCTCAAAGTTTTTCTTTTCTTACAGTAGATTATAGCATATTCATCACAATTATAGCGTTATAGCTAGCCAAAAATTGCAGTAGTATAAGATGTATGACATTAATATTTTTTCAAAAAAGATATCCAATGAGTATATCAGTCCTATATTATGTACGCGATAAAGAGTTTATAGACATGACATCCAAATAATATATCAACATATTGTTAGATATGGGAACCTTGTTCTCAGGTTAATGAAAATTTTCTATTTTCAATCACTCGGTTTGTGCAAAGCAAGTTATACGAATGCGGTCCATTCAAGGCTTAAAATGACTATAACATACTTTGTTATGACCAGAAACAATGTTACATTTGAAATGTTTAGTTAACATGGTTCCACTATTAACTTTTTGCTAATTTCTCTACAAAGAAAAATCATTTTCCATCATCTAGATCTTCCTCATACATAGGAAAAACAGTTAGGCATGCCCTTCTTGAAATCCAAAAAGGAAAGGAAAAAGGAATAAAGTCATGGAAACTAGAATTAGTTGTTCATGCTCCAGAAATACTTTATGTTAAGATCGGGGGATCAAAGTTAGTCCCACATCGGGTAGAAGATGTGGTTCACACAGGGATATAAGGAGATACATACTATTAAATTGCACCGAGGCCTTTTAAGAACAAACCCCCACACCTAGTCTGACCCAACTAGGTGACAAAGGTGGGGACAATATCGGTGCAATGGGGGCTTGGGCCCTAATACTTCAGCTTGGTCTATCTTAACATTTTAGTGGATGATTGTTTATTCTTATAATTATTGTAAGGTTTAAAAAAATAATTGCTTTGGACATGCACTAACCACCTAGAACCGACTTCGGTAACTCTTTTCCTTCAATAAAAGTTATATCATGTAGAGTACATGTTTTATAAGAATGATAGCAAAATTTAGATCTACTCTTAAATATTTAATAATCGTGTTTTTCTTTCCTTGTTATAGGGCTTCTTTCCTCGACATTTGATTGCCAATATTAAGACTCCAATGTATATCTTAAACGCAGCCTTTGATGCATGGCCGGTAACTTCCCTTTATTCTAAACTTAATTTTGATTCAAGATTTCATATTATGTTGTAGCCTAGGTAACAACGACATGGATACAGGTGTCGGTATCTGACACAGGTACGGGGTGTTGGAAACGGCAGAAAATTCTTAAGAATGTCCCAGGGGTTGGGGTGTCAGACACATTTTATTTTTTTAAAGTGAAGTGTCGTGTTACCTAGGTTGTAGCATGGTTGGCCAAATCAAGTGTTTGGTAACTTAATGGCACATCAGTATTAGGAATAAAACCAAGCTCCATGGTTACATTTGGCCTTATGAATGGCAAGAATCCAAGGCCTAAATTTTTCTACCAAAACACAAATAATCAGACAAATGAAAAGAAAACCCACCATAAATAGTTACCACAGATTTGGATTTTCTGTTGTATCTAAGAATGGTAGGAAATGTTCAAAAGCCATATCTGACCCAACTTTTAGGCAAATTTTTTTTCTTTTCGAAATTCTCTAACAGAGAAACCTCTGTGGTTGCTCATAATTGTCTGGCTTAACTGCTTGAACGTGAGCCCTGCTTAAATGATGAATTAGATTTTTTTTTCTTTAACTAGCTTCTGTTGATAAATAATAGGATATTGAGAATAGATTATACTAACCTCTTCTCCTGCTCTCTAAAATCACCTGTTCTTGAGTGAAGTCTTCCCTTGGATTGGCTGCAGACCTCAATGAGATTATTTTATGTGTTATAGCCTCCAAGAGGGACTTCCTCTCTATTTAACCTCATAGGGTTAGAGTAGTATTCCCATTATACCCTCAAACCCTAATAAAGAGTAACAGTAGGTCCCACCTACCTTAACTTGGTGTAACAATTGAGCACATCCAATTACACCTATACGACCTATTAACATGTGCTCGTGAACCAGAAGAGTAGTGCCGGTATAGATGGAAAATCCAACAATCTCCCACCCGGCGCTAATTTGATTTTAAGAAAAATATTTTTAGCCTGATTCATGGATTTTTTATGAAAAGCGGATGGCCATCCTTTGTTTTTGAAAGCCACACATGATAATTTGTCGAAGGTAATGTTACATCAAACTTGACTATTACTCTACGACTACAAAGATGACAAATTTTGGTTAGGCCTTTGAGAATATGCCTAATTCATATCGTGGACATCATGTTAGCAACCTCAATGGCTTTCAAGTGTAATTTCTTTATTGATGAAGTTTAGCGTGTGAATGGCAAATGTACACCTTAATGATGTGCTGGTACATTTCCATTAGTGTCCTGCAACATGCATTTACCAGATACATGTTATTTCAATACTTAGATAAACCGTCATGCGAAGACCATTACTCATACTGAAATGAAGGCCAAAGGATGTGAAGCCTACCCATATCTAGCTCAAGCAAACTTGAGAAACTTTTAAGTATTCTCTATAAGCACTTGATACTTAGACAACTGTCATGTGATGAAATTACTCGTATCTAAAACTTTATTGCAATTGTATAATTTAAACGGAATATGTGCACATATAATAACGGATCTAAATATAATAGCAGCTAAACAATCAAAATCAAATCTGAATGTCGACTATAATAATAATCGGGAATAACTCCCATAAGGATAAAGAATCCTAATGTAGTAATAGTAAATAAATAAATAACTACTCCCACATAAAAAAACGATCCTCAAAGAGACTCCAACAAAATCTGAGTCAGAGTAGCCTAAAACCATAAGCTCATCCAATCTCCTATAAACTAATCTGTAATCTCTTGTCCTCTTTAAATGGCGAAGAACCTTCTTGGTTACCTACAAGTGAATAATTGAAGGGCTATGATGGTACCTTTCTAACATCCCAGCAACAAAACTAATGTCATGTCTCATACATATTATGTTATAGGCTTTCGCCTGTTGAAGAAATTGGATATCACTGCTAGCGAGTTGAATCTCATCGACGTACAAAACCATAAATATAAAATGTCTCCCACTCTGTTTGACCTATATACAACGATCCATTTTTTCGTCGACTGCCTTAGAACCTTTAGGTAAATATGTTAACTCCTACACAGAGTTGTGAGAGATTAAATCCACCTCCTCCATCGTGGCATTACGCCACTGATCTACAAAACTATTGGATATAGCCGTACTAAAAGATCCTAGATCCTCAAAATTAAATAAATCCCCTTTAACTGAATAAAGATGATAACCTAAAGAAATGGCAGAACAAATCTTTCTAGGGGATCTCCGAGTAGGAGCTAGAGGCTGGGCCAAAGGTAGAACAATAAAAAACTGAACGGGAGCATGTGGAGGAAAAAACTAATTAAGGACCGGTGCTACGATGGGGTCTGGAACTGTACTCGTCACAATGTTAATATCAGATAAACGCGGAAGCATAGCAACACTGACCGAAATAACAGTTGGAGTCCGAGTCTCCGAACCCTCCTAAAAAATAATCTCTCTATGAATAGTACTGGTAAAGTAATCTCCCTCCTCTATAAAATGAGCCTGAGCACACTCAATAGTCTCTATGGGTCATGAAGGACAATAAAACCTGAAACCTATCAATCTCTCTGGGAAACCAACGAAGAAACACTATGAAAATCTTCGAAACTAACTTTCCGATATTCGGAATAAACAATTTTGCCTCTACTCGACAGCCCCAAACATGCAAGTGATTAAGACTATAATTTCTCCCATCCCATAGATGATCCAGGAGTATTGTTCTGGGCTACAATACCCTGATCCGGTAAATAATGATAGAATGGTCCAAAAAAGTTGACCGTCTTGATCGATCTTATCATAATACTCGCCTCCTCGATCTGACCGGACAACCTTGATCTTTTAATCTAACTGTTTATCAACCTCTAACGGGAAAGACTTAAATAAATGGTTAAAAGATAGACGGTATAACCTATCAACTAGTAAACCAGAACCAATATTGAATTATGAGGAATAATGTCAAAACCACCATGTCTAAAATTGAAAAAATAAATTAAAAGAGTGTAACCGAGAAACTGAAACCAGAGTTTGTCTCATAGAAGAAACATAAAAGGTGCCTGTTAGATCTAAAGTAACACCTGTCTAAAACCAAGCAAAAAATGCTAACAAACTCAATAGGAAGGCGTCCAGTATCTCCCGAGAAAACTTGCTTCTCAGGCCTTGCCGACCGCCTGCTGATAAACCCTTGTAGAGAATTTAAAATATGAACAGTTGCCCCAGAATCTAACCTCCAAGAGTTGGTGGGAACATCAACCAAATTTGATTTAAAATAAACATAAATGTGTGAGTGCACATTTCCACTATCATCAAACTTCAGCGATAAAAGCTGGGATAAGTTATTGTACTGCTTTCCCTTGACGAATCCTAGAACTGTTCCTTAAAGACATCTAACAGTTCTGGAGAGTAGTTAGAGTCTGTCACGGTCTCAATATTAGTTAGTTGGTTCTGGATCATAGGGTCCATAGCTGCATGAACAAAAGACTTATTTTAGGGAGTGCAAAAATTTAAATTTTATGCACGTTTAACAGGATCTATAAAAGATCTATAACATGATGTTTATAATCTTGATCCTACCTGGGGTTAGGATGGCCGAGTCAGAGTGTATATAATATTTATGGTATTGATTATTCACTCTGCAGGTACAACTATGTATCATCGAATCCCTGCTTTGGATGGTGATTTGACATACATTCCCCTCTAGTGGTGATTACTCACGCTTAAGACTAGACTGGCCACTTATAGTTTGACTCGAGACACTTCCTCACCTTTGGGCTGAGCGTTATGCTTATCTCCCCATACCGTGTAGCCTATCTTGACTCATTAATTAATTAGAAGTTTCTTAGCCTCCTTTGGGTGGTCTAATTATTTCAAGTTTAATTAGTACAAAGTAGTCTTAATGAGACTTTACAAGAGAGTCTCAAAATTGAGAGAAATGTTCAAGTTCACGGATAAAACTCATTTGGGTGTATTTACCTACTTTATATCCCGCCTTCCTAACGACTACTTGATTTCACTTAAACCCCATTGGAGATCCTTGAGAGTAAAAATGCCCTGTATCCATTAATGATATATTTTGGCTCATGCCAAATTTCTTTATCCAATTAATATGATATAGTAATATGTAATTGGTGTATGATTATATAATCAATAATGAATTTGTGAAAAACTATATTGTGCCTTAATATTGTATGAAGTAACCCACTAATCCTTAAGGACTTAGATTGGATATATGTGTAAATATGATAGTCTAGGTACCCATTAGATGCACATATAATTATCTTGCTAAATCAAACTTGGGTATAAACTTAGCTGATGATGCCAAGATTACTCAATAAAAACTTATAAATCCAGAGGAACACCAAAATTCAAGCAGGCACAATGTTGGATATCCAAAAATCACAAACCAACACTAAGAACAATAATGATACCATGCATGATGCGACCTTAAGAATATCGCTTGTATTTTTTCCAGAGATAGTGATCAATATATAGTCCTATATATTACTCTAAATATACAAACATTCGACCATGTCATGTGAATACATCATAACATGCTGAAAAATCCCAATGTTATATGCTATATAACAATATATGAGCTCCTACAGATATCAGTGATATATATAGCTAAAGCTAGAAAATATTATCCAATTAATAATAAACATGAATGATAAATCACTAAGTAATAATTGTAATCCCTTAACAGGGTCGACATATAATTTGTGCATATTTCGCGACAACTGTAAAATCGTCCTTTTATAAGCAAGAAGCACATCCCAAATCGAATGAACCAACGTCTCAATCACAACTCCAGAAAAACCCAAAACCCCTCTACAAAAAATGGCAAACCCCATGGAATACATAACAACCAACATGAGCGCCAAAAGCATATGAAGAGATCATATAGAGAGAGACCAACCCAGAATCATACAAACATATACGCAGAGTCAGAGAATTACAATAAGGGTGAGTAATCTCCTATAACAAAAAAAAATCAGCACAGTGAAGCCCACAAAATATTGTTGAGAAAGCAAATACTGGGTAACCTATAAAAGATTGGGGAAAACAGAGGACAAGCCTACAGAACAGATCATATGCAGTGATTCTCATGAGAAAAGGAAAATCCAATAACAACAAATCCTGAACCTTCTCAGTTTCCAATCTGACGGTGAGAGGAGTAACTTCCAGCAACAAATCCCTCTCGGCAACAAACAACAACAGAGTTTGAAGAAAAACTTGAATCAGACGCCATCTCTCAATTGTAATAGAACCAAATTTACGAGATATTGGAGAAAACAGCAAAAAAACTTTACAATCTATTACACAATAGAGGTCTCTCTAACGTATCTGTTGATTGCCAAATCACAATTTATAGTGGTGTATAAAACTGATTATAGGTCTGAATATTGGGAGATTGAAAAAATCTGAATCGTCTGAGTCGATGCAATAGAGAGGGGGAAAACACCCTTTTTTTGTGGTGGAGTGATTTAGAGAGAGAGAGACTTGCTAAACAGAAAACGTATATGCTTTTGTGTTTTTTCTTTTATTTTTGTTGCTCGGGAACATAAAGGGAACATAAAACAGCAGTAAGGTAAATCCATAGAAAGCAACCTCTTACATCAATAATATAGTTGTTTAATTATTAATCATAATAACACGTATCCTAGCTCTGACACCAATTGTTGAGAAATAATACAATTATTATGATCAATAATAGGATATTGAGAATAGATTATACTAACCTCTTCTCTTGCTCTTTAAAAATTACATGTTCTTGAGTGGAGTCTTCCCTTGGATTGGTTGCAGACCTCAATGGGATGGTTTTCATTGTTGTAGCCTCCAAGAGGGACTTCCTCTCTATTTAACCTGATAGGGCTAGAGTAGTCTTCCCATTATACCCTCAAACCCTAATAAAGAGTAACACTAGGTCCCACCTGCCTTAACTTGGTATAACAATTGGGCACATCCAATTACACCTATATGACCTATTAACATGTGTGCTCGTGAACCAGAAGAGTAGTGCCGGTATAGATGGAAAATCCAACAGCTTCACCATCTGCTGACCAACATGGATATTGGGATGAGTGTAGATGATACCATGCACATTGCTCAGCATCACAAATTTAATATCTGCAAGGTTGTTTTTCTTGATTTTATCTTCTATTTATGAGTTCGACTCCTTTTTGACTCCTTGATTTTTTTACTTTAAAGTTAATCTTTTTTTTTCCTTTCTCAAGCAGGATTCAGGAATCAAATACTCAATGCCATTAAAGGTTTCTCAATGTCTAAGCAAAATGGTTTATTTATAAATTCGTGTTTCGCTCATTGCCAGAGCGAGAGAGAAGATACGTGGTTCTCTGGCAACTCTCCCCCTATTCATAACAAGGTATTTAGTTATATTAAAAATTGTAAAAAGGTACGTATAATCAAAAGCCTCTAACGTCAAGAAGAGTAAAACTGTAAAAGCTATAAAATACTAATTAAATTATTTTATTTTCCATTTTTATTCTATTTCAAGATATAAATCCATATTTATTTTCCTAGATTTCTCTTGCCATGTTTTTGACGTAATGATATGTTTCTTCTGGTGTTTGAGTTTACTCCTTTGGGGTGTCCTTAAATCTGAGAGAGAGAGAGAGAGGTAGAGAGATAAAGGAGAAAGAAAGTTATATGAGGGTGAGAGATAGAGGGAATAAAGAGAGAGAGAGATGTATTATGCTTAGATCCATAATTTATCATGTTTAATATATTTTTGTAGAGTTTAATTTATTTTTCTACATATTTTTTCATACTCACCTTAATTATTATATGCATATGGTTAAATTAATCTTATGATTATCTTAGATGCATGTTTAGAACTAGGGCTGCACACAGGTCGGATCGGTCCGGGTTCAACCCTGAGCTTAATCCGACCTGGGCTAGCGGGGTAATTACCTACTTCTGAATGCAAACCCGAACCAGTCGTAGACCTCGAATTGGGACCGGTCGGGCCGGGTCTTGAACTTGGGTTTAATTACCAAGAAACATAACACAGGCTCCCATTGTAACTCTCTCATTGTACAATTCACAACATCAAGATCCTTCACCCGCCTCCGCATCAAATTCTATTGTAATACCCAACCATTTCCTATCCCAACATCTTAGTTATAAATGATTTTGTACCCAAAACAATACTTTCCTCCTCCAATCCCAATATTTGCACGCACCCCAGACCAACAATAAGCAAATCTTTCTCCACAAGTCCCTGACCTTGAATACCACTTGGCTCAATTAAAGTCTGGTACAACAATGATAATCGTTTTAAACCTAAATTAACCTAATTTGGTGAAATTAGGGTTAACAATTGATAAAAGAGGTGAAATGAAGAGTACCTAGGTTGCAATCAACGGGATTGAGCTTCACGGTCTGCTTCAATGGTAGTTTGTGAGGGCTTAAAGTGGTAAGTTTTGATCTCTTTGGTTCTAGTTCTTTGACTCTTGGGGGTTCGTGACTCGTTGACACTATTAAAATCAAACTCAAAACAAATCATTTAGTTACAGAGGATATCCTAAACCAGTTCTGGTTCGGTTTGGGTATTAACCTAAACCAAATTACTAACCTGAAACCGATATGATTTTATCCAGGTTTTATAATAACAACCCGAAACTAATTCGACAGATCCCTAAATTGGAGCAAACCGGCCAGTTCGGGTTGGCCCGGATTGGATTATCGAGTGTAGCTATACAACCCTATTTAAAACTATCATGTTTCAGATCTTATGATGTAAAATTTTGTTTCAACTTAATTCTATGTTAGATCTAATTTTTAAGTTCTAGGGTTATATTTTTTACCCTAATAATTAAATCATGTAAGATTTATTGATATTATCCAAATATTTTTAAAATATTTTGATACTAATTGTTGAAATTTTATCTCCAATATTTGGTAGAGAAAATATTTTGGATAGATTTGCACAAAATTTGTGATTATCTAAATTGTATTTCCTCTCATAATCTAAAATTTGGTATATATATATTTCCTATATTTTTTTGGGGTGGATAGAATATATTTAGGTCTATATATTTTAGAAGCATAGTAGTCTCTGTCACCTAAATCTATGATTTTTCTCTTTAGGAAACTCTAAGTTTTAGGGCTTATTTTGGTTGGTAGGGCAGAGGGCCTAACTACTATATGTGACACATTTTTAGGTTGTACATTTTTCACCGATAAATTCGATATACGACAACACAAAACATATATATTTCGAACCCATAAATTCAAAGTTTTGGTGAGCTTGCTCCTGAACCCGAGATAAGGCTTTAGGGTATCGGTTAAGCTTGCTCCCAACTCGAGCTTTGCAACTCTAGGGTGCCGATTAAGCTTAATCACCGAACTCGAGCTTAATAACTCAATGGTGATCGGTAGAGCTTGCTCCCGGATGCACCCAAGTGTTGCCTTAGTTGAGTTCGTTTCCCACAACCCCTAGATTCAGCCCAAGCTCGCTAGGACTGACCAAGCTCGAGCCCAAGCTCGTCAGGCAGGCCTAGGCCTATTTTCGGATCGGATCGGAAATGTGTCTAATCGAAATTTTTTTGATTTTTTTCGGAACTAGAAAATCTGTTCCGATCTGATCCGATTTTTTTTGGAACTGCATAAATATTTCTGAATTCGGAATATTCAGAAATTTTGGAAATTTTGGAATTCGGAATGTATTTTCGGAATAATTTCGTAATAATTTTGGAATGTATTTTCAGAATAATTCGGAAATCAAACCCAAATCATGATACTATTTTTACTTGTGATATACTGTTGCCAACCTAAAGAAAGAAAGAGAGAGAGAGAGAGGAAGAGAGAAAGAGAGTCACATATGAAACTACTGTATAGAGGCAGTGAATATTTAAAATCAAAGATTCAAAGATTCTTCTTCGAATCAAAGTGGAGGCAGTGGAGATGGATACGACCATAATTCTTCTTCAAATCAAAGTGAATCAATCTCTAGAGGAGTGGACTGCTGATCAGTGGAGTGGAGGCAGTGGAGAAGAGTCAATGGTGAAGTGGAGGTAGTGGATAAATTTTGATTTTTGAAGGAGAAGAGTCGGTGGAGGCAGTGACGAAGAGTCGGTGGTGGAGATTAGTGGAGAAGAGTCGGTGGTGGATTTTGGAGGTAGAGGAGTGGAATATGAAGCAGAGGAGTGGAGAATGGAGCCCTAGTTCAGATATAAGTTTAAGTGTTTAACTTATAAATTTTCGGAATAATCGGATCGGATGGATATTCAGAATATTTTTCGGAATAAATCGGATCGGAATTATCGTATCGGAAAATTCGGATCGGAAAATTCAGAATTTTGGAACTGCAAAATCTGTTCCGATTCCGATCCGAAATTTTTCCGAAAAATTCGGAAATCGAATTTTCAGAAATCGGAACTGTAAAATAGTGTTTCAAAATCGGAAAATTGGATCAGAAATCGGAAAAAATTGGAAATTCAGACAAAAGTTGCACCCCTAGGCAGGCCCAACAGCTAGAACCGAAGCTCGCTTGTTGGGCTGAGCCACTAAGCCCAAGGTTCAAGCTGGCTAAGCTCAGTCTCGCTGTGCATGAGTCCCGATCCAATTCCTTTTATATATGTTGGGTAGGCCCAACCTGCTACTCGGAGATCCACACATGCTAGGCACGTGGTCAAACACGGCATGCTAACTGAGGCCCATGTGTTTATCTCTCACACGAGTCCATCACCGCAAGCCAGCGACCTACATGCAAGGTACGAGATCCAGTCGGCCCATGAGCTATAAACCCGCATGTCACACATAGTCCAACTCGCAAGAACAGCTAGGGATTACATGTTATGCATGCAGTCCAGCCTGGCCCACTGAGCCAGGCGATCCACGTGTTGACATAGGTCTAGCCCGCACAAGCTAGGCGACCACGCGTTAGGCACGAGTCAATCCCAGCCCCGCTGCAGGCGACTCGGGTATCCGTCATTTTGAAGTTCCATCTTGAACTTGGAGTTTGGACCGAACTTAGTGACATCGAGTTCGGCTAGAAGTCCAAATCATACCCAGTGACTCTAGAGTTCGACCTGAAGCCCAAATTAGAGTTTAGTCCTATCTCTTAGTCTAGTTAAGCACTGTAAGCCTAATCTAGTAGGCTCACGCCCACCGATCTAGGTCCAGCCCGTTAACTAGACAAATTCGAATCCAAACCCGAGTTTGACGTGAGTCCGATCCAAGCTTAGAGCTTGATCCAGACTCAAATTTGGCCAATATGAGCACACCGGTCTAGGATCCGATAGCTCTAAGATCCAACTCGAGTATCTATGCACGAGGCCTAGGACCTGAATCCACGATCTCTAGAAAACATACCGAGCTCATGCAAACCTGGCTTTAAGCTCAAACCTACAAACTTAAGGTCCAACTTCGAGCGCACACCCGAGCGACTTTTTCTTGACTCTTTGTCGCAAGGGCTCGTAAGTAGTGGGCCCGATCCGAAGCTGAGTACTTGACCAGGACTAAGCCAAGTATTAAACTAGGTTTATGACGAGTTAAATCCCAATTTTAGGCTGTAGCCTAAGTCACCTTGACTTGGCCTTCATGCCTTAGTTTTGACCTTCTAGTTTTATTTGTGTCACACTCTAGGATTCTACTCGAGTCTATCGACCTTGTGTGACTCACCTTATAGGCAATACCGACCAAGGCTTTCCGTAGCCCACCCTAAGGGTGTTTACACAACCTCAACGAGCGTGTGGTTGCGTGTTTCACACATGATGCAATCACATAGACCAAAAATTGTATAAACATTTTTTATCCTACAATAGGTTAACTTTGACCTTCCCTAGTTAAAGTGTTTAATACATGTCTCTTTGCTTGTTCTCCAATTGACGATCTGGGTTACTAATTGAGAACTCGTTACCCTCTTGGATCCAGTTAATGAGCCTTTTCATATTTAAGAGATTAGTGTGACATGAATATGATCTAAACACGAATCGAGTAAACCAATTCTATTCCACTTATACAGCGTACCTCATATGTAGGACATGCTAGAAATACTCCTAAGCAGCGCCGATTTTTGCCATAGGCCATCATTTCGTAATATTTGGATGTAATTTACTACAGTATTTGGTGGGAAAATATTGTAGCAAATTGCATTAGTAAATTATTGCAGTAAATTACTGTAGCTTTTATGCTTCGGTAGTTGCCCACCGAATGCTAAGTTTCAGTAGCTTTCCCTTTCGGTGTGGCTTTGATCTTCTGTTCCTGGATTTTAATCATAGCATCCCAATAGTCTTCCATAGTTGCGTCTGCAAATTTTAAGGATGCCATATCCTTATCCTCATAAGGGTCTTGACCCTCTTCTGCTAGGTAGTATTGCTGATCCTGGCTTCCACTACCTTTTTGAATGTTAGATGCATGTGGTGAGGCATGCGTGGTGGCTTCCACAAATTGTTTTTTCAAAGTCTGTATAACTTTAACTTGCTGTTCTTCAGATGATAAATTAGGCTACCGGTCCTTAATGGAAGCCATTAGCAGTTGGAAGACATTTGCCAAGGAGACTAATGTTCCTACTATTTTATGCTTTTTTATCTTAGAAGATAAAACATACTCTTCGGTTGTTTTGTTGATTATTTCAACAATTTTCTCAGTTTTAAACCCATCCATACCATCTATAAAAGAAGGTTATTTATAAAATGGATAGTTTCAGGTCATTAAAGCAAAGTTTAAGATCCTATTTCCAAATCCATGTGATCTAAAATTTTGTGAAATACCATAGGGTATTTCTTCCGATAGGTAGATTCTGTACAATTTTTTCCTTAAGCTTCGGGTGAAAATCGTACCATATGGTGAATGGTTCTTGAAGGGACTTTGGTAAATTATCAAAGTCGGGACCCATTTTTTCTCACCAATTAAGAAACCAAGTGAGGAAACCTGATTGCTTGATGATGTTCAGATTAATGCAGAAAAGCCAAGTATGTTTCCTGATGGGATTCTGATAATAAAAAGTGCAGTGCCAGGCTTGGATATAATCCCAATAATTATATTAGTGGCCATTGAGTTTTAGAGATCGAGATTTGCAAGAATCAAATCCCCATTCGAATATGTGCATAACCCTTGTAATATAACACTTGGAGTGTGCTATAGGACTTTTTATATCCTTTGGATTGACATGATGATGCTCAATTTGAGCTGATGCTGTTTCGATTAATATAATCTCATAGACATATCGATAATAACTGTCTTAAACCATATAATTTTAACTAGCAAAATATCGTTCATTGAGACCCCAAGCATCTTGATTGAGTTTAAGATCATCAAAAGAAAGGGTTAAGATACTTTCCTTAACCAATGTATTCTGTTGATAGATGATGTCCTGTATAATGACATCTTTAGCAGTTTTCTTTGGTTCATGCTTAAGGACATCCTTAGCAGTTTTCTTCTGGTCTTTTTTTCTTTGGTTTTGACTCCAACCTGAATCGGGAGGTTGCAAGTTCTAGTAAAATTACTTTGGTTAGAATATTGGGAAGAGAGTTTTGATTTTCTTTAATATATTCGATGGAGAAATCTGAGTCAGATAGTTCAGATTGCCATCTGGAAAATATCTATTTAGACATTATTTTTGACATCTTTTTGTAGGATGTCTTTAGCCGAACTGCAATAAATCACTACGCCAATTTTACTAAATTACCACGTACTTAATCTGTGGTAATAGTCGTTTTGCTATGGATAAAGTCAGTAGTGGAGGTCTGCAGCAAATGGTGCGTGGCAATATTTTTGCCACGGAGTTTATCTGTGGTTATCTAATTTATATTGCTACGGAGTAAATCCGTGACAATTTTTTTACCACGGAGTTTGTCTGTGGTTATCTAATTTATTTTGCTACGAAATAAATCCGTGACAATTTTTTTGCCTACGGAGTTTGTCTGTGGTTATCAAATTTATATTGATACGGAGTAAATCTGCGACAATTTTTTTTACCACGGAGTTTGTCTGTGGTTATCTAATATATATTGATATAGAGTAAATCTATGGCTAATTTTTTACCACGGATAATATCTATAGTATAATTGGGATATTTACCATAGCTTTAGTCTGTAGTAATTTAATTTTTATTTGATTTTTTAAAAAATAAAACAAAATAGCCAAAACATATACAATTCAGAAAAACAAATTACACCTGTTGTATACACATATAAACAAAAACTCAATTCAATAACTTATTTCATTTATAAATATTATTGGCCTACAAAAAATCCCTGTACACTGGTTACAAGCTATATACATGTTTCCTATAATAAATCCAAACAAACCATGGATTGAGAAACAAAAAAAGGAAACGCAGTGGCTTCAAAAGCAAATGATTAATATAACAGTGTTCAAGCCATAACCTCAAAAGTGGTAACGAATCCAAGAATAAGGAGCGACATTAATCCATTATAAAAGCCTTCAAAAAGATGGGAAGCACCTCGCAAGAAAATTAACATAACAAATAAATTAAAAAGGTCAAACCCCTTTAAACTTTTAGTTGTTAAATGGATAACAGGAGGAATTCAAAAAATGTACAAGAGTTTATAAAAACATTTACCTAATAGGCAAAACGCAGAAGAATCCTCGGGTAGTTGATATTTGTGCCAATTAAACGTTAGTCAAAGAAAACCCCACGTTGACCAAAGACCGGAGAATTTTCCTCGAAAATTATATCAACAACAACCTCATATTCTACCTCCTCGCTTTCCTGGAGACCAGGAAGTACTAACGCCCTCCCAGTGGCAAAAATATGCTCATGGAAGTTCTGGAAATGAACAACTGCCTTTTATCGCAAAAGAGGCGTATAAATCTACAATATAAAGCATGTGGTACTAATATTAGTATTATATGTGCATAATGAAAAACAACAAATTAGAGACTTGTTTTGTTGAAAACATTAAGTGTTTAGGTTTGTGGAATTATCAGTAATTTTTGTAAAAAAGTTACAGATTTTATCATTGATGAATGGATTTGTTCTTTTTTAAAAAAGAAGGGAAAAACAATAATTTAAGGGAAAAACTTAATAATTAATCCATACCCGTGAACTTTCAGTAGACTTTGCAGCGCATCCAGATGATCTAAGAGAAACTACCATGTCTTTCAAATTCTCAAACCTAGCGTCATTTTCAGACTTGTATTGGGAAAAACAGTTTTCCTAATCAATATAGGATTCCTTATCCACCGTAATGTGTGCCCTTAATAGAACGGTACTCTGTATAAACTTTTTGGTTACATCCGGACCCATAAAATTTACACACCCCTTTTCCATAGGACCAAATACTTGAGCTAAAGGATCATGGCCAACATCAAGATACTTAGACTGTGGATTCTTCGTGATAATATCTTTTACTGTAATCTGCAAATAGAAAATTATACTAAAATTATCAATTAAAGCAATATCAATTATACTAAAATTATCAATTAAAGAGATCATTTAAACCAGTTACAAGGCAATGAACGAGATTAAAGAGCAAACTACGTGGTATCACCTAAATTAGTAGATAGTTGATTTACATAATTACATAATTAGCTAGTGATTATATCCCCATCTAATTTGTGTTCTTGTGCCTTTGATAGTCTAAGTTACATTCAAAAGGACGTGGAGTTCATGTTTCTTTTGCAATCTACTTCATACAATGTCCTTACTATACTTATCTGTTAGTACTATTGATATTAATTTAGTCCGAGAGTGATAATTATGAAGATGGTAGATCGGTGAAGTAATTTTTTTTGGATTTTTTTTCCATCTAAGGAAGGATTCTGTTTAATGTGGTTTTCTGTATTGAATAAACATCACTTTTTCTAGTTTAACAGGGTTGCTCACTTGCTGGCCCAAAGTGGGTTCTTTTGAATTACTTATTTTGAGCAGAGCATTATGCCTGCTATTATACTTAATGGGCACTCTGAGCTCTGACCTTTGTTCTTTTTTTAATTGTTATTGAAATCCTATTTGCGTAAAAAAGTAAACATTGCTTTTACTATAGAACCTGAAAATCTGTGAAATTTATTTTAAATGGTGTGTGAGGTCTGAAAATTCCTTATTATCAACATATTTGTATACTACAAGCTGGGTTTCAACTCTTTTGAAAGAAAATTGGATTGCTCGGGATCTTTACAAAATATCCCTCTTGTTCTTCTATATCCTGCTCACTTAAGTGCAAACTAAACCTCTATATTATTTTAGTTTTAATTTTACAATTGTTGAGTATCAAGATTCTTTGGAGAAGCTTCATGACTTCTTTTTCATGCAGACATTTGTTGCTCTTAAAATCATGAAGAGTGCTGTAAAGTTCGTTGAAGCTGTCCAACATGAGATCCAATTCCTCCCTGCTATAGCAGAGGGTGATCCCTCAAGTTTGAAGTGTATAGTTCGATTGATCAATCACTTTAAGCACACCAGGATAAATGGGAAACATTTGTGTATGGTCCATGAATTCTTCAGAGACAGCTTGCTACGGTTTATTAGGTTTAACCGTTATAGAGGCATCCCTTTGAATAAAGTTAGGGAGATTTGCAGATGGATCTTGCTTGGTCTTGATTACTTACATAGAGAACTTGGTATAATTCATACTGACCTAAAACCTAAAAATGTTATTCTTGTCTCCACCATTGACCCTGCCAAAGGTCCAATTCGGTCTAGCTTCTCTCCAGTACTTGAGAGGCCTGAAGGAAATCCAAATGAAGGTATAGTGGTTAGCAGTATTAAGAGGAAGTTGAAGAGGAGGGCGAAGAAGGCAGTGGCTAAGATCTCGGAGAGAAGAATGTCAATGGGGATTATTGTTCCAAAGGCTGAGAGGTCCTTGGAAGGGATTGAATTGAAGTGCAAAGTTATGGATTTTGGAAATGCTTGTTGGGTAGATAAGCAATTCACAGATGATATTCAGACAAGACAGTATAGATCTCCTGAGGTTATTCTTGGCGCCAGCTACTCCTTCTCTATTGATATGTGGTCGTTTGCTTGCATGGCATTTGAACTTTGTACCGGTGACATGTTGTTTGCTCCAAAGGCTTGCCAAGGTTTCAACGAAGATGATGTAGGAAGCACATGCCACCCTAATCTTTGAATACATTTGCACAAATTAATTAGAAATGAATAGAACATACATGGATGGGGAGACTCGCTGTGTCGATTCTCCGAATCTTTCTAGTGCTGAAGAAGACCAGCCCGAGATGGGGGAGTTTTTCTTTTTGCGTACGCAAGTCCAACAAAAGACTAATACCTCGCCCTGTAACAAGAGAAACATCCTCCAACTTTTCTTTTACGGATGGCGATCAATAATTTCAGACCAACACTATCTGAATGTATGTCATAGGCCTGGGTTTAGTCTTTTCCAAGAATCCTTAGCCTTTTAAAGGCTTTCTACTACTGGGGAACTGATGCTCTTCGATTGGAAAAAACGTTGGGCTAATAGAAAAGATGCGTTTTGGCTAGTTTTTTTTTAAAACTTAGGAGTAATGGTATTTTAGCAATTGCCAAATCACCAACAATCTTTCAAATTTCTAAAAGTTTAGCTAACCCAATGGTTAGAAATTGCCAAATCACCAACAATCTTTCAAATTTCTAATATTTCCGGTGTACCAAGTGGAAATGACTTACTACCTTGATTAAATCCTTGCAAAATTGCATCGAGAAGGCCTATTTTCTTCAAAACACCCCGTTTTTTCCTAAATCAATGAAGTGGGGATTAAAATTTGTTAGCCCCAATACCTAATGCATACCCAAACTCTAAATTGGGCAAAAAAAAGATCAAATTGTAAAATTCTAGATCAGAACTTGTTTAAAAAACACACCCTTTTATCAATCTGATAATCTAGCTTTAAGATTGAAGCCTGTGCTATATCTCCTAGCTTTAAGATTGATATCAATGGGCAGATTATGGGGATGTTCAATAGCAGTAAGGGGATTAGGCAGGGAGACCCTCTTACTCCCTACCTTTATGTTATTGCTATGTAGCCCCTAACTGATCTTCTGAATAAAGCAACTATTGGCAGATCTATTGCAGTGTTCCTCAACTGTTGAAAATCTAGAATTGGCAAGATCCTGTGCAGGCTAGATGTTATGGTATTTTGAAAAGCAAGCGAGAGCATTCCAGGGTGGGGCTCTAAAGCGATAAATAAGAAGTTTACATCTCTTTTTAGTGAGCGTCGGCGAATCCTTGAGTGGAGTGGGAGCAGGGATCCTTCATCAACTTGAGGTTCCCGTCGGTGGTCTATTATTCTATAGTCTTTTGAAAGCTTCCTACTACCGCGATTCTTTAAAACGATAATGATCTAGTTTAAAACAACGTTTTGAAGGTAAAGAAACAAAGCAAGACAATGTTAGCGCTTATTAATTACTACGCTAGCCATTAGAAAGCTAACCCTTATGCTTTCTCCGCTTTAAATAATGGCTTTCTAACCACTGGAAAATACCTCCAAAACACACTAATGCCTCTAAACTACTATTTAATACTTGAAAGGCTAATGGTTTTCACCACTTGTAAAAGAAATCAACAACTAGTAACCCTAATGTCTGTGGTTTTTCCTTTGCTTTTCCTTTGCATTTAATTATTCTTTTAACGTATGCAAGTCGCACTTCAGCAAATTAGGAAAGGAGTGTTTAGATCTTCTTATGTCAGATTGTAGAGATCCTTTTAATGATGCACTTACACTTAGCTTACTAATTGCATAAAGTTGCTTAGTTTATGGCTGCTTTTATTAAGTTGCATCTGACATCATTTTTGGTTCTCAGGGACTGGTTTAATCTCGAGAGATCAAAGCGAGTGAAAGCATTTCGATGTGGCGAGTACAATGAATGCATTGAAAAAGCAAAAACAACTTAATAAAAGCTTATGCTAATTTTCTTAATAACAAAGTCGTGAAATAGGCTCGTAGAGAAGGTGTAATTCTTCATTCCCTCAAAATTGAAAGTGCTCAAAATGGTAAAGGACATGAAGAATTTTGCTCCAATTTAGTACTTCAGATGACATTAAAAATGATCTATTGATTAAAAAACCACAGAATATGTCTCGTCCTTTCAAAATACACGAGTATATGGCTGGGGAAGTTAATATTTCTAAGGGGAACTTGAAAAAGAGACTAAAAACCCCTAATGATTCAGAGGATGATGGGTCTGAAGGGAGTAAGCGAATTAGAGGTCTTGAAGATCTAGGCATAGGTTCACCGTCGAAAAGGAAAAGAAAATATAATGTTGTCACATGAGCCACTTCAATTAGACAATGCTCATTAATGGAGTCGAGTTTAGGAAATGGTTTGCCTAATGGTGGTTTCGGACACAGCAGTGGGGATACTTAAATATCTCAGAAAAAAATACCATCTCAAGCTGCACATGTTCATGAAATTCTGAAGAAAAATCATCGTCGCCGTGAACTGAGACAGGTTTTAGAGAGTTCAGTTATGGTGTCTGTTCCTGTTTTTTACGACGGGGATGCAAGCCCAAATCAGTTTGCTCTTCAGGGAGTATTGGAATCTATTGTCTCGAGAAAGAAAAACATTGCAGCTGTTATTAGTAATAATTCAGATTCTACTGAGGATTCATATGAGAAAGAGAACTCGATAAATGCTTCTGATCACACTGGTGATGTAGAAGTTGATGTTGCAGATGTTTATCTTGAAATGAAGAATGATGAACTTTCCCAAAAGTCTGAGCTCCGTGAGAACTGCCGTACAGACGGCTTGTTTGATGTGCCATTCGTCGAGGAAGAAAAATAGATTGATGGTTCTTCTGTACTATCATCTTTTACATCTAAAAGGATGGAATGTGGTGTCCTCAGAAGGAAATCTAGTACATGTAGAGGTGAGTCTATATCCTTGAGCAATGACCAACCTGAAGACTCCGGTGGTTTCACTAGCTTTGCTGTTCCTATTAATGAATATGAAGTGGTAGATTAAAGTATTTCAAAGTGGCGGCTGAAAGGGAAAAGGAACTCAAGAATCCTTGGTAAACAAAATAAGAAAGGTCTAGAATCATGGAGATCATCATTAGATTCCAAAGACATGCTTTGGTCAGAAAATCGTGTGAAACTGAAAAAATCTGAAAGAATTGAAGAACAAAGAAATGGCTCTCGTCATTGGAGGGATTCGATTTCACTCTCAGAAACCTTGAGAATGGAGCCTAATTATTTGTATAGTGGGCCTCACCACCGCCAGGCTCATTTCATAAATTACTCCAATTTTCAGATTTCAAAAAGTCAAACGCACCAGTTAAAAAACAAGCACTAGAAAGTCAAATGCAAGACCAAACACTAGAAAGTAAAATGCAAGAGTCTTTTATTAGTGTGGATTGGATCTTAAAAAAAATTGTTGTGAAGATTTGTATTTTTTTGTTCATAGAAAGGAATTAAAAAATTAAAATCCAAATAAAAATTTTGAGTGTGAATAGAAATTTTACCACTTTTTCCTCAACGAATACCGTGGGGAAGGTTCCATCACTGCGAGTATGACCAGCTAAGAAGGAATCTGACCTAGTAATAGTTGGATCAACTTGCATCTATTAAGAACAAGTAGAAGACAACTCAAAGTCACCATCAATCATATATAAAGAAATAGGAAAATTCAAAACTTATAAAATAAGCTAACCATTTCATCAGCCACTCTGAATACCCCCTTACTCCCTGTCGTATGAGGGGTTAACATCTTTGACCTATTTATCTTGTTCCTTTCCCGACTAGCTTTAACTTCTTCTGTAAAAGTAAGGTCGACAAATCGAACCCAATCTTCAGGTTTAGTCTTTTTTGGGCAGTTCTACTTCCTCTCATCATCTGTATCGCACTCATCGTAATTTTTCCTAAGTATTTTTTTTTCTATTTCTCCACATGGTATTAGCTGATTTCATAAGTTTTCTTTTTGCTGCTTGAGGAAGTACATATTCCTCATGTTATTAGTATAAAGTATAATCAGTAACAAAATAACATTTGTTCAATACATGAATAGTAGCATAACTAGTTTTAACTTACACATATCGTCTCCCAAACGGTATCTTTGAGCTTAAGAGGAATGGCTAGCCAACTTGGATAATGTGGAGGAATATGTTATCGCACTAGGTTGCCAAAACGGGACATAAATTTGGTTGAATTCTTTCCAACAACATGTCTTAGTAACGAAAATCTCAACCGTATCTTTGGTTTTGAAGAACCTATGGAGAATATTAAGTATTAAGAAAGCAAAATTAACCTATGACAGATATATTTGTTAGGATTTGCATAACGAACTAACAGTTTTTGTTATAAAATGACATATCTACGACATTAATCATGAATTAACAACATATATAATCGTTGTTAATGACCCTTTTTCATGTAATGTCGCCCTAAATAGAGAATAAAATGTTATAGAACTACCTCCATCTAATGTATTGAAATGCTTATGTGATCCCCCAACATGTATAGGCGAAGGTATAGGTGACTGCTCCATAGGGTTTAATGAGGATGACATCGATCGTGATGGTGGTAGCATCCTGAAATCAAAAAATAAAATAATATGATAACTACATTTATATAATATGCCACGAATACCACATTTGCACAAAACCAAAAAGCAAGCTAAAATTTAATAAACAATTATGTGAGAGAATAAATAGTGGGGACAATAGATATCATATTTGTTTATTTGATGATACAATTAAAAAATAAGGCATACAAATGGTATCTATTTGTTGCACTAACTAAATCAATAGTCAAGCCTCTTTCAATAGCCTTCATCGCCTCCTGCTCTGCAACTGAAGAAGGCTGATTCATACCATGATAAGCACAAAATACAGTTCCCCCATGGTTTCTGACAAGACCTCCATACCCACCTCTAATATCAGTATGAGACCCATCTATGTTGAGCATCCAAATCCCTTCAACAGGAGCAGTCCAGGAGCAATGCATTTGTTTTTTTTAATGATAAACACATGTTTAATGTTACAGGTATAACACAATTCTCTCTCCCTGCTATTATCCCACTTCTTACCTATATTGGGGTTCTCCCAATCTATTATGAAGTTTGATTCTACGCTGATGTTTTGAGCGGTAGATGGTTTTATGTATTGCGAGTTAAACCAATCAATATTTACATAGGTCTTAGTAGGACCCTTATGTTTTATAATTTTTTGATCATCTTCGGTTACCAATTTATAACACTTTGGTGCTAAGAATATGCCTTCCTTTATAAAACACTCTAGCTTTAGCAAACCTAATACCTTGGATGATACATATTCTTTAGAAAGGGGTTTTCCTAGAATGATTGAATTCGTATCTGTATAATAACAGTCATCTCTTGACGTAAATTGGTATATATAAATCTGAGCATTAGCTATGATGGCTGCTGATATTTGTGCAGCCGAGTTCTTTGGAGGACTCCAGTTAGAATCTTTAACATATCCTGCATTACCTATATAACTGACGATGTAGTAATCATCGCTCAGTTTATTACCCATTATGATTTTCTCCCTCTGTTATTTCATCGTATTTGTCTCTCTTACAAATTTCGGTAATAGTACTTTCAGGATTGATACCGAATCTTCCGTAAAGAGAGTTCATTAGTATCTTATAACCATATGACATTGCATCATCACCGCTTTTCTTAGCTTTGAGTCCGCTCTCGTAGACTTCAAAAATAAAATTCTTGAATGGAGTCGGTTTTTTCTCAAAAGTATAACCCTTTAGCGGGAATATTTTATACCCTAGCTTATGTGCATATCTTAACTCTTATTTTTTTGCAAACAAATAATCTCAATCACTGGAAACTATCCAACATTCTCTCACAATTTTTAAAAGGTTTCTTCTGATAGTTCCTTAGATTTGACATAGAAATGAAATAAACAAACAAACAAACAATCCCAAACATATCTCTTAGTAAAAAAATCCAGGTTCATTGAAATAAATGGACGGGTTTATACTTCATTACAAGTTTCCTCGATCGGTCCCTTCCTCTTAGCACTTGTTTATCAGAATTTCTTAACATAAGAACAAACAACAGTGGTAGTGGCTATTATGTATTTTTCAAGGAAAAAAGATTATGAAGATTGAGGATATCAGCCAGGACTCTAGCTCCTATCATGTTATTGCCTACACCAGCTCCTTGAATCGCCAAAGGCACCTCGTTGTAGCATCTACTATATATTTCCACCACATTGTCGCTTCCTCTCAATCTTCCCAGAGGAGAATCTTTTGGAAGTTCTTTGATGCCAACCTGACAACTTGATCCCTCAATCATACAGACATAATGCAGCACATTCCCATTTATAGAGGCAACTTTAGTTTTCTCTTCAATATCTTTATCCAGGGATGGAAGTCCATTAGCCATAAAATCATCTAGAGACATTATGTTAGGGCCCATTTCTTGGGGATACAAGCTTTCAACCTTAATATTATCCATATTAATCCACCACCGAAGAAGCCAAGTGAGGATCAAAGCCTTTCTCACGACATCCATTCTACTGAGGTCATCTCGCGAGCCTAGTTCAGCGTATCCACGTCCTTTTGTTGCTTTAACTACTTCGTTGAATGGCTTCCCGTCCTCTACTTCACTCGTCACATATCCTAGAGTTCCACTCAAACTCCCTATGATACGAGCAATGGTATCTTCAGATGCAAGTAAGCGATTTATAGAGGTTATCACAGGAAGACCGGTACCAACAGTTGATTCATGTCGAATGTGACGTGGGTGTAACACCAACATCTCATAGTCATCCATGTCAGATGTAAGTAGTTTTTTATTTGCTAGCACAACCTAACAACCCAACTCAATAACTCGACATAAATACACACCAGCAAACTTCCCTTTTGGAAATAGTAAAGTACCATTCTTATCTCTTATGGGTAAGAAAGGTTTGTCAATATTCTTAGGGGCAATAATATAAGCTTGTATGAAGCCATAAATAGCAGATAGATCAACACCTCACATATTACCGTTCCATGCTGGTTTACCACAAGGTATGGGATAGGTTTTCATGATGAAAGGATACATTGAGTTCACATCATAGTGGTAAAGATTTTTACCGTATGGTTTATACATGTCAGCATGCCCGCCATAGAAAGCAGCTCAAAAGAACTTATCTTCGTTCCTATTTAGAATATGGATCGGGAATTCTTTGTCATTGTAATACCTAGATCTATAGATCTTCATTGCTAGCTAAGACAGGGTTAAACACGAAGTTATGACTATTCCGAATTTTGTCCAATAGATCTCCTGAGCTTTATACACAACCCTAGCTAAAGGACGTATATCCTGCTTCATATAGTCAAGTAGTTGATTTCTCTGATTCTGAAGCGTCGATAAGTTAACTTCATTATGAAGGATCGATCCTTTGCAACCTAAGTGAGGACATATGGTCTTAGCGAATTCAGCTAGACTTCCTGGGAGAAGGGTAAGAGAATCCCGAAAGATCAAAACCTCTTTTTTCCCCTTATATACCTCTAACGTGTAAATCCTCAGATTCCTCATGAGAGGTTTAATGGTATAGATACCCCCATAGGTAGTATAGTACTTCAAAATCATAATTCCATCGAAACGTGAGAAATTGTGGAAGTATACTACTCTAATTCCTATAAAATTGGCTATTTTTTCTAAAGACTTTAGAAACCCAAATATAGTTTTATTACTTCTATCTTGAAAATTTGACAAATCAGGATTGTAGTTTTCGCTGAAAAAGGTTATGAATTTATAATCTTGTAAGGCTCCAATTTCAATCCCCTGTTCTATCACTAGGTAACCAGCTGCGTAAGGCTTGTGAATAGAATTGATAAGAATAGTCTCTAAATCGGCTACAATGAAAGACTTTATGTCCTTTACTGAAGGTTTTATAGCGGTTATATAAGTTTTGTAACTACGCTTCCTACCCCGTGCTATAGTTAGAACCTCTTGAGGTATTCCACCACTTAAACCAGAACTCAATAGATCCCAAATTTGGGAATCAATTTCATCTGAGGAAAGAACCAACTCTTTTACTACCATATCTATCGAGTACATTCTAATGAATACAGTTGAGAGAAATAAGCCGTCATAATTCTCTGCCTTTACTTTTAAGAAATTTAGGATCTACTCATATACTATCATGTTAGGATGCACATTACCGATAGAGTTATCATTTAAACTAATAGCAAAATCAATAATATAGGGAACATCACCGAAAGGTACTTTCATTATATTCCCTATTGTAAACTTAGCGTACTTGAACTCCTAATTGTAAGCATACTTTATTAAGAGTTGCATTATAGCCAATACAATCAGTTCATACTGTGAGCATAACAGATATGGTTTTTTGAAATCTATTCTAGCTATTCGTAAACCCAAATAAGGATCATGGAAACTATCCCTATCTACTACAGATTTCAAACGTTTTAAAGAATGCATGAACATTGCTTAAAACTATCCCTATCTAGTATGAAACTAAATGTGTAATTATGGGCGCTACTTTGGGGGTTAATTAACGGCAAGATAAATGTACATTATTGCAAAAAAAGCGAATATCAGCAATAATCACATGCGCACCATAAAATTTGCAAAAACGGGGATAATCGAAAAAACAATGATTAAATTTTGTTACTTACTTTGGGGCCTTGAAAGAGTCTTCAACTTGATGTCACAACTTACATGTTATCACCTACAAAAACAAACAAAGATACAGCTTCAAAAACAATTGCGACGACTTCCATTTTGGTGCGCATAAGATAATAGGAAAATAAAAGGTCTCCATAAGTAGTATGTTTAATAGTAATAATGAAAAAGAAACAAACAACAAGTATGAATATGAAGATCAAGTTAATTAGCAAAGATGAACAACATCAATTTAATAGTAGTAAACTCCCAATGATTGTTTATTTTTGCAATCATCTCTAAACTATTAAGAAAAACCAATTCACCAAAACCCCCTAGTTTAAACTTCAACTCTAACTTTTTTCCCTAATTCCTTCAAACCCATTGTCATTTTGATTGCTATGTATGCTCCAATGGTTGTATTGATACAAAGGACATTAGAAATAGCCTTCTTTAATGGTCTTCTGGGTTAACCATTATTAGTGGCTTAACTTTAAGCACTTTGATTTCTATGTATGCTCCAATGGCTGAGTATATAAAGTGAATGCAAGACACTGTCAGAAGGAACTTAAAATCCAATTTCTGAAAGATCCACTTATTCATGATAATCACAGTAACATTGAAATCCCACCATTGCAATATAGCTAAAAACGACCGAATCACACTCTACTGACACAATCTACTCTCCTCCATTGATCCCCAACTCTTCAAACCCAAGATCACCAAGACCTTAATAAAAAAGCAATCAATCACACATGAATCTTGCTCTACCACTATACGATTACAGAGGTTAAGAGAGTTTCGATTATAAAGTAATCAAAGTGAAGACTCAAAACGCTTAATCTATCTATTATATATAGTTTAATCACATCAATCTACAATAGAATTAAAATTTGAAATAAAACTTATTGGAAGATTAAAGAACAAGCAAATCAACAAATTCGAGAGCAGCAAGTGAGCAAATACATTGAGGAATTTGAGAAGCAATTTACTAACCCATCGTTGAGATCAGGAAATAAGAGTTTCAGTTTCAGGTTTAGGGTTTGAGATCAAGTGTGTAGAGATTTTGAGTCTTCTTCCTTCTGTTTCTATTCCCTCTATTTCTACTCGGTTTCAGTTTGTAAACAATAGCGACTCCAAGAGAGAAAACGAAAATATTGGAGGGAAGCCAAAAATTAGAGCCAAATTAGAAAACAAAAATAAACTACAGGCTCTAATTTTATTTGCCACAGATAAAATCTGTGTCTAATAAACTTCACATAAAATTTGTTGCAAAAAAAATAAAAATCTATGGCAAATTGACTGTTTTGGTGTAGTGAATACGAAGCAAAAAGGGTTGATTTAACAAATCATCCTAAAATTTTGAAATGCATTTAACAATGGAAAACATTTCTTTTTTGATTGTGGAATAATTGTTTTGAGTAGTTTTCCACTTTCCGGATGTAAAACAAAGTTATTCTTCTTTTTGCGAAGAAGGATTCCTTTGTTTTAATATTTCGCCAAAACCTAAGTTAGAAGCATATGCATCAACAATCTTTTACCATTTAGGATTAGCTAATCCTAAGCATGAGAGTTGTTTAACTTTTAATTTGATTTGTTGAACAGATTTGGTGTGTATAGAGGTCCAAGGGGTAAGATTCTTATTTAGTCTATTATATAAAATAACACTATCCTAGGCCAAATTCTGGTAGTAGTCTGCAAAATAATTGAGACTGCCAATGAATTTTTGTAATTGAGTTTCTCTTTAATTTCATCTTAAAATTTTAAGGCAAACTCAATACTCCTGTTTATAGGAATAATCAATCCTTTAGTAATATTATGTCCTAAAAATCAAACTGTTAATTAAAATAATTTTATTTTAGGAGCAGAAACAACCAGACCATTTCTGCGGATAACATCCTTAAAGATCTTTAGATGTCTAAAGTGTTGATCAATAGAATTAGAGAATAAAAGGATGTTATCAATATAAACAATACAGAAGTCCGAATAAGGAACAAAAATATCATTCATAATATTCTAAAATTCAGATGGAGCATTTTTTAAACCAAAGGGCATGACATTCCATTCATAGTGACCAAATGGAACTGTAAATACAGTTTTATATTTATCTTTCTCAGTTATTTGAATTTGCCAATATCCTAATTTTAAGTCAAATTTCGAGAAGATAATCGCATTATAAAGACGATTTAAAAGATTTTTTTATTCAGAATTGGATAACGAATCCATTTGAGGGAGTTGTTAAGAGGTTTATTATTGACAATAAGTCTAGGAACACCTCATTCCTTTTTAGCATTCTTGTTAACATAGAAGACTGTACAGCTCTAGGGAGAATAATTATTTAGGATAAAGTTTTTGTTAAGTAGATCCTGAATCTCATTTTTACAGAGTTTGAGATATTCAGAATTCATCTAGCAAGGCCGAGCCTTAGTAAGAATTTGAGTTTTCTCATCAAAATCCTGTTTGTAAGGTAGGGAAACAACATGTTTCTTTCGGTCCTAAAAAGCATTAAGAATATCACTACAGACCTCAGTAATAAATTATTTTTCCAGTTCATTAATTCTGATCTTCATCTCAGAGGATTGAAGTTTGTAAGAAATATCCATGATTTGGAATTCTTCTTTGAGAAAATTCATATTGTTTTCCTTAAAGCCAAGCATGGTTTTGAGTTCTTTAATTATTCTGGTTTTAGGATCTCTAATAAATTCAAAAATAATTTCTTGACCTTGGAATGTACAAAATATCCCTTTCTGATCAATCTTATATAGAGGCATAAGAAGATTTAGAAATAGGGTGCCCAATATGACTTGTTATTGTAGATTTCTTACTAAAAGAAAGGTAGATGGAATACATGTACCTTTATTGCAGATAAAAACTTTTGAAAGTTTGTACTGGATATTCATCCTATTACCACTAGCAGAGGTAATAGATTGGACTATTTTTTCAAAATACTTGGTAGGAACCAAGCCTTCTTGAATACAGTTCAGGCCAGCTTCACTATCTACTAGGGCTATGATATCTTTAATGGTATATTAATTTTTTATTACCAGGGTAACTTTGATAAACCATTTCTGAGAAGTAATGTTTTTGGAGAAGATAAAGATAGGGGTTATCTTTCTTCTAAATGCTTTCATTATTAGATTAACTATCTTGAATCTTGTGTTTGTTCTTTTGACAAAGCTGTAGATGATTGATTTTATCATCCTGTGCCTGAACAGAGATTTTTAATCGTTTAATTTCAGATTTTAAGAGATTGATTTCCTTACGAAGGTCCTGGATAGTGATAGGTTTATCATGTTCCACGGATTTTAGGACATCCCAGAAATTATAATATCTATTTAATACTTCTAGCAGTTCTGGTTCTATTTTAGGCTTTGAGCTATCTTGAAGCATCTGTTGAAGATGAATACTAATAAATTTAGTTCTTGCTTCTGGGTCAGAAATTTTATCCGCAATAGATAAATTTTCACTTTGATTAGTAGTTAGAGTATCAATGTTTAAGCCATTCATTTTAATAATGGATTTTCAGTAATCCTGAGGATTGGATTCTGAATACTTGTTGCAAGGAGTTCCTTCTCCAGCAGAGGAGGGGTCACTTTGGACTATTTCATTGACTTCCTCGTTACTGTCTGAAAAATTTTCTTCAAAAGTGGTGTTAAGTAATAGTTTACTTAAATTGATGTTTTAGTCCTTCATCCAGTTGTAGTTCTTGCAACATCCTCTTAGTGCAACACTTATTTGCCAAGTTTCCCATTTTACCGTACTTGTAGCAGGTGCGGGTTTTAGATTTTTTGGAAGAGCTGGTATGCGATTTATATCTCATATTTATCTTTCTCTTTCTATGTTTTTGGTAATAAGAATCATTTGAATCCTTATATCTCTTCTTACTTTTTTTTGGAAGTGAGCAGAATGTTTTGCACTCTTCCTATGCTTCTTAGGATAAGTGACAGGAAGGTCATAAGCAAACTGGCGACAAAACTCACCAATTTCCTTTTCTCCTATTAAATTATATTTTTTAGATTGGTACTGTAATTTCATATTGTTACATATACTAAGACCAACCTGAGTACAAATATTGATGAGATGACCATAAGTATTCTCATGGTAGGGTATAAAATTACCATCATGCTGGCCTTTCAGCTTTTGACAAGCCTTTTCTTCAAATAAAGGTGGAAGACCATCAATGAATTTGGCTTTCTAATATTCCGTATTGGCGTCACTCCTCTGCACCACCTTGCAGATATAAACATCCTTGTACCATCTAAAATAGGTTAGAGAAAGACATAAGATTTTGTAAAAATTCTTTATTTCTCTCATGCCTCTGAGGTGAGAGTCCCACAAAGTGTATAATTATGGTTTAAGCAAGAAAGTAGACAGCATCCTTAATAGGAATATTACTAGTTCCTTCAAATTTAACTGCCGCAAGGATCTCTTATTTTTGATATGAAGTGATTACATTATCCTACTAGCCTTTAAGACTTCCTGTGAAGCCGTTGGCAATAAATTTTGCCACGTTGTCATCATCATTACCAACAACCTTGCAGATAGAGGCATACATATGCATTTTTATAAATAACTTCATAAATTTGATGTTCAAACAATCCATCTATATTCCATTCATAGACTGTCCTTCCATTATAGGAATTTTGATTTTGGAAAGAATCTTCTTCAAATAAAAGATCTAGAGGTATAGGTCTTTTATAATAAGTTTTTAATAGGGATGGTTCATATTCTATCTTATGAGGGCTTGCCTCAATGGCTTGGATTTGATTATTTGATTCACAATCAGATGACTCTGAGGTATTTTCTGATGTGAAGTTCTTATCCAGAGTGTTGACACTAAGATTTTTGAGTCTATCAGCCAGAAGGTCAACAAATTTAAAATCTTGAGAATCGGAAAGCTTAAAGTCATGGACAAGAAGGGTTGGTTTAATATCATTTTTGTATATGCTAGAGGATGTACTTGCAATATTGTTAGAAGAATTTTGACTACTATTTCTTTGGACTTGGTCTTCGTTATGATTTAGCTGATTACCAATCGTTTGATGACTCAAATTTACCTAATTATTTTGTTTGATAACTAGATTAACATCAATTATCTGGTTGTTAGGATGAGTAAAGGCGTTGATCTCCAAAGGCTTGAAGCCAGAACTCTCTTTGATTAAATGGAGAGATTCAGGGGGAGGGTGAACATATTAGACTTATGTACCATTTGCTTTTACTCATTTCTTAGTAAAATCTTCCATATTACTGATAAGGTACTGTTGGTAAGGGTACCATCTTGTGAACCATTCACAAAATAATATTACCTTTTGGCTTTTTATAATCCCAAGGTAATATAATTCCTTGATTAAAGCCAATTATTCCCTACTAAATGTTTAGAAATACCATGTCCTACACTTTTCATAACTGGAAGACATGAATTCTCCACTGATAAGCCGGCGAATATATGAATTAGGGCTTAAATCCATAAATACCTAAACATAAAAGCTCGCCTCAGATGTAGGAGAAGTAGGTCTTTCTCTTTCTACTTCTGGACTGGTACTGGTAGAGGTATCAGTATAGACTCCATAGGGAATCTGCTGATCAGACACCCAAATTCCTTTAAGGATAGGTTCAGATGTGGAGTTCCTAGACACAGAGGGCCGAGAAGAAGGACAATAAGCCTGGTAAAGAATATTTTCTTCTCTTGCCATTCTATAAGATATACTCCTACCAAGGGAGAGTTTGATTGAAGTAGAAGCAAATGTTACTTTAACATCTCCGTCAGGAGTTTGGGTAATTTGACTAACCTGGTTATTAAACCTAGGTCGTGGAACCACTTCCTTAGACAGTGTCCATTCTGTTGGGATAGCAAGCTCATTCCAATATATAAGCCATTTGACAGTAATAGTCGTCAAACAGTTACTGTGTACAACTACAGTTTTACCTGGTTAACTTTTGGGAATAGCACTTGGGTATAAAGTATTCATACCCTTATAGTGAATCTGGTAAATAACTGCTATAACTTCTGCTCTCGGGATAAAATCGTATCCCTGTGTTTGAATTCGTAGACTCACAATATCAAACATAGATTTATCTATAAAAGATAAGGTTAAATTGGGATACATATCAAAATAAATTGGTCCATGACATAGACTAGTTTAAACAATTCCCATAAGAAATGATTTAAACTCTTTACTTTCTCATCCCTAAAGTATGCGAGAATACTAGAATTAATTCCTAGGAGAGTTAAAGGTTTGAATGCAACTTGGATACATCCAATATATATATAGTTATATTTTTTTAAATACCTTTTCATATCTGTATGGTTAAGTAATTTCAAGGTATGACATTCACTGTCAAGAGCTATTGACAGCTCCATAATTTTGATATTATCTTGACTGATAAAGTTAAACATACATTTTTTGTAAATTAATATGGACTTGATAGATGGTATAGTTCATTGATTCAATTGTTGAGTTCGTTCAAACCAAACTAATTATTAGTTTTTTACAGATTATTGGTCTTCATGAGACCTATTTATTTCTTCCATATGTGAAATATAGATTACATGGAAATGTAGTGTCATATAAGGATGTTGGTATGGTTACTGTTAATCATCTTCCTTGATAAAGATGCTTAAGCAGTATAATATGAATTAAAGTATCAGGTACACATCTGTTAATGATTTGCTGGTAGAAAATGTCAACTTTTAGGACAACCATGCCATACGTGACTTGGGTGACGTCCCATACCTTTATTTCCAAATCAGACTATACTGTGAAGCATGCTTGTCAAAAATAGAAGATAAACAATATGCATACTTAGTTCTTATATAAGATTGAACATACCTATGCATACTTAGTTCTTATATATATATGACAATTCTATACCCTACCATGAGCATATTTATGGCCATCTTATCAGTATTTGTACTCAGGCTGGTCTTAGTATCTATAATGATATGAAATTACAATACCAACTTAAAAAATAAAATTTAACAGGTAAAAAGGAGATTGGTGAGTTTTGTCACCAGTTTGCTTACGACCTTCCTGTCACTTATCCAAAAAAGCATAAGAAGAGTGAAAAATATTTTTCTCACTTTGGAAACAGAAGTAAAAAGAGATATAAGGATCCAGATGATTCTTATTATCAACATAGAAAAAAGAAGACATATGAGAGATAAATCTAATACCAGCTCTTCTAAAAACTCTAAAACCCATTCCTGCTACAAGTGCGGTAAAAAGGGGCACTTGACAATCAAGTGTTCTACTAAGAGGATGTTGCAAGAACTCCAACTAAATGAAGGACTAAAACTTCAATTAAGTAAACTATTACTTAGCACCACTTTTGAAGAAAGTTTTTCTGACAGCAACGAGGAAGTCAATGAAATAGACCAAAGTGACCCCTCCTCTGCTGGAGAAGAAGCTCCTTGCAACAAGTATTCAGAATCTAATCCTCAGGATTACTGGAAAGCCATTGTTGAAATGAATGGCTTAAACATTAATACTCTAACTACTAATCAAAGTGAAAATTTATCTATTGTGGATAAAATTTATGACCCAGAAGCAAGAGCTAAATTTATCAGTATTTATCTTCAACAAATGCTTCAAGATAGCTGAAAGCCTAAAATAAAACCAGAACCGCTGGAAGTACCAAATAGATACTATAATTTCCAGGATGTCCTAAAATACATGGAATATGATAAACTTATCACTATCCACGCCCTTCGTAAGAAAATCAATCTCTTAAAATATGAAATTAAACAATTAAAAATCTCTGTTCAGGCCTAGGATGATAAAATCAATCATCTACAGCTTTGTCAAAAGAACAAACACAAGATTCAAGATAGTTCACCTAATAATGAAAGCCTTGAGAAGAAAGATAACCCCTATCTTCATCTTCTCCAAAAAATTACTTCTCAGAAATGGTATATCAAAGTTACCCTGGTAATAAAAAATTAATATACCATTAAAGATGCCATAGCCCTAGTAGATAGTGGAGCTGACCTGAACTGTATTCAAGAAGGCTTGGTTCCTACCAATTATTTTGAGAAAATAATCCAATCTCTTACCTCTGCTAATTGTAACAGGATGAATATCTAATACAAACTTTCAGAAGTTTTTATCTGCAATAAAGGTACATGTATTCCATCTACCTTTCTTTTAGTAAGAAATCTACAATAACAAGTCATATTGGGCACCCCATTTCTAAATCTTCTTATGCCTCTACTTAAGATTGATCAGAAAGGGATATTTTGTACATTCCAAGGTTAAGAAATTATTTTTAAATTTATTAGAGGTCCTGAAACCCGAATAATTAATGAACTCATAACCATGCTTGGCTTTAAGGAAAACCATATGAATTTTCTCAAAGAAGAATTCCAGATCATGGAAATTTCTCACAAACTTTAATCCTCTGAGATGAAGATCAAAATTAATGAACTAGAAATACAATTTATTACTGAGGTCTGTAGTGATATTCCTAATGCTTTTTGGGACCGAAAGCAACATGTTGCTTCCCTCTGCTACAAACTGGATTTTGATGAGAAATCTTAAATTCTTACTAAGGCTCGGCCTTGCTAGATGAATTCTGAATATCTCAATCTCTGCAAAAAGGAGATTCAGAATCTTCTTAACAAAAACCTTATAAAAAGAGTTACTCTCCATGGAGCTGTACAGTCTATGTTAACAAGAATGCTAGAAAGGAACGAGGTATTCCTAGACTTGTTGTCAATTATAAACCTCTTAACGACTCCCTCAAATGGATTCGCTATCCAATTCCGAATAAAAAAGATCTGTTTAATCATCTTTATAATGCGATTATCTTCTTTAAATTTGACTTAAAATCAGGATATTGGCAAATCCAAATTACCGAGAAAGATAAATATAAAACTGCATTTACAGTTCCATTTGGTCACTATGAATGGAATGTCATGCCCTTTGGCTTAAAAAATGCTCAATCTAAATTTTAGAATATTATGAATGATATTTTTTTCCTTATTCGAACTTCTATATTGTTTATATTGATGACATCCTTTTATTCTCTAATTCTATTGATCAACACTTTAGACATCTGAAGATCCTTAAGGATGTTATCCGCAGAAATGGTCTTGTTGTTTCTACCCCAAAAATAAAACTATTTTAATTAACAGTTCGATTTTTAGGACATAACATTACTAAAGGACAGATTATTCCTATAAATAGGAGTATTGAGTTTGCCTCAAAATTTTAAGATGAAATTAAAGGGAAAACTCAATTATAAAGATTCCTTGGCAGTCTCAATTATATTGCAGACTACTTCCAGAATTTGGCCTAGAATAGTGTTATTTTATATAATAGACTCACAAATAATCCTATCCCTTGAACCTCTGCATACGCCAAAGCTTTTCAACAAATCAAATTAAGAATTAAATAACTCCCTTGCTTAGGATTGGCTAATCCTCAATGCTAAAAGATTGTTAAAATAGATTCTTCTGACTTAGGTTTTGGAGGAATATTAAAACAAAAGAATCCTTCTTCACAAAAAGAAGAATTACTTCGTTTTACATCCAGAAAGTGGAAAACTGCTCAAAACAATTATTCCACTATCAAAAAAGAAATGCTTTCCATTGTTTAATGTATTTCGAAATTTTAGGATGATTTGTTAAATCAACTCTTTTTGCTTCATATTGATTGTAGTTCGGCTAAAGATATCCTAGAAAAAGATGTCAAAAATTTTGTGTCTAAACAGATATTTGCCAGATGGAAATCTGAACTATCTACCTCTGATTTCTCCATCGAATATATTAAAGGAAATTAGAATTCCCTTCCCAATTTTCTAACCAATATTTTTTACAGGAACTTGCAACCTCCTGATCCAGGTTGGAGTCAAAACAATGAAAAAAAGACCTGAAGAAAACTGCTAAGGATGTCCTTAAGCAGGAACCAATGAAAATTGTTAAAGATGCCTTTAAACAGGACATCATCTATCAACAGAAAACATTGGTTAAGGAAAGTATCTTAACCCTTTGTTTTGATGATCTTAAACTCAATCAAGATGTTTTGTGTCTCAATGAACGATATTTTTCTAGTCAAAATTATATGGCTCAAGACAATCGTTATCGATATGTCTATGAGGTCATATTAATCGAAACAGCATTAACTCAAATTGAGCATCATCATGTCAATCCAAAGGATATAAGAAGCCCTATAACACACTCCAAGTGTTATATTACAAGGGTTATGCACGTATCCGAATGGGGATTTGATCATAGCAAATCTTGATCTCTAAAACTCAATGGCCAGTAATATTATTATTGAGATTATATCCAACCCTGGCACTATACTTTTTATTATCAGAATCCCATCAGGAAACATACTTGGCTTTTCTGCATTAATCTGAACATCATCAAATGATTAGTTTTCCCCACTTGGTTCCTTAATTGGTAGGAAAAAATGGGACCCGACTTTGATATTTTACCAAAGTCCCTTCAAGAACTATTCACCATATGGTACAATTTTCCCCCGAAGCTTAAGGAAAAAGCTGTACAAAATCCACCTATCGAAAGAAATACCCTATGGTATTTCACAAAATTTCAGATCACATAGGTTTAGAAATGGGATCTTGAACTTTGCTTTAATGACCTGAAACTACCCATTCTATAGATAACCTTCCTCTATAGATGGTGGGGATGGGTTTGAAGCTGAGAGAATTGCTGAAATAATCAACAAAATAACCGAAGAGTATGCTTTATCTTATAAGGCAGAAAAACATATAACAATCAGAACATTAGTCTCCTCGACAAATGTCTTTCAACTGCCAATGGCTTCCATTAAGGACCGATAGCCTAATTTATCATCCAAGGAACAGCAAGTCAAAGTCATGCAGACTTTGAAAGAATAATTTTTGGAAGCCACCACACATGCCTCATCACATGCATCTAACATTCAAAAAGGTAGTGGAAGCTAGGATCAACAATACTGCCTAGCAGAAGCAAGACCCTTATGAGGATGAGGATATGGCATCCTTAAAATCTATAGACCCAACAATGGAAGACTATTGGGATGCTATGATTAAAGTCCAAGAACACCAATACTGCCACCACACATGCAGACTTTGAATGAACAATTTGTGGAAGCCACCACAGATGCTTTATCACATGCATCTAATATTCAATAAGGTAGTGGAAGCCAGGATCAGTAATACTGCCTTGCAGTAGCAAGACCCTTATGAGGATGAGGATATGGCATCCTTAAAATCTATAGACGCAACTATGGAAGACTATTGGGATGCTATGATTAAAGTCCAAGAACAGAAGATCAAAACCACAACGAAAGAGAAAGCTGCGAAACCTTGGCATTCAGTACCGAACATAAAAGTTACAGCAATTTACTACAGTATTTTTACTACAGTAAATTACTACAATATTTTACTACAGTAATTTACTACAATAATTTGTCTTTACCTGCCGACGCATAAAACCAAAAGCAGCATCTTTTCACTACAACAATTTGTCTTTACCTGCCGACGCATAAAGCCAAAAACAACAATGACTTTTTCTGTCGACGCATAAAGACAAAGCACCGACGCATGAAGTTAAAGAAAATCTTTACTTTATCAGAAGATAAGATCAAAAGAATAGGATTTGGTTTCCTACTAGCTACTAGTATAAAAAGGGTCTCAGATCCCATTTGTTAGGCAAGTTTTTTCTTTTCAAGTTTTTCATTTCTCCCCATATCTCATCTGTAAACGCCTCTTCTATCCTTTGTGTCTACCATTTCTCTGTAAGTATTTTATAAATATTTCATAATAAATAAAAGTTTGTTTATATTATTCTTGATAAGTATTCACAATCTCTGCACACACACCGCTGAGGGTGTCTAAGTTCCATTAGAGGGACCTTAGGGTCATCTCTGGGTTAGTTTCCTTTTAGCTATAATTTTATATAATAGTTTTATTTATTTAATTTAGCTTTTTATTGCTTATATCGATCTTACTTTTCATTGATATATATGGGATTCAATCAAAAAAAAATTCTAAGCATAAACTATCCCACAAAACAAAACTAATAAGTATAAATCAGAGAAGGAAGATAAACCTCATGACTACAACTTCGTCTTTGCTACAACTCCTCTAGTACTCTCCTGAACAATAAATTAAAACTTCGAAATCAAGAAATGAGAGAGAGAGAGAGAGAGATAGTACCTTTGTTGTGGAGAGAGTAGACGAGACGTGTTGTTTCTCTATGAAATTATTACAAAGTAAAGAAGAAATTAGTGTGATTTCATGAATAATTGATGAAAGAAATGATTTGAGATGTACTAGAAAACCTCATTTTGTTTCTTTGGTTAATGTAATTGGATTGTGTGTGAGAGAGAATCTTGATTTCGTGAAGAAGAAAATTAAGAAGAGAGTCGGTTGTTGCATGGTTGTGAGAGAGATTTTCTAATTGCAGAGAGATAAAAAGTTTTTTTTATCACTTAAGTTTTAAAATAAATTAGATAAAAATGCCAAGTAAGTTAGAGCCTGCGCCAACCGATTTGGAGCGGTAATCTTGCGGCTAACTTAAATACCCATCCTGAAAAAGTATGTTTCTTTAACCCTCGTTATATGTCAATATTTATCATATTTTTAGCCTACGTGGCTGGCTAATTTAACAGAACTTAACCTGGTGTGGGGAGGTCATACTCAAAAAAAGAGTGAAGCGGACTTTAAATGCTCATGCGTTATTTACTAATCTACATGGATTAAAAATCACCGCTGCAACCCAAAATTTTATTTTCTATCTCTACTTGTTTCCCTGTCCCTCCTCTTCGACTAAAAGCAATAGAGAAGTTGGAACTCTACCACTTCTCACAACTCAGTATCTTTGAACCCACTGCCATCTTCATCTTCGCAAATCAACAACAAAGCACAATGAAATGATGAACTAAAGAGTTTCCAAGTCATGAAAAATGGAGTACAAATTGACTCAGTATGTGTTATTCGCCAAATTGAAACCAGAAACCTTCGATTACGGAGCTACAATAGTAGAAACAAAACGACGATTGAGAGAATTGCGATGTTTTGTTGATCTCACTTTATCACCATCACATCAGGACACCACAAATGCAGATAAAAAGATGAAATTTAGTTATGAGAGTATAATTTTCCAATCAAGATCCTCTAAATATCAAAAGCTAGAGAGAAGGTTTTGATGGTACATGCGATAAAGGGTTTTGTATAAAAAGAGAAGACAAAGATTAGTGTGTGAAGAGAGTCACGACATATTATTGTTGCCTGCGCAGACTTCTTTTGTTTGCCCAAGTAAGCAAATCCCAAACCCAACGGCTGGGAGACCGGAGTTTTGGTTGGGGTTTTTTTTTTTGTCTGACTGGGTGGGCAGACAACCCAACCAATACCCAACTGCTGGAGATGCTTTTATTACAGCTACTGAGACTCAATAGAGTTCAATTCAAAGCCATCACTAATTCAAAATGACGGTTACTACAAAACCATCCATTCGGAAAGTCTAATTAAGCAAAATAAGAGAAAGAGAGAGATGATGAAAGCTTCAGAGATTGTTGCTGCTTTGAGTCCGTTACCTTACCCAGAGGGAGGTTTCTACACAGAGACATTTAGAGACACTTCAATCTCTCTTCCAAAATCTCAACTTCCACCCCAATGTAAGCACAAAACCATACTTAATCTTAATTTATATAAATAATTATATAAATCACTTTATATGCTTGTTACTGAAGTTCAAAGTTTGTACCCTTTTATCATCTATTATGTTGATTATCCATCTTATGAACTGAGATGTATATCCCCGTTTTATTTAGGTTTATAATATGCACATTGTAGCTTAGGCTTTTAACTTTTGAAAATAAAACCCAATTCCAATGAAAAATGTTAAAACTTAAAAGATAATCCCAAAATAAAATTTTTGGACAACTCCATGTAGAAACAATACATTTTTTATGTGCAGTTGATGGACATGTCATAGAACTAAACAGAAAATGAGCCATACTGTGGTGCTTTGACCACAAAACTAAATGTCTCGTCAAAGTGTGAAGGATGACTAATGGTAAGGCCGGTGTATGGTTTCTTATGACGACGATCTCCATCTTGTGTACGAGTGACCATCGAATGTATAGGAATAATGAGTGCAGATATAGCATTATTAGTTGCTAATACTGGAGAAACAACTGAAGTAGGAGGTGAGGGAAGTTCATTATTTAAGGAAGATGGTATCTCTGTTGGTAAGTTACTACTAGATGGGATAAGGCTTGGATTGTGACTTGAAGTTGGTGGAAATGATTGTTGTAAGGTGTTTTAGGGAACATTAGTTTGAGGAGCTCAAATAAAAACCCTGAAGATATGCCAATTAGGAACATAGTTGAACTATAAGATCATCTCTTAACAAATTTAGTCAAATTTGTAGTACTCCACGTAAGGAGTTTTTAGTTTTTATTGATAAAAGAGGGTCTACCATCAAACCATTCTTTAGTGAGAAGAAGTAATCTAGCAGCTCTATTGTCACTGTCATCTGCAATAAAGTTACACTCTCTCCAGGAGTGCTTGAATCTTATCTGTATTTGATATGAAATGTAACTCCATTTGGCTTGGAATTTCCAAGGAACATTGTTGTACTGAAAAAGCTTTGATTTCTGCCTGTGAATCAATCAAAAACTAGAAATATCTGAGTCTCCATGCTCATGAGCAGCAAATTGGGAAGATACATTAGCGTTACACTCAGCATAGTATATGAAGTCTGGACCCCAATATTCTCAGTCAGAACACCAATAACCTCCCCAATATAAATAGTAAACACAGCTCCAGAGCTAGCCATTCCTGGATTAGCAAGCCTACAACCATCACAGTTGATCTTACCTTCATACCAGGGGAGTTCCCAAGCACAAGATCTAATCCTTGGAGCTCTCCTGTATTTGAAAGGAACTTTGAGTTTATGTAGTATATCCATCTCTGCAGGATTGCTTTTCATGTAACCCTTAGAATTTGTAGTAGCTTAATTGATTGAGGAAGGCATATCGGCCATGACTGACCTAATTGTTGGAGCACACTCATCATGAGCTATCTTATATCTGCACATCCCGATAACATTAGTACTGGCTAGTACACTATTAACCCAAATGTCCTCCATATTTGAATTGAAGGAACTAACAAGCTTGAAAATATGTATAAGGGACCAGGTTGAGATAGAGAGATTGAATTGAGAGCTTAACCAACTCCATATGTATTTAGAAAATGGGTAGTAGATAAAGAGATGTTGAATATTCTCTACCTTTCGCTTGGAGACTCTACATTGAGAGGCTAGTGAGATACCTATTGTCTACACTTTAACATTAACTGGGACAACCTTCTGGATAACTCTCCATGCAAGATTGGAGTGTATAGGAGAGCAGTTAGATCTCCACAAATATTCCAGCAGCAAATAGTAAACTTCTTTCTGATTTGTTCATGAGCTGACTTGGTTGAGAAGTTTCCCTGAAGATCAGGCTTGTATATACACTTATCAGTCCCAGCATGATTAACAAAGATATCTACAAGGTTAACTCCTGCTTTAGCAAGAAGCTGCGAGAGGCATTCTGATCAGGATTCCAACCATTATTAGTTGAAAGATGTGAGACCATAGTTTGGAGATGACTTCGCTAAATGTAAGAAAAAGAATAAACCTCTTTAAGATCTCTAAGGTCAGTCCAGCTGTCAGACCATGCATACACTGTAGAACTATCACCCAGGTTGGAGAAATACTCCTGAAGATAAAGTTGTAGGTTCAATAGGACGAAACCAATGGTCATGAAGAGTTGTAGAAGTCTTAAAAGGTCATGTGGCAAAATTTGGGCAAATGAAAACACATCTTCATCAAATCGAACTTGGCGATAAAGATCGATTCTACGAGACAACATAATCTGGAGCACGGTCAAATAATAACTCGTAGGGTGATCGATGTCTCTTAGTAGGCGAAAGAAGGTTAATTAGAAAAACAACAATGGATAACGCCCCCATCCAGAACTTGTGAGGTATAAGGGCTTGATGAATGAGCTTGAGTCCGGTTTCAATATGCCAATGCTTTTGCTTGGAAACCCCATTTTGCTTGGGCGTGTAGGGACATGTAATGCGATGTTGAATGCTGTTGTTTATGAGAAAACAGGCGATACGATTACATACTCATTGCCATCTTCTGATTAATTTTTTTTGGTGCCATATTATTGGTTTTCAACAACTAATATTAATTTATAAAAATGTTCGAAACATTCTGATTTTGATCGAGAGGATAAATCCAATATATTTTGAAAAACATCAGCGAATATAAGATAATAACGATGACCCCACGAGACAATTCGGGAGCTTGGTCCCATAAATCAGAATGAATAAGATGTAATGGTGACAATGAACGTGAAGTACACAACGTAAAATATAAGCAATCTGGATGATTGATGACCTCAAAACATTATTTCACTTATTGATCACTAAACGATAAAGAGTTTAATATAATTTTATTTTTTTGGGTGGGGGGTGCTAGCTTGTTTGTGCCAACTAGTAAGGCTAAAGTTCTTTTTGGGTGGGGGGTGCTAGCTTGTTTGTGCTAGTTGGGGTACGTGTAAAATGTCGTTTAATAAGATTGTAGATGAAAATATTAGAATATTGGTAGACTCGTATCACCAATACTTTTAATGAGAGTATTACCATTGGTAACGCGGGCAACTGTAACTTGATTGGAACCACAATAGTCATGACGATTAGGAAAGGATAAAACATCTGAGGTCATATGATAAGTGGCACATGTAACCGGAAACCAAGTCGAATCATATGAAGAGGATGAAAAATTCATCGCATAAAGGGCAGCGGAGAAATCAACTTAATTCATATGTTCGCTTGTTGCAAACATTACAAAAATCAGAGGATGAGTCATGATATCAACGATTTGTAGTCATGTCACCGTGGTGGCTTCCATGCTTTTCTATGTATACCCACGACCATTTTTATTTGATTAAAAACCCCGATCATTACCACGACCTTGATATTCACCACGACCTTGATAACCCCGATACTCACCACAACCTTCATAATCACCAGTAATCTCCTCGACTGTTGTCATGTCCATATTCACGATTATTGCCACGCCCACGAGAGACTTAAGAGTGCTGTTGTCTAGCGATCTCCTATTGGTTGGTGAAACAACTCTAGTCGTTTCTCTCAATTAAGAAACATGCTATTGAGTTCTTCAAAGGTGGGTGTAGAAGACATCGTTTGAATAGAAGTAACAATGATGTCGAAATCTCTCCTAACTATATATAGATATAAGTGGTTACAATCTTGAGAGATTTTGTCTCAATTAGAGGAGATATCTTAGGAGAGAATCAATCACAATTACAACTACAGAATCTCTAGAAAATCAATGAGTTATACACTAGCAGGATAACTCTGTTATCCTAACACCTCTTTTGTATAGGTTTATGATATATGTACTTTTAGTTTAGGCATCTTATTTTAAATAAGCTTTTGAAGCCAAAAACTCTTAATTTTTAAGCAAAACAATGTTTCCTTGCGATGGTCCTGATGGAAGATTAAGGGTCTGCTTGGTACACCAAAAATATTTGCAATCGGAAAATTTCATGTGATTTAACATCTTTTGAACACTAGATTAGTAGATGCTTTCCTCTACGTGAATCCAGTAGATATTAATTACTGGATCATTGAAAACATTTGTGACTGGGAAGAATTCTGGTGTACCAAGCTTAAATCTTGTTGCACTCTTATTTTTCAAGAGTAACTTAATATCCAGCTGTTTCCTTGCTCACTCTGGATGCTCAATTGTCTATACTATATCCTATATGAAATCTGGAGGCCCCCTCTCAGTCAAGTCCATTAGACCAACCTGAGCTTCTTTACTACTTATTTGTGTGTGAAGAATTTCAAAACCATATGCGTCGGTATCATTAGTCATGTTACTAGAGCTTCTTTACTTTAGATTGAAACAAAGATAAAAACCTTTGATCATAATTTTGACCAAATACTTTGGAAGTTGTTGCATCTAGTTAGGAACTTAGGACCCAAGACTCTCTCAGCCACCATGAACATCGATTGAAATTCATTTGGGAAAAATCCTTTTTGCACTGATCTAAACACACTTATGTGTACTATTTGGGAAGTTTATGAATATTCTTACTAAAACTCGTTGAAGTTTACATCGATGATCTCTTGTGCAAGAGGTTATAGTCCAAAGACCATATCACGGATCTCTTCACAATCTTCAACATTCTACATTCTTACAGGATGCAGCTCAATACTGATAACTGTTAATTCGGAGTGCATTCAGCCAAGTTACTCAGCCATCTCATCAGCAAGAAGGGGATTCATGCTGACCCAGATCAAATTCGAGTTCTCCTCAACATGCCCTATCCATGAACAAAGGACGTATAAAAACTTACAGGTAAGATTGTTGCTATCAATCGACTCATCTCTAAGTCTTTCGATTGATGCTGGTGGTTATTCTTACTACTCCAAGGGTATACCAAACAAGGAAAGGTTCAGCCTAACGAAGAGATCCAATGGACAGCAGAATGCGAGGTAGCTTTTCAGAAACTCAAAAGATATCCCATCATGAGCACCTCAGTAGATAATGAGGAATTGATCATCTACTTCGCAGTTGCAGACAATTTTATCAGCTCGGTCCTCGTTAGACTTGAGGGCAAGGTTAAAATACCAATCTATTTCATCAGTAAAACCCTCATTCCAGTAGAAACGAGGTATTCTAAAATTGAGTGACTCCTTCTAACTCTTGTTTATACTTCACAGAACTCAAGCACTACTTCCAAGCTCATTAAGTCAAAGTCATAACGAATTAACCACTCCAGGAAGTTTTGTCTAAATAGAAAAATTACGAAGAGTGCAGTATTGGTCAGTCAGTTTGGAAGAACATGATATCAAGTTTGAACAACGCCATTTAGAAAAAGATCAGGCCGTTGATTTTCTTGCAAATTTTCCTGTGGAAGGAGTACGATCCTGAGCTTACAAAAGAAATTATAAAAGATCTATCCACCAAGCTCTTTGACGAACAAACTGAATAGATTACAAGGAAAGGGTAGAGACTTCTTACAGATAGTTTTGAAGGATCCACAGGGTCAGGATTGGAATCTTACTAATTACCCCTTCTAACGAAAGAATCGAGAAATCAATCCGCTTGGATTTTGAATCTTCCAACAATGTCACAAAGTACGAAACTTTAATTCATGGACTCGACTTAGCACTCGAGCTTGGCATCCTCGAGCTCTCAGACTATATAGACTCTTTACTCATCTTCCACCATTACTCAAAACAGTACAAGAAAAATGACAAGTTGATCGAATATGCAGCCCTCGTTGTCGATAGGATGATCAGATTCACGAAAGAAACTCTCGGCTATTTACCTCGAGGTGAGAACAGACATGCCAATTTCTTGGCTTATTTGGTCGGGGTCTTGGGTACAGAAGCACGATATCTGCAGACCCAGTATTGATCTCCATTCTATTTGCACGATCAGCACTGGGGGCGATGAAGACGAGGATTGGCAAAAGCCTTTTATCGCTTACCTTAGACCAAAGAATAAATGTGATGAGCCCCTTCCAATAAATCCAAAAGAACACCGATAGTTGATCGAAAACTCAAAGCGTTATATAGTTCAGAATGGTCTTTTATATTGCCGATCGGTAACAAGGCCTTATTTCAAGTACCTCTCAAAGAAGAAAGCCGATGGAATGTTTAAAGAATTACATGAAGGAACTTGTGGCTCCCATACTGTAGGCTGATCACTTGCAAACATATCAATTACACAAGGAGTCTTCTGGCTAGGAATGCGCAAGCAAACAGAAGAGTACTCGCGCAAATATGACACATGTTAACGACATAAACACATAATCCGTACTCCTGTACTTGAACTACATGCAATCAAAGTATTCTGACCATTCAAGCGGTAGGCGCTCGATTTCATAGAAGAATTTCCCAATACGCCAGGTAACCGACATTTCTTACTCGTGATAACAGATTATTTTATGAAATAGGTGGAAGCAGTTTCTCTTTGTAGAACTAGTGAAGAAGAGGTCATCTCTTTTATTTGCGAACACATTATCACACAGTTTGGATGCCCCCACCTAATTTGGATCGATAACGGGCCGCAGTTGATTGGTAAAAAGGTCATAGCCTTCTTCAACAAACACAACATCATCCATTTACCATCCAATCTATACTAACCACAAGGCAATGAACATGCCGAAATTACCAACAAAACCATAGTGGATGGACTCAAGAAAAGGCTTCAATCATAGAAGAAAGAAAATTGGATACAAGAGCTTCCTTACGTCTTATTGGTATACTGTACTACTCCACGATAATCAGCTGGTTGTTCCCCCTTCCTCCTAGCTTATGTCATAGAGTACCACCATCCTGTCAAAGATCACAAGCTTACAGACGAAGAGAATAAATTTGAGTTGGCCTACAATATGAACTGGATTGATAAAACTAGGGAACGAGCAATTGCCAACCTAGGTTGATATCATCATATGCTAGCAAGCTCGTACAACAGAAGACTCCTAAGCCGTGAGTTCCAAATCGACGATCTCGTCCTCAGAAAATCCCACAGAACAGAAAAGAAGTACATGCTGGAAAGCTCACAAAAAATTGGGAGGGTCCTTTCCTCATCATTGGCCGTACTGGCCTTGGATCGTACTTTCTCATGATAAAACGAGTCTGAATTCCAAATTCCTGGAATACTAGGTGATTAAAATGATATTATCGTTAAGTCACTCGTTTCTCCATTACAAATTACTCTATTATTGTTATTTACATTTTGAAAGTTAGATTTCCATTTCCAACAGTGTATATTATATTCTACTCAATGAAAACTTTTAAGTTTTTCACACATTACTCTCTACTCACGTAGAATATACTAAATCTCATAGATTGAAGCAAATGTAATACTAGCTTTCAATCGACCATTTATATAAAGATTAAAGCAAATGTAGCACTAGCTTTCAATCAAACATCTATACAAATTAAAGTAAATGTGATACTAGCTTTTAATCGACATTTATACAGATTGAAGCAAAGATAATATTAGTTTTCAATCGCCCATCTATACATATATCAATGATTAAAACGAAGGTATTAATATTTTTCAATTAATGATCTCTTTCAAACACAAGATAAAACAAAATCAAAACTAGCTTTCATTTTTATACATGTCTACAACTACAGAAACTACATGTAATTTTTATAGGTCTTTTTAATTATGGGAGATTAGCTGCGCTTTTCCCTACTCTGGAGGTCGTGCAGCCATAAAATCTGGAGTTTGAGCAGATGCAAGTTGGGAACCTAACTCTATTTCCATGTCGTTCAAGCAATTTTCTCGATTTATATCTATATTACAAATATAGCCTCGAAATGCCACACAATCATGTAAGGTATCCATTTCGAGCTAGGCCTCTTTACTTTTTCCACAAAATAAGCCATGACATCCATTATCTCCCTCGAATGCACCTCTTCCGGGCCAATATTCCCTCGATCAAGCATGACTATCTCAACAAACTGCTTTCTTTGCCTCTGAAAACGCTCTCCTATGTTCTTGTGTAGAGTGTGGTCCAGCTCCGCTAGTTTCCCTAAGCTTTTTAATGCCTCAGTTTATTGCGTTATTGTCCCCGCCGCTTTATCTTGCGCAGCTTTATTCATCGTCCTCAACTTTTCTAATTGAGCACGAAGCTTCACCAACTCCTATTCATTTGCATTACTTCCCCCAACATGACCCTTTTTCAGCAGCTCATATTTCCTCTTGATCACCCCCTCTAACTCTAGCTCTCTTCAAAGGGCAATATCTAACTTATACATACTCTCTCTTAAACGTTTATTCCCTGTCCTTACGAGCTACATCCGCCTTAAACTCTTTAATTCGAGCTGATGGGTTAATCACATCATTCTTGGCAGTCGAGACCTCGGCATCAGTCTTTTTCTTCTTTGACCGCTCTCCGGCCTCCGCCTTCTTGGCTCACGAATCGGCTATAGCCAAATCAGCCTTCAACCTTGCAACCCTCTTATTCAGTTCGTTACACCATTTTTGGGTCAGCCGAAGATCGATATTTTTAGCAGGCAATGCCCCACACAACTGCTCAACCACACTTTCAGAAATGCCAGGTTAGTTCAAACTTTCTTAAGCCCGTTGCTTTCTTAATCATTTCACTCTTCAATTGCTCAACTACACTTTCGGATCTCGCCGGGTCAGCTCAAACTTTCTCAAACTCGTTTACTTTATTGATTATCTGACCCTTCAAATTAGCCACACACTCCCGTAACTCTTTTTATGTTGTTTCTAACGACTTGATACGGTATTGAGCGACATCTATTTTTTTACCTTTTTCACCATCAACAAGCCTATCATGCTTTTGAGTGTAGCTGTTTCAGTCTGCGCCTCCGTGAGCTCTCTTTACACCTTTTAAATTTTAATATTTTTACCTTCAATCTTTTGAGTCAGGCTGTCCACAGTTAGCAAACTGGATCTCTACTTTGACATATTGATACTCCCTATCTTCAAATGCCACTTTAATCCTATCAAATTCAACCCCAAACTCATGATTGTATAGAGCTGTAATGACATATACATATATTTTGGAAGGATAACTTTGCCAATACTTAAGTAAGGATTATGTAACTATTAACTTAAGCACACTGAATTTTACGTGGAAAATTATTCAAACCTAAGAAAATCCATGACTTGAGGTAAGTTTTGGTACAAAATACAATAGTTGCTAATTATTACAATTGCTTGAATACTAAGGACGTAAAAATATCTGAATAGTAGAGTTATGGGTCCGATTAACATATTCTCTGCCTATATTTATAGTAGATATATGCAGTTACAAAAATAAAATAGTTTCCTATTTTGGCGGATAGTGGGCAAACTTTGCTGATCTCCTTGCAACGGCTCTATTTGATCAACCATAATAACAACTTTAGTGGGTCAAGCACTGTGGTCACAGATGTGACATCTTCTTGAATGATGGAATATCTTCTACTAAGTTCCGTTAGCTTCTCCTTATTGAATTTGGGAAATATGCTACTGCAATCATCCCATTCTCGATACAATTACTTGCTGTTGCGTCGAGAAAAATATCAGAATGTGAATGGGTTGTCAAACTCTGTATGAAATCTGTGCTCTGTTATTTTTGAGGTTGAAACTCAAATGATCCTGGTCATTTTATATTCCCGATGAGCATTAATGGTAGGACGCTTGACTGTGGTATTTGTAAAGGTGAGAGTGATGCTATAAATTGATTAGAGAAGGATGGGAAGGTATTCTCTGGCAGACTGTAATGTTGAAGGTACTTGGCCATGGTGATGACACAATTTCAGATGTTGCACAACGGGTTCTTAGGGCGTGTGGTCGTTAAGTATGGTAAGTTGAAGGAGTTGTACTTTGGCCCATTGTCGCTGATATCTTACTATCCGAAATCGGCGGAGCCGAGATATGAAGAAATAATGGAAGTGGAGGCAGAGATTGTTGACGCTGAGTTCTTTTTCCGTGGCCAATTTTATTTTATGTTACTGACGGCCTCGGAGTGCCTGTCTTTGCGAATTAGTCGTTGCTATAATAGAAAATGAAGATGCTTTGGCAGGCAGGGATACCTGTGGTGGCTTCTCCGGGCGTTGTCGTCTCTGCAATCCTCTTGGGTTATGAGATGGTGGTGGTTATAGAGAATGAGGGTGTGGTTGTTTTTCCTTCATGGGAAAATGTATCATACTACTGATGTACAGTAACATGTAGGTCAATCTGTAATATAATCGAAGTAATGAGTGGCAAATGTTAAATGTAGCAGTTACCTTTATGAAATAGAATGCTCTTTGATTTTGTATCGACATAAACATTTTGTCTTCTCGAATAAAATGGAAAATTAGTATCTCGAAGAAAAATGTCGAGCTATGTTGTTTGAATTGTAATAGGATCTCGAAGTGGTATGTGTTGACTGTGTAGGGCCCCCGTAAATAGTTCCCTAGGAAGTGGAGTTGACTGTGTTATCAGTGTGTCAATTGGTAGTGATTGCTGTCTTTGACTCTTGGGAGTTGTAACACGTTGACTTTATCATATAAATACCCCTTGTAGCTTGAGAAAGTCATTTTTAAGATTGTGAGATGGTGATGACGAGGGCGCAGGTTTGGGAGGATGATTTCTGGAATCGTGTGCACGTCAAGTATTGGATGTTGATGAAGTGGTATTTTGGCGACTGATGTATCAATGGTCAAATGGTGGTATCGGTGGAACTGAGCTATGTTTGGATGAGCGAGGGAGAAGTGAAGGTTGCTGAAAAGGACTATCAGTACCATTATGTATTGTAATTCGTGATTGTGAGTCTGTCAGAGTATGTTAATAGTTTAAGGAACCGTGCCAAGGGGTTGGCGAGGGAGGAAGAAGACGTTGCTGCTCGAAATCGTTGAAAAGCATACCCGTTGGTTTCCGTTGTTTGTAATAGATGAATAAACTTATACTGTGTTGCTTTGACTGAGATAAATGACTTTATTCTTGTCAGATTTTTATTGTCGACTTCTTCAATGATAAAAGTTCTCGAAGTATAGTCGTGTATATTTGAACCATTTTCTCTAATGTGATTTGAATTGCGATGGATAAAAATTGTGGTGCTGGATTTCTGAATGTTGAGAACATCTTGATGTTGGGGTAGTTGTATTGTTGAACTTATTTTGAATTTTGAATTGTTGTTACAACTGTCCCAAAAATACAGGAGGGGATTAAAAAAGGAAAGATGTGTGCAGGCTTACGTAAAAAAATGGCTAGGTATTCTCCTGTAGGTGATGTTCTGAGGTATAAGGAATTTGATGTACAATATTTTTTTGTTAGCATAAGAGTTGTTTTGCTGAGGATGGATATTTCAGAGGAGTTAAAGGGATATATAGAAGGTTTGGAACAGTAATTCATGGACTTGTTGGCGTTTAGGAGGCGAAGGGTTAAAGACTTCAAAGAAGCGATCAAGGGGTTACGCTCGAATACTCGAACGGTCACGAATGGGTGCAATGAACAGTCATGTGGGGCCTATAAATAACCTCATGGTTAGCGACTGTTTATACACCACTAATTCGGAAAAATATTGTCCGAGTTCTAACTCTTTGTATTCTTTACTTGCGTCATGCCCACCATTGGTAACGAGGAAATTAGCATAATAATCTAGAGGGCGAAGCTTGCAAAGCAAAGGGATTTAGGAGCAGCACGACTGCAAGGTTAATGACTGTGTTAATTTTTTTTTTTACTTGAATGTTTGTTTGGATATTCTGTGATTCTGTTAAAACCCAATGTTGATATGAACTTAAAGGATACAATGTAGGAGGGAATTTGAGTAATAGCTTGTTTTGTTAGAAAAAAATTTAAGAAACACAATTCTAGGGTTTTATTCAAATTTTTGCTTATTGTTGGTGATATTGGGATGTGCTGGATGGTAAATGGTATCAAAAGTGATAACGGAGTGTTTATAATAGAGGGGCATGAAGTGATGGATGATGGTATGGGGAAGAGAGTTTATTTTGGTCACCGCTGTGATTACGGCGTGACTCTGGGTCTTTCTATCGTGATATTGATATTGTATGATGTTGGCAGTTGTAGCGCCGAATTTCCTACTAAGTGCTATAGCGAGATCCAGTCCATGCAAGATAGCTTCATACTTTATTTTATTGTTGGTGACATAAAATTTAAGTTTGATAGTTTTTTCAATTCGATGGTTAGATGGTGTAACTAGGACGATGCTGATTCCTGATCTTCGTGGTCTAGCAGATCTATTTGTAAAAAGTCTCCATCCTGTACTTCGGGACCATGCATCTGGTTCTGCGATGGAGTCGTTAGCTAGTACTTCTTCGAGTTCCTTCCATTTGGGGTCTTCGACTGGAAAATCTGTCAGAAAATTGGCTACTACTTGTTCTTTTACTGATATTTGTGGTTCGAAAAAGATATCATATTTCCCTAGGAATACAAACCATTGTTAAACCTTTCATGATTTTTACTTTTTAAAGAGTACGAGTTTGAGGGGAAATTTGGTGATAACTTTGATGGGATGGGCTTGGAATTAAGGTCGAAGTTTTTGAGAACTGTACACCGAAGCGAGTAACTGTTTCTCAGTTATTGTATATCTTTTTTTAGTGGGCATGAGAGTTTTGTTAATGAAGTAGATTGGCTTTTCTACCCCATCATCTTCTCGAATTAGGACGTAACTAATGGAGTTATCTGTGGTCGATAAGTACATTGTTAGCACTTTACCATCAATAGGAGTACTCATTATAGGAGAACGCCCCAAATATCTTTTGAGCTCATGGAAAGCCAATTCACTGTCAGGGGTCCAAATAATTTCTTTGGGCTATTTTTTGGATATTGGAGCTAGATTTCCACGAAGAAGGTAAAGAAGTTTACATTGATCAGATGACTTGGAGATCAATCTGTGAAGAGCCACAATTTTTTCAGTAAGCTTTTGTATATATTTTTTGGTTCGGGGAGATAACATTGCCATGAGTGCTCTGATTTGTGCCAAATTTATTTATATTCCCCTCTTACTAACCAGATGTCTTAGAAACTTCCCCGATGCGACACCAAATTAGTATTTTTCTGGGTTGAGTTTCATTTGGTAAGTACAAAGGATGTCGAAGATGGTCTATAAATTGTTGCAATGATCTTCTCGCTTTAAGCTTTTGCAGATCATATCGTTGATGAATACCTCCATGATTTTTCTTAAATGATCTTTAAACATTTGAGTAACAAGTCATTGATAAGTGGTTCATACATTTTTTAATCTAAAGGGCATAATTGTGCAACAGTAGAGACCTCTTTCCGTAACAAATATTATTTTCTCTTGGCCTTCTTTGGCAAGAGAAACCTGATTGTAATCGAAAGCTGCATCCATCATTGAGAGAAGTTCGTGCCCTGCTACAGAGTCGAGGAGTTGAGGGATTAGAAGGAGAAGAAAATTATCTTTTGGTGTGAATTTGTTTAGCTCTGTATAGTCGACAGAGACACTGATTTTCCCTCTTTTTTTTGGATTGCCACGATATTTGAGACCCATTTGAGATATTTTGCTTCTCGAATGAATCCGACTCGAAGGAGTTTATCGATTTCTTCATTAACTGCCTCTAGAAGGTGGGAGGCGAAATTGTGACATTTCTGCACAACTACTTTACTGTCTAGAAGGAGGTTAAGTTTGTAGCATGATATCGAGGGATCGATATTTGGGCATCTCTTGAAAAGACGATACAAAGATATCGATGTTTTTCTTTAAAAGTTATACCAAGGTTTCTCTTTTGTCGAATGACAGTTTTGAGCCAATATAGGTATTTTGTCCCGGCTCATGAAGTTTGATGGATTTAACTGCCTCCGTGTCTTATTGCTCAAATGTTGGAGGTGGCTCCTGCTGTAATTGTTATGCCTTTAGGAGTTTTGTTATGTGAGAGTTGGTGGTGGTGTTTTCGCACATACGTGCCACAGTTTGACTCCCTTTGATTTCTTAGACTCCATGATTTGTTAGAAATTGCAAGGCCAGATGATATGTTGATGGTACTGTCTTAATAGAATGTAGCTAACTTTAACCTAAGATTCCCAAATATTTTTATTCAGCATCGATGATAATGAATTTAACGAAAGTGGTCTCAGATCCCGCTTGAGCAGGAAGTGTGGTTTCTCTTAAGGTAGATTCTTTAGAATCGTTAAACCCTGTGACAGTTGTTATCGAAGCTTTGACCAAGTTCTTAAGGCCTAGAACATCGATGACTCTCTTGAATAAAGCATCTACTGCGCTTCATGTATCGACAAGAAGTGTGCGTAAATAGTCCTGACCTACTTTGAGCATTATGACGAGTGGATCGTCATAAGGGTGTTTAACATGGCTGGTCTTTGAAGGAAATATGATATGGACGTTTAGCTTTGTAGAAGCTGGGTAGAAGTTTTACTGATTTGTTCGATGACGTCATCTTGTAGCAAGAATAATTCTATCATCTTTCTTTCTCTTCTTCCTTTTTTCAATTTCAATCATGTAAAGATGGCGAGCTTGGCCTTGTCCTTACTCTTATTCGACCTCTTTTCTTTTAGTTTCTTCTTCGAGGAACTTCTAGACGTTGATGATATACTCGTGAAGTCTTCCTGCGAGTAGAATGCGATGAAAGATCCATATTAGAGATTAACAATTGTCAGTCTTATGGTTATGAACGTTGTGATACTCACACAAGGGTTTGTTGGGTACATTATAAATTGCTTGTGCTTCTCGAAACAAATCGTCCCCCTTTATCATTGGTAGGATGGAGGAGAGTGTAGTAGTCATAGGAGGCAAGACTGGTTTCCTGTCTCTCTTCTTGACGTTATCGGTATTTCTTCCACGCTATTTGAGAGTCACATTACTTGCTGACTTTGGAGGTGGCGATGAAAATACTTCGCTAAAATAAATGACTGAGGATTTTTTCATATATTCCTTTTTAGACCATTCCAATTCGATGTTGTTATTAACAATATCGATCATTTTTGTCACTATTTTGGGTTTGTGCAATGTAAGTTATTCTCGAACTTTAGAATCAATGTGGAGTGATGAGGTGAATGCTGGAATGACAATTTTGGGATCTTAGTTCCCAATTTTTCTTGTTTCCTGCAGGAAACGCTTGTAAAAGCTCGCTAAGGTCTCTTTCGCACCTTATTCGAAAAAGAATAAAGAATCAACCATTATTTTCCCCCCTTTAGCATGAGCGTGGCTTGATTCGAGGAGCTGCTATTACTGGCTGAAACTAGTGATAGAGTTTTCAGGAATTGTATGAAGCCATCTGAGAGGTTCTTCCTTAGGGCTCCTGTTAAATAATCTACATAGTATGTGATCGAGTTTGGAGTACAATCCAACTGCTACTTTGAAGTGTTGGACGTGGGTGAGAGGGTCCATGAGGCCTGTATATTGATAAAACTTTGGCATGTGGAAATTTTCTAGAATGGGTATGACTTTGAGATGAGGAGAAATAGGGTTCGTCTCAATCCTATCGAGAACTGATCTTCGACTTGGATTGTCGAAGTGTATGGCTTGGATATTATTGTTTAGATCGCCCAAAGTAATAAATTGTTGCAGAGTATTCGGTACGGCTGCAACCTGAGGATCAAAGTCACCCTATCCTTCTGGTCCCAACCTGTCTCTTTTTGGTCGCCTCACAGGTAGTGGTGGAGTTGGGTGACGTGTGCGTCGACTTCCTTGGGTGGTCGATGTTGAGGATGTGAGACCATAATGTTGAGATGCTCTATCTAGATTCCTCGATCTGTATCGAGAAGTTTGAACTTGTTCCTCCCTTTGCAGGTTCTCTCTATAGGTTACCCTTGAGCAATGATCATTTTGGGCTTGGGGAGGTGATGCTTGAAGGCCAGTGAGTCAGTCTTGATGTCTTCGCAAATTTTCTATTTCTTTTTTATGTGTCCGACTTTGTTGTTTCTCGTCTCTTTCAACTTGAAGGGCTTGGGTATGGATTCGTTAATCTTTAAGCCTCTAGACTCAGTCAGACTCCATTTGCTTTTGAAGTTCAGTCATAACATTGTGCAGATTGGCCGCTTCTATTATAGGGTTGATCTCTTGGTTTGTCTGAGTACTGGAGGCACTTCTGGGATTCAAATTTGTCATCAAACTATCTAGTATCACAGGTGGTAATGAAAAAGTGTGGTATTCCCACAAACGGCGCCAATTGTAATAGTGTGTTTTTCGAAAGGATAACTTTGCCAATACTTAAGGATTATGCAACTGTAAACTTAAGTACACAAGATTTTACGTAGAAACTCAGTAAAACTTGAGAAAAACTACGACCTCGAGGAGGATTTTGGTTCAAAATCCAATAGTTGCTAATTATTAAAATTGTTTGAACAGTAAGGACGTAAGAATATCTGAATAGTAGGGTTATGGGTCGGATTAACATATTCTATGCCTGTATTTATAGTAGATATATGCAGTTACAAAACCAAATAGTTTTCTATTTTGGCAGGTAGTGGCGAACTTCGCGTATCTCCCTGTAACGGCTCTATTTGATAAATCATAACGGCTACTTTAGTGGGTGGTCGAGTACTGTGGTCGCAAATGTGACATTTTCTCAAATGATGGAATATCTTCAACTAAGTTTCGTTAGCTTCTCCTTATCGAATCTGGGAAATATGCTACTACATGAGCGTCTTTTGTTCGCTCAAACGAACAGTCTCTGATTCGACCTTCATCATCAAGCTCGATTCAACAATACTTCACAGATACATTCAATACATAATACAGGTAACTTTACAGATTTCTAACAAATTTCTATTTCTGACATTTCAGCAAGCTGAGACTATACTTCGATCTCAAGTTAAGAAGTTATCTCATACTAATGGCAATAATATCTACATCCTATTTCATGGTACATATTTTCTATGCTCTAATTTTCTAACACGCCAAAATAATTTGAACATGTTTGGTAATTATCGTTTATTATGATCTGTATATGCCTTCTAACTTTATCTTGTAGCTCTAAAGTAACGCAGCATACAAGTTAAATATTTTTTGCTCTTTTCTAACCTGTAACTTCGCTTGCGAAGTTAACTGAGTTGCTGAGACATTTTTCTCCTTAGCGAGCTCTTTCTATAATTCTTTAATTCTGAGGCACATAACTTTAAGTTCTTATAAATCAATATTTACAAACATTTCTTAGCCTATCCCAAATTTATCCTACAAATCAATGTATCTTACACTTACAGTTTTTAACCCACACAAAAAAACATACAAACAAACTCCAAATAATTTTTTACTCTACCTTCTCATTATTATCCTCACGGTTCTCTCGATCAGTTCTAGCGGAGACCGAGTCCAACCCTGTAACCACACCTGGAAGAGAGTCGCCATCAACCTAAAGCTTTTCTTCCTCTTCGGCCTCTTCACATATCGTCCCTCTATGATGGCATCGAGGTCGGCAACAGAGTACCCTACTGCGAGAAGTTGGCGTCCAAGGCTGTCCCGAGCAGCTACAACTTCCTCAACATTCTTCTTTGCCTCATCCGTGAGCTCGAGTATCATCTCCCGATGAGAGTCCTTTACGAAAACCAGACGCTTCTTCTCTAAAGCCAAATCATACTCAAGTTGAGAAACCTTCTTCTCGAGCTCGGCTCTTCCGCTCTCGAGCTCAGCTCTTCCTTCCTTGAGCCTGAGACAGATACCCTTCAACATGCGAGCAGCCTACAACTGAAAAAAGCACACTTTTAGCTCGAAAACAAATGTAAAGTTCAAAAATCACAAAGACATCAACTTATCACCCTGCTTGACTTCAACTGTGCAGAAGCATTTAGCTCCTCTACACCCACTCGAGCTGCCAGCCTCAGCCTGTTCTCCACGGCCTGCAGTTCATCCTCTACAACTGGCCTGCTCTCCACAACTTCTGCCCCTTTCCCAGCAGCAGGTAAATCTATTCTTCTCTTCTTTGTATTCACCTTGACCTCACCACTCACCGTGGTCCCAGAGACTGAGCCACCCTTTACAGCTTCCCTCTTTGGGTGCTTTTGAGCTAGCTTGTTCGAAGTAGTACCATCAAAACCAGCCGTTAGTAACATGGAACCTGCCTTTGGTAATATTAGACGTTCTTCAACGTCCGATGCTACTTTCTTCACAGCTCCAGCTCCTGCCATTTGTCTCTTGGCTTGAGACTTTTGTATTTTCTCTGACCTGCTATTAGCCCTTTTGTATCTGCTAATTTTGAGCTCTTTCAATTATAATCTCGAGCGGAATACCTTCCCGAGCTACAATATCTATCAGGGAATCTCTTCTCGGCACTTGAGATCGAGGACCTACAACATAACGCCACAAATGGTTAAACAAACACAGAACATTCCTACAACTACAACAGTTCCATATCTCACAATTATTACTTTTCTACAGAGTATTATATACAAGTTCCATGGGTTCCTTGTCCATTCTTTGAAGACAATCACCTTTCACCCATATCATATTATTATTCCAAACTCGACCTGCTAAATTTAGATCGAAAAACAGAGATCTCAACGAACTAGAGAAGTACGCGCCTCTACTCGCTGCATAATATTTTACAATATAATACTGCAAAACATTTACATGAGTTATTCTCCTCTTCACCTCATTCTCCCACAGTCTATTCAGTTTATCACAAACATTTATTACCTCCCACATATTTGCCTTTATGGTATTTCAAATACCTTTAACAAGATTGCTAAGAGGTAACATCAGTCTGTATTCAAATTGAGACAGATAACACAAAAATCCTTGGTTCAGTTTGCTTTGGACATTCCCATCAAAGTACTTAAAATGGATTAATTCCAACACTTTCCTCTCCGATTTCTCCTGTTCTAAGTCGGGCAACAAAAATAAATATTCTTCCCCACTTGCCACAATACATTTCCTAAACAACCTCCCAACGTGTTCTACAATTTTATCTCATTTCTCACCTAAACTGTTTTTGATTTTACAGAATTCTTTAAATACATTAGACTTTGGAGGATAGTATAACAAATTACCAGGGAAATCTGGAAATTATACTTCATCATCCCCTTCAGAATCCACATCTACAGCTTCTACATTTTCAGACTCACCCATATGACCAGAGGTCGACATCTCCATATTAGGTAAAACCCCCATATCAAATTTAGGCTTGAGGATGAGGCTTATTTCTATAACAGATTCTCCTCACGCCTCAACATACATACAGGTCCAAGTATTCAGTTAATTTTTTCAATCATTATTTTTTTACCTATATTTTGACACATACAAATCTATTATCATATACATGCATCTATTTCATGCAAATCAAACAAGTTTTTCAGCAATTTATTATAAATAGCAAAAATTTCAAAATAATGAAAAGCCCACAAATATCGTAATTTCAATTTTGGACTTTACAATCACAAAATTATAGCTCAATCACTAACCTTCAACGTCTGAATACAAATCAGGAACAACGCCCAATTCCTTTTTTACCACGACACCGTGAACCCAATGTCTTGACTCTGCATCCACAGCCTTCTCCCTCCTTCTACAATGATTGCCTTCGCCTAATCCCTCACTTGAATCTCTGTAACTTACTCACTTTTCTCTCCCTCTGTTCTTATATTTTTCTGAGTTTGATAAACATTTGAATGAGGAAGATGAACTATTATTTATACTTTCTCTCTCTAACTGCTGGTAGTTATTGGGCCTCACACAAGCCGCTATCTATTTTGGAACTGAGGCATCCCTTCCATAATTAATGTTAGACGTTTTGTATCTTTACGGTGACAACGCTTTCTCATCATTATCCCATATCCTATATTTTATATATTTTTCTCTCTTACCCAAATCTCTTTCAGACCTTTCCATACTTATGTTGACTTTACACTCACACGCAATCAAACTTTTTTACCCTTACATAAAAGACAAGAATTAAAGTTCATATGATATCTCTATTCCTACTTCGGCTACTTATAAAACTGTTGACGTCATTTCAAATGCTATAACATTTCAAAATTTAAATTTTTATTCATAAAAATTTTCAACATCTACAATAAAATAAGACAAATTCAGAAGAAATATTCTACATTCCAGTTATTCGATATAACTTAGTTGGCTCACTCATGCATAATCATACATGAAACATCCAGGATGCCCTAGAACGCCACACATAATTTGTTCGCCCCCAGCTATCCTCTCGTCCTCCTCAGCTATCTCTTCCATATCAATTTGCCTCGCATGTACACCGGCCTCCACATCTATCTCCTCAACCTTGTCTTCTGCTAACAGGCAAAGCCATATCCGATGCTGCTCCCCAGACAATACCACATAGTAGAACTGCTTCATGTAGTAGTAATCATCCTCAGCTTCTGCTGCTTCTTCCTCCATCATCCAATGATACGTCGGTGGTACTGGAATAGGCGTAGACATCTCCAGAGCTTAGTTGCCAAAGTAGTGTAACTGTAGCCTCTGAAGTTCAGCAGCCACCCTCTCTTCATATACCTGCCGCCTAGTCTTCACCATTCTCAAAATAGAGTACAACAGAAGGTATTCACAACTACATGATACTTTCACAGTGATAACAGACACTACAGTATATGTTCAATTTATATCCAACCCACATTCAATGCGAAGAAATATTTTGAAAGCAGTCATCATTCGAAAAACAACTTATCTTGGAACCCCAAACGTCAAGTGCATCAATCCTTTCCACCATCATAAATGTCAGATATAGTCTTGCATAAATAAATACCGAGTACCCAAAAATTCCAACACCACCAACTAAAAGATTTTTTCTCAACCAAAGCCACCCGTGCCTTCAGTTACAAGGGGGCGATTATAGGGACCTATCCCTCGACCTAGTCCGAACTCAAACTACCTCAATATCGGACTCAAGCGTTATGCACGTGACATGTACAGTCAACATCGATACCTAGACCACGAACTAATAAAGAACGTGGATCGAGCACTACATCAAAATATGAACAAATCAAAGGTTCTTGTATCATGCGAACTAACAGTTACACATTTAACTACCACTTACCTCATTATCCAAAAAATGCGCTTCTACACGATAACGAGTTTCAGGTAAGGTCTATATAAATAAAAAGTTTCAGGGGAGATAAGGACCAGATTTTTTAGACTCTAACACAAGAATTTCTAGATTCTAACTACCACAAAATTTCTTATTTCAAGATCAAGCATTTCTAGTTCAAGAGATTACTTATAATATGATATCAGCCTCAAGCAATAAAAGTTGTAGTTACTAAACCCTCAACTCGAATTCGTGGTTTCTTACCTATTCAAAGGTTTTCCACGCAAAATCACCTGTGTCATTTTTTACATTGCAATATTTTTTATTATAGGTATATTTGGTGTAAGATTTAATTTTGAGCTATTTTGAGCTACGGAATTAGGCCATTACAGGTATTCCTAAGTCTATCTCTCTTGAATATTATATCGAGTGTGGGTCAGAGGTATTGGAGGAAGGTTTCCTGTGTTATCCAAAATAGTTCGAATATGGGCTTACAGTTTCTTTGAGAAATTTTGCCAAAGGTATTATGAATAAGATTAATTCTTGCCCTGCTAAGCTGAATGGGAACATGCACGAAGTAATATGTGCATATGAGAATTTAAATGAGAAATGGTCGAATGAGGGGAAAGAAAAAAGGTTGACCTCGTTGGATGTCTTGAAGTATTATAATGTGAAGTACTGATAATAAACTGCTTGATATTTTATTCGAATTGAATTAATATTTTATGTTCTGTATTGATAATAAACTGTTTGATATGGAGGTGCTCAGTGTAAGGTGAGGAAAGACAAATCTTTGATTGATGAGGTAGCTCGAGAAGTAAACGAGCTGGAGGCTATTTTGGATGAGCTTGAGATAAGTAGGCATAAGAGGGTTAGCAGTAAATATGTTAAAGTCCAAAAGTCTCAGGCTAAAAGAAAAATGAATGGAGTTAGCCCTGCGGCTGGAGCCAAAGTGGACTCAACAACAGATATTGGTATGATGCCAATTTTATCAAAAACTGTACCCATGACTCTGAAGCCGAGGTCTGCAGGTTCCATATCTGGCAAAACAGGCTAAAAGCCATACAAGAGGTGAATTGCAAAGGCTAATATTTTAAAATTGGTAACCGTAGAGAGGAGGAGGTCAAGATGGCCTACAAAAATAGAAAAGTGGACAGTTCCTCGCATGCGGTAGTGAACGAGGGGAAGGAAATGGTGGTAGAACTGGGCTTAGAGGGGGAGCTGCTTGCTCTGGAAGAGAAGTTCAAGGCTATGGTTTCAAAGGATGCCGAGAAATTAAAATCTTTAATTCATGTGGAGCTGTGTAGGGTAAGTTGAAAAGTAATCGTACTATTGTGATTCTTTTGATATATCGTATACTATTTTAATTTGTTTTTTTTTTGTACATGCATCCCGCATTCTGAAAGGGATCAGCCATGGTGTCAAGGAGGGGATAATTGTACTGAAGCGGATCATGGAGTTGGAGAAAGAATTGGCTGAAGAACGAGCCAAACTGGTGGCAGAGAGGTTACGGTCGAGCTCAGAAGTCACAAATTTGAGGGCTACATTCCGGGTAGCCATGGACTAGCTCGAGCGAGAGGCCAAAAAGAACATAGATAATGCGAGTGCTATTTGCGATAATCTCGCTTAAAGGCTCTATGAGGACGGCTATACGGAGGCCGATATCATTGCTATAAGTAAAGGACGATCTTTGAATGTTGTGGGGCCTAATGCAGTTGATGACCCGAAAGATGGGAATACTTCAGCTTTAGAGATAGTGTCAGGGTTAGGAGATATTTCGCCTGCCACCCATGAAGAAAATTAAGGAGTGGACGAGCAAGAAAAGGTAAAGTAAGATTTATTTACAATGTTTGTAGAAGATATCTGTTAGAGGTGAAGGAAGGCATTTATATTATGATTATTTCTGAAGTGAATTATGGAATTGGTCGATGGTGTCTTGATATATATATATATTGCTGTGTAGGAAATTAATGAACTGCGCGTCACGATTGAGGCGTTAAAGAAAGAGCCTGTTAAGGAGAAAAATTTGCTACACGCAACAGCTCTTCTAAGTGGACGGACTAAAGTTCAGGTTAGAAAATATAAAGAACTTAGTGAAGATCACTAGAGAGATTTATGTGGAGCTCGTTTGGGATGGGCTAAAGAATAGATAGAGAAAGATGAAGTAGTTAGGAAAGATAGGAACATGTACTTAAAATTACAACTTTTCCTTTTCGGTGGTATTAGAGAAAATACTCCAAAAGGATCTAAAGACCTTATGAAGTTGACTCTCTTTCTAGAAGCTGCAATAAACAGTGAAAGAAGGTTAAAAAAGGCGTACCATAAAATGTTAGAAGATCAATTTATTTATCAAGATCCTGAGATTGTAGAAGTATTTGCCACCAGAACGAGAAATTTGCATAGCTTAAAAGCTAAAGAAGTATCAGCTCATGCTGGCGTATCGATGATTCATATGACTTGACTGTAATATTTGTAATTGATTTATGTGAATTGTGGTAATGAACAAACTGTTGTGCAGGTCAAACTAAAAAAACTTGGTCGTCGAAACAATACGCTTACCGATTTAAATGAAAAACTTAATGTTGAACTAAACCAGATGCGCGAGGAATCGGAAAATACCGCCAAACTTAACATGAAAATGAAAGTAAAAATGTTTTAGTTACAAGAACTTGTGGAGATAAAGGAAAACGAGGTGGTGAGCGTTCATGGTGAGTTGAAGAAGGTGAAAGGGCTCCCAAAGAAGGAGGAGGGTATAACGAGTGCGCATTGTCATATAGCTAACCTCGTCAAAAAAGTAAAGAAATTGGAGGCAGAATTATTAACGACACGTGATAGAGGAAATGAGGGGGTAGAAAGGCTGAAGAGAAAGAACAAAGATGCAGATCTCGCTCAATATCGTATTAGAGGCTGAAGCAAAGGATTTAAAAGTGAATCATAATAATGTTAAAGGACAATTGAGGCAGAAGGAGATCGAAACGAAAACTTTGATCGAGCAGGTAGCGACGCTGGAGGCCGATTTGGAAGGATCCCAGACTAGTGACATTTTTTTGCATAAAAGAATACAAAAATTGGAGGTAGATCTTTTAGTATCTGAATGGGAACTTAACGGATAGATCGATAAGAGATTATACAATCGAAGTAGACTGGATGATGCTATGGAGATGATGGGGTAGATGAACGAATTCACGACAGTGATGGAGGCTCGTCACACTCAGGTTGTTTCTGAAACTTCCAACGAACGAGGTCGTTGTAGTAAGTTAAAAAGTTTGCTAAAGGATGCCAGGACAAAGATCTGGGAGCTCGCAATACCTAATAACAGGAAGAAGGTTGTGGCCGGTGCAGCTCATGAAAAAGTGATGGCAGCAGTGCTTGCATATTTTGTGAGTGAGATGAAGAGAATTGAGAAGGAGAGATATATTATTCATGATAAGATGATTGCTCAGGGTGTAAAGTGTGACATAAATTTAATTCGGTCTTAATATTTGAAATGTTTTGTATCTGACCTTGGTGCGCTCAACCAAGAAATGGCTGATCGAGGTAGAAAGATTATTGTTGGTAGAGCTTCTAAAGTGAGTAGGAGCTTGGCTGATGCATCAAATTATCGACCTATTTAAGAGAACTCACGAACTATTTTGGTTTATGAATGGTAGATGTTTGGATAGAATAAAGCTAGTTTTACCTTTAGTTTTATCTTTTAAGATTTAGTAGATAAGATTTAGTATATATATATATATATATATATATATATATATATATATGGATGATAGTAGATAGTAATGTGGAAAAAAACTTAAAAGTTTTCATTGATGAGAGAAGAATGTACAAACTGTATGGAGATTAAATCTCACTTTTGGAATGTAAAGAACAATATTAGATGTATCTTGTGTTTGGAAAAATAGGGACTTAATGAAAGTATTTCTTCATTCTCCTAGTGTTCCAAGGGTTTGTATATCACTAAATCATTTAATAAAATGGCAAATCAGCTGTATTATGCAATTATCGCTTATTTAATTGGAAATGATATATTGAATGAATTAATTTGATTTCTTTTATGGTTACTTATTTTAGATTTAGCAAATTGAAGTCTGTTAAGTGTGAATTTGAAAAAGGAGGCAAAGAAACTGAACAAAAAACATGTTGTTAAAGAAGTAAGTCAGTTCTCATGATTAATTTATGGGCTGCAGTAGAATTATTTTGAAAAAATTCAACGTTTGAAATGCTTAGAATGTTGTTGGACTTATTGGGCAGAATATAATGATGATATTTTTTCAACTTATTTAGTGTTTAAAGTCTATTTGTGAGGTGGTTTTGCTGTTTATTATTGTGATATTTATCGTAAGTTATAAGAATGAAGCTAGATACGAGCAGTCACAAATCGTGTTCTTCGATGTTCCATAATGATGTGAAGGATGGAGGTCTTTTCAGCTGCACCTTCATTTGAGCTTCCTAGTAGTAAAGTAGTGATGAGTTATTCTCGCATTTGTGTTTTTCTCTGTAGATATATGTCCACTTTTTATCCCATTTTTAATGAAGATTGCTTTTAGAAATGAATTTGAATGTTTTTTTCTTTTCACTTTGATGGGTTTCAGAATAAAGCCATGGAAATGGTAAAACCAGTGATTGGGACGACTATACATGCTTTCATCTCTAAGGAGTTATTACTATTACTAGATAAATGACTACGGCTTATCTTGTTGGAAATCCAAATAAACACGATGATTTTTAACCTTAATATGCTCTTATATCTTCATAACCCGCATATGTTTGAGTATATTGTCTTACATACATGAATTGTTCTTTCATCTTTTATGATAGATGAGCAGTTTTATTCATTAAAATGGTAGACAAGTTCTAGGGTAGATATATAAATGTCAGTACATCTTATTCCAATTATATCTTATTCTAAGTGGGCAAATTGAAAAGGTGGAATTTATCCCCAATCTCCATATATATGTGTTTGAGTTAGTCTTAATTGTTATGTATACTCATGCCTTTGATCTCTACGTATATGGGTGAACAATTTGAGGTGTAAGCCTTTTGAAAGTTGAAACTTGGCCTCTTGAAAGAAACCCATTCATAGCGAAACAAAATGGGTATGCTTCAGTCTTCATAATTTTTTATCTCAGTACCTTCATACAGTTGAGCGTGAACTAGATTTTGGAAATGAAAAAAGAGCAAAAATAAAATTAAATAAGAGCTAACTTTAACCCCTAAATCTTTGCACTTCTAGTATGTATTTTGAGGTCAAATAGAGGACTACAAGAGGAGTAAAGACTATTTGATAGAGTTTTCAAGGAAGAAAATAAATTATTGGCAGTGAACTGGGATTAGGCAGGCCACTTCTTTGATAGGCTTGCCCTCTAATATATATAAAGAAGGGCTAAACAAAGAAAATGTCCACCTCCAATAAAGCTTACCATTAACATCCTTTATGATTAAATTCTCTAAATCTTCTGAAAATGAGCTAGATGACCAGCAAGCGAGTGATAGGGCAACTAGTTAGAATATCTTGTTGGAAATACATGCCAATAACTATGATCAATAACTGAATTTGTAAAGTAGATTATACTAACCTCTTCTCATGCTCTCTTAAAATCCTCTATTCTTAAGTGGAGTCTTCCCTTGAATTGGCTGTAGACCTCAATGGGATGGTTTTCTGTGTTGTAGCCTCCAACATGGACTTCATCTCTAATTAACCTGATAGGGTTAGAGTAGTCTTCTCATTATACCCTTAAACCCTAATAAAGAGTAACATTAGGTCCTACCTACCTTAACTTGATGTAACAATTGGGCACAACCAATAACACCTATACGACCTATTAATATGTGTACTCGTGAACCGAAAGAGTAGTGCCGGTATAAATGGAAAATCCAACAATCTCCCACTTGGCACTAACTCAATTTTAAGAAAAATATTTTTAGCCTGATTCATGGTTTTTTATGAAAAGCGGATGTCTATCATTTGTTTTCTTAAACCATACATGATAATTTATTGAAGGAAATGCTACATTAAACTTAACTGTCACTCTACGACTACTAAAATGGCTAACACGCTTCACATAAATTTTTTGGTCAGGTCTTTGAGCACATGCCTAATTCATAGCGTTAACATCGGGTTAGCAACCTCAATAGCTTTCAAGTGTAATTTCTTTACTGGTAGAGTTTAGTGTGTATATGGAAAATGTACACCATAATGATATGCTGGTACATTTCTATAGGTGTCCTGCAACATGTGTTTACTAGACACATGTCATTTCAATACTTAGACAAACCGTCATACGAAGACCATCGCTCATACAGAAATGAAGGCCAAAGAATGTAGAGCCTACCAATATCCGGCCCAAAAAAACTTGAGAAACCTTTCAGTATTCTCTATAGGCACTTGATACTTAGACAACCGTCATGTGATAAAATCACTCATATCTAAAACTTTATTTCAATTGCATAATTTAAACTGAATATGAGCACATATGATAACGAATCCAAATATAATAGCAGCTAAATAATCAAAATCAAATCTGAATGTCGACCAAAATAATAACTGGGAATAACTCTCACATGGATAAATAATCCTAATGTATTAACAGTAAATAAATCAATAACTACTCCCTTATAAAAGAGCGATCCTCAAAGAGACTCCAGCAATTCTATAGGCGTAACATATCCTCTGAAGGGTGGTATTGAAAGTCCCTTAGTAAGCGGATCAACATTTATCTCTAGTGGCGACAAATGAGGAATCTTGATAATCTGTTATTGCACTTTATCAATGACAGCGCGATACTTAATGTTAATATACCTATTATCCAGAGTCACATTATCATTTTTAACATACTTAACGACTGCTTCATTGTCACAAAATACTCCCAATGGACTAGAAATTGAATCAATAACCTTCAGCTCAGTAATAAACTGTTTGAACCATATAGCCTATCGGGAAGCCTCATACAAGCCACACACTCTACTTCCATAGTCAAGGAAGTTACAAGAGGTTGTTTGATACTTCTCCATGAGATAGCGCCATGAGCAAGCATGAAAATATAACTAAAAGTGGGCTTCTTGTCATCTTTATCCCATGTAAAATCTGAGTCAGAGTAGCCCAACACCATGAGCTCATCTGATCTCCTATAAACTAATTTATGATCTCTAGACCTCTTCAAATAGCAAAGAACTTTCTTGGCTGCCTACCAGTGAATGATAGAAGGGTTCTGCTGGTACTTTCCTAACATCCCAACAACAAAACTGATGTCGGGTCTTATACATATCATGCCATACATGAGGCTACCAACAACTGAAGCATACTCCTTAGCAATGTCTGAAGAAGCTGTCTCATAAGGCATCGTCTTCCTAAAGATATCTCTCTTCACAACAGGGACCACCTGTTTTGCAATCCTGCATGCCATACCTCTTCAAAACTTTATCGATATACCCACTCAGAGATATTCCAAGTATCCCTCTGGTCCTGTCTCGCTCAATCTTGATGCCAAGGATATTTTGATATCCTTCATATCAAAATGATGAGATAAGAAAACTTTCATCTCCTGAAGAAACTGGACATCACTGGTAGCGAGTAAAATATCGTCGACGTACAAAACCATAAAAATAAAGCATTTCCCACTCTGTTTGATGTATATACAACGATCCATTTTGTACTTGAAAAAATGGTACTTCGAAACAACCTCATAAAACTGTAGGCTCCACTGCCTAGATGTATGCTTGAGACCGTAGATAAAGCGATTAAGCTTGTAAAATAGTCAAACCTTCCCTTCGGTCTCAAAACCTTCGGGTTGGTGCATATAAATCTCCTTGTTGAGACGTTCATTAAGAAAAGCTGTCTTGACGTCCATCTGATGAAGCTCCAAGTTAAAATAAACTGTAAGAGCCAAAATAATCCACAATAAATCCTTCTTTGAAACTGATGAGAATGTCTCATTAAGGTCAATTCCTAAATGCTACTTGAAACTCTTCGCAACAAGTCTCGCTTTGAAACGCTCACCTTTCTCTTCAGAATCACGTTTGGCCTTAAAAATTCATTTGAATTTAACTGCCTCAGATCCTTCAGGTAAATGTGTCAACTCACACACAGAGTTGTGAGACATAGAATCCATCTCCTCTGTCATGGCATTACGCCACTGATCTACAAAACTACTAGCCCTAGCCATACTGAAAGATACCAGATCCTCAAAATCAAATAAATCTCCTTCGACTGAATAAAGATGGTAATCTGAAGAAATGGCTGAACGCCTCTTTCTAGAAGATCTCCGAGTAGTAGTAAGAAGCTGAGTTGAAGGTGGAATAATGGGAAGCTGAACGGGAGCGGGTGGAGGAAAAATTTGAGTGAGAACCGGTGCTACGATGGGGCCTGAAACTGGGTTTGGAACTGTACTCGTCACAATTTCAAAATCAGATAAACGCGGAAGCATAGCAATACTGATCAAAATAGCAGTTGGTCTCCAAGTTTCAGAACCTTCCTCAAAAACAACCTCTCTATGAATAGTATTGGTAGAGTAATCTCTCTCCTCTATGAAATGAGCCTGAACACACTCAACAATCTCCATGGGTCGAGAAGGACAATAAAGCCTAAATCCTTTCAATCTCTTTGGGAAATCAACGAAGAAACAACTAACAATCCTCGAATCTAACTTTCCAATATTTGGATTAAACAATTTTGCCTCAACAGGACAACCCCAAATACGTAACTGATTAAGAATATGATTTTTCCTAGTCCAAATTTATAGGTAAATTAGTATAACATAATATTCTACGAACCATGTTCTGATAAGTTTGATTACGGCGTTCATAAATACCGTTCTGCCCTGCTGATCCAAGGGTAGCGTACTGGGTTACAATACACTGATCCTCTAAATAATGATAAAATGGCCTTGAATGTTGACCGTCTTGCTCAATCTTACCATAATACTCGCCTTCTTGATCTAACCGAACAACCTTGATCTTTCGATCTAATTGTTTCTCAACGTCTAACTGGAAAGTCTTAAATACATCAAGTACGCCAAACTTCTGATAGATAAGAAAAATATAGGTATAACGAGAGAAATTGTCAATAAAGGTGATAAAATATTGATTACCACCGCGGGACGGAATAGGAACAGGTCCACATATATTTGTATGAATCAGCTGTAAAAGGTCAGTGCTACGAGTAGATTTAAATTTTTTGATCTTGGTCAATTTTCCACAAATGCAATCGATTCATGTCTAAAAATCAGAGAAGTCTAAAACCTCAAGAACCCCATCTCGAACCATAATTTCTAACATCTTTCTAGAAATATGTCCTAGTCATTTATGTCATAACATCAAAGATTGCTCAGAAATTCTAGAACTTTTAGAAGTAGATGAAATATTAGCCTCAAAAGAAAAACATAATAGAGATGTCTTAAATGAATGATCAAGAGATAGACGATATAACCCATCAACTAGTAGACCAGAACAAATAATGGAATCATGATGAATAATGTTAAAACCACCATGTCTAAAATTGACGAAATAACTGAAAGAGTACAACCAAGAAACTAAAACTAGATATCGTCTTATCGAAGGAACATAAAAGGTGTCTGCCAAATGTAAAGTAATACTCGTGTCTATAACCAAGCAAAAAGTGCCAACGAACTTAATAGGAAGGTTTCTAGCATCTCTTGAGAAAATTTGCTCCTCAGACCTTGTCGGTCACCTGTCAATGAAGCCCTCTGGAGAATTCGAAATATGAATAATTGCCTAAGAATCTGACCACCAAGAGTTGGTGGGAACATCAACCAAATTGGATTCAAAATAAACATAAACGTGCGAGCGCATATTTTTACCACCGTCATACTTCAGCGATAAAAACTGAGATAAGTTACTGTACTGCCTTTCCTTGATGGAACCCTCAAACTATTTTTGAATGACATCTAACAGTTCCTTTTCAGTATCTTTCCAGTTGGAGTAGTTAGAGTCCGTCAAGGTTTCAATATTTGTCAGTTGGTTCTGGATCATAGGGTTCATTGCTGCATGAACCAAAGACTTATTTAGGATGTACAAAAATAATTTTTATGCATGTTTAACTTGATCTGTAAAAGATCTTTAACTTGATGTCATTGGACACAGCGGTGAGTATTGAGCTGTGTAGAGTAATGGCAATATTATGATTTGTCATATGTATTTGAAATTCTTGAATATGATTTATGAATCGTATTGTGTAGGTTGCCCATGTGCTCATACGTATTTGTTTAGGTTTCAAAGATGGGAAGGTGGACTGGAGAAGAATTTGGCAAGGGAGCGAACTCACCTTGTGGAAGAGAAGGGACGCTCGAGCTTGGAGGTGAAGTCATTGAAGGATACATTCTAAATAACCATGTATCAACTCAAAGAGGAATCTATAAAGAATGCGGAGAGGTGATTGTTGCTCGTAACAATCTCGAGCTAAAACTCCAAGAGGTCGGTTACTCTGGGGAGGATGTACAAGTGATAATGGAAGGATAATTTATGGAAGTAGAGCAGTTCAACCGAGAGTATGACCCTGAGTCTGGCAGTACTCCTTTCCATGATACTATTAAAGGTTTGGATGAGGTCTCTGCTAGGACAAAGTTTGAGAAACGGGGGAAGGACGATAAGGTAGAGTAAAACTGTAGTGGCATATATTTTGTGGAATGGGACTGTGCTGTATGGAATATATTCAAAGCACTTGAAGGATCGGTCTATGACGTATTGATGTCTAAACATTGATTTGTAGGAGCTTGAAGACTTGTACCTCAAAATTGAGGATTTAGAGAAAGAACTCACTAAGGAGAGAAATTTAGCATATGCAACAACGTTCATAGCTGCTCGCGCGAAGGTGCAGGTGAGAAAAACAGAGTTGTAAGTGTAAAGATAGGTATAGGGACATAAAATCTGACATTCTTGGAGACTTAGATGAACAGAGAGAGAATGTGAAAAAATGTGTAACTTGAAATATTAGAAGATCGCTGTATCCATCCGATCCTGAGAGTGGAGTGGTTACCAGGACGAGAAGTCATCATAGCTTGAAAGCTAAGTACTAGCTCGTGCTGGTGGATATATGATATATATTCCTATAGTAAGAGATGTAATGTTTACAAACTGTTGTATATCGAACTGTGTATAGGAGAAATATAAAATGTTATCAATGTTTGTAAACTTATAATCAAATTTCTATGCAGGCCAAGCTAGATGCCGCACGATCTCGTGAGGAAGATGTACTGAAATATAATTATGAGTTTAAACTAGAATTCGATAGGATCGAGCAGGTATTTGAAGAGAACGCAGATCAGTATGTAAAAGTGGATCTTAGGCTGACTAAGTCAAAAAAGATAGTTAGCGAGCTGAGCCAGAAGATCGAGAATTAGGAATCAAATTTAGAGAAAGTTCATGGTGAGCTAGTGGGTGCGTATACTGAGGTTAAGAAGCAAAGAACACGTTAGTGTGTAAAAGGGAAGTACAAAGAGATGGCTAGCATGCAATATCGTATTAGATCATTAGAGGCAGAGTTGTTACAATTTACAGGGTATCTCAATAATTTGTGGGAGGAATTGAGGAAAAAGAAGGGGGAAGTGGTGAAGGCACGAGCTGATCTAGCGAGTGTCGAAAGTGATGTGGAGAAGCTGAGTGTGACAAAGGTAAAAGAGTTTAATCCCTAGTCTGCTCAGAATCAATGTGATAAGCTTAATGAACGAGTGAAGAAGCTGAAGGTTAACCTTTCAAGTCCTTGTGGCAGTAACGTGGAGGTTATGGAAATATCAAAGAAGAAACAGAGGGATGTCAAAGCTTTTAATGTTAAGGATGAATTGTTTTGTGCCTAGGCTCAAATAAAAGAATTGGAGGCAGATTTGGTTAATGTTTGGGTTGCCGTTAGGAAAGCTAATGAGCGAGTTAGAGAGAATGGGGATAGGCTGGACATTTCTCGAATCAAAGAAAAGGAGTTAGAAGAAACTTTCAAGAAAAAGGATAAAATATTGAAGAATTATTCTGGGGGAAGTAATGTGCTGGAGGTTTTATAGAAAAAGGAAGAGGAGTTGACGGTACTACGAGAGGTTATACTGGAGTTAAATGCTAATAAAGAGAAAAGTAAGGTTAAAGATGGTGGATTGTTGAAACTGACATAGTCATTGACTAGTGTCATATCAGAATTGGAGGAACGTTCGGAGTGAGCCAAGACTCGCTACGTAAAGTTATATACAATTTTTATGAGTCTACGTAGTAGTGTTGTTGACATAGTCATACATAATCGAGACAGTCTTTCCATGGATGAAGTGCATTCGAAGGAGATGATGGTAGTAATTCTTATTTTGTAGAGGAAGTGAAGTGGCTTGAGTTTGAAAGGGACACGTTGCATGATTGTTTGGTGTTGAAAGGTTGTATTTGTAAGACTGAAGTGGATCGAGGTAGCTGCCTGAATTGGATGAAAACCAGAATTGGCCCCATTACTATAGAGCATGTAGAACAAGGAAGGGAGATTGTTTTCGCTCGAGCACAAGACTTTATAGCTTCACGAGCTCCAACTGCAGGGGAAGGTTCATCTGCTGTACTATAAGAAAAACATATATAAATAAGTAAACTAATTTTGCTTCTGTATTGTTGATGGTAGACAGATGAAAGCTAGCTTTACCCTGGCTTTACCGTGAGTCTTAGAAATAGTAGAGATTATTGATTGAAAGCTAGTATGACATTTGCTTTAATATGTAAATATATAGATAGTAGATGTGTGTCGATTAAAGATTAGTATTATCTTTGCCTTAATCGTTAAGATTTAGTAGAGGATAGATGTGTATTGATTGAAAGCTATTGTTACCTTTGTTTTAATCTTTGAGATTTAGTAGATACGACATATATGTCTGTTGAGAATAATGTTGGGAAAAACTTGAAATATTTCATTTAGTAGAAAAGAATATATACACTATTGGAGATTGCAATCTCACTTTTGGAGTGCAAATAATGATAATAGATGTACCCTATACTTAGGAACTAGGGATTTAACGATAGTATCATTTCCATCTCCTAGTATTCCAAGGACTTGGTATTATGATGTATTTCTCTGTCATGAGGTTGTAGGATCCACGTCCAGTTTACCCTAAGACTAGAAACGGGCATTCCTAATTCTCTACAAATTTCCTGGCATGTAACTCTTTTCTACTCTTTGGCATCTCTCAGAGGACTAGATCGTCGATTTGGATCTCGCGACTTCGGACTCTTCTGTTGTTCGAACTGGCTAGCATATGATGATATCGACCCAGGTTGGCAATAGCCCGAGTTTGGGTCTCATCGATCCAGTTCATATTACAGGCTAGTTCGAATTCATTTTCCTTATCTGTTAGCTCATGATTTTTTATTGGATGGTATTCTGTTGTGATGACAACTTCAGTTCCATAAGCATGGAGGAAGGGGGAATACCCAGTTGATTGTCTTGGTGTAGTACGGTACACCCACAAGACATGAGGCAACTCCCTTATCCAATTTCCATTCTTTTCTGATTTGAGTCTCTTTTTGATTCCATCCACGATCGTTTTGTTTGTGATTTCGGCCTGCACATTTCCTTGGGATGAATGATGTTGTGTTTGGTGAGAAAGGAAACTACCTTCTCTCCAACGAACTGTGGTCCATTATCGATCCAAATCAGGTGGGGGTAACCTAATCTTGTGATGATATGTTCCTAGATAAATAAGATGACTTCTTCTTCATGAGTTCATCAAAGGGGAACTGCTTCCACCCATTTCATAAAGTAATTTTCTGCAATGAGTAAGAAGTTTATGTTACCTGGTATGTTTGGAAATTCTCCCACTAAATTGATTGCCCACCTCTTAAAAGGCCAGAAAGCCTTACTCGCATGGAGCTCAAGTGCAGGCGCTCATATCTGGTAACCATGTCTCTGACATGTATCGTATTTACGTGACTATTTTTTTCTTGCTTTCGTATCCCTAGCCAAAAGACTCCCTGTGTAATGGCTCGATTAGCAAGGGAACGTCCTACGGCTTGAGAGCTACACATTCCTTCATGTAATTCATTGAGCATGTTCTCTACTTGTTACTTTAAAAGGAACTTGAGATAAGGCCCTGTCAGTGATCTTCGATATAAACGGTTTTTCTAAACTGTGTAACGCTTGGAGTTTTCAATCAATTGTTTGCACTCTTTTGGATCTTCTGGAAGTGGCTCATCACAATTATACTTTGGGCCGAGGTATGCGAGGAAAGGCTTCCACCAATCGCCGTTGTAGGGACTTATCCCTCGAGCTCATTCATAATCAAGCTCACACAGCTCGAATTACCTCCGTCTCAGGCTCACCCAATCTCAACGCCTAACACTCCAGTCAAACATTCCAAAAATGCCCCACGACCTACTCAAGAACGTGGGTCGAGCTAAACCTGGAAAACGTTATTTAGTCAAAGATACCTATCTCCCACGAACTCGTCAGTTATACAGTCAACCGCCACTAACCACATTATTTGGAAGACGTGCTCCAGCACGGCGAAGAGCTGTGGGAAATGCCTATAAAAAGGAAAAATTCTAAAAGAGACAGTGACCAAAAAAATTACTCAAACTTCTGATTTACGCGATCAAGAGAATTTCTATATTTTAGAGATCACTTATAATAAAGATATCCACTCCAAGAAATAAATATACTTTTACAAAAATCCTCCATGCAAGGTCGTGGTTTTTTTACCTATTCAAAGGTTTTCCATGCTAAAAACACTTGTTTGCATTTCTAACTTTCTAGTAGAGTATTGTTATAGGTTCATTTGATGTGATAGCTAATTCCTAATCTTATCGAGCTACGGAATTTGGCCATTGCATTTGGTGCCGTCTGTGCAACAGATAATATTTCCACGATACCCTAAGGGCAACTCACCGAGTTACGGGCGAATCTCCACGTAGAGACTGAGAAATGTGCAGAACTCGAACTTCAATTAACGAAGGATCATGAGCTCCGAGAGAAATAGATCGATGCGGAACGACAAGCTCATTTGACGGTGCTCAAATGGCACGAAGATCAGATGACGATGATACAGACTGTACTTGAAGCTCTACAAAATACTCAGCAGGCTCCTCCTTCCAGGGTTCACGATCAGCGTCCAGAAGCCTCCCGCATTTCAGTAAGGGAAAGATTGGGACTACGGGGAGTCACCAGTAAAGCCATTTCTAGGAATCTGCCACACGGACTGCAGCCCTCAATCCATCTGGGTGGAGAAGTCCAATCCAAAGTCAGTTGAGGTCACCAGATTCCTATCGGTCAGGAGGAAGACCACCGACCTCTGCGTCATGTCCTAGCACGAGATTGTATGAGTGAAAAAATGGGTACTCATCATCCCCTGCCAGCACATTCAGCAATTCATCCAGCACGTCATTACGTCACAAAGGAACACATGGACCAACAAATTAAAGAGTTGATCAAAGCACAAGTTTACAGGAAGAACCACTCCGTTGGTTCTACTCTCTTCCTCAGGAATCGATCTATACATTTGATCATTACGTCACAAAGGAACACATGGACCAACAAATTAAAGAGTTGATCGAAGCACAAGTTTACAGGAAGAGCCACTCTGTTGGTTCTACTCTCTTCCTCAAGAATCGATCTATACATTTGATCAGCTAAAAAAATAGTTTATCAAAATATATGTCCACAATAGAAACAAGGAAAAGAACATGTATTCTCTTATCAGTCTTAAGCAGTCACAAGGGAAAAAGCTCAAAGACTTCTCGATGAAATTCCTTAATCTTGCTAGAAAAGTGGATAACCTCGACCAAAAGACAGCTTTCACCAATGCGCTACGGCTCGATTGCAAAGCTAACGAATATATTTTCCTTAACAAGCCTGCAACTTTAGAGGAGATGATTACAAAAGTTAATAGTTACGTCGACTTGGAAAAAATGATGTCTGAGTGGCAAAAGTCTACTAAGTTTGTCCTCTCCAACAAAGTCTCATCTAAAGATCGAACCAGCGAGCCTAAGGAAGAACAGGGAGATCAGAAGCGTGCCAAGAGGGACACTGAATACCCTCAGAGAAGCGATCCACAAAACAAGCCCGTCCTCCCAAAGCTGAGCTCTCGAATCTCCACTATTTTTCTGCTAATATTGAAAGACATGCTCTACCGCACCTCCTGACCACTGGAACCCATCGAGAATTGACCATTTTTCCTACACCATAAGGTAAATCATCATTCTACTGACAATTGCTTCGCTCTATAGCGGATGCTCAAACTCATTTTCAAGGAAGGGCTGATGCTCGAATACATTGTTGACCTGAAGTCGTACCAGGATGACAGCCATAAGAAGCAACTCGAAGTTGTTCAGTTCAATGATAGAGCTGAGGAGAAACATTTCTACCATATGCACCTCAGAAACATGATTGAAATCATTCAGATCACCAATTCCAACCGATCAAAACGTCGAAGACTCTCAGAATGCTGTGAGCTTATACCTCAAGACAAAGAAGCTAAACTTCTTCCCGAGTCGAACAATCGCCGACCCGGAATCTCTTTCGAGGATTGCGATACTAGCTATGTCAAATATCCACATCATGATGCGTTAGTCATAATGCTCAAGATGAAATAGTTTGTCATGCACACAATGAATATTGATACTAGAAGCGGTATTGAGATTCTTTTTCAGAGTACGATCAACCAGAAGGGCCTGGCCGACCAAGTCATTCAGAGCGATACCGACGTCAGCAGATTCAATGGCTCCAGGGAAGAATAAGTAGGCAAGATTATCTTTCCTATTACAGCAGGACCATCTACAATCGACGTCATTTTCTATGTCATCAATGCCAAGTCTCGCTATCTTGGGATCATGGGCCACTGCTGGATACACAATATGAAAGCAATCGCTTCCACCTATTATCAAGCACTCCGATTCAAGCACGACAATGGTATTTATGAGATCAGAGGTAGTCAGAAACTCTCTCGAGCTTGCAAAAATATTTTTTCTGCCATCCTCAATACTTCAGGCAGATTGGCCGCATAACAATTACAGAAAGTTGATCACCACAACGATCAATCACCTACGGAGGAACCCATAGAATATGTCAACATTGATGGACCCGACAGAGGTACATTCATCGGAACCAAGCTGGTTCAGTAGAAGAAAGATGCTCTCATCCAATTCCTACAACTTAATCGAGACATTTCGCATGGTCTTTTGAAGAAATGCCTGGAGTCGACCCGGCCATGGCTTGCCACATGTTAGCCATCAACATCAATGCCACAGCGGTGAAACAGAAATAACGACGACTTTTGCCTCACCTTCGAGATGAAGTGAACACCGAGATCGAGAAATTGATCAAGGTAGGATTCATTCGAGAAGCAAAGTATCCAGACAGGATATCTAACATTGTCGTGTTCCCAAAGAAGAATGGAAAGGTCCGCAGTTGCGTATATTTTATAGATCTAAACAAAGCACACCCCAAAGAACAGTTTCCCTCTTCTCAACATTCATCAGATCCTCGATTCTACTGCAGACCATGATCTCCTATCAATGATGGACGCTGCTTTAGGATATAATCAAATTCTACTTCGGGAAGAAGATCAAGAGAAGACAACGTTCATCACCGAAAGTGGTCTTTACTGATAAGTGTCAATTCGGGGTACATTCTGGTAGATTTCAAGGCCACCTCATCAGTAAGAAAGGGATTGAGGCCAATCCAGATCAAATTTGGGCTCTCCTCGGCATACCTTCTCCAAAGACAACAAATGACGTTAAGGAACTCGCCGGCAAGATTGCCGCCATAAACCATTTTGTCTCTAAATCTTCAGACTACTGTTGTTGGCTATTCCTATTACTCTAAGGCTATACCAAACGAGGAAAGGTCCATCCAATTGCAGAAGTCACATGGACACCCGAATTCAAAGTAGTTTTTCAGGATCTCAAAATCTATTTGGGGAGGTCTCCCATAATGAGCACTCCAGTAGGTAATGTTGAACTGATAATCTACCTCATTCGCATGGAAGGGAAAATTGAGAAACCAGTCTTCTTCATCAGCAAAACACTTACACCAGCATAAACAAGGTACTCTAAAATTGAAAAACTTCTTCTTACCCTTGTTTATACATCACATAAACTCAAGCACTACTTCCAAGCACATTCCGTCAAAGTGGTGACGAACTACCCACTTCAAGAAGTTTTGTCCAAAAAAGAGAAGTCAAGAAGAGTGCAACAATGGCCGGTCAATTTGGGAGAACATGATATCATGTTCAAACTGTGTCATTCCGAGAAAGCTCAGGCCGTTGCCGATTTTCTCGTAGATTTTCCAGTGGAAGATCCTGAGTGAGAGGAGCACGACCCGGACCTTACCGAAAGCAGGCTAGAAAGTCCAACTCCCAAGCTCTTCGACGAATGGGCTGATTGGATTATAGATGGATCAGCAGAACCCGCAGGGTCAGGAATCAGGATCGTTTCGATTACCCCTTCCAATGACATAATTGAGAAATCAATCTTCTTGTATTTTGAGGCCTCAAATAATGTCACCGAATATAAAGCACTCATTCATGGACTCGTCCTCACACTCGAGCTCGATGTCCCCGAACTCTCAGTTTACATAGATTCGTGATTCATTACTCATCATTCATCATTATTCGGAGCAATACAAGAAGAACGGGACGATGATCGTATACGCAGCCCTCATTGCAGATAGGATGAGTAAGTTTGCAAATGCGACCCTTGAATATCTTCCTCGAGGTAAAAACAGACACGCCGATTCCTTAGCGTATCTAGCCAGGGTCTTGGGTACAGTAGATCGATATCTTCATATCGAAATCATTTCAACCCCCATCATTTCCCGCATCTCTGTATGCACGATCAACACTGGGGGCGATAAAGAGGGAGATGACGATTGGCGAAAGCCTTTCTTAGCCTACCTCAGTGTCGACAATAAGTACAACGGACCACTCCCAGCAGATCTGGAAGAACGCCGACAACTGATCAACAACTTAAAACGTTACATTACTCAGAACGGTATGCTTTACCGTCTATCCGTTACAGGGCATTGCCTCAAATGTCTCTCGAAATCAAAAGCAGACGAGCTACTCCACGAATTACATGAAGAAACTTGTGGCTCCCACGCTATAGGTAGATCATTAGCGAACCGAGCAATAGCACAAGGAGTATTCTGACCCGGCATGCGTAAGCAAACAAAAGAGTATTCCCATAAATGGGACACCTGCCAGGGACATGGAAATATGATACGCGCCCTTGCACTCGAGCTCCATGCAAGCAAGGTTTTCTGGCCATTCAAAAGATGGGTACTAAACCTCATCGGCGAATTCCCTAACTCTCCAAGTAATCGCCGCCACCTACTCCTAGCTACCGATTACTTTACAAAATGGGTAGAAGCAATTCCATTATGTCGAACCAGAGAAGAAGATGTCATTTCTTTTATCTGGAACTACATAATAACTCGATTCGGGTGCCCCCACCTGATTCATATCGCTAACGGCCCCCAATTCGTGGGAGAAAAGGTTGTAACATTCCTAAATCACCACAATATCATCCATTCACCATCAAATCCATACTATCCTCAAGGCAATGGCCAAGCCGAAATCACCAACATGACCATCTAGATGGACTCAAAAAGCGGCTTCACACACAGAAAAAAGGAAATTGGGTTCGCGAATTACCTCACGCTCTGTGGGCATATCGAACCACTCCCCGAACGTCTGCGATAAATTATATTTATTTTCAGGTCAAGGTAATATTATAGGAGGGTTTTTTTTTCTACGGAGGGAGTGTCAGCAATGCTTTCCCCCAAATCATTAAGAGGTCTCTCTTCAAGCTCGTGGGCTACAGCAGCTCTACCTCGTTCTATTAAGTCAGAAGTTCGAGGACCCAGATGGCTCTACATGACACCCAGATAGTTTCCTCGATCTATCTGCACTCCACATGTGCACCCCTGGTCCGATAAAGTTTTGAACAAGGTATCTCGTTCTGACTCAAATTTTTTATCGTCCTCTACAAAATATGCAACAATCACCTTTAACAAGTCAGATCGAGCCACATCAGGTGCTACCGCTTTTGCAAATCTAGCCTTCAACCTCCCGAGGCGTACCTTTAGACTAGCACAAGTATCCTTCTATGCAATTATTTCCACATCAACCCTTTTATGATAGACTGTATCTTTTTCCAACTTGTCAATATACTTCGCTGACTCCACCAGGTTCATGGCTTGTAATTCTACTACCCGAGTAGGAAGTACCCCAAGTTCCGCATTCAACTCTTCCATAACAGGAAAATCTTTCAATAATTCTTCTTTCCTCTTCAATAGTAATTTCTTTGCTTTGATCTCCCCTTCCAGAACTTTCTCCCTGATATGAATAGCATCTAACTTATACTGACATTCCCTCAAATTTGCATTTCCCTTCTGGACATGCCCCTGAATTCGAGACACACAACTTTCTAGCTCTCTAATGTGACCTGAGAGACTAACAATGCCCCCTTAAACTAGAGGAGCCTTACCCACAGTTCTACTTCCCCCAGAACGCTATATAGCCTCAGATTGCTTGGTACAAGCAGTGGCTTGATCCATTTCGGCCTTAAGTCGAGCAACTTACTCGTTTAAGTCGTCGCATCTGTGCAGCATTCCTCAGAATTCCATATTCCTGGCGGGGAGGATTGTTTGTAAATGTTCAGCTGAGGCCTCCGACGCCAATAGATTTTCTCGAGCTACCCTCAGCTCTTCATCCTTTCCAATGAGTTTCTGTCTCATTTTCTCTAGATCGATCCTGCATCTATGAAGATCAGAACGACATAGTTTCTCAGTTCGTTCCAGCGCCTGAATACGGTATTGAGCCATGTCAGCCTGATTACCCATCACAGCCAATGCATCAACCTGACGTTGAAGATTCTCAGCACGCTCTATTGCCTCAGATAAATCTAATAATACCTTCTTAATCCCATAATCTTTTTCTTTGACCTGATGAGTCAGGTTGGAGATGGCCTGATTCAACTTCTCCAGCCTAAAATATACTTTTACGTATTGATCCTCTCTATTCTCGTTCGCCTCCTTCATCTTATCGAATACTCCGTAAATTCTCGATTACACATGCGTGCGTGGTCCTCACGTGCGTGAGATGCATCCAATTTGACCTGGGACATATAACAAGATTTTGTATAATTTGATTCAGAAAGTATAATTCCTGCAAATACGTACTACATTTCAAAGAGACTATTGATTTCTAAACATCTACTTCCAAGTGCTTTTTGACTAGATGTTTGGACTCCTTTCGCAGACGAACCTTACATGAATCTTCTTTCGACGTAGAAGGTACACACGCTCGACATATTATTCCATTTTAATAGCGTTAGATTTTTGCCATGCATTTCTATCCTATTTACTTAACTTAACATTGGTGTAACATGAAAGTCAATAACTTGTTCTGATCTAACCTACAATTCTGCTTGAGCAGACAACAAGGTTTTAGAGGTCTCTCTTTTGCTAGCAGGTCCAGACTCTAAATCATTAATTCTGAAACTCATCTCTTTAATTGCCTACAAAAGGTTTTTAAAATAAAGTCATTCTACAGAATTCTTCTTCCCCATATACGATTCAAGCTACTCACAAATATTCATATAAAACACATGTCTACATTACCTTCTCTCTCCCCCCTTCTGAGAGCTCGATATCATCCCTTTGGTTGTCAAGAACTGTCTGGAGGGAGACACCATCAAGACCGTCCACGACTCCTACATCCTCTGCCTCCTCGTCTTCCACCTCAACATAGGTATCAGCATTAATAGCATCTATCTCCTCCTGAGAATAGCCCTTCAGCATCAAGTGATGACCTAGTCTGCCACGCTCCTCGACCATTTTGACCAAATTAACATTCGCCTCGACCTGTAGCTGGCTGATCGCCACAACATGAGAGGTCTTCAGCTGCCTCACTTCCTTCATGGCTTCAGTTTTGGCTCGAGCTAGGCCTCTCTCCAGCTTGATCTTCACCTTCTTCAGCTCAGATTTGTCTTCTTCAATGCCGAGCCAGATTCCCTTCATAAGGCGAGCGACCTACATAAAATGAATCGATCTTGATTAATAGCGCTCAAAGTATATTAACGTTTATTACTGGTAATATAACACTTGCCATCTTGCTCGTATCTTCCTCCCCCGGGAGAGCCGCCGACCTAGCCCTTTCCTCGACCTCCCTAAGGTCATCCACCGCAGCAGGTCGTGCCTCAGCAACCTTTTCCCCAAAGGATTCAACCCTCCTCCTTTTCTCTTGGGCGACCTCGCCACTTGCCATGGCATCAAAGGCCGGCAAAGTCTTTAGCATCCGTTTCTTCAAAAAAAGTTGAGCTACTATGCTTGGCTTAACGGGTTTCGGCAGTGCCGAACTGCCAGTTCCAGGAGTCTTGGAAGGATTCGTTTGAACATCCTCACCACTTGTTTGCCCTTTTCCTTCGTCGACCCCCGTCATCGGCCTAGTAGCCTGAGCCTTTCGAACCTTTTTTGACCTACTGTCAGCTCTCTACTTTCTACTCAGGCCGAGTACCCCCAGAACAAGTTCGATTTTAGTTTCCTCCTCCGCAACTTCGTCCAGCAAGGATTTTTTCCTTTCCACTGTAGACTTTACAGCTACAATAACAACATTTTTTATTATCAGCTACAGTTGCCAACGAAACATAACAATAATTCTATCTATGAATGTTTATACTTACTTTTCTTTACTGATCTAAATCAAAGGTCCAAAAGCTCTTCATCATCTCTTTGAAGGCAATTACCCTTCACCCATATGATTTTGTCATTCCAAGTTCGACCTGCTGAATTCCAATCGAAAAAATGAGGCAGAGTCATGCTCGCACAAAAATATGACCCCCCCCTACTGGCCTTAAAATTCTTAACCCCATAAAACTGCGGGACGTCCCCAGGGGTTATCCTCCTCACTTTTTTCTCCCTCTCCCACCTTTTATTCAGATGGTCACATACAGTTATTACCTCCCACATGATCCCGTTCATATGAACATGACATGCACCAATTTCATTCATAATCCTCTTTGCCAAATTGGTGAGGGGAAGACTCAATCCATAATCTAATTGTGATAGGTAACACAAAAAACCCTCTGAAAGGTCACTCTGGACATCCCCATAGAAATACTCTAGCGAGATTGATTCATATATACCCCTATCTTGTTTTTCTACCTCCAAATCTGCCAACAGATAAAAATATTCTTCCCCCTTCACTACCGTACAACCCCTAAACTGCCTACCGACAAACTCTACATAATTACTGCACTTCCCTCCTGCAGCCAACTTGGCTTTACAAAATTATCTAAAGGTGTCAGAACCCATAGGATACGACACCAACTGACCAGGGAAACCCGAGAATTGTTCTAATCCTCCTTCCCCCTCGTTATCAGACTTATTCATCCGACCAGAGGTTGAGACCTCACTAACAGACGAACTACCCATCTTAAAAACAAATTTTATAGGCACATTTACGACCTACCAAGATGCCTCTCATGCTCGACCTACATACAGGTTAAGGTTGTTATCATTTTCCATCAATGTATACATATATATATATATATATATATATATATATAACATATATCTCTGATCAGTCATTCACGTATTATACTTATCTTCAAACTATGAAAATCAACATATATCGCAAGTATTTCTACTAACCTTCCGTATCTGAATGAGAATCAGCAGTAGAGTCAAGCTTTCCACTCAGAATGTTGTTGTATTGCCACCTACGAGATCCAGAATCCTTTGCCCTTTTTAACCGACTATCTCCTTCGGATAACTCTTTATCGAATCCCCTAATTTTTTGCCCTTCTCTTTGTGTGTTCTTCAAGTTTTTTATGATAAAACATTTGTTTGGAGACGAAGAAAAACTATTTATCATTTCTTTCTCATGCGGCTGACATTTATTGCTCCTCGCACGAACCGCCCTCGGATCCAGAACTGAGGTATCTTTTCCACTCTTTATGTCAGACGTCTTGTACCTTTTTGATAAAACCATATTTCCATCATTACAATCCCCCTCATTTTTTGACATATTTATTTCCATATCTTTCCCTGACCTTAATATACTCATGATGACTCACACTGTTCGATGATAAAGCTCTATTTCTTTTTATATAAAAAATAAAACTAGAAGCTTCTCCATTTTCATATTTTTGTTTCACAGTCCTTGTTTATCATATTTATAGTGATTGACGTCATATTTAAAATCGCACAAATATTTAAACTTATTCAAAATGTTTGTTGAACGGTATCAAAACCGATTCACCCCTATTGCGGATCCAATTGACATATATTATTTTTGTTACATTCCAGCATTTACTTTATTCATAAGAATGCACTCTACGCAATATCCATCACAGCCCTGGTAAACTTAAGCAACCAGCAGCTAATCACATCATTCGCCAATCCTCATATCTTCAAAATTGATCTCCACTTCATCGATCAAACCCACCAACCTTTCTCGTTCTATCGAATCCCTCATGAATACACGAAAGAATGACTCATAAAAGTAATGGGCATACTCAAGTTCTCTACACCTGGTATCTAACCCTTTGAACTGACATGCCCTCATTGGTAACTTAGCATCATAACCGAGCGAGCCAAAAATTATCTCTCGCACTTTAGCAGTTTTTATAGCCAATCGATCTTCTGCAGCATGACGTGTCCTCTGAGATCGAGTCCACACCATCCTAACCTTCCCCCGAATTTTTAAAGGTCATGCTATCAGAATTTATAAGATTTCTCAATCAATTCCTCCTTTAACTCAGTTTTAACGTAGTATCACGTAACAGAAACCCAAAATCTTGGACCCACTCATTATAACTTATCGCCTCACTAATACACGCAATGATCTATCGACCTGAGATAGCTCAAATTTACATATTTCCTATAATTTCTATCAAAAATCATTTATATCAGCACGTAGTTCACAACCCAAATTTACATCAGTTCGAATAGCATTATAGCATTGTTTCATCATTTATCAGAAATTCTTCTGCCAACATACGACACAAGTCAGTTTGATATAAAGAAATTTTTCTATGCGCAGTTTAATAAATATTAACTTTTATTCATGTCAAAAGATGTTACATACGATTTACAGATAACAAGTTTTCACACAGGAATACAACAGAATGTCATCCATCCAGCACCAGATTTCAGGTACTTTACAGATATCAAGTTTTCTCTGTTTGTTAAAAGCTACAGGTCACACAGGCACGACGAGGTGTCATGTATTCCAGTTCTTCTTCTTTCAGTGATTTTTTACCCTGATACAAAGAAGACATTGGAACCAACAAAAATCTTCCCTCACATGACTCGGCTGAAGCCCAGTCAAACTCCAAGCAAAAGTTATGCAAGAAGTAGACTCAGTGTTGGCACCCACCAAACAAGATGAAAGTTCTTCTGAGTACAAAACCCCGATGGAAATGCTTTAGCAAGATCCCCCTTCCCATTCCCCTCCTCCACTGCCACCACCGCCTCTTCTATAACCACCACCGCCGAAAAGTTGGTAGAGATGAAGAGGGCCCGACATTAGAATCAACAGCAACACAAGAAATTAGCATATCTGCCCACCAGATATACATTTCCCTGCATATGAACCCCTAACCCTGTCTTCCGCAAGGGTGCAAAGACAGGCCCAACGCTCCTCACCCGCCAAGACAAAGACATGAAATCACCACTTATAGTAAAAATCTTCCTCAACTTCAATTGCTTCCTCTCTCGATAAGCCTTGGTACGTTAGAGGAATAGGGGCTGGGATCGCCATTTCTAAGGAACGATCACCAAAGTACTTCAACTTCAGCCTCAGCGTTTCAGACGCAATCTTCACTTCAAGAACCATACTCTGATTTTTCACCATCTTAGAGAAGGTTACGCATGCAAGAATTGTTCCAAAGGATTGATCAAGGTACTCTTTATATAAACCTAACTTTATTGTGCAGGTACATTTTCCCAAGCGTCATTATCTATTGCGGACACGACTAATCAAACGCAACTGTCACATACATTCGCATCATCATTTAATACCCATCACTTCCCAATATCACGTAACTTTACCCAGTCAAACGCCATCATTGCTCCGTTTCGAATTTACAACTTTTACATATCCGTTCTCAACCGAAGCCACTCGTGACTTCAGTTGCAATGGGGTGATTGTAGGGACTTATCCCTCGAGCTTATGAATAAATCCCAGTCAAACATTTCAAACAACCAGTCACGAGTGTTGCGGCGGTTGCAAGGGGGCGATTGCAGGGACTTATCCCTCGTAACACTCCAGTCAAACATTTCAAACAGCCCCACGACCAACTCAGGAACGTGGGTCGAGCTAAACCCAGAAAATATTATTTAGTCAAAGACACCTGTCTCCCATAAACTTGTCAGCTATACAGTCAACCGCCACTAACCACATTATTCGGAAGACGTGCTCCCGCGTGACAAAGAGCTGTAGGAAATGCCTATAAAAAGGAAAAGTTCCAAAAGAGACAGGGACCAGAAAAATTACTAAAGCTTCTGATTTATGAGATCAAGAGCATTTCTATATTCTATAGATCACTTGTAATAAAGATATCCACTCCAAGCAATAATGATACTTTTACAAAATCCTCCATTCGAGGTTGTAATTTTTTTTACCTATTCAAAGGCTTTCCATGCCAAATATACCTGTTTGCATTTCTAACTTTATAGTAGAGTATTGTTACAGGTTTATTTGGTGTGATAGCTAATTCCTAATCATATCGAGCTACGGAATTTGGCCATTACAGTCGTCCTCCCCTTTATCGCCCCAGTGCTGATCGCATATACCAAGGGAAGATTAATGCTGGGGGTTGAAATCACTTTAATTTGGAGGTTTCTTTCTTCTATACCCAAGATCATGGCTAAGTAAGCTAAAGAATTGGTGTGTCAATTTTCTCTTCAAGGTAAATAGTCAAGAGTAGCGTTATTGAATCTGCTCATCCTATCAAAAACGCGAGCGGCATAGTCGACCATCTTGCCATTCTTCTTGCATTGCTCAGAGTAATGATAAACTATTATTAAAGAATCTGTATAGGCTGATAGCTCTGTAACAACAATTTTAAGTGCCAAATGGAGCCCATGGGTTATGACTTCGTACTTTGTGACATTGTTGGAGGCTTCAAAATTGAGGTGTATGGATTTCTCAATTCTGTCCTTTGAAGAAGTAATTAGTACAATTCTGATCTCTGAACCTGCGGGTCCTGTTATTCATTCTGTATGAAGTTGTCATATCTTTTGCACAACCCATTCAGCTCATTCGTCAAAGGGATTGGTAGGTGGATCTTCTGCGTGTTGTCTGTGATATCAGGATCATGCTCTCTGAATCTGAATCTTCTACTGGGAAAATTTTGCTAGAAAATCAGCCACTTCTTGACATTTTTCAGAATGTCATTGTTTGAATTTGATATCATGTTCCCTCAAACTGATAAACCACTGTTGCACTCTTCATGATTTCTCTTTTTTCGATAAAATTTCTCGAAAGGGGTAGTTTGTCATGACTTTGACTGAATAAGCTTGGAAGTAGATTTTGAGATTCTGTGCAGTATAAACATGGGTTAGGAGGATTCGCCCGATCTTGGAATACATGGTTTCAGCGGGAGTGAAGCTTTTGTTAATAAATTACATCGGTTTTTCAATCTTTCTTTCAAGTCAAATGAGAAACAAATTGAAATAGTTATCTGTAACTGTGAGGTTGATGATCAATTCTTCATTATCTATTGGGGTACTCATTATAGGAGAATTCCCAAGATAGACTTTGAATTCTTGAAAAGTTACTTTACATTCTTCTGTCCATTTGATCTCTTCGTTTGGTCGAATTGTGCTTCTTTTTGGTACATCTTTAAAGTAACAAGAATAACCAGCATCATTGATTTGAAGACTTAGAGACGAATCTGTTGATATCAGTAATCTTGACCATGATTGAAATTTAGAGTAGAGTAAGAGTATGCCTTAGAATACGTGGAAATGTAATCTTTCCCACAGACGGTGCCAAATGTAATGGCCTAATCCCGTAAGCTCGAGATGGCTTGAAATTGGCTCTTACACCAATACTCTTGTGACAAAAGCTAAAAAGAGAAATGGCACATGTGATTTAGCGTGGAAAACCTCTAAATAGGTAAAAAAAACCATGACCTCGATTTGAGGATTTTTGTAATAGTAACTTTTATTGCTTGAGGCTGATATTTTATTATAAGTGATCTCTCCACTTATAAATACTTGAATATTGTGAATAAGAAGATTTGAATATTTTGAGAATCTAAAAAATGTAGTTTTCTTGGTGATTTGCCATATATTTTTTTGGTCATTGTCTCTTATAGAACCATTTCTTTATATAGGACTTCTCTGTAGTTCATCATCAGGCTAAAGCACATTTTCTGAACAATATGGTTAGTGGCGGTTGACTGAGTACTATTAAATTTGTGAGAGACAGCTATCTTTGACTTGCTCAGGTTTTTCTATTTGAGCTCGACCCACGTTCTTTGTCAGTTCGTGGAGTAGGTGGCAATGTTGTCTATTGAAGTCATGTGTAGAATGCGTGAGTCTGACATAGAGTCAATAGAGGTGATTCGAGCTAGAAACAACTCGATTTGGATAATATCGAGGGTATGCCCCTATAATTGCCCCCTCAATCCTAAAGTCATGAGTGGCTTTGGTTGAGAAAGAATATAGGGGTATATGGGTATTTGGGTTTGAAATTTTGAAAATGAAGGAAGAAATTATGTATATTTGACGGTATAGAAAATGCGCGTGTTATAGGGGGACATTTCTGTATTAAATGATGATGGGAATATTGATGTGCGCATTGGTTAGGGTTTCTAGAGTTTCGTCTATATTGAATGATAACACTAGGGAAAACACACCTACACATTAAATGTAGAGTTATATAAATAGTACCTAAACTGAGGTTTGTGGCAAAGTACGTTTGTTTGTTGCCAAATTCTCTTAAAGCTATGATGATGGTGAAGACCCGGAGAATGGTTCTTGAAGAGAGAATTTCGATTGAGATCCAGAAGCTGAAGTTAAAAATATTTTGGAGATCAGTCCTTGGAGATGCCTACTCCCGTTCCCACTCCTCCAACTTATCAAGGTATGTCGGAAGATGAAGCGGCTAAAGTTAAGGAAGACTTTTACTGTATGTAGAGATTTCACTACATTGTCTTAACAGGCAAGCAATGTTAGGTTTATCTTCGTATCCTTTTGGAAGATAAGGTTGGGGAGACAGATACGAGGATCGGTGTAACTGTGGGCCAGTTGCGCCGATGTATTGCGTATGACTGGATTCTAAGACCGAGCCCTCTTCATCTCAACCAACTCTGTGGAGGTTATGGTTTTAGAAGAGGCGACGATGGTAGTGGAGGAGGAAGACAGAGAATAGAGATCTGCTTCTGCTTTTCCATCGTTTTATGGCGCTAAGAAGACCTTATGTTTGAAGAATGGGTTCAAGTACTGAGTCTTTTTCTTTCATACCCGGACTTCATCCAAACTGAGTTTCTGGTCAGAGTAAGATGGTGTGAAGGAAGAAGGACCTATAGTGGCTTCCAATGCCTGCTTTGCATCAGAGGATTCTTGGAGTGAATCATCACTGAAGTCAGATGAACAGAAGGATTAGATGTTTCGGAGTGCCTAAAAGATCTATAATCTGTAAAGTACCTAATTTTGGACTACTTGAAATACTTGTTATCTATAAAGTACCTCAAAAATTTGCTATCTGTAAAGTACCTATAATTTGTATTCGAGATGAATAAAATTTATTATCCAAACTCTGTGTTGATATAGAATAGAATAACTCTAGAAATTGTGCTATGAATAATTCGAAGACTTTCGAATATAAGATGAAATAAAATGAAATGTATGAGATTAGAACTTATAACATTTTGAAATAATCGAGCTTTTAAAAATATGTTTGTTAAATGAAATATGTGCAATATATGATGTTCGACCTGGGGGTTGAAATTTTATTGAGGGAGAGAAAAAATTGTAGAAGTTCCAGAATAGAAATTCGATCTTAGGGAGGTCGTTCCGGAATACTAGATTGGGAAAGAATAAGCTCGATATGGAATAGAAAGAAATGACACAAGTTGATTGGAAGAGATATGTTCAAATAACTTTTCTCAAAATATTAAGGTTTTTGTTACAAGATAATAGGATAATATCATGAGCTATTAGGAATTCGCAGTAAAAAATGTATAAATGGGGGGGATAAGTTTTAAACAAGTGGAAGAGGATAATAATTGTGTATACTCGATTAGAGAGAATTTGTTATGCCGCAGAGGGGCGGTTGGCGATAAAGATATCTGAAGTGCGGGATTGGATTTTTGGACTGTTGGATTACGATGCTGAACTGCCAGTGAGGGAGGTTTAACTTGAAGGTTTAGATGGGATTGGAAGAGAACTTGAGTATGAACATCGTTTTTATGAGGAGTTGTTCCAAAAAATCATGGTGGATCCTACAGCTCGAAAAGATGTTGTGAGATTGATTGTTGTAGAGGAGATCGAATTGGAAGATGTAAGGATTGTTGGAGGTAAACTGATCAGATGTGGTTCCCCGGGACATCACGGCTGTTTTAGGTATAATTATATGTGAGGTGAATAAAGTGAATATAAATCGGGGTGGCATAAGTGTAGGTAATTATAGAGTTTGAATAATTGACAAAGAAATGAAACTAAAATAAAGCTTGAATCGATCATCTATTGTTGTGAATTTTGTTTGTGACTGTTATGAAAAAAGAAATTAAATATTTTTAAAATTTTGAGATTTGGAAATGACGTCAGTACTATAAGTAGAAGAAGCAAGAATAGAAAAAACAGGGGGCTTCTATTTTTATACCTTGTGTAAAAGCTGTGAAAACTTGATTACGTGTAAGCGTGAGTCATCATGAGTGAAGGGAGGTCAAAGTGAGATTTTAAAAATAGAGATGAAAATAGAATAAATTATAGGGCAAAGGGTAATGATAGGAAAGTATTTTTACCGAAAAGGTTTAAGACGTCTGACATTGATAGTAGAAGGGATACCTCAGTTCCAAAACAGAGTTCGGCTCGTGCGAGGCTCAATGACTGTCAGCAGTTAGAAAGAGAAAATATAATTAATGCTTCATTTTCGTCATTCAAACGTTTTTTAACTTCTGAAAACTTAAAAAGCAATGAGGGAGGAAGGATAAGAAATAACAGATAATATCGGGAAAAATTAATTGAGAGTGATCAACAGTCAAAGCGTGAGAGAGTTACGAAGACTGAGTCACAGAGGTAGTTATACAGCAGGGTTGTGAGGGAAGGAATGGCGTCAGACTCCCATTCCAACATAGAAGGTTAGTAGAGGATTTGTGATGTTGTACTTTTGAAGATCATATTCTATGTTTAGAGAAATCTAAAAATTACTATTTATAATAATCTATAAAAACTTGTTTGCTATATGAAAGATATATGTATATGGGAGATGTATATGTAAAAGATAATGATAGATACATGGGCTTGTATGTAGGTCGATCGTGAGGAGTATTTGTATAGGATCAAACCTTTGCTACAAATCTGTAGTTTATATGGATACTTCACCTGTTAATGAGGCGTCGACCTCTGGTCGATCGGCAGAGTCCAAAATTGTAATGTCTGATAGTGAGGAAGAAGTAGGGATTGATCAATTTCCAGATTTCCCTGGAAGATTGGTAAACTATCATCCCCATTCTGATGCGTTCAAAGAGTTTTTTAAAGCCAAGGCTTCTGTAGGGGGAAGATGGGGTAATTTTGTAGAACATGGTGGTAGGCAGTTTATGAGTTGCATTGTAGTAACTAGAGGGGAATACTTCTTTTTGTTGGCTGATTTGGAGAAAGAGAAACGAGATAGGGGTTTAGATGAATCGATCTCTATGGAGTACTTTGGTAGGGACGTCCAGGGCGACCTGGCAGAAGGTTTTTTGTGTTACATGTCTCAATTAGAGTATGGGCTGAGTCTTTCCCTTGGCAATCTGGCAATGGGATTATGAAAATTATTAGGGCATGTCCTGTTCAGTTGAACGGGAACATGTGGGAGGTGATAAATATTTGTAAATTTATGAATAAGTTGTGGGAGAAGGATGAGAGTGAGAGGAGGATATCTGCTGAAGATGTTTTGAAGTTTCATGGGGTAAAAAACTTTTTTGCAAGTGGAAGGGAAATTTTTTTGCGAGCTCAAATCGGCCTTGTTTCTTCAATCTAAACTCAGCAAGTCGACCATGGAATGATAATGTGATATGGGCGAAGAGCGATTGTCTTCAGAGAGATGACGAAGAACCCATGGAACTTCTGTATAGAACTGTAAAACAAAGTAGGTATAACAATGTATAATGTATAAGATTGATATGCTGAAATTATATGTTGCTCTACTGATGATCATGTATTGTTATCGACAGGCCCTAAATCCCAGGTGAGGAGGAAGGAGTCTCTGTTGGATGCAGCTGCTCAGGAAGAGACATAGCTCGAAGCTATACTAAAAGAACACGGCATTAGCAGAAAGAAATGTGCTAACAGCCAATCCAAGAAAGTTCAAACCTGATGGTAGCAAACAGAAGGGCGTTGATGGTAGCAAACAGAAGGGAGCTGATGTGGGGAGGCGAGTAAAATTTCCCAAGGCCTTTGGAGTGGACTTTGTGGGGGTATCAAAGTCTACTACGTCGAGCAGGCTAGCTTGAACATTTCCCAAGAAGCAGATGCTGAAGCATGCTCTGACCTCTGGAACCACGAGATGTGGTAAGGTCACAGGAAAAGGCAAAAAAGAGAAGGGTCAAACCTTCTTAATATCGTGGGTGAAGGTCATAGAGGTTCGACCTATTGTAGAAGACGAGCTTAAAGAGGTTGAGGAAAAGGCAAGGCTGGCAGCTTGAAATGGGGAGGAGGAGATGAACAAAATGGCAAGCTCATTTGCTTGAATATGCAATAAATTTTGGTATTGGGATTCGAGCTAACAATGAGGCCGATTTTGTTTCTTTTGTAGGCTACTCGGTTGGTGAAGGGGATATGCCTCGGGGCTGAGGAGGAGAAAGCTGACCTGAGGAAGGGGAAAGTCGAGCTGGAGAAGAACGTAGCTCGATTGAAAGTTGACTTGATCAAGGAGGGGAATCGGCTAGAGGCCCTGAAGGCTTCTTAAGTGGTAGAGATCAGCAATCAGTCTGCGGCAGCGAGGGTGAATTTGGAGAAGGTAGTAACTGGACGTGATAGACTCGGGCGTCACCTTATATCAAAGAGGTATTCCGAAGATGAGGTGAATGCCATCATAGCGGACACCTATGTTGAGGAGGAGAGAGATGATGAGGCGAAAGATGTTGTTATTGGAGTTATAGACGGGTTGAAAGGTGTCTCTCCCCAAACGGTGCAAGACAATCAAAGGGATGACAATGAGCGTCCGGAGGGAGAAAACGATAAGGTAGAGCAGAATGTTGATTCTTTAATTGTACGAATGGTTTTTGGAATGTTGTAAACTGATGGGATATTGTCAGTCGGATAGAATTTTGTAGGCTAAGTTGTTCTTGTAAACCTTGTTGTAGGAACTTAAGGATATGTGCCTCAGAATAAAAGATTTAAAGACTGAGCTCACTAAGGAGAAAGACGCCTCAGCGTCCATGATATCTTCGACAATTATTAGTATAGAGCTACAAAGTAATCTGTTTAGGGGCAATGGTACTGAATTGGTGCACAGGAAATATCAAAGTATCGACAATTTAAAATATAAAGAATGTGTACCTTAGACTTGGAAGTATATGTAATTGAACATCCATCTGAAATTGTACTTCGACCTTAAGTTCAGAAGTAGTTTCACACAGTAGATATAAAAATAAAAGATGTTTTGTTAGAAATAAGATATATGTGTTGAGGGAGTGTTCTGAATCAAACTTGATATATTGTATCTGTAATGCGCAGGTCGAATTAGAGTTAGCTCACTCGAGCGAAGATGAGGTGCGCCAATATAACCAGGAATTTGCGGAGGAATTTGATAGGATGTGAGAGGCAAATGAAGACAAAGAAGATCAGCATGTAAAGGTACACTTCAAAATTTTGGAGGCAACCCAAACTGCTATCAACCTAGCTCGGAAGATTGAAGAGAAGGATGCTGAAATCAATGAAGGGAAAAAAGAGCTCACTGAGATAAAAGAATACGCAGCAAAGCTCAAAAGCCAAAATGATGTGCTGATGGTAAAGAGTAGGGATACTGACATGGCTCAATACCGTATACAATCCCTAAAAAGATCAAAGGAAGGGTTAAATCGCTTTTTGGCTAGTCTGAAGGACCAAATGATCAGTACAACAAACGATCAGAAGCAAGCTGATCTAGTGAATACTAGAACGATTAAAGAAGAAAATGGATGAAAAAGATAGCGAGCTGAAGAAAACTTGAGATGATCTATATATTTCTGAAGTTACAGTTGAGCAGTTGTCTACAGCTTTACCTGCTAAAGATATGGAGTTTCGGACGGTGCAACAAAAGTGTGATGAGTTGAACAAAAGAGTGACATAAATAAAGACCGAATTGGCGCAGGCCAATTCGCGTGCCAGAAATGCCGAGGCTGGGGAGCGCTCGAGGAAGAATAAAAGTGATTCCAAGGTTTCCCTTATTCAAGGGGATGTAGTTAGCCTATTAGCTCAAATAAGGGAGCTGGAGGGAATTGTGGCTCGAACTCAAGGTAATTTTCGACAAGGAAATGAATGGTTAAAGGAGCGGTCAAAGCAAGTTGGATGCTACTCTTTCCTTGATTTACTCCTTGTTAAGACTCAAAGAAGTATTTAATGTTTATATGTACCTTTACCAGTTCATATGCCATATTTTGTAGTTGCAATTTTGTGGTGTAACTAGGACTGCATGGTATTAAACGATAACAGCTAAATTTAATTTTACCTTTCCCAAGCTAACTGTGTAAATAAATGTTGCTGACAAGTATTTACATATGGCTGAATGGGAACATCGCATCATTTCCTTTTTAAGTTATCTGGTAGTAAATGTACAACTTACTTTATTTTCTTCTTAAAGGTAAACTGCACCTGGAGTAAAGGGAGATACTGGACCTTCTTGTAATTATGCAGGGTTGATTGACAATGAAGCATTTGGTCTTGATAAGAATCTTTATGATGGCCAGAGTTTTACTTTCTAAAGGAAAACCAATTGTAGAAATTCATATATATGTACAACTACAGAATGTGCATCTTTTAAATGTTAAATGTTCATGTTATGTCTTTTTTTTTATGGTTAACAAAACGAAGTGTTGAATAATTAATTTTTGTTTCCAAAACATTTTGTACATTTTAATAATATTATAGGAAATATTGTCACAATTTTTCTATTTTCTTTTCAAAATAAATTCATCTTGCAATGGCTTAAGATTGTTGCAAAAATATCCAATTTGCAATAGAAAAATGATTTAGCAACATAAATAGAGTGTTGTTGTTGGGGATGTTGCAGAAGTTATTGCTACGGCAGAAATCTGTTGCTAATACTTGAACAAACGCAGCATACATTATTTGTTATGGAAAATTAACTTTTAGCAACGGACTTTGTTTGTTGCAAGACAATCCGCAATGTACACTACGACTATAATTATGCTGCAAATAAAATCCATTGTGGAAGGTCTTTAGCAACGGATATAGTCCGTTGTGAAAATCTATTGTTTTGGTGGTGATGATGTTTTATTTGTTTAGAAACCCCACTAGCTTCTCTCCAACGAACTGTGGCCCGTTATCGATCCAAGTCAAGTGAGGGCAACCAAATCATGTGATGATATGTTTCCAGATAAATGCGATGAGTTCTTTTTCCCGAGTTCGACAATCGGGAACTATTTCTACCCATTTCGTGAAATAATATGTGGCTATGAGTAAGAGTTTACGATTACCCGGTGTGTTTGAGAATTCTCCCATGAGATCAAGTGCCCCTCGTTTGAAAGGCCAAAACACCTTATTGGTGTGGAGTTCGAGAGCAGGAGCTCATATTCGAGTACCATGTCATTGGTATGTGTTGCATTTTCGTGAATATTCCTCAATCTACTTTCTTATTTCAAGCTAGAAAATCCTTGTGTAATAGCTCAGTTTCAGAGTGATCATCTTGCAACATGGGGGCCACAAGTTCCTTTATGTAAATCTTTCAACATTCCATAAACTTTTTGTTTAGAGAGGCAGTTGAGATAGGGGCCGATCACGATCTTCGATATAAGTCGTATTTCTATACTGTGTACCGCTTAGAGTTTTCAATTAGTTGTCTGCGTTCTTTTGGATCTACTGGAAGTGGCCCATCATATTTATTCTTCGTGTCGAGATAGGTGAATTCAATCAATTATCCTCCTCTTTATTACTCCAGTGTTAATCGCGCATATCGTCGGGAGATCAATACTAGGGATTGATATCACTTCAATTTAGATGTATCTTGCTTCTGTACCTAATACCCCGGCTAAGTCAACTAAAAAATCAATACTAGGGATTGATATCATCTACTGGGAAGTCTACTAAAAAATCAGTCACTGCTTGATCTTTTTCTGAGGTTCTCTGTTCGAACTTGATGCCATGCTCCCTCAAACTGACGAATCATTATTGGGCACTGCGTGATTTGTCTTTTTTAGATAGTACTTCCTGAAGGTGATAGTTTATCATGACCTTGACTGAATAAGTTTGAAAATAGTGCTTAAGCTTCTACGAAGTATAAACGAGTATGAGGTGAAGTCGCTCTATCTTAGAATATGTTGTTTCTGCCAGTGTAAGAGTTTTGCTTATGAAATATACAAGATTCTAAATGTTTCCTCCTAGCCATAAGAGGAACGAACTGAGAGAGTTTTCTGTAATGGTGAGGTAGATGATTAATTCCTCGTTCTCGATTGGAGTAGTCATTACGAGAGATTTTCTGAGATACATTTTCAGTTCTAGGCAAGTTGCTTCACATTCTTCTGTCCATTCGATCTCCTCGTTCTATTGACTTTTGCCCATTCTGGTAAATCCACGAAGCAACATGAACAGCCATCGACATCAATCTAAAGACTTGGAGACAAATCTGTTGATAGCTGCAATCTTGTCAGTGAGTTTCTATACATCTTTGTTTGTTTGTGGAGATGGCATGTTTATTAAAGTTTAAATCTAATTTGGATCAGCTTCGATTCCTTTCTTGCAGATGAGGTGTCCTTGAAACTTGCTAGAGTGTACCATGAATTGGCATTTATCAAGGTTGAGCTTCATTTTGTATGACCGCAAGATGTTGAAAATGTACTGCATTAAGATGTGTGTTATATGATCTTCCTTCTTTAAACTTTTGCAGAGCATATCATTGATGTATACTTCGACTATTATCCTCAAATATTCCTCGAACATACTCGTGATGATACTTTGATAGGTTGCTTCAGCATTTTTAAGACCGAATGACATGACTTTGTAACAATAAAAACCCCTTTCAGTGATGAAGGTGGTATTTTCTTGATTTTCGTCTAAAAGAGGTATCTGGTTGTATCCTGAAGCAGCATCCATCATAGATAATAGCTCGTGACCTGCTGTGGAGTCTAGAATTTGATGAATTATGGGACGAGGGAAATTATCCTTTGGCGTATGTTTGTTAAGATCTGTGAAATCTACACAAATACAGACTTTTCCATTCTTCTTTGGAACTGCTATAATGTTTAAGATCCAATCCGGGTATTTGGCTTCTCGAATAAATCCGACCTCGATTAACTTATCAATTTTTGTGTTAACCTCATCTCTAAGATGAGGTGAGAGTCTCCTTTGTTTATATTTAACTGTTATAGCTTTATATCTGATGCTTAATTTGTGACAAGCTTTAGCTGGGTCAACTCCTGACATTTCTTGGAAAGTCCATGCGAAGACGTATCTATTTATTTGTAGGAAATACATTAGAGATTCTTTCTCCTATTGGATAAGCTTAGTACCAATATATGTACCCCTGCTGTGTCCATCAATCTTAATGTATTATGTAGGTTTAACCTTGGAAGGTTGATCCTCAGCATGACCAGCTTTCTGTAATTGCTATGAAGCAAATTTGTTGGATGTGTTTTCACAAGTATGGAAGATACTATGTTTTCACAAGCTCGAGAGAGCTTTTGACTTTCTTTGATCTCATAAATTCCATCATTATATTTGAAATAAAGTGCCTGATAGTATGTGAATAAGATTGCTTCCATGCTGTGTAACCAACAACGACCCATTATCCCCAAGTATCGGGATTTTGCATTGATGTTGTAGAAAGTAACGTCGAGAGTGGTAGGTCTAACAGTGATCGGTAGGATGATTTTTTCTACTCGTTCTTCTTTAGGTCCATTAAAGCCGTTAATATTGATGTCGTTTGGTACAACTTTGTCTGTTAGTCCCATTTGCTCGATTGTGCTCCGAAAAAGGATTTTGATACCACTGCCTGTGTCAATCATCATGGTATGCATGACAAAGTTCTTCATCTTAAGCATGATAATGAGTGTGTCATTATGTGGGAACTTGACATGACCTATGTCGCAACCTTTAAATAAAATTCTAGTTTGTCGATTATTTGATTTGGGAAGGAGTTTAGCTTCTTTATCCGGAATCGTGAGGTCACAGCACCCCGTTAACCACCTTTTCTTGAATCTAGTTAAATTGTTGATCTGGTGCATCTTGATCATGTGACTTTGGTAGAGGTGGTATAAGTACTTTTCCTCAAATTGATCTTTAACCTGAATTACTTCAGCCTGTTTCTTATAGCTTCCATTGTTATATCCTTCCAGATCGATAATGTACTCATCTATTCTCCCCTCTTTGAAAATGTACTCCAACAATCTCTATACGGCCTAGCAGTTATCAGTTTCATGAGTTGTTACCTTATGGTGCATACAGTACGGTTTGCCTTCAATTGGCTCCAGAGATTGAGCCTCACGGGAGAATTTATCTTTTTCCAGTATATGATAGATCGCTGAGAACCTGACATTCATCTTCAGAAGGACCGGTTTGAGTAATAAATTTATTTTGCGTGACTTGCCTGTATCTGTTTTAGCTTGCTTTTTTATCACCCTAACCATCTTTGTTATGTGCAATGTCTCTATCTGTGTTTGGACCCTTCGCTGCTAGGGCATTTTCAGTAGATTTGTGCCTTTCAGATATCATCCTTTCCAGGTCGATATATTAATTTACCTTTGTAACATGTCTTCAAAATTTGAAGGTTTATTTAAGAAAAGATGTTATTTTACTTTGCAATCGATCTCTAGTACATTGGTAAATACTAAAATGACTATCTTTTGATCAAGATTATCAACCTTCCAAGCACGTTTGAGAATTTTTTTTGCAAAGACTTCGGGCTTCTCCCCCTGAGACTGATAAAAGTGTATAAATTCTCTTCCTTGTCTTTGTTATGAGCATATGTCTTGACGAAGATCTTTTGTAACTGGTCGAATGTGAAGAGTAAATTTTCAGGTAGAGAATAGAACCATAGAAGTGGCTCCCTCTGGAGACAGGTAGCGAACAATCGACAAAGGATGTGGTTCAAGTTTGAATGTAATCCCAATGAAGCTCGGAATTGTTGGACATGTTCTTTAGGATTAGTGCCCTTGTACTAACGAATTTTTGGAGTATGGAAACTTGCCGGTACATCCTTATCAAACAGCTCTTTGGCAATCGAATTACCTTGCAATTCACTTAACTCGTCCATACTGCTGAGAGCTTGAGATCAACTCCTTGATTCGCTGATCCATATGTTCTTATGTGATATACTGATGTGGTACTAGAACAGTTTTGCGTACTGGTCATGGATTATGATTACCGGTTTCCTCACTCAAATGTTCACAAACTGGCACCCTAGACGAAGGTCGGGGATCCTCTACTAGATGCTTCCAGTGCCTGCGTCCCCTGCTAACTTCTGACTAATCTTCTCATCCCATATGAATTGAGGCTTCTGGTACGTATGGATTGCTGCGCTGATGCTTGGAAGCTCCTCTGCAAGTTGTACCTCGAGGTCCTAACCTATCCCATGCTAAAACCCTGGAAGTTGCTGATATGACCTCACGCTCCCTGGGAGCCTGAACCGGCTGATTTCTTGCAGTACTTTCAAGGTAGTCTACAACATGGTCATCTGTTCTCCATGTTATTTGAACTCTGTTTGTCGAGCTCTACGTTCATCTTCAAGTTCCTGTTCGTGAAGCTTTCGGTCATTTTCCAACTAACATTTAAGCTTGTTCCGCTTCTCTATTTCAGCGTTGAGGCTCACCCTTAATTATGCTAGTTGATAAGGTTCTATGGAGAATTCATGTTGAATTGCTGTGGTTGGTCGCTTAGAAGTCGCCATGATTGAAAAGTGATCGTTGATTAACTGTCTCTGTCTTAGGATTTCATAGGAATGTCTTCTTTCCCACAGACGGCGCCAAATGTAAGGGCCTAATTTTGTAATTGCTCGAAAGGCTCTTACATCAAATGTACCTATGACAACAAATAGAATAGAAAATGAGAATTGACACGGGTTTTAACGTGGAAACTTCTTAATAGATAAAAACTACGACCTCGGCTTGAGGATTTTAGTAACAAGAACTTTATTGCTTGAGACTGATATTTTGATTACAATTGATGATTTTGTTAGCTAGAAATACTTGGGTCATTTTCTTCATTGTACTATATTTCTTATATAGACCTTACTCTCAGTTCGTTTATATGTATCAGCACGTTCTCCTAAATTGAAGGAAGAGTGAAGGTCATTTCTGTAACTGCTAGTCATGGGAGATAGATGTCCTTGACCTGTTTAGTTTCCTTTAAAGTGCTCGAGCCACGTTCTTCTTCAATTCGTGATCCAGATGTCATTGCTGACAATGCACGTGACGTGTGTGAGGGCTTATTTCTAATCCCCGTACTGAGTCCGATATTCGAACTCACATAACTTGAATAAACATACTGATAACCAATCAAGGACTAAAAGCAAGGAGATCGTAATACAGACTTCCTCATCTACAACTCAGGGTTGACAAAGCATCCAATAACATCGCACTACAGAAAATACTCAGATATCTATCAACAGTTCGAATACACGCAAACACTATTAGAGATCGCATCATCATCAACATTTTGGAGATATCAAAGCATTCTGTGACTTTGTACTACAGAAGGTACTCCTTCACTTGTCAACAGATCGTATGCACGCGAGCATCACAGGAGATCGTATCTTCCCAACGGTCTGAAGCTACAACTAAAGAATGTTAATAGATCTGTTACAGATCAACAAGTATCAAGACATTACAAAAGTCCACCATGAAGACTCATCAAAACCCGATATTGTAACGTTCCTCATCAATGTAACCAACGGTCGTATTATAAGACCTATAAATAAGGCTAGATACCTACGAATTAGAGAGGCTTCTTTGAGAACCTCTAAGAGATCTTTTCTACATTTCTCTCTCTTTTTAATAGCTAAGCAGTCTAAATATATCTCTCTATTTCTAAAATCCTCAGGAGAGGTCATGGATTTTAACCCATTCAAGGGTTTTCCACGCTAAATCTAGTGTTGTTTATTTCCCGTTCAGAACTAAACATCCTAGATTTCGAAGGTGTAAAGCGCTATCTTCGTGCAATACAAAAATAGGCTATTACATTTGGCGCCGTCTGTGGGAACGAAAATTATACTCAGCATTCTCTGATCCAGTTTTTACCGCATTTATCTTTGAAAGATGGCAAATCAAGACAAATTACACCACGTCCTGCCTGACGCTGCTGAAGGAGTGACAGATCTGCGAATGGTTGTGCAGACAGAAACTGAGCAACGAATGGAGAAATAGCTCGCCAGCATGCAGGACACTATTAGGGCACTACAAGCTCAAATAACGGCAAATCCTAGACAGCAGAACGCTCTACCCGCCGCCTCGAGAATATTAGTCCATGATTGCCTGGGACATCAAGGTAGAAATACTGTGCTTCCACAGATTCAACAAGAACCAGTCCTGCCTCGGAGTCACATCAATCCTCCATTACCCACTGGAGCGGTAATAGATCTACAGCCACAAGAAGAGCAAAATAGGGAAAAATCCTGAGTTTCAGTCCATGACCTCATGGGAGAAGCAACAAAGGAGCACAATCCTGCGAGATGACCAAGAACAAGATGAGCTGCCACGTCTCGACAGCACCTCACTCCAGAACAGGTGGGCAAATGCATCAAAGAACTCTTAGACGCTCAAATACTCAATGGGAGGAGCAACTATGCAAGGTTGCAGAAGAGTCTGCTCGTACAGGAGTTGCTAGACGAAGAAGTACCAACCAATTTTCGCACTCTAACGATTCAGAAATACAAAGGGGGGGATCCTGTGGAACACGTCCAAGAATTTCAAGATTCTTTGGGACTATATTCCTCCTCCAACCACATCCTCTGCCGTCTATTCCCGACCAGCTTAAAAGGCGAACCTCAACGATGGTTTCACACACTCGATGAAGGATCTATCCTCACCTTCGAGCAACTTCGCGAACTGTTCATCAAGAACTATTCACAAAATAAAGATAAGGAGGAAAGTCTTAACTCTTTGTTTAGTCTCAAGCAAGCGCCAGGGGAAAGATTGGAGACATTTACCAAAAAAAAATTTGGGCTAGTTCAAAAGCTTGATAACCTCGACAAAAAGATCACGATCTCCACTTTCACCAATGCGTTACACATAGATGGACGAGTCAAGGAACATCTGATCCTCAACAAGACGAAGACATTAGAGGATATGATGGAAAAGGTCAACAATTTCATCGACCTCGAAAGACTGACGACTGAAAAACCAAAACCGTAGCGCATCGCTCTATCCACCAGCGATCATACTGGAAAATGTACTCGCGACAACAGTAAAGACTATGGAAGTGATAAGAAACGTTTCAAGTTCTATGATGATCAAACACGCCAAGGACAAAAGAGGCTAGTTCCACGCTTACCACAGTTGACAACTACTATTGTAAACATATATCTGCTACTACAAAAGGATGAACTCTTCAAAAATGCCAATACTCTTCAACCCATGCCAGGAAAACCGTACTGCATTTACCACAAGATCCACCATCATGACATAGAACAATGTTTCATATTGAAACTTCTCCTCTTAAGTATATTTTCATATGGTCGGATACTCGAATATATTATGGACGTAAAAAGTTACAAAGATGTCAGCTGCAAAACTAAAATCACGGTCGTCTAGACTGACGAAGCGAATGAGGAAAAACATTTGTACTTTATTGAGACTCAGACAGTCAGCCACTCCAACAGATCCAAACGGAGGCGCGTTAGATAATACCATGATCTGACAATGGTAGATAAAGAAGCTCTTCTATTGCTAGAAGCTAGCAGCCGACGACCTGGGATTTCTTTCGAAGACTCCGACGTATGTCACGTCAACTTCCCGTATCACGATGCTCTCGTCATCATGTTAAAAATGAAGAACATAGTTCTACATACAATAATGGTAGACACCGGCAGCAGCATCGAACTACTATTCGAGAGTACGATCGACCAAATGGGTTTAGCAGACAGAGTCAAGCCAAGTGACATCAACGTCTCTGGATTCAACGGTTCCAAGGAAGAACACGTAGGAAAAATTATACTTCCCATCACAGCCAGACCAGTCACACTTGACGAAGTTTTTTATGTCATCAATACAAAATCCCGTTACCTGGGCATCCTGGGAAGACCATGGCTGCATAACATGAAAGTTATTCCCCCCACATATCATCAAGCGCTGCGGTTAGAATGGTAAGGAATGATCTACGAAATTAAAGGCAGCCAAAAATCGGCCCAAGCTTGCGATAATACAATTGAAGCTGAGCCAGCTACAGCAGCTCCAGCATAGCAATTACAGCATTTAGTACCATCAGAACATCAGTTGCCAAGCACCGAACTAACAGAATATATCGAGATCAACGGCACACAAGGAGGAACTCACATCGGGACCCTCTTGAGCATGGAGGAACATTCAAGTCTCATACAATTCCTTTCGGATAATCATGATGTTTTTGCGTGGACATTCCATGAAATGCCAGGGATCGATCCAGCCATGGCGTTCCACAAACTAGAGTTGAAAGAGAAGGCAGAACCGGTTAAGTAGAAGCAACGAACTCTAGCACCAAAAATACGAGACGAAATAAACAAAGATATCGACAAATTGATTAAGGTCGGTTTTATCCGTAAAGCTATTTACCTGGACATGATCTTGAACATTTTTGCAGTCCCAAAGAAAAATGGTAAAATCAAAATCTACGTCGACTTCACGGATCTTAATCGACACACTCCAAAAGAAAGCTTTCCACTCCCAATCATCAGCCATTTGTTCGATTCAACAGCAGGGCACGAACTCCTCTCTGTGATGGATGTTGTATCAGGGTACAATCAGATACCATTTTTCCCTGAAGATCAAGACAAGACTGGATTCATCACCGAATAAGGCCTGTATTGCTATAAGGTCATGCATTTTGGCCTGAAAAATGCCGGCGCTACCTATCAGAGATTGATAACGCAAATGTTCAAAGATCAGCTCGGTAAAACAATAGAGGTTTACATCGACGAAATGCTTTGCAACAGTCTCAAGAAAGAAGAACATCTGGTAGATTTATGAACAACTTTTAAGATTTTGCGAGCTTACAAAATGCGTTTGAATCCTGACAAATGCCAGTTCGGAGTACAATCTGGGAAATTCTTGGGCCACCTTATCAGCAAATGAGGAATCGAAGTTGATCCATCACGTATACGAGCTCTCTTAGCTATGCCTTCACCAAAGAAAAAAAGGATGTTTAGAAAATAGTTGGGAAGATCGCAGCACTTAACAGATTGTGTCCAAATCATCAGACAGACGACCTCTATTCGATCTACTTAAACAAGGTACATCGCGAGGAAAGTCAAAGAAGGGTCCCGAGATCGAGTGGACAGATAAATGCGAAGCCGCTTTCCTCGAACTCAAATAACATTTGGGTAAACCACCAGTTATGACCATACCAACAGATGGAAAAGAGATAACAGTATACTTAGTCGTCACAGATACTTCTCTTGGCTTTGTTCTCCTCTGACTCGATGAAAAGGCCAAGAAACCAGTCTAATTTATCAGCAAGACTCTGACCCCTGCTGAAACAAGATACACCAAGATCGAGAAGCTTCTTTTGGCTCTCGTCTATACATCCCAGAAATTGAAACATTATTTCCAATCCCACACTGTTCAGGTATTAACAAACTATCTACTCCACGAATTCTTATCTAAGCGCGAAAAATCTCGACGAATTCAGTAATGGTCAGTAACACTCAGAGAACACGACATACATTTTGGTCCATGCCACTCTGAGAAAGGTCAGGCTATAGCAGATTTTTTAGTTGACTTTCCAGTAGATGATCCTGATTGGGAAGAAGATGTTGATGAGAACAAAGATGAACCACTCACAGTACAACATGAAGAGAAGTCTGATTGGGTAATAATGAAAGGTTGGCAACTTTTGATGAACGGCTCCGTTGGACCAGCCGGATCAGGAGTAGGGATTGTTCTTATTACTTCTTCCAATGATCGGCTCAAAAAATCCGTTCACCTCAATTTCGAAGTAACCCACAATGTAGCAGAATATGAGGCACTAATTCATGGCTTGGACATGGCACTAACACTGGGTGTAGCAGAGCTCTCTGTCTACACTAATTCCTTACTGATCGTCAATCATCGCGTGAGTATCTATCAAGCCAATGGGAAAATGATTGACTATACTACTGCAGTGGTCGAACGAATGAACAAATTTCAGACAATTTTTATGGAACATTTACCAAGGGGAGAAAATAGATATTCAGATGCACTCGCTTACCTCGCTGGGGTCCTTGGATCAGAAGCTCGTTATTTAAAAATTGACGTCATTTCTAACCCCAGCATTAATGCCACCATATCCAACGCCATTAATACTGGGGGCAACGAAAAGATCGAAAGTGATTGGAGACAACCTTTCATCAGATACATTGGACCTCACAAAATTCGATTGCCCACTCCCAGAGGATCCTAGAGAACGGCGGAGATTAATCGACAGTGCCCGTAGATATATTGTCCGGGACAACCTCCTCTACAAAATATCAGTCACTGGTTCATACCTCCTCTGCCTATCCGAAAAAGAAGCACAACAATTCTTGCACGATCTACACGAAGGCACATGAGGGTCCCATGCCGCAGGACGATCTCTTGCTAATAGAGCTTTAACACAAGGAATATTATGGCCTAAGATGAAAGCTCAAGCGATCAAGTACGCACGCAAATGTGATGCTTGCCAACGTCACGGTCCGAAGATACGAGTCCCAACGCTTAAATTACACTCAAGCCAAGTCACCTGGCGATTCAGACGATGGGCTCTCGATCTCGTAGGAAAATTTCCTACAGCACTAGGAAAATGAAAACATTTGTTGGTCGCTACGGACTACTTCACTAAATGGGTAGAGGCAGTCCCTTTGTGCCGAATATGAGAAGAAGAAGTCATCAGATTCATCTGAGAGCACATTATCATTTGGTTCGGCAGACCGCATCTTATCAGAATCGATAATGGACCACAGTTCGTTGGCTCCAAAGTTGTCGCGTTCCTCAATAAGTACAATGTCATTCACTCCCCATCAAACCCTTACTATCCTCAAGGAAACGGACAAGCTGAAATTACCAATCGAACGATTATGGACGGACTCAAAAAATGTTTAGATGACAAAAAAGGGAATTGGGTGAACGAGTTACCACACGTACTTTGGAAATATCGAACAACTCCAAGAACAGTAACAGGTTGTACTCCATTCTTACTGGCCTTCGGGATGGAAGCCATAATACCCACTCAGTATCATCACCCAATACACGATCACGAGATGACAGATAAAGAAAATTTCAAATCGCATGCAACCTGAATATGATCAAAGAAACACGCGAAAGAGCCATTGTCAATCTGGGAAGATATCAGCTTGCTTTATCACGATCTTATAACAAACGCGTTCGACATCGAGAATTTAAAATCAAGGACCTCGTTTTAGAGAAATTCCCCAACATCGCAAAGGGCTTAATGTGGGGAAGTTAACAGATAATTGGGAAGGTCCCTTTATCATAACTGGCGCGAGCGGTTTGGGATCTTACGATCTAAGTACACATGATGGAGTACCTATACCTAATCCATGGAATACCCGCCGACTGAAGCTGTATCGAAATTAAACATGCTGTAACTTCAGATTTTACTCAATAAAGCAAATTTTCATCATCATGCTGCAAATCTATTTCAACATTGTACTTATCTTCATATGGTTCGCTCAAATCGACCTACTGCGAAGAATTACTGCAACAATATCTCCTTCATAGCTCTTCAAATATATATACGCTCTCCGAGGATCGCTTATTGAGTCAATCAATTCGATATGGCTGAGACGTCATTTAGCTATGCAATATTCAATACATGTCCCATCACGGTCGCTCTGCTCGACCTATAACCGGGATCTGCTTCATAGCTCTTCAAATACATATACGCTCTCCGAGGATCGCTTATTGAGTCAATCAATTCGATCTGGCTGAGACCCCATTTAGCTATGCAATATTCAATACATGTTCCATCACGGTGGCTCTGCTCGACCAATAACCGGGATCTGCTTCATAGCTCTTCAAATACATACACGCTCTCCGAGGATCGCTTATTGAGTCAATCAATTCGATCTGGCTGAGACGTCATTTAGCTATGCAATATTCAATACATGTTCCATCACGGACGCTCTGCTCGACCTATAACCAGGATCTACTTCATAGCTCTTCAAATACATATACGCCCTCTGAGGATTGCTTATTGAGTCAATCAATTCGATCTGGCTGAGACGCCATTTAGCTATGCAATATTCAATACATGTCCCATCACGGTCGCTCTGCTCGACCAATAACCGAGATCTGCTTCATAGTTCTTCAAATATATATACACTCTCTGAGGATCACTTATTGAGCCAATCAATTCGATCAAGCAGAGATGCCATTCAGCTATGCAATATTTAAATACATGTCCCATCACGGTCGTTCAGATCGACCTATAACTGGGATCTACATACGCGTGCTGCCCATAGGGTCGCTTATTGAGACAATCAATTCGACCTGGCAGTAACGCGACCTTCAAATATCTCATTACGGTCTTTATTGATTTGTTCAAATTGACTTATACACGTTATACAGTTCAAACTGACTTACAATACTACATCACTAAATCTCTATATGATCGTTCGTTGGATCACCAAATTCGATTATACTTAGAGATAACAACAATATTAGACAATTTTCTACAGCAAAGACATACTTACATTCTGTCTCATTATAAATGAAACTACTGCTCACGCTTTGGGTATACAACATTCGAACTCTCCCCAGGCTCAGATGAAAGTAAGACAGGGGAAGGAATAGCCGCATCCACTACAGTAGAAGGAGCATTCAACAATTCTATAACTCTCGGCATCAAATTATCTATATAGGATAACCGTGCTAGCTGCAAGTCATATTCCATGACATATTCAGTTGTAGCAGCCAAGATCGACTCACGTTCTGCTCAAAATTGCTCTACATCAGCATGCAACATAGTCATAGCACGCAACGTAACATTTTCCGCAGTCAACAGCGTAGCTTCATAAAATTCAGTTTTCACCTTGTTTAGTTCGTCGTCAAGATCTTTACATCGAGCTTCTAGAGATTTTTTCTCCTGCAGCAACGAGCCTCTATATTGCCTCATTATCTATACACTGTACTCCATCTCCTACTTCAGACGGTGTAGCTTGTTATCTACCTCCCTCGAATAATTGATCTTGGCTTCAGCTGCGTCCATCATCCTCTGCGACTCTTTATACTTTGCATGGAGTTCCTCGTAAACTTCATTACCTTGAATACATTCCTATACCAAAGCTTGCTTGTCCCAATCAAGAGCAGCAATCCGCAAATTACACTTATTGATGGCCTCATTAAGCTCTCGATCTCTCTTGGAACATGCCCCCTAGTGATTTTTGGCACGGTCATTTTTTCTCTAACATGAATCTCGAGCCTCACGTAAATCCCAGTTCATCTTTTTCAGGCACTCGCGCATATATCGAATTTCAGAATCTTGCTTCTTTAAGAGATCCGTATTATTTGCTATCACCGACTGAAGATACAGCAGATCATTCTTCTGTTTTTCAATCGTACTTAACAGATCTAGCACTTGTTGATTTGCAGCCATGGTCTCTGACTTTTTCTTCTTCAAAGATTATTTCCACTGTTCGGATTCGTTAATAGCAGTCAATATCTCGGCATCCTTATATGACAACTCTACAGTCACAGCATTTAGCCGACTCTGCAGCTCCAACATCTCCGATTCCAGCTTTGAATTCAACAAAGTCTTTCTTTCAACCGCCAACGAACATTGCTGCAACTTGGCAGACAATTTTTTATTTAGCGCAGATAGGGCAACCACGTTGTCATTTTCTGTGTCTTCAACCTAGAAGATCATATCACAAGAGCCATTATATATATCAACAGATATTTATTCCTACAAGACATATCATTCTACAACATTTATTACAACATCAAGCTATAATGCAACGTACAACCAAATGCCACAATCAAGTTGGTTTGTGATCGCACCCTACTACTACTAGCATCTACTTGCAAAGGTTCATTAAAGATTACGACCTCATGCAGACGGTTCTTATGCCGTGGGTGAGGCAGCAGATCTTCGACCTCCTCCTCCTCAGATTCTTCAGCTCGTGGTTTTGAGTTTGAAGCTCCCCCACCCTCATCCCTTTTTGCAAACCACATATTTTCAACCTTATCATTCTCTACTTCCGCATCTTTACTACAGCTCGAGATATAACGTCTAAATTCATTTTCAACTCTCTCGAGCTTAGCCCCATAAAATGCGATCATATCGCCCATTTGACGTTTGTGGTCTGTATCGTATCGGTAGCACGTTTCCCCCGCTTTGGGGTAAATATCTTCTTCAAGCGTGATTGCTATACTTGCTGATGTTGCTGCGTATCTAGTAAACACACTTCTAACAATGTCACTTTCTTCTCGGAGTTCTGCAACAACCTAGCACACTCTACCTTTTCCGTCTCCCGATATGCATTATGACCCTTGCATCGCTCCAGTTCATCACAAGCATGCCTCAGATCGATTTCTAATTGCATGTGGATCTTTCTATGCTCCTTTTTTATATTGAAGAAAAGAATCCTCATTGCCCTTTGCCCCTATAAAAGTCAAGCTCATCAGGCAATGAACCTACACCACCCCATATGATGGATATTCCAGCCCGAGCTGAGCATCTTTGTGCCTCTTTACTATGGCGATTGCGCGCTTCTTGCACTAAGAATTTCACCCGAGCTGGGTCTGACACTATGTCTCTCTCGGTCAACAGTTCTAAATAGGCCTCCTTCAAACCCCGCTCACTATCAACTTCGGCCTCAAAGTACAGCGTCAAAGACAATAATGACCTTTGACACTCTAACTTATCGCTCTCATCTACGAATCGCTTATCCTTAAGGGATTTTTGGAGTAAAACGAACCTATCGGTCTCTTTTTGCAAAACCTCATCCCTCTCAATTTTTATCTTCCCATATCTACATTGAAGTTCGAATAACTCCTTAAAGGTTTTATCAAAATTCGACTTATGAAAGTGTCTCTCATATTCAAGTTTATTGTGTACCTGTTGAGTACGATTGATAGAATCCCTTGCTCGACTCAAGGCCTTCTCCATCTCGATCACTTTCCCCCTCAAATGAACTTCCTCCTATATACAAATCATGCATTCACATCAAAACAACATATGTGAACAACAATCACATAAATTTCAAAACCTCATCCAAAACAGTTCTACCACCAATACAAGGGATAAAATTCGATTAAATCTCAAGATCTATGCTACAACTACATAATCAAGATTTAGATCTTGCTACCTCCTTGGTCCGATCATCATCCACTAGAGGAGTCTGGGTCTGCTCAGCCACTGGAGAAGCATCATCCCCTGGGAAGACGATCTCGCCATACTTCCCTGCAAGAGCAAGGTCGACATCCTCTCTGCTCAAACCCCAGACGTAGAAGGCTTGAATTAACTTATTTCGGGAAGCCACCACAATATCAACAGCTTTCTTCGCCTCATCTTCAACCTCTTGCTTTGTAGCGGCAGCTTCCTTCTCGAACTGCTCCCTCTGCAGCACCTTCTCCTTCTCGAACTGCTCTTGCAGAGTAGCCTTTTCTGCATCATGTTGCCGAACAAGTTCGACACGATTCGCAACAGCTAGCTTCAACACCTCCGCGGCCGACTTCCAAGCAACAGAAAGTTACACCACAAATACAGCAAAATAGCATTACAAGGTCGGATCGTTATCCGAAAAAGATTTAATCAAATAACACATTGCATACCTGAGAGATGCTGGATCAAATTTGAGTATCTAGGCGGATGGGATCACGCGTAGCCAAGTCCAACGCCTTCTGCTCCACGGCTTCGAGGTTGACACCCTTTGAAGAAGCTCAGATATCTTTCCCAGATTCTTTTTTCTGCTTCTTCAGAGGAGGAGCCATATTCACATCAGCAACCACCCCCTCAGTTCCCACCGATGGTAGCTGCACAGGAGTTGTTTGCTCAGAAGGCGGTACCATTTTTTTCATCCTTGGTCGTCGAACTAAGGAACTCAAAGTACCCATAGCAAAGGCAGGAATCTCCATAACATCAGCATAAGCAGAGCCAGATGCATCCATAGCTCATTTTTGATGAGCTCGTTACACTTATTCAACTACAAAGTTAAGCCTCTTCTTTCTGCGAATTCCTAGTTCCCCAAGAACTTTGTTCAGTTCGCTCCCTTCTCGACTAACGATGTCGAACAAACTCGATGTATCAGCAACAACTTTTGGCTTAGGCTCTGCCAAAACAGTAACAAAATTATGTTAGCAGCTCGCAATAAGTTAAGAGACAAACTGCAGGCAGATTGAAGGCACTTACTCTCGTTAAAATTCTTATATATCAGCTCGAGCAAGGGCTCCCCAGGCACTTGCATACAATTACCCCTCACCATCACAAGATGGTCGCACCAGGGATACCTAAAAAATTGCCCAGTTTTATCCCCAGCATACAATCCCACACCCCTCCCAGAAGACACAGACGGATTGTCAACAGTCACAGTACCAATTACCACAAAATCATCAATAGTCCTATCAGACGATGATGATTCCTCACTACTGGCAGAGACAACAAATTTACTACTGGGTTTCGGGTTTTTTGAGCGAATCTACCACACATAAAGGGAAAATCTATTCAGAGATTTTATTAATAAAACAGGCCTCCTCCCTCAGCCGTACCCAACACATTATTAATCTACCCAAACAGTTCACAAACACAACCTACCAATTTTATAAGAAACTAATACAACAAAAGAAAACATGGAAACAGAGACACTAACCTGTACTAGAAGAGCAACAGTCATCGACTCCGGTCACCACTCGCACCTCAGACGACAAAACTTTGTCCTTCTTAGTAAGATCACACAACACTGGAGGATTGCGTTCAAAATTCGAAGATTTTCTCTCTCTAGAAATGTTTTTGCCTCTGTCTGCAACTGATTGTGATTTAAGAGAAGAGGAAAGAAAAGCTTTTATATTACCCCTCGATTTCTAAAATGATGGCTCTTTGGGACACGTGTCCACGTCATCTCTCCTAGCAGACACGTCTTTTCATTTGCCCTCATAATGGTTTTTGGGATAACGTGTTCTGTTATCACGTTTGTCCCTCTCCTCCGTCACTATTATGGACTCACTGCCCAAGAAGATTTATACAGATCTTGCAGCACGATTACTTACAACAACAACCTTCTACGGCTGTACGATCCTGCTACACATTTTTATAGCATGGTTCCAGTTCAAAAACCTAAGTACAGCTATTACAGCTGTCACTTACCACAATGTCGGCTTGACAGACGCAAAAAATCAGCGGCAAATCCTACTTCAGTTCCATTTCATTCAAAAATTATCATAGACACAGAAAGCAATGATGAGCCGACCTCAACACAAGCAAATCAATTTATTATGATCAATCGTCCGACCTTACATACAATGACAGAACGGATAACTCTCTTCACCATGCGGAATGGTTTCAATATCAACAGCTCTCACATCCTCTTTAGCAAGTTTATCCAACGCGTGCTCAAAAGCTCCGACCAAGTTCCATCGATGATAACAAGTATTCAAGTTAACAATGGTATGGCTCTAAATAACTCATGGCACAAAAGGGATCACGACCTTGTCATCTCCACAGACATAACAACACTATATCTCAATAAGACTACACATATATAAGAGCGACCTACACAGTTCGGATATATCAACACTACGACCTACATATTTTTGACCTATGTCATCAGTGACTAGTTCGATATTTGTTCAATGGTGTCTTACAACAGTTCTAAAAGCAGCTTCAAACACTTACAAGACAAGATAATGAAGTTCGAATTTATTATTCAAGGAAAACAAGTTACAAGAACGAACACTTCAACCAGTTCGGAGATAAAGATTACAAGTTCTACAGACAATTTTGCCTTCTACAAAAAATAGCCTACGTTACTGATGATAGTGCAATACTTGAAAAGAAACAATGGAGGGCCCAGCAGAAAAACTCAAAGCCCAAGGATGGGAATTGGAATGAAGCAGAGGACAAAATTAATCCCACCACTCCTCCATAACCCCCACCTCCGCTTCAAACAAAGGACCTCATCCACCATTACAATACCCAATCTTTCGCAGGGTATCGACAGTACTTCTCAGACGACTTCCCCACCTTCTCGTCTTCCGCCAACACCGCATCTTCTGCAAGCATCCGCAGACAGGATCGACGGTGAGCAGCAAACAAAACCACATAATGGAATCACCACAGTTGATGAAAATCATCCTCCGCCTCCTTTACTTCTTCCCACGACATCCCATGGAAAGTTGGAGGAACAGGGATTAGAGTCGGCAGCGAAAGGCTTTGGGTGCCAAAATAGCGAGTTTGCAGACTCGCCATTTTTGTCTGAACTCTAACTTCATATGCTTGGCGTCGAGTTGTCACCATCACTACTACTCAACCCAACCTAAAAGACTGACAACGTTAACCAGGGTGAACAGTGATAGTAACTATTCACCATATTTTATACCAGTAACATTTAATGCACTCCACAACTTCCAATTAGGTATTCATCACAAGTACAGGTCTCAAGAAGAATTTTTGGGAGACCCAACAGTCGAAACTACTATTTTTCCAAGATAAAATGGAGGCCATCAATACAGTATTCAATTTAGACGATTGGACTTCTCAACCAACACCACTCGCAACACACGTTTCTCCTGCTATTGGCTAAGAGGGGGCAGTTGTGAGGGCTAATTTCTAATCCCCGTACTGAGTCTGATATTCGAACTCACATAACTCGAATAAACATACTGATAACCAATCAAGGACTAAAAGCAAGGAGATCGTAATACAGACTTCCTCATCTACAGCTCGGGAATGACAAAACATCCAATAACATCGCACTACAGAAAATACTCAGATATCTATCAACAGTTCGAATACACGCGAACACTATTAGAGATTGCATCTTCATCAACAGTTCGGAGATATCAAAGCATCCTATGACTTCGTGCTACAGAAGATACTCTTCCACTTATCAACAGTTCGAATACACGCGAACACTATTAGAGATCGCATCTTCATCAACAGTTCGGAGATATCAAAGCATCTTGTGACTTCGCGCTACAAAAGATACTCCTCCACTTGTCAACAAATCGTATGCACACAAGCATCACAGGAGATCGTATCTTCCCAACGGTCTGAAGCTACAACTAAAGAATGTTAATAGATCCGTTACAGATCAACAAGTATCAAGACATTACAAAAGTCCACCATGAAGACTCATCAAAACCCGATATTGTAGTGTTCCTCATCAATGTAACCAACGGTCGTATTATAAGACCTATAAATAAGACTAGATAGCTACGAATTAAAGAGGCTGCTCTGAGAACCTCTACGAGATCCTTTCTGCATCTCTCTCTCTTTGTAATAGGTAAGCAGTCTAAATATATATCTCTCTTTCTAAAATCCTCAGGAGAGGTCGTGGTTTTTAACCCATTCAAGGGTTTTTCACGCTAAATCTAGTGTTGTTTATTTCCCGTTCATAACTAAACATCCTAGATTTCGAAGGTGTAAAACGCTATCTTCGTGCAATACGAAAATAGGCTATTACAACGTGTATGTTGCATGACTCTGGTATTGGATCAGTTCGATAATATCCCAGCTCGAGGGATAAGTCCCTACACTACCGGTAGTTGCTGCAATAGCCCGCGCAAGCCTCTTCTTGCTATATAATTCACGCATATCATGTCTTAGTTGACAAGTGTTGTTTTAACAGTCTTCAGTTTTTGCCAGGCTATACTAGAGAGATGCCTTTTTATTTGTTACTTCTTTTGGTGTGGATTTAAGATACATGGTTTTTTGTTCATTGTTTTTCCTTCTTTTTTCCAATGGGGTTGGTTTTTCGATGTGATTTGCAACTTTACAGTATTAATTTCTTTGAGTTCGAGTTGATTAGGTTTTAACGGTGATTTTTCTTAACCATGTAAATATGTTTTGATATAAAGAATGTTGACACTTCTCCATTCGATAAGGTCTCTTTATGCAATTAAATGTTTTTCATGAAAATGAGGTTATGTGCAAAGAAATGAAGAAGGAAAGCATATAATTAATAGCTATATTTGTTTGTTTATTTATCTATCTGAGTCACTTTCCACTAGTTGATTTATCTAATAGTCAGGGCGATTTAAACATGTTTACTACTCAAGTAAAATTTATCTAACAAAATTATCGCAGACAGAGTCTAAGTACAACAAAGTGGCTCTAGTTCCTCACCGACCTATAATGATGAATTCAATTCTAATGTAAAAAATGGATAACCAGGGATAAAAACCAATGCCTTTAATTGCTGTGTTTTCGTACAAGAGACCATACATTAATCGTACATATATTGGAAAAACACTCATCTAATGTCGCCTTCTCCTGTTTTACATCTATTGTAAGTATTACAAACAAAGAGAACATCATTCAAGCAAGGGAATAAACTACCTGAATCCTTTTCAGCACTCACCAAATACACTTTTCCCACTGGAACCATAATATGAGTGCACATTAAATCAGCTCAAGAATCCTTGCATTTGGATCTCAGACAATATTACCAGCACAATATAGGCCATGGCTTCTAGGCTTTACTCGGTTTTGTCTTCTTCAAAATCACCGCTTGACCCATCACCATTCTGCACTGGTCTGGATACAGGTGAGCTGTAAACATCCTTTGAGGGTATCTGAGATGGCTTTATGAGTGTCAGAGTTTCCTCCTTGTCGAACTCTTCACTTGCATCCTCACTATAAGCATAACTGCCATGAATAAGTGAAAAAGATCCAGAGTCACAACAAGTATTTGTAGTCGAAGATAAAGTAACAGATGATAACCACGGAAAACAATCTAGTGCTAGCTTATCTACAAGAGCATTCTTAATCGCGATCTCTCTAAAGACGTCGAAATTGGAGAGACACTCAAGTTGCTAGATTGTGAGGTTGCAAAACATGTAAGAAGTACTAAGTCAGAACCATGGTTCCAAAACTCTGACAGGGATCAGCCCAACTAGCCGAATAAAACTAGGGAATCGAAAAATAATGGATCGATCCAACTCGACAAAGATCTGTTGAGTTGAATAGGATGGATAGCAAAAAGGATTGGGTGATTTTTTAATCATGGCCAGCCATTTTACTAGGATCGGCCCAACTCATATCAAAATCGGGTTTTATGCATCTTATATTGATTATAGCTTGCATCAAAACACAAAAGAATCAATGTAGATTACATTTTGAGGTATAAAAATTGACTCCATCAAGTCGGTCCAGATTGACCCGTCCAACATGGTATCGGCAGTAGGCGATATGGATCCCGAGTCCGAGACTTTGAACCATAGCTAAAATTGAACCAAAAGCATTTCTTTCTAAGTTTTTTTATGCATTAGCCATGGGCTTGATGTCTTTCAGGATTGTCTTTCTATATTTTGTTAGGTTTTGCAGCTAGGTTTTGCAGCTCAAAAAAGAGGAAAAAAAATTCCTGTAACAGAAGAGTAGTTTGACTCTGTTCGAATATGAAATATCTTTGTTCAAGAGATTGGTAGTAACTTGTTTTTGGCCTTGGAAAATGCCTCGTGATACGTAATTCGAAGAAGTCTTGAATTCTACGTCTCTTATGTTATAAAAAAGACCTAACCCTAACTTAGTAGAGATGCAACCTCCATAGCTAAGCTTTGTAGAGAGAGGGGTCTTTGCAAGGTTGTAGAAGTTGGAGAGTTTTCTTGGGGGTTTGATGAAGGGCATTTCTAATGCTAAGCTATGATGTGAATTGAAGGCCAGAAAAGAGAGAGATTGTTCAAGAAGAGGTAATCAATGATGGGGAAAAGCAACGATAGTTTGAAGACGATGGTTTGCGTAGAAGCTTCATTCGAGATGGGTCATAATGATTTTCGGTGAGGTTGAGGTACCTTCGGATTTCTTGATGGTTATCTTGATCTCTTGTATACCTTGAAAGTCTATGTGAGTTTTGTTATAAGGTTAGAGATCTCGTGATTGTGTGATCTCTTGAGAGCTTGTAACGGTTTCTCGGATACATGGTGGATTCACAGGTTTGGTGGGTGTGGACATAGCCCTTCGGGGTGAACCACGATAAATATTTGTGTTGTGTGTACTTGGTTTATTTCTTATTTCTTGTTGCAATTGTATATTATGTTTAACCAGATAAAGCGCCAAACGTAGGCGGGCGGTGTATTTCACTCTGTTCCCCACAACAAGTAATATCAGAGCGAGACTACAACCTTGAGAGTTGCTTGGAGATTTATGGTGGTTCAATTGTTTAGTCGGATGGTTAAGTTTTTCAAGGGTTTTGGCTTCGGTTTGTTGGCTACACAAGCGGTGGAGTTTGGGATGGAAGCAATTTGTATACAAACATGACGACATGTAATTGTTGCAGGAAAGGGTTTTGAGCATGGTCTTTTGTTCGAGGTGGAATAATTTCGGCAATGGCTCTAAAAATGTGCATCTCAAGTTGGGCTAGTTTTTGAGGGTTATCAGTGCCAAAGGCTATACTTGGATATGGTCACGATTTTATCACATGGTCACGGTCTACAATTGTGAAAGGTGTGATGGTGACAAATGATGTTGACTAGCGATTGGGCTCCGACGGTGTAGACAAACTAGAGTGGTTATTTTTCGTGTGATTGTTGGACATGGCCGAGTATGCAAGGTTTGATTTTCTTTCAAGATCAAATTTGCATAAAGTTTGCAACTTACTCGTTCAAGGGAGTTGTGCGTCATGGATGATGGCTTTGGGTGGTGATTTACGTACAAGGGTTGAGGTTTGCTCATGACTGTTTGGTGAAGAACATTATTGTCATTGGAGAACAATAAAGGAAGTGGTTCATCTTTTTTTATGGAAGAAATGTTTGACACAACATCTTGATCTAGAGATGTGGTATTGTATCTACAACCGGTTCGGGGTGTGTAGATGTCTTCAGGGCAATCCGAATGGAGTTCGTGACAACGGAACTCGTTGGACTATAGGTTTGATAGTTGGTACCTTGTTTTGGGTATGAAGTGTGATCGTGGTTGGCGGGAGCGAAGCAAACAAGTTCGAGGGTTTGTTGATGGGTTTGTTCGTGCTATGAATGATCATTGCAGACATGAATTAAGGTTTTTTTCTAAGGTGGAGATTGTTAGGTTTTGCGGCTTAAAAGAAGAGAAGAAAAAAGTTTTTTTTTGGTTCCTGTTCGAACATTAGAGTCGCTTGACTATGTTCAAATAGGAAATATCTCTGTTCTCACAGAGATTAGAGATTGATAGTAACTTGTTTTTGGATGTGGAAAATGCCTCGTGATACGTAATTCGAAGAAGTCTTGTATTTTACGCCTTTTATATTATAAAAGAGAACTAGGGGGTCTAGAGAGACCTAACCCAAACCTAGTAGAGATGTAGACACCATGACTAAGCTTTGTAGAGAGAGGGGTCCTTACAAGGTTGTAAAAGTTGGAGAGTTCTCTTTGGGGGTTTGATGAAGAGAGGGGAAGGGCCTCTCCGATGCTAAGCTATGATGTGAATCGAAGGTTAGAGAAGAGAAAAAGATGATTCAAGAATAAGTAATCAACAATGGGGGAAAACAACGATAGTTTGAAGACAAAGGTTCGGTAAAAGTTTCGTTCGAGATGGGTCGTAGCGGTTCCTGGTGAAGTTGAGATAACTTCGGATTTCTTGATGGTTCTCTTGATTTCTTGTATACCTTGAAAGTTTATGTGAGTTTTGTTGTGAGGTTAGAGATCTCGTGATTGTGTGATCTCTTGAAAGCTTGTAACGGTTTCTCGGATACATACTGGATTCACGGGTTTGGTGGGTGTGGGTGTGGGTGTGGGTGTGGGTGTGGCCGTAGCCCTTTGGGGTAAACCACGGTAAATATTTGTGTTGTGTGTGCTTGGTTTATTTCTTATTTCTTATCGCAATTGTATGTCATGTTTAACAGGATAAAGCCAAACGTAGGCGGGGGATGTACTATGCTCGATTCCCCCCAACATATTTGGGGGCATTTGGGAATAAATTTGCAAGCATAGTACATACCCGAAAATGTAGGCAACTAAACTTTGTGACTTCGTCGGATATTAGTATAAAAGCTGTAGAACAAAGAAAAAGTAAATGAAGCAGATTTTTTTTAAGATCTTACCGTGTAGAGTTCTGAGAGGGAGCCCAAAGTGCGCATATGACACACAAAAGAGATAAGGATAAAACTTGCCAAAAGGCAGGGATGACCCATGCACTTTGCCACCGCTCATTATACACATCATTAGACTTGAAGTAAAGCTGCAAGGGCGATATTGGGAAGAATTACAAAACTTATTGCAATGACTTAATTAAAGGACAGGAACAATAATTACCTCATAACAGATCCAACCCACTGATACAAAAACACCAACTGCCAATGCATTTGTGAATTTCCTGTAAATTTCTAGCTTAGCCATCATTCGTCTTGCCTGTACACAATAAAGTACCATATATAAGCAAATATGCCATTTTTTTTCCATGAATATCAAACTTTCGACGAAATTTATACATATAAATGCTCTATATTTTACGAATGTGTTGCACTTTCGTCGAAGAGTATTTTGCAAAAACAATTACTAAGAAGAAGTAAGCAAACAACTTAATAGAGCATTGAATACCTGAAGCTTACTAAGCGTTGTTGAGAGGGACGTAAAAATCCAAAGAATGAAGAAAGCGTCCAAGATGCCCACTGGAAGAACCAAAAAGAGTCTCGCTTTACCAGAAAGGTCATTAACTGTCCCAACATTCTCAGCCAGTTCAAGCACTTGAGATGCTACGAAAAAAGTTCCTCCAAGCATAAGCACCTTCGATGTAAGGCCTCCTAGAGTGGGTCGCACCACCCCGTACCCCATAGAAACCATCAAAATGATCAAACGTGCAATGGTCCGTTTAACAGTACCAAATGTAACTGCCCATATAGTAATTCCAGTTGGGCGGACCCCAGTCTTATTGAACTCAGCATATTCAAAGTACCACAATGCCATTTCAAACATACCCAGAGTGATCACAAGGGTTATGCAATTCTGAAGGTGAAGAACTTCCTTCCAAAATCTCACGTACTGAGAGAACCAGAAAATTCCAAGAATAACAAAAGCGAGAGACATGAAACCATAGAAGTTCATAAGTGGGGCCATTCTTCCAGGAAGATATCCACTAGGATTTTTCCATATAGTCTTCCCCTCTATCACTAAACCCTTGAGGTCCGGATTGCAATGGATGAAGTACAAATTATACATTCCAGTTTTAGTGATTTGTATAGATCTCGGCTGTAATGCTACAGCAAGATCATCTCCATCCAAGGAGGCTCCAAATACTTTGGGCCAGTTAGGGTTCTTGGTAGATGGACGGCGGACGATCTCCCCCTGAGTACAAAATCCTCCTTTTGCAAGATCAGCTGTGCAACAAACAGCTCTTTGACCCCCATAAGCTGATCCACCGATTAGCTCTCGATCTTCCACCTCAAAAACAATAGCTTCAATCAACCCAGAGCCAGATTTAGCAGATTCCTTTGGCCTTCTGAAGGTGATCTTCTCAAAACTGATTTCATATAAATGAAAGATAAGGCACTTGTTGCTTATAAAACCAAGAGATTCAGGAAAACTAGTAGCAAATGCAAGCACAGGGTATACCATGGTTGATTGTTTTAAATGGAGAAGATTTAATTGAGGTTCATTCAAAGATCTTTTATATTCTGATAAATGCAATTCAAATACATTAATAGCATAAGAAATTTGAAGGTCTATTTTGCTTGTAGTGATGGTTCCTCATTAAGAGGACACATACACAAAAAGTAATACTGAAAATGAACATCCCCAAGTGTATGAATCAACAAAACCTACACTTCTGACAATTTAGTAAACTTAAACAAGCTCCCACAAGGTAAATGTTATCATCACAACAACAAAATATGTTCATTTGAAGTAGATATACTAGATAGTGGCCAGTATTCAACAAAAGAAGACAGGCTTTTCAAACTTTGCAGCAGTGCCGAATCGAAATGCTTCACAGTTGTAAGCTTAATAAGCTAAATATGGACAATCACGTTAAATGGCAAAGAACTTAACCAAATATTGGACCAAAAATAATATTGCAATATAATAATTTGCAACAAAATGCCAAAATTTAGTTAACATATTGTTTTGCAGAAAGGTGGTCAACAATTAAAGCAATGTTAAAAGCAACACCGAAAGGCAAATTTGTTCCTTTATATACTGCTATGTTATAATGGCATTGGATATATACACAGCAAACCAGTTCTGTATTGTCTTGCCGGTACTACACAAATTGTGGGTTTTTTCAGAAGAGAATATTTTGATAAAGAGTAAATAATCTACATACATAGTCAGAGGAGTAATTGATTCAGGTCCTTCAACCTCTGCTCAAGATTCCCTTCTTTTAACTTTATCTAGTTAGATTTTTTTCATCCCTATCTCCAAATTTTTATATTTCCAAGGCATATTTTTATCTGTTTGCACTCTTTCATGTTTTTTTCTTAATTCTGCCACTTCAAAATCTCTGTACCTCTCTCTAAAGTTGCTTCTCCACCCCGGATTCATAATTTTATTCGAGGAGGTAAAAGTGATTATTTAATCAACAAACCGAAATCGAAAAGAAAAAGACAGTTCTCCAGTCTAATACAGCCAATTATTTCATTCACAACAAGATTCTTGAATATCACCCCCTTTTCCCCCTTTCCCGCCCCCACAATATTTATGGAAGTTCACAACAAATGCAAGAAAACTACGTAAATCTCCAAAAGCACCACATCTTCTAGTCTTTGCCCTCGAACTGGCGTGAAATAATTCCTTTCGAAAACCATCCAATATCGTAAGGAGTGAGATCTCAAAAGACTTCTCCCTATGTAACAGTCCGACACGGGTACGAGGCGTCGGACACGGCGGTTTCAAAATAAGTGAAAACGCGGGAACGGCCTTATACCTAATAAGATAGTATCATTCTTCACGTTTCATATATTGTGTCCTATTGTATGTGAATATATTATGAATATATAATTATGATAGTAGCTTATGGGTTAATTTACAAGTTATAGCAAACGTAAAATAGTGATAGTAGTTAGTAGGGTTAAATAACATGTATAAGAACTTTCTAAGAGTTACGTCAAAAAGTTAATGATCTAAGCAAGAAGTGTCCGTTGGAGTGTCCGACACGTTTGGACACAAATTTTTTTTAGGAATATGAAGTGTCCATGTTACATAGACTTCTCTTATGTTTCTTATAAAAGCGATGGACTATCATGCTTTAAAAAAGATAATGAAGCCAAAAGTCCAAGCAACTCCGAATAACTTTACACAACTCCCCATACTTCCATTTAGAACAAGCATTGAACAAGTAAATTATCCATGTCCACAGATCTCTTCTCTTAATCATGACTGTAGTCAATGTTTGGCCTAACACCATTCACTGTATTCCACACCCCCCCCCCCTTTGATAATTTTCGCATTCTCTATGTATATAATTTTTTTCTCACCTAATCACGTCTTCAGATTTTTTCTCTTTGAAGAGATCTTCCATTTCCAGATCCTCTCCTTAAGGTTTTCTCTCATCGCTTCCATCTCCTTACAATTTTCTCTTCAAAGTTTTCCTTCTTCCAGATTCTTTTTACAAAAACAAAGATATTCAAAGAAGCAAATATGGAAGACATTTTAGAGAAAACAGGAGAAATTTACTGGAATTATCTTTACAGAGAAATGGAGAAATATGGGGAGGGGGGGAGGGAGATGAAGGGTGAGAAAATATCTAGGTTAAAAATCTGGATAAATGATAAACTTTGAGAAACAAATCTAGAAAGAAAATTTAGAGAGCAGAAGTATCTAAATAGAAGGAAAGTTTTGGGTAGCGGTAAGATATAACCTGTCAGAAAACTATATTATTTTGTGTCTAGAGAAGATCTAAATTTATCTTATAGCATACTCGGCACTCTAAAATGATTCAGATATAAGCAATTAAATATCCTGACTAGGAGTATTCACTTGGCATTCCTAGTGCTAACTATAACAGACTAGGTATTTCAGAAGCAGAAGCAAAATGATTGAGATATAAGCAATTAATCCCTCTGCAGCAGCCTCTCAATCTTCTGATTTTATTCGCATGGTATTTCTAGTGCCGACCATGACAGAAAAGGATTTACTAAAGCAAAAGAAAACAAAATCAGAAGTACGCAATTAACAACATAAATTTCATTTAGTTTTCAAAATAGCTAAGCCATTAAGCACGAGGGTCGTGGTTCTCCCCACCACGCCCTTGCTAGCTGCAGTTCAAGCTTTCTTATCAGAGAAGATGCCATGGCAACTTCTCCCTCGTTGGCACCAGGTTAAAAACAAGTTCATGAACATGAGGATGTCTTCGGTTTGGAGAGAAGTAAACTTCTCTGCAGACTCAACTGCAAAAAGAGGATGTAGATTACAAAATGGATGCTCTGAATGGCACTTGAGGAGACCAGGCTTTCTCACACAAGTATAAAAGACCCTAAATTGAGTATTATAGGTTCACCATGTAATGTTAAGTGGAGGCTGCCATTTCCGACAAGAAAATTATAATGTCATAGGTTCACCATGTATTTCACTATAGTATTATAGGTTGACCATGTATAGAAGACCATTACAAAATGGATGCTCTGAATGGCTGCATCTAATAGTGAAATGGTATCACCAAACATTATAGTGTTAGATTTGGTTCCGAATAATTGTCTATAGCCCAAAGTTAACACAATATTATAGCCCACTCCTCTTGTCAGAAGATGCTTCTTATTCTTACTCCGCGATAAAAATGATGTCGAATTATACTTGGATCCGGTAAATAAGTCAGTAATCAAAGCCCTAAGTACAAAACTAAAGTTAATAACAAGATCAGAGAAGGAAATTTTACCGAATGTAAGAATTTCCAGTAGCTTCAGAAGAAGTGGAATTGTCGCTCTGATTGGGAAGAGATGAGTACAGCCCTTCGCTACCACCATGTACCACGAACGCGTTTCCCTTACTGATGAATTTCTCGGCCGAGTAATCGTGCACTGAAGCGTTAATGCCGAGAAAATGTAGAATGAGGAGAGATAGAAGTGAAAATAGCTCCACCGACGCCATTGTTGTCAGAGCTTGAGGAGCTCTTATGTGAGAGAGAGAAAGATCAAATTAGAGTGTAGTACTGGTGAAGTAAAAGGTCAGCTCTGACGGCAGATCTGTATTCTATAATTATTAGTGTAGATCTCGAGATTTTGCTAAATTAATTACAGTGTAAATTTTTTAAAATTTAAATTTGTGGGAGAATTACATAAGCTCGAAGCTCGAAACTAAGGTGGTGTTTGTTTTTGAAGTGGTGAATGTTGGAAAAAAAAATTCTAAGTGCTAAAAATAAATAAAATAATAATAATAGTGTTTTTTTTTCTAAGAAGTGTTGAAAACTGGTAAATGTCTTAAATACCCTTGTTATAAAAGAACACAACTTGGAGCATCACCTTGATGGACAAAATGGCAGTATTGCACAAAATGGGCGAAATGGATATACAAAATGTACATATAAAATGCATCATTGCACAAAATAGACAAAATGGATATACAAAATGGACATACAAAAGGCATCATTGCACAAAATAGACAAAAATGGATATACAAAATTGTTTATACAGATCAACAAAATTAAAGATAGTCTGAAGTACGAATCTTAAGATAACACAAACCAACATAGTCCAAAATAGCAAATAGTCGAACATCAACATAGCCTATGAATTCTGAGAAAACAAGATAATCCAAAATAGCAAACTAATGCATAGAAAACTAAAATCCGAGAAACTGCATCAGATAATTTTTCCTTGATTCCAGCGTATCCAAGCCCATAAACATACCAGCATATTCTAGATGTTCAGTAAACTTCAAACATGCATTAGTCATTTCAGTATTCGTCAAATACCCCCAAAACTCTATTTCTTTAAGAATAACCAATACTTCTGAAAGCTTCTTTCCGCGCATATCTTATTTTACCAATTCTTCTTCCTCACCCTGGATCTTTATAACCTCAATCAGCTCATCTAACTTATCCAAAGTGTTTTTAACTTTTCGTTTGTTCTTCCTACTGTGGCGACTACTTTCTGACTGAGAAACGGATGTCATTAGTTGTGGTGTAAACTGTGCAAAGTGATAAGGCGTAAATTACTCTAGTTGAGGGATGGAGGGCTCGGCTTCAGACCAGGTACGAAATGAACCCCCAGATGGTTCATAATGATGATCGGTAAAGTATGTATCAATATCTTCTTCTACGAGGTTTGTGGGAACATCATTCTCATCTTCAATATTAAAATCGGGGGCGACATCTGAAGTAGTTGTATCAATGAAATCATCCCTAGCAGAACCAACTGCATATTAACCAGTAGCCACTCTGTTTGCAAAAATAGCTTCCAACAAGTCTTCATAAGGTAGCCCACCTTTCCTAAACGTACTGATGTTCTCATTTATCTTATGTGTATCAAGAAAACAAACATTCAGAAATTTATAATATGACTATACATATGAACATAATAATCGAAAGACTATTATACCTTAATCAAGGCATCCCACTCTTCGGGTGGAAGATGAAACGTGCGGGTTTCTGCATTAAAACCATTCTCAATTCTTCCCAAAAGCCATGTCCAAGCATTGTACTTTACTATTTGGTAAAACCAGACATTACTAAAATATTTAGGTCTACGAGTTAGGTGAAATTTTGCATTGCACTCCTCCCTAATCTTGGTCCAAGAGTCTTTCGAAAGTCCAGACCCTACATCTTTAGTTGTTTCAAGTTCACGCTTGCATAATGCAAGAAAAGTGTGCAACATCTCACTATTAAGTTTCTTTACTTGTTTGGGAGTATCTTGGCTTGGGTCACCAGTCACTTCTTGCTGAGCCTTCTTATTCTTTGGAGGCATGGTAAAACTTGATGAACAAATAAAAATAAAAATGTCAGCAATATATTCCACATACAATATATCACAATGTATCAAGATTTTTAGACTCCAAATAACCACAATTATATGAACTGTTAGTTAAGATATTCAACTGTACAAAATGAAATTGCTTAAAGGTTTTCATTGATCATGAGATTCATGATTTGAGAATGGCAACAACTCAAAAGTGTTATCAGTCTGTTTTTAAAGAATATTTAGGAGGAGATAGCCATCATCCCAATTATTGATGAAGATATTATTAGAAACCTCATAAAGCAAATAAATAGTCAAGATGGTAGAGTGGCAGATACACAAGATTTAATTCAAGAAGAAGCAATAAATTTTTACAAGAAACTACTTACAAACATGCACAACACAAAGTACTAAAAGCTAGATCATATGTTCCAACACAGTTAGTGAGAGTCAAGCTGAGCTATTAACTAGATAATTCATTAATGAGGAAATTATTGCTATGGTATTTAATGAGAAAGAAGATAGAGCTCATGGTATTGATGGATTCAATGTTCATTTCTGCATAAACTGTTGGGATATAGTGGGAAGAGATGTGATTAGAGCAATAAGGAGTTTCTTCAGGAGTTTAAACTTACTCAAAGAGGTAAATCTGACTGTCCTTAAGCTCATCCCAAAAGTACAAAATCCTAACTCATTTGGAGAATTCAGGCCAATCTCATTATGTAATATTATATATATAAGTTTATCAGTTAACTTATTGCTTTAAGATTGAGGAATATTATGGATTCTATCCCTACCAATAAGCTTTTATAAAGGGAAGTTTGATACAAAATAATATTCTCCTTGCTCATGAATAGCTAGAAACTTTGACAGAAAGAATGGGGAAAGCAAGATGATGATGAAGAATGATATGCACAAAGCATTATTCTTATTGGATGGATCAAAAACTGCATCACTACACCCAGTTTTAAGATATAGCTAACAAAAGGCTGTGATCTCCTTCATAAGAAAGCCAGCACTGCAGAGAACAGGAAAGTCGGGATAAGCTGTTGTCCATTTGATGTCTTTTTGACTGTGATAGTCTATTGTCTATTTAAAGGTTTTTCTTATCATAAATGGACTTATACCGATAAAATCAGTCCTCTTTACTTTAAAGTTTGGTTCTGCCTCGGTGTTAGCTTTTGCTAAAATCAAAGCTAGAATCACCTGAGGTTAGCTTTAGCTTTGCCTGATTATAGCACTGTTTTAGTCTTCCAATTCATATAACAGTTACAATTGAGCATGAAGTTTATATTACAACTCAGTAATAAAACATAAAAGTTGTTATTACTTGTAGGAATATACAAAATGGACAATGAATTTACAAAATGGACAATGGACAATGGACATACAAAATGTACAATGGACATACCCTAAAGGCTTGTTACAGGAAGATCTATGGGGACATGCATCTGCTCCATATGTATACTATTATGTTAGGACATATATGCAAGCAAAATTAAATATATTCATGTGAATCATAAAATTAAGTACATATATGCAAGCAAAATTAAATAAGTTCCAACACATCAGGGGTTACTCTAAACAATGGAAGCAAATGCAAGGGCTTTTTGAAACTGTAGAGGCCAACACATCATGGGTAGTGGACAAAGGGAATCTCAGTTTTTAGCAAGATAATTTAATCAAGGAGATATGGCTACCTTATGAAGACTACATCATTTTGAACACAACTAGCTTCTCCATAAAATAGTTAAGGAGATATGGCTCTGAAATAGATACCATGGATATGGAGGCATCTTCAAGTTGAAGAAAGAGCATCTATTTAACAGTTTACATATGCTAACAAACATAACAGTATACATCTATTTAACATTAGATATGAAAACAGTCAATCATTACTTGAATTATTGGGTTCACTTTCCAAAAAAAAAAACAAGATTCACCCATTGCATTATCATTGTTATGAAACTTTAAAACTAGAGGCAATAAAATGAAACATAAACCAAAAGCCACAAAAGTTCTATACCACTATTATTTAAAATATAAATCTCATAACATACAGAGTACAAAAAATTCTTCCAATTTCACGGAACCAAATTCTTTCATATCAACCAAACTTCTTTGCTCCAACAAAATAAATGGAAAAAAAGAAAAAAGAAAAAAGAAAAAAGAAAAAAAAGGATCAGGACATCTCTATTTGCACATATTTGTGTATGAAACACACTTGCATAATGATCTAATACCTTGATCAGTTGATCAGTTAACCCTTACAAGAAACCAAAATAGATTATCCATAGGATCATGAACTAAAAGCTGGCAAAAAAAAATGGAAAGAACAAAAGATTAAATATCCATCCATAAACAGAAAAGAAGAAACAAATTGCCTCATAGTTCATGCAAATCTTGGTGTGCAAACATCTTAGAAGAAATAGAAGAACTTAAGAAGGAAACATCAGAAGAGTTGTGATAATAACATACGAGAAGAAGCTTACAAAAGTGGTACAAATCATGATAAGGGCTCAAAGTTTGTTAAGTTTACAAATATTGTATGTGAATAACAAGTGATTTTAGGGAGAGTTAAAATGGAAGGTTGTGCAGAGTTTTGTCTTTCTATTGTTCATGAAAGCACTGAGATTATCACTAAAAGAAGCTTATGAACCTCCATATGCAGCATAATGGACAATGGACATATGCTAAAAAATATAACAGTTTATATTCAGCACTTGAAATTTAACAGTATACTGTATACATATGCTTACAAATGGACAATGGACATACAAAATGGACAATAGACATACAAAAGGATAAAAAATGACAAAATTGACATACAAAATGGACATTCTCATATATAAATTTGTTCAGTACAGATCATGCAAATCATAGTTGATAGTTCAGATCACAACCTCTTAATGAATTATTATAAACAAAAAAGACAATCAACAAAAAGCCATATACAGATACCCAAAAAAACCAAGCAACAAAAAGAGGTAGTAGCCATATAAAGTTCTAAACAACAGGAGTTTCATTAGCTGATTGCGGTGCATAATAAGAGCATCTTCAACAGAAGAGTATGTTGTTCTGGTTTACCATACCGGTATTTCAGAATCGTATACTATTTTGGTCCAACAACAATTTTTTATTTATTATCTTGGGCACTTAACGGTTCAGCGCCTAAGCGGTATGCGCATACTCCTCACCAAGTTCAGATTTTGCATACTTTTGAGGGGCATAGGGGTGAGTATGCTGAACACCATACCCCTATTGGATGGGTTTTTTGTGAAAGTATGGGAAAACCTTAACAACATACCACTCTGTTGGAGATGCTCTAAGAAGCTAACTCCTCTGTAATGCAAATTATTTTAGTTGTCATAAAGCGCTGCTCATTTGCTCCAAATAACTCCTGGAAGCGGTCACCATTATGTACTTGAGGTTGTACATTTCCAAGATCCAAGTCTTCATTCTCAAATAACATAAACAACTCATCATTCAAAGAAATCCGGCGAAGGTAATTATGTATAGCCATACATGCAATGACTATGTTTATCTGAGTTGAGAACTTGTACTTGGGCATTGCTTTCAATATAGAGAATCTTGCTTTAAGAACAAGAAATGTCCTCTCGATAACATTTCTTAACTTCGCATGTGCACGATTGAACTTGTACTTGGGCATTGACTATGTTTAGTCTTACGTTGCCCTCCCCTCTGAAATTCTTTAAGCCAATACTGCACTCCCCTAAAAGGACACATAAAGTACTTGGTATGCACGTATGCTGCATCACACAAGTAGTACATGTCTACAAAATACTTAACAAACTCTAATTATAATAAAACAATAAATTAACAGATACTTCAATATCGTAACTTTAATTTAGATGATTACCTTCAGTAGGAGGCAGGGGGAACTTGTTAGTTGGGTTTCTAACTGTTTGAGTTAGGACATTCGAGTCATGAGCTGTGCCTTCCCAACCGGCTTGGACATAGATGAAATTCATATCAAAATTGCATGCTGCCATCACATTCTGAAAGATATCACCCTTCTCTCTTTCCCTAAATGGAATTTGGCTCGATTTAGGAACTTGCACACTAATCAAGGTTCCATCTATTGCTTCAATAGCCCCTTTGAATGGTCCTTCTCTTAACCATTTATGAATACGAATTTCTCCTGGTTCCTAAAAATTAGGAGGCACTATCATCTCCTTGCTAAGGTGAAGCATTCATCTCAATACTTCGTGAAAACACCTACTAATAGTTGCTCCTGAATGTTGATATTTATGCTTCATTATATGGCTTCTCATTGAATGGGCTATAGTTTCTAAAAAAATAGCCATCTTCTGCTCCACATCTATTTGTTTGTTATCTATAACTCATCCCCTCGTTCTGAAATGTTCATAGAAAGAAACAAATGCATCTTTGTTCATCCTCAACGAATCATAAGCAATCTGATTAGGGCCACTAAGAATCTCATTGATGCATTCTTTACCCGTTAAGATAGGCACATGCAACTTCTCTTTTTATTTTTTAACTAGCATCCTAAGTACGAATGCTAAGGCCGTTAACTGAATAATGGTCCATTGTCTAGGATCTATATTCACTGGAATAAAATAATTTATACAATAATTATATCTACTCACAAATTACGAATGCCAAATGCAATTCAAAGATTTATTACATAGTTCAATACATATTATACTTTTAATATCCATACATAATAGTCTTAAACATAATCAGAGTAACATAAATGCTACAAATACAGCAACTACAACCAATATAGATAAAAGATAAAGATGTGAGAATCGAAGCTCATGTTTAGAAAAATCATGTTCTGCTTCCTCCCTTACAACTAAAGAAGTGGGAACTACTTCTGGTTTAGGTTCACTGCACGACTTGAGGGCAAGAAATTCAGCAAGAGCATGCACTGCTTCCTTCATTGTATCCATACACGGATATATAACACATGGATATCTCAAAACCTCTACAACACACTTTGCCCATTTTTGGTTACGATGTCGCCCAATAAACACAACATTCACTTTCCCCCATGCACCTTTAGCCATTATTTATCCTATATCAAAGACAATATTCATGATCAAGCCCAATACCCAAAGTAAAACTCCCTATCAAAGAAACTAGTCTTAAGATCAACTACCAAGATAAACACAGCATTCTACAAGATGCGACATGTTTTTCTAACATATACAAGTTTAAACACCGCCCACTTTTAAATACCCGAATGCCAAAGAAACCCAAAACCCCAAGCAATCATCATTACAAACAAACATCACATATGTAGTGACCCGTATTTTTCTTATTATTATTTATTAGTATATTATTCCTTTTCTGCATATTCCTATCCATTAAGCATTCGCATATATTTTGCACATTCCTTCTATCCTTTGTGCATCCATTTTATTCTTTTTGGCCAGGTTTTGGAGTTGGATTCCTTTTCGGCATTTTCGGTGTTTCGGTAGTTATTAGGAGGAGGTTGTTGCGTTTTGTGTTCGGGAACCCTTGGTTGGGTTAGTGTTGTTGTGGTGTTGTTGGTGGTGTTGTTGTAGTGTCTGTGTGTGGGTTGTTATGTGTTTGGGTGTTTGAGTGATTCTGGGAGAATTTTAGGATTTTCCAGTAGTCATTCGAACGACATTCATCTTCGTTCGAACGAGTCGATTGATCTCCTGGAACTTGGCCCAAGATCTCCAAGTCGTTTGAATGACTTCTGGGTCCATTCGGACGACTACCTTGTCCATTCGCACGAACCTTTTTTTGTTCGAACGACTGAGGTACTTCTTTGGAATTTTTGTCTTCATATTCTCTTCGTTCGAACGACCTCATTTTTGTTCAAACGAGTCTGCGGTTGTTTTATTCATTTTGAGGTTATTTTCATTTCATTTCCTCCCACTCTCTCTTTTCTCCTTTCATACCTCTCCCTTCTCCTCAAATTGAACCTTCTCCCTCACCAAATCCTTGTTCTTCCTTGAGATTGGCGGTTGTTGTTGGGTCGATTCCCCGCCAATTCCTTCGGTGAGTATTTCCCCTCTCCTCCATGTGTTATTGGTTTTAACTTTTAGGGTTTGTGGTTAGGTTGATTTCTAGGGTTTGGATTATTGATTGGTTTCCTGTATTACTTTAGTAATTGTTGTCGTGTTTATCTGTTGTAGCTTGTCATGTGTTCCGTTAGCTGAATCGCTGATTCTGGGTTTTGGAATTCCGGTTTTAGTTTCGTCAGGACTCGAGATTCTTTTCAGGCAAGTTTTCTCTTCATTTATAAATTTCTCTACTAGTTAATAGATGTTGATTAGAGTAGTACTCTGTATAGAGAGGTGCACGTGATTTAGTTAGGGTCTGTTATTATATTTTTTCAAAAAGTTGTTAACCTATATGTTTGTTATTCTGTAACTTGGGTTGTAGTTCGTATTGGACTTTGGGTTTAGTTAGAACCTGTTTGAGTGGTTTTCTCTTAGCTGTCTCCTTGTTGTTGGTTTCGGTCTTCTAGAGACTGATGTTGGTTAATTGTTGTGACGGTTAGGTTGTTGTCTCATCTGGGTTTAGATGGTGCAACTGAGTCATTTTTCTTTATATTTTAGGATTATTTGCCACGCTCTTATGCAGGTGGTCGTCCTATCTGTGTTGTCGGGTTTATGGCTGCTGTGTTTTAATCCCTGGGATCTATTGTATCTTTTAAATCATGTAAAACTCTTTTAACTTAACGAGATCGGATACATAACACAGCTCTACATTGGTTAACCTCTGATAGGATCGCAGGAGTCCTAAATCGGGTTAAAATAGTAGGTGAATAACTGGCTGTGAACACTATCATACCTTTAATACCCATTTGGGAGTGTGGGAAGGTATGAGACAGTTTGAATCCGGTGCTAGACTTATCCTTGGTGGGGTTGAAATTCCTTGGAATGAAAATACAGTTCGGACGTTGGCTCCGTGGGTTAAAAAGCCTGGAACACTTTGATCAAGTGAGTATCCACTAGCTTGGTTGAGCTTAACAAAAATCGTACCCATTGTATCCCATTAATAGATCTTTTTAAGATAAACATGTTAGCGGTTGATCAACCAATATTATAATAGGATTGTAACACGTTTTAAAACATCAACTCATTCAACGTTAGGACTGTGGTAGAGCATATCATAGCATTCAGCATTTGGGATAATTGTGAGATTATCCCAGTTCATCATGTCATATCATATCATTATCACATATCATCATTCTTTATCACTATTCCTCTTCTCCAAACTTCTATCTTTATTCTTCTGTTCTTATAACTTGTTATCTGGATCTTAATAACTTAGTTTACTATTCTTTTACTTTAAAACTTTCTCTATCTCATTCACTTCATTCACTTTCCCTGTACCTGTTATATTAGTAGGTTATTTAGCTCTGTTGGGTATTTATGAGCCATGGTTTTGCTCACTCTCGCTTTGTTTCCTCCTTTTCAGAGGTTGAGTAGCTTGGTTTAGCTGAGAGCTTCAGCTGTGTTTGGAGCAGTTGTTGTTGCTGATTTTTTTCTCGTTATAGTATTTCTTGTATGTGATCTCAGCATGTGTTGTTATTCTTTATTCGAGATATTGTATCAGATTTCAGTCTTATATGTATGCATATCATTTGCTTACACTTTATTATTCCTTCCTTACTCAAATAATTATTGCTTTAAGTGAATGATTGAGCCCGAACTTGCCTATGGCTCGGTTGTTCGTGGGGTGAATCAGTAGATTCCCTGACCTACACAGCTTCGAATCTAGTAATTGGTCAAGCTTATTGATTATTAGATTTTGGGGCGTGACAGACTTGGTATCAGAGCATTAGATTAATCCTTATCTCTGTTCTTGCAAATCATATGACGAGTTATTCTTTAGATGGAGTTAGGATCAATTTTTTTTTTGATTTTGCGCATTTTATCGTATTCCTTTATGGTTCCTATTCCATTCCATCTTTCCTGAGATGTATTCTTTTATTCGTACAGATGGCTAGAGGTGGCAGAGGCAGAGGTCACGCAAGGACCCATGGGGGTATTGGTGAGGGTTTACGTAGTGGTGTAGTAGCCGGTGAGCCAGCGATTAGTCAGGAGAGTTTGGGGTATGTTCCAATCATTCAGAACGGACAGATAGTTTTAGAGGCTGGGGTTGGTGTAGGGATAGTACCGGGGGTTCAGATTCATCAGGGTACCCTACCTACTCTAGTGATTCCAGAGTAGGCAGGCATTTTACCAGTTACAGCTGCTTCCGGTGTTTCAGCAGAGATGAAACAGTTCATGGTGGGTTTTGCCGCAGGCTAAGAGCCCAGTGGCCAGAGAGCACAGTTACTTAGAGCAGCTCCAGAGAAACAAACATCTTACATTTTTTGGCACATTAGTTTCTTCTAAGGCAGAGGCATGGTTCAAGTTTATTGAGAAGACTTTAGACGCGATGAAGTATCCTGACGATCAGCGGGTGACACTTGCGACGTATCTACTTCAGGGCGAGGCAGATCAGTGGTGGGATACGGCCAAAAGGACCATAGTGGAGACTCCGATACTTTGGGAATCCTTTCAGGATCATTTCTTCGATCAGTACTTCCCTCAGAGTTACTGAGACGCCTGCATTTTTGAGTTTTATATGTTGGAGCAGGGCGATATGAGTATATCGAGATATGATCAGCAATTTAAAGAGCTTTCTCGTTACGTTCCGTTCATTGTTAATGATGAAGAGAAGAGGAAGATGAAGTTCCTAAAGGGTCTTCATCCGTATTTTAGGAGGTTCTTGATTACTTTCGGTGCCAGTACGTATAGAGAGGTTTTGTCTAAAGCTTTGGCTTTAGAACAGAACGATGTCGAGGATCGCAAGTCCAAGGACTTAAGGGGTCTGCAGAGACAGGACCAAAGACCCGATAAGGGCAAGGCGGTTCAGACTCAGTATGATAGCTTGGGTTCGAAGAGGCAGAGGTTTGAGGGTACTACAGCTAGAATTATGGGAGGACAATATTTTGAGATAGCACAGCTTGCTTCCCATCAGTGTTGGAAATGTGGGGAGATAGGGTACGTCAAGCAACATTGTCCTAAATCAGCCAGAGGACCACATACATCAAAAAAGTTTCAGAGTCCAATTGGTTATCAGCCGCGACCACAGCAGATTCGGCAGTTTCCACAGTGATAATTCCATGGTCCACGAAGTAGACAGCTAGTTCCAGGCCATCCAGGTGTACAGAGACTACAACAACCAGGACAGTAGTAGGGCCAGGGTCAAGGCCACGGACAAGGTAGGTTGTACGCAGTGAGGAGGCGAGGTGCTCGCGCCACTCCACCTGTGGTGGAAGGTACGATTCATATTTCTTATTCGCCCGCTCGTGTTCTTTTCGATTCCGGTGCATCACATTCATTCATAGCATATGCATTCCTCTGCACTATTGGTTTTGAGTCTTCCTTATTGCTTGATGAGATTTTTGTGGGTATTCTTCTCGATTCTTTGGTGTCTATCTCTCGTATTTGTAGAGATTGCACGATAGTTGTTTATGATCGCGTCTTATCGGCAGACCTGTTAGTACTACTGATGCAGAAGTTTGACATCATCCTGGGTATGGATTGGTTGAGAGGAGAAGGATATTTTTGTCAGCAAGAGGCTTGTTTTTTGCTAAAAAAAATAAGCTTCTCACAACTGCTAAATTTTTAGTATGAATTTTTTTTCAGCACAAAAAAAAATACCAATCCCACTACTGAATTTTTTTTCAGCTGCTGAAAATCAGTAGTGAAAGAAACACCACCATATTTAGGTCTATTTTTGGATCGGATCGAATCGGAAATGGGGGCGATCAAAATCTTTCCCAATTTTTTTGAAACTGTAAAATCTGTTCCAATTCGACCTGATATTTTTTGGAAATATAAAAATAGATCCGAATATGAAAATTTTGAAAAATTTAGAATTTTGAAAATTTTGGATTAAATCCGAATATTGCTCGGATTAAATCAGATCGGGGGGTATTCAGAATAATCATATCAGATTTTGTTCTGAAAAATCAAATCAGATCCTGTTCGGAAATTTTGTTTTTTGAAAAAATCAAAAATTGAAATTGTAAAAAAGGGTTCCGAAATAGGAAAAATCGGATCGAAATTCATAAAAAATCAGAAGTTTAGACAAAAGTTGTAGCCCTATATATATATATCCTAAGAGGGTTATGTTTTTGCAACCTAAGTTCATCATAATGAAAACTCCTCCCTTCTATCTATATTACTTGCGTGTATTTATGCTCAAGGGTGCCTGTAATGGCCTAATTTCGTAGTAGCTCGAAATAGCTCAAAATTAGCTCTTACACCAAATGTACCTGTGATAAGAATTAATATAACTCAATAAAAATGACACAGGTGACTAGCATGGAAACCTTTGAATAGGTAAAAACCATGACCTCTGGTTTGAGGATTTAGTAACTGTAACTTTATTGCTTGAGGTTGATATTTAATTGCAAGTTTTGATCTCTTGTCTTAGAAACCTTGGTCTTGTAATCTAAAATTATTGGTCCTCTCTCCTCTGGAACTCATCTTTTTTATAGACCTCACTCGGATTTTGATATCGTGTAGAGGCACATTCTCTTGAAAATGGGGCAGGTAGTAGTTGAATATGTAACTGCTAGTTCGTGGGAGACATGCATCTTTGACTTGTAAATATTTTCTGCAGTGCTCGATCCACGTTCTTTATAAGTTCATTGTCCATGTGTCATTATTGATTGCATATGTCATGTGCATAATGCGTGAGTCTGGTACTATTGAGGTAGTTCGAGTTTGGAATAGGTCGAGGGATAGGTCCCTACAATCGCCCCATGTGGCTTTAGTGGAGAAACGTCTGTTTCAATGTTGATGTTTGAATTTGGAAAAGTATTATGTAGAATTGGACTGGCTTGGGACTTGTCCCTTATCTGTTGAAGACTGTATTTGAGATTTAAGGCGTGAGAAAAGGACTGATGTATTTGGCTTTTGGGGGTCCCAATAAGTACTGGCTTGAATGATGATTGCCTTGGAACTCCTTCCTTACGGTATCATTGGTAATTCCGGTAAAAGTACTCTGTACTTTAAATATTTTGAGGTTTTCCTTGTCTTGAGAATGGTGACGTCTAGACGCCAAGTATATGAAGCTAGGGTTCTTGTTGAAGTTCAGAAGCTCCAGCTGCGATATTTTAGCAACCAATCTTTAGATTTACCCACTCCCATACCTGTACCACCGACGTATCACGGGATGACGGATGAGGAAGCAACGGAGGCTGAGAATGACTACTATCAAATGTGGTAGTTCTACCCTCTTATTATATTAGGTGAGCAGCGTCGGGTATATCTTCCTCTTCTTGCAGAAAATTCCATTAATGAGGCGGATGAGGAAGCCGGTGTACGTACCAGGAAGTACTGTCGTTATTCTGCGTGGGATTGGGCTCTGTAAAAGTGGAGTTATTCATCTATCTATGTCTTTTTGAGGTGGTAGAGGTGACGGAGGAGGAAACGGTGGTGGTGGTAGCATATTGAAAATATGCTTCTAGTCTTCGGACTGGAAATATACCTCTGTTACAGCCATCTTTGCTTTCTTGAAGGAGTATTTTATGCCGGAGAAACATCTGGTTTCGGAGAGGAAGTACTGGTTATAATTGCTATATATTGTAACCTATAGATCGATCTGTAGGAAGTTTCTGATATATTGTGCTATCTGCAAAGTATGTTGTAAGGAATTTTCGAGCTAATGAAAAAGTTTTGTCATAATTTTGTGTGGATATTAGCATGGTGAATTGAAATTTCAATAGATCGATCGGTGTGTGGAAAAATATATGTGGAATGTACAAAATAATTAATTGTATCAAAGTAAAAGTCTACGTGACCGAGTTTGAAATGAAAAATTTGATCTGTGTGTGGATATGTGGTAAAGAAGGTAAAACATGTGTAATCGAGTTTGTGACTAGTATTGTTAATTAGAAATTACGATAGATCAAATTATGTGGGATGGAAAGTATAAAGAGATCAAATTTTACTGAAAGAAACTTGATAGGTCGAGCTTGGTAAAATGCAATGTCTTGTAATGAAGAATTCGAACTGGTGGATAGGTTTTGTAATGCAGGTAAACTAGTTGATAGAGTGTCGAATTTAGTTTGAAAAATATATGGTCGAATGAGACATACGAAGTTCGCTCGGAAAAGATATAATCGAATAAATATCTAGCATGATTTAAGGGTTGTTAGTTATGGATAAGAGGACTGATACTTACCATTTTATATGCCGAATATGGGGGATTGTATGCGATCATAATCTATATGTATAAATAATGTTGGAATTTTGAGGTTGAAAAGGGGAAAAATGGTGAGGACTCATTTTCAAAGTGCTCGGCATGCGTCAGAGGGGCGTTTAGAAATTAAAGTTGCTGAGGTTTGGGAAAGGATATTTGGGCGGTTAGAATATGACGCAAATTTGCCTGAATCTTCAATATAGTTAGATGGGTTGACTTTGAAGGTGAGGTTGAACGATATTGGGCGTCATTTGTGGTATGAGATATTTTGTGAATTGGTTGTTAAGCCTGAAGCTCAAAAAAATTGTGGTGAAGGAAATTGCATTGGAAGAAATAATGGAGGAAGATGAAAGGATTGATGGGAATAAACTGATTAGGTGTGGCGCTTTTGAAATGGTACAGCATTGGAAATGACGTTAGATGTTGTATAAGCTAGTAGTAGGAGGGTAGGAATCAGATTAGCAGGCTTTATTTGTTTTTTGTGGGAGAGAAAGTTCAATTGCGTGTGAGAGGAGTGTATCATCATGAGTGTGGGAAGATGTGAGAGTGATTTGGGTAGGAGAGAGAGAGAGATACATTTATGGAAAGACATTTTTACCCAAAAGGTACAAAACGTCTAACATGAATAGTAGACAAGACATTTCAGTTCTAAAATCGAGGGCTGCTTGTGTGAGCCCTAATAACTTCTTATAGTTAGAGAGAAAAAGTATAAATAACCCTTCCTCTTCTTCGTTTAAGCATTTGTAAAATACAGAGAGATGAAAAATTAGAGAGAGAAAAAAAATTGAGTTACAGAGATTTCATTAAGAGAGTAAACGAAAGCCGCCATCGAAACCAATGGAATAAGGGGGTCGTTGTTGTGGAGTTTGATAAGAAACCTTTGTTGCGAAGTTTTATTGTGAAAGAGAAGGCGTATGATGTCTCGGATTCGTATTCTGAGGTTGAAGGTTAGTGGGCTATGCTTGATTTTGTTGATTTGTGTTGTTGTGATTTTAGAAGAACCGTATGATGATGGGTGTGAAGTTTACTATTTTGGGTGTATATTTGAAATTTGGAAATTTTGCTATTTTTAGTAAAATTTCCAAAAATGGTGTCGTTTCTCTGTTAGTTGTGTTTTGCATGGAAAATCATATATATTTATATATATATTTGGTAGGTAGAGGCGTGAGAAAACATGTTTAGGAATAAGCCTTAATTTCGATCATATCCTTGATATGGAGACTTCGACCTCTGGTCATGTGATCGAGGATGTACCTGTAGGAATTGATATTATAGAATCTGTGGTGGGCGAGCTATTAATGGAAAACACGGACGCAGTAGAGTTAGAGGTGAATAAATTATCGTTTCAAGATTTTCCTGGCAACTATTTACCATATCCTGTAGATTTAGATGTATTCAAAGAGCTTTGTAAAATTAAAGGCAGCCTAGGCGGCATATGGGGTGAGGTGATAAAACATGCCAGGAGGTCGTTTAGGGTAAGGTTAAAAATAGGGATGAATACTTTTTCTTATTGCCTGATTTCGAGCATGAGAAATCTGATAGGGGAGTGGATGAGTTTATCTCTTTTGAGTAGTTCAATGGGGGGGTGTCAATAGTGATCTGGACCAGGGATTCTTGTGCTATCTGTTCCAGTTAGATTTTGGACTGATGGTGCCTTCAAGCAATCTTGCTAAAGGTATTTTAAATGCCATTGAGGCTTGCCCTGCCCTGCCCGACTGAATGGGAATATATGGTAAGTGATAAATGTGTGTGATAGCTTGAATAGAAGACAGACTTTTAAGGGGGTGGAAATGAGGATAACACTTTTAGATGTTTTGCACACTATAAGAAAAACACCATTTAATAGCACTTAAATAATAGCATTTTTAGAGTAATGTTATTAAAAGTAATTTGCAATAGTATTCTTCAAAAATGTTATTGTTTTTAGCTATTGTATGTCTATACATAGTTTCTCATAATTGGGCATCTTTTAATTGCATTAAGCAAGTGTTATAATAGGCTTTAGTGCATTATATCACCAAGTACCCATATCTCCTATATGATTGAAATTTCAACAGATAAACCGCGGGAACCATTTCTCTCCAAACTCTCCCGCTCAATGGAAGTAACCCACTCCTCCACTACACTACCCTCACTCCTCAATTTTCTCTACATTAACTTCTCCATTTTCATTCTCCATAACTACAATCCTCCCCTTAATTTCTCTTTCTCTTTCTCTCTGGTGATTGCTTGAAATTTTGTATTTGGTTAGAGCTTAGAGGTAATTTTTTTTATTGCTGTTCAAAGCTTCTCAATTGATCTTGTGTATTAGGTGTTTATTAATTTGAACTTCAATTTCAATTTGATAACAATTAGATAATCCTCCTGATGATTATCTCTCTCTCTCTATAGGGGCTTGTCATGGTGGTTTTGGTTTGAAAAGCTGTTGATGGGATTGTGATTTGAGGTAATTAACTGTTATAAATGTCTCTCAAACTTTCTATTACTATTGTAATTTTCATGTTTTTCTTTTGGATTTTTTTCCTTACTGATTTCTAAACTATAGTTTGATCTTAATAAGATATCTTTGGCATCCCAATTATATGAGTTTCACTTCTATAATATTCTTATTATTTGAATCTACTACTTATATTAATGATTTATTTCCTCAGTTATGGATTTCATTCAAGTGTCTGACATAAATATCTGATTTGAGTTTATATATTTTTAATTTGTTTTACTTCTATAATATTTTGTTTTGTTTTTATAGTATTTGGCTTTTTATTTGATCACTGATTATAGTGTCTAAGTTTGAATTCAGACTTTTCACATGAAACATTGATGCCCTTATAGAATCGCTACATGTACTAACCTTTCCAACTCTTAAAATCAGCTACAGTAACAATTTGTTTCTCCCATCAACCATTACAATGCGATTATTGTGAAGATATTCTTAAGGAATTTATTTAATGAAGCATAGTTAATTGTACTTGGTCCAAGTTTGTTTAGGGAGCTTGGATTTTTCCCTCAACCATAGACTGCAACACAAAACCTCTTTCTGACTTAATTTTCTCATGATATTATACTTCCTAAATCTTCTTAGCTAACCTATTCATTGTTTTACCTGGAATTATCTCCTTCTTTTTTGTTTCCACATCAGTTATGGGGATAACCTTTGTTACTTACACTTATACTTTCTTGACCATTCAAATTTGTGTAGGACTTTGCATTTCCTGACCATTCGAATTTGTTTAAGTGTTGTTTGAATTATCAACATTGGGACCAAATGACGAATTAAGGAGAGGCAATCATATATTTTTCTTGTAATGAGGGTTCATAATTCACATGTCTTTTAATTCTTCATATTCTTTGGATAATGATTGCAAGGAGCTTTCTAGTTTACCCTTCTCATATTTGGACTCATTGATGAAGTTCTCAAGAGCTAATACTTCATCCTGTAGTTGTACAACTTTCTACAGTTGAATCTTTAGGCTGGAAATCTCTTCACTTAGTTATTTTCTCTCATACATAGAAGCCAAAAGTTTTAGTTCAAGCCCATTGAAAGTTATTTTAAGCCTTTCTTCACTAACTTTGACATCATCCGGCAAGCTTTTCAGCTTCTCATGGCTAGCTACAAGCAATTCTTGATTTTGTTTAGAAGCTGAAAGCTCTGTGATAAGCCTTTGTAGCTTATTTCCAGACTCTAACTGAATGCCATGGATTTTTGTCTTGAATAGTTTAACTTTAGCTTGCTCATCTTGATGAACACTCTCTAGTTTAAATTTATTCGCATGTAAACTGGAAACTTCAAGAATTGTATTTGAAGCTTTTATCTCCCTTTCATCATGAGTTACTGATATTTGTTCGGAGAGGTATGCCACTTCTCTTTGAAGGTTTTGAACTTCTAGTGACTTTTCCAAGTATATTTGATTTAACAAACTCTCTCCCACGACAAGTTTCTCTTTATGTTTTTTATTTTCTAGAAGAAGAGAGTCTACTTCCGAAGTTAAGAATTTTTCCTTTAAATCGATATCTTTCTCCATTGAAGATAATTGTGCTTTAAATATTTTTGCACTTTTGCAAATATTAGAGAAGCTCTCACGAGATTCCCGAAGTTTGGCTTCTAATCATGTGCAGCGCTCATACAACTGAAGTTTTTTGTTTCCTCAACTCTCCATTTAATTTTTGAACTGAACTACACTCTTCTATGAAACATTTAGTTGTAGCTTGTAACTGTGGATTTTCTCTTTTTAAATACTCACACTCTTCTTGAGTTTCAGACCACCAATATTGCATTTCTTGTAGCTTATGTTTTAATTCAGTCCTTTGAGTTTCCATATCATTCCCCAATCTCTCAATCTTGTTTCTAAGATTCAATGTCGTGGAGTTTGAATTGTATAATTCCAATCTACATGACTCCTTCTAATCAATCAAATACCAAAGCTGTGCTTCCAACCCAGAAATTTATTCTGATAATTGTACGTTCTCTTTTTCCATCTCAGATACGTGGAACTCTAATTCATGTTTGCCACTTTCAAGTTCGAATGACTTTCTCTCAAGCATTTATTAGCAGAAATATTGGTATCTAGACTGCATGTAAGAACTTGTAAATCATTTCTTACCTTATCCAAGCATTTAGACGTTATAGCACTTTCCCTTGACACAATATCAAAGTTTTCATCCACTTGATCTTTTTGATTTTGAAGACAATAAACCCGAGCTCTGAGTTCCATTTGAGAATGCTTTAGAATCTCAATCTCCTCGTTCTTTGATGACAATTTTGCTTTGAGCTCCACTATCTCTGACTTCTCTGCCTTTCTTTCGTTACCATCTTCTAATTGTTGTTTCAAAGCAGTAATTTCTGCTTCTCGCTCTCTTATTTCAACCTGACTGTTACGGAGTAGGGTATCGAGATCCATACACTTTTATGAACATCAATGAGTTGGTCACTAACATAAACTCCTTCATTAAGCATCTCACTCTCTAGTCGCTGTTCCAAATGGCATATTTGTAATTTGAGTAACTCAATTTCATATTCCTGAAGCTCATTTGACGAAGAATTAAAAGAAGTTCCCCCATTAGATCCCTTCAATTTTAGTATAAGATTTAGATTTTTGTTCGTAAGTTTGTTGCAGTCCCTCTCTAGCTCTTACACCTTTACGTTCAACGCTTCCTTTTCTTTAATCATATTTGAATCACCTCCATAACCAAATCTGATTTCTTTCGAACCAGATAATTTTGCTTTTAAATTGACAAGTTCTTTCTCTTTTTTAGATATCTTAGATGTCCACTTGGCCCGTATTTCCAACAGAGCCTGGTTACTTTTGTTGCGTTCGAGTAGAAGCTCTGTGTTTTTGTCATTTAATTTTTCTTCCCGAAAATTTATAGTATCTTGCAAATCTTTTTGAAATTATTGTAACTCATAGAGTTGTGCTTTTTCATCTAAAAAATTATCTACCTCCAATCTTTGCTTCTCTATAGTCTCTTCAAGCTCCTGAAGAATTGAAACAAGATCCACATTTGATTCTTGACTTTTCTTTAGATTTATGGTCAAATTAGCGTTCGATTCTTTATAACATTTTATATCTTCTTCAAGTTCCTTTTAAATATAGTTTATGCCATCTGTTTGGAAGACCGAGGTTTCAGAGGCCATTTAGCCTCCTCAATAACAGTTCTTAATTGCTTTATTTCTTGCTTCAAACTGTCATGTTCATTGCATGCAGCTGAAAGCTAAATATCCAGATCCGCCTGTTGCCTTGACTGGTCACTAAATTCTTTCATTAATAACTCTAGATTAATCATTAACTTCTGAGCGTTTCTTTCCCACATTTTAGCTTCTGAATGAAGCTCTTCAATTGTGTCTTCTGCTTCTTGGCAAGTACCTCATGTAAATAGAAGATAATATTGTATTATATATATAATATATTTATTTGTTTTTTTGCAATTTGTAGGGTCAAAATTGGAAGGATGATCAAAACTTAGAGACAACTTCTCATCGTACCGAATTGAATTCTAGTGTAAGCATACTGATTTTGTTCTTTATTTACAGCTCTAATGACTCTATTCTTTAAAATAATTTGTTATTGTTTAGAAAGAGTTTCATTGGGAACCCCATTTCCATAAATTGCCTCCATCTATGTTCCCTTAAATCGAAACTTTTGGTTCTTAAACTACCTTGAAATCCAAAATCTGGTTATGGAGTCTTAAGAAGGTCTTGAAATCCACTTTGCATATATTGCATTTGCCTCTCTTAACTTTGATCTTCTGGGTTATGATGTTGGTGTTATGATAACAATCATATTCATTCAGAAAGATCTAAATTTTATTTATTTATTTATTTATTATTATTATTTTTTTGACTTAGATAACCAAATTAACTAGATTTATTCTTGAATAGTGTTGAATCCAATATATAGCTTCTTTCTTTTGCAGGGTAAGAGTGTGAGAGTTGAACAAAACTTACTCATGTTCCTCTAACAAATTGAATTGTAAAAGCATAATGATGATTATTTTTCAAAAGCTTTCGTATGACTCAATGACTTTAATGTAATTCTACTTACTCACGTTTTCCATTGGTATTTATTCAAGGACAAAGCGTGGCAAACCAGAAAGTCCTAGATCCACCTGCATCTAATACTTCCCAAGTAATATCTTTCAGTATGATTACTCGTATTTCAATAAAAGTACTTTCCAAATTTGAAATAACTTGTTTCATTTTCTCTTATAATAGTCCTTACATGGAAGTACTGTTCGTGAGTTAAATTGCAAATTGTTAAGTGTTATGGGACAGAATGATGTTGTTGCTCATGGGCGTTGGGTGACGAATAATCCTAGCAAAATCGTTCATTTTAAACCTCTTGGGCCAAATGCATAAATGGTTTGGTTAACTCTTACCAAAGAACCTTTGGCTCCATTATAGAGATCATCAATGGATGCGGATACAATAAGGGAAGCTCTGGATAGCTCAGTTGCATGGCCGACCGATCGTATTGTCGCTATTGACGAGACTTAGGTATTGCTTAATTGATTTATGAAGTCCCTTCATATATTCAAATGTACCTCATTAAACTATATGTATTTTATTCAATTGTTTTGACTGAAACTCCTTTTATTTTTACAGCCTTTATTTATTGTCACAAGTGGTTGAAGATGAAGCTCCAAACATCCTCTTGATCGGGTTCCTTTGTGTAAATTTAGAAGACTAATTGTTATTGTTATTTTACTAAATTTTATATTGTCAAATATGAAACCAGAGAGGTTTTATTGGTTTTCCTCTCCAAACATGTAATGCTAATTAATGTTTTTATGTATGGATCCTTTTATGCATAGAGTTGTCATTATTTTGTTAGATTTTTGTTAAGTTTTTGAATGAAGTATGGCTTGATTGACTAGATGTCTGATCTATTTGTGATTATTAATATTGTGAATTGCATTATTAAAATAGATTAAAAGCGTGTGGTTAGAGAAACACAACTGTGGAACAACCATAACATTTATGAATTGCTATTCTTGATTAAAGGCAATGCTAAAGTAAAATACTAGTTGGGCCGAATCTCGAGCATGCCCATTAAATTTTTTATCGATCTTAACAAAAATAAGTTCTCCGAAATCTCTTAGTGATGCAGAATAGTATGACCAAAAGAGTTTGCATACGAAGATATATCACAAGATTTATTCCAAAAGGCTTAAATCATTGTAGCAGCATTACAAAAAATCACCACACTTTGATCTTTGAACTCTCCACTCAGGCTGATCCCTCTCTAGATTGTAGAAGCTTTTGCCTCCATTGTACATCTGGTAAAGCAATGCTCGTAGCCTACAAATTCAATATTGAATTTGGGATTAAGAACATAACCAAGCCCAAATTTCCAGTCAAAGGATCACTAGCTGCATCAGTCATAAGAGTCTCTCCTGTAATTGACAAGAAGCTGCCACCATCACCATTGGAAGTACATGAGGCTTTAAGGGTTTGCAATTATTAAGAACAATCAAAGAAATAGAGCATTGTTGGGCAATCATGGAAAAGATTATATCAATGTTAGTAGTTTTCTCTTCAAAAAATCTTTTTATTTCAAGACTGCGATATATTGTAAGAATGAATAAAATAATAGAACGTGTTGAAAATAAAATAAAATGATTTGGATTAGAGGCATGCGATTTGATGGTAGTCACTACATTTAAAGCAAGGGTATTTTAATCTAGATTAATCCTAATTAATCACAAAATAAATAAATATATATTACCGACCAGATTCATTCGAGCATATTTCCTCTGAACTTTAAAATTTAAAAACCCACATTATCTAAAAAAATCACCGAACAATTAAGGATTAATTCAGTCTAATCTTGACTTAGTCTCAAGATTAATCCGTAATAAATTTTTGAGTTAAATCTATCACGCCCCAAATTCTAATAATTAGTAAACCAACCCAATTACTGAAATCCAAGGACGTACAGGTCCCCAATGATAGCGAAGCCAAAAATAAAGTTAGGTTCAGCAATCTACTGGCGCACAAAATAGAGTAATATGAATAAAATAACAGTGGAAGAAAGGAACAACGATAACTATACTAAAAATTCTACAAACCTCAACAGGTTAAAAACAATAATCTTATAAAGAAAGCTCTCACAAGTACATCCAATCTGTGATCCAAAATAATAATAGAGAATCAAGCCTTCAGCTTTAGCTCTTTAACAGGATCGCCTCAACCACAACCTCTACATCTCTAGAATCTGAAATATTTATATTACTAGTGTGAGCAAACCGCGGCTCACAAACTTCCCAAAATAGCTAAGCAGTTATACCAACTAACGATAAAATAATAGTAATGAAAAGATATAAGAATTCGCTAATGCTAAAATGATATATGTTAATGATGTTAAAGATGCCTAATCGAGATGTACGACAAACCAAAAAAATCTATTAAACTAAAATGCCGGATGCAAAGGAATACTAAGACTATAAACTACACTTCGAGTTAAAGAAAGGTGCTAAGAAGAATCGTCCTATGATTTGGTTGATCAACCTTTAACGTATAACTTAGACATTTAAAGAGATCATTAATAGATACAAAGGGTTTAATTTTTGTCAAGCTCGACCAAGCTAAGGATATTTCACTTGATCAGAGTGTTCCGGGCGTTTCAACCTAAGGAGCGTAATTGTTCTCACTTTATTTCAATTCCAAGGAATTTCAACCTCACAGAGGATAAGATGGGTACCAAAGGAGAACTGTCTCATACCATCCCATACTCCAGGATGAGTACCATAGGTATGATAGTAACCTGCCCAAACTCACCTACTATTTTAACCCGAGCTAGGAATCCTAGAAACCTATCGGGGGTTAGCCGATTTAGAGTTAGTTTATGCATCCGACCTCATTATCAAAAATATTAACTTAAGGAGTCTATGATTTCCTAATGCAGACATGATTACCATCAATTGTTTAAGTACAAAAGTAGTCAACGCAGGCTAGTGTACATGGGATAACCTACATGTCTCCAACAACGAGTAGTCACAATTCCCAAGAACAGAGTTTACAATCTGAACTGTTTAACGGCTATTTAATTAAGTCTCCAAACAGATGGACAAGAATTCCACTAGGTTCCAACATCAATGGTCACAGTATAGATATTGAATAACAACTTGACGCTTAAGGACAAAGCCACGAGAACGTTCAAACGAGAAATATTTCCTACAACTAATAGCAAAGTAAAAAAAATAAGCTTAACGGAGTAGCTCTACAAGCTCGATGAATCATTAGGACATTAAGTGTCACGGTATAATGAGTTAATAATCCTAAAGAAAATTATTAGATGCATAATACCAACAATCGACTCTATACTCAGGATAAACTGTCGGTTCACAACAAATAGCTAAACAATCCAAGATTAACAGCGTTCATAGTCCTTGTTTCTTGCTTATCAAAAGAATAATAAAACATTAACTACACTCGGTAATGGAATCCAACATTCTCGTATCAACTACCGAATCAACAACAGTGCTCAAGGATAAAGCCACGGGAACACTAAGTGGACAAGCTCAAAACCAAAGACCGTGTCTTACAAACACTATACCGTCCAAGCGACTTGACATGGAACCAAAAACCATATATTAGGATCTTACTATGTTATTAGTATCCAAGGACAAAGCCACGAGGATAACATAGACAAACCCGAATAGATAGTGTCTAACCCCATTATCATGTCTAGCAGACCAAACTAGCAAAATTGTTTTATCTAATAAGGTGATAACTATAATCTTTAAACTTATTCTAATTAATAGTGGCTAAACCACGTGTTGCTATTTCTGCATCTAAGTTCCTATTAAGCATAAACATAATATACTTAGATTTACTAATTATAATCTAAAACATGTCAAGAACGCCATTTCGAATAGCCCAGTCATCTACAATGTGAGTAACCTAATATCAGTAACTGGAATCAAGTGCATACTATTAACATTGTTAATTAATATAAAAGCTTAGATATTAAGGGAGAGTAAACTCGCCTTAGTCAGGTTAACCACGATTAACGCCACTTGCAAACAGGTGCACATCCACGCTTTAGTGAACGAAACAAATCGGTAACTGAGAACTATTGGAGTTGATGTAATAAACGTCAATTACGTAAAACAAAGAAACACCTTTTCTCTAAACTCTTTCTTTAATAAGAATATCCAGGAACACCAATAAGAAAGGAAAGCCGGTAACAAAATAGGTAATGAAGCACACCTCTCTATATAAATAAAGCACCACCTCGGGTAAGCATGTGTCCCTGGAACTTCAAAGGAAGCACCTCGTACTCTTACCCAACATAAACCAATAAACTGCTAAATTAATTAAGCACCAATATTTCATCTTCCCTACTAAAACCAAATTTAGATTCAGTTCATCTACGTAGATAGGTGAAGCAGACAGATTTGTGGAACTTCACCAAGGTAAACATCTTAAGGTTTAAGGAAGTACATCTTTTCTCTTGAAAACGCAAGCATCTTCTATTAACAATGAACCCATAAGAACCCAACAATATTAATTATCAAGCAAGCATCTCCTTAATGGACAGCTCCTTAATCTTAAAAATCAAACAAGGAAGCATCTACATCTCCTTACAATCACCCAACAATAAGCGACCATTATAATCTATACTAGTACTGTGATCATCTTCCTAAAGATTAAAACAAAATTCAGGTTCAGTTTATCTACCAAAGAAATTGGCAAAGCAGATAGGTAGAGATGAAAGCATGGGAACATTATGCAAGCAAATCTATCTTAATATATAAGCAAACAAATCTCATGTCTTCAACAAGTAAGCACCACTCACAGTAGCAAGAACCTAATCCATCTTCTTTACAAAGCTCAACTCTGGATCTTTGAAACCTTAGTTCATAAGCATATAGGTGAATGATCGGTGGAGATGGAAGTAGCAAGGAAAGACAGATTTAGCCCGCTCAATTTCGAGAAGGTGCTGGACAGGTTTAGGAACACCAAGCTAAATATGAAGCTTCATCTGACCAAATGAAGCGCCTAGTATCGACCCTCTCCTGAAAGAGAGAATCGGATTAGACGCAATTGTATCCCTAAATGCCTGAATCGCTCCAGACATAAATCCTACCCCTGTTGATCATATCCAACGATCCTCTCGATGAACAACAGCGTCATCGCAGTTATTAATAGTAGGGGCAACAGTTAATTCACCTTCCATGGCTGTTGTCGTTATTGCTTTGACGACGGACAAAGGCAGTGGGGATTGAGTATGGAGAGAGAATGAGAGGTTAAATGGAAATCAAGGAGAAGAAATCTAGTGACTTGTGGTAAAACAGTAGGTGGTAGGCAGTGTGATGGTTAAAGAGGAGATGGATTCTTGGATCCTCTACTGTCCTCTCTCCCCTTCTCTCTCATGAGCAACAAAAGTTATCTCTCTACTCTCCAAATGGCAACCCCTCTCCAAACCTTACTCTCAACTCATAAAAGGTTCTAGGACAAAGATCCTATATTACAAAAGCAAAGTAACTACGATAACCCCGTAAAAAGTGAAAAACAATCCAACATAAGCGACGAGAACAAAAACATAGACCAACATAAAATGATGAAACACAATATATGATGTCAAAAAAAAATATAAATGCATAATTATTTATTTAAATAAAGAAAAAAAAACTGGGACATTACAGATCTCATCTAAATATTGTAAAAATCTCATTTAATCTTGATTAATCGAGATTAAATCTCTTGAAGTATATTTTCATTATCCTCAAAACTATATTTTCATGTATATATACTTGCTTTATTATGGATCAATAGGTCTTAATTAAAACAAAAGTAATTTTTTTAAATGCATATTATGGATCGTGGTCTTATCTAATAAAACAAAATGTAGTTTGTTTACTTGTTGTATACTTGTATTTTCTTCCCAAAATTATTACTTACATAATCATAAGATCTTAAATAGGACAAAAAATAATTTTCAAAAATGAATGTTAAGTCTATCAATTATATTATTTTCTTATAAAGATCCAAATAAATGGATTTTTCTTATAAATAATAAAAGTATTAGCAAATTATTATTTATTGTATTAACTTACAATTAATTAACAATTTATTACGATTAAATATGATTAATTATGTGATTAAAATCGATTAATTATGATTAATCTTACGTTTAATTCAAGCAAAAGTGAAGAAAAAATTAACCAATAATATCAAATCTTTACCCATTAATCTTGATTATTCTTTTTTGAAAATGGACGATTAATACCTAAACCTCGATTATAAAACTCTTGATTTAAAACAATCACTGTAAATGCCAAAAAAGAGTTCTAAAATTGAACATGGAAGCAAACCAAATCTTATCGACAGCAGAACACTTAAAAACATCGTGCATAATATTATCGGTGTGGTACTCACAAATAGAACAAATATAATTAGTTCGATTTCCCCCGTCAATCCTTGATCTAAAATAGTAAGCACTCTCCTAATATCTTAGAATTTCAATTTCAATTTTAGTCTTATTTTTTCTCTCTCTTCTATGCTAATTTTTGGGTTTTCATCTTATTTTATGACTTTGGGTATAGTTTCTTCGTAATTGTAGAGGTTCATGGTATCATAGAACTTTTTGCCAACCTTCAACTCTGGTTGTTTCCCCTTCATTTACCAGAGTACAAGTTTATTATTGTTGTAGGAAATCAATCAGACTACACCAAAATATCCTATAATTGACAAAACCCGCGAAAATACATTTAGCTCCAAACTCTCCCACTCGATGGAAGTAACCCACTCCTCCATTTCCTCAACCTCCACTTCTTCTTCCATAATTTCAATCCTCATACTGATAAAACTTTCTCTCACTCTCTCATTCTTTTTTTCTATAGGACTTGAGAAGGTGTTGATTCAGTTTGATGAGCTTATCCATCAAAGCTTCATAATTATATTTGTAAATATCATAATCTTCTTCTGAATGTTGAGATTTTACGGATTTGAACTTCAATTTGATAAAAATTAGGTAATCCTCCTTCTGGTTAGGTCCCTACAATGCACACAATTTAAGTTTGAAACTAAAAGAATCGATCATAATTTGAGAGTGATACATTAATCGAGTTAGAACATATAAGAACATCAGAGATCATTCACTAAGAAAAAATAAATAAAAGGAAAGTATAAGATTTAATAGAAGAATTGAGCAATAACAAAATAATTACCTTAATTCAAAATCCCAATCATTAGCTTTTCAAACAAAAACCACAATGACCACCCTAAAGAGATAATAGAACATCAGGATTACATGATTACTATTAGGAACTCCTGGCAAGTTATGGCGTCGGATCTGTCTACACTGTCACTGTGACAACTGTCTGATGTGTCTCTGTACTACAACACTGTGGCGCAGTAGTCGGCCTGTCACTGTAGCTGTAAAGGCCAATCATTACGATGGCTTATCTGGTGAGCTGGCTGTCTGTCCCGTCATACTTCGACCATGCATAAATATGGTTGAAGAGTATTTGTCGCGATGCGTTAGTTCGTCCTCAAAGCTTTGTTTGGCGTCGAATCTTCATCTTCGGGGGATCTCTGGGGAGTATGTTTTAGGGATTGAGTAGGCTTCGATACATTCGAGTAGGCTGTGAAGTGGGCTTTGACTGTCTGTCGAAGGCTACGAGTAGGCTACTACATTCACCCCCTCTCAACAAAGGTCTCGAAGCCAGGTGGAGAGGTGTTCGCTGAGAAAACTGTTCGGTCTTGGAATCTGAGTTGTTTGACTGTTGGTTTTCAGGTAAGTAATAAAAGAGGGTAATTAAGAGGTGGAGGTGGAGGTGGTTATAGGGTAATAAATGAGGTGAAGGCTATAAAGATGGATTATTATTATGGGATGCTGTATCTTCTCCCGTTTGCAGTAGTCTTCTGCTCTTTCTCATGAATCTGAACATTTGAATGGATACCATGCCAAACATGCGTTACCAGAAGAGGATGGGCTTTTCTAGCGATCGTCGAGTAAGGCGGAAGATGCCAGAACTGCATATGAAGTTTTTTTGGGGCAGCATGATCTGAACTGGGACTTGCCGGACCTTATGGAGGTAGGATCTGAGGAGTTCATCAATGGTAATCCTTAAGCCTATCTGTGGGAACAGCTGAGGTTTCACTTTACGACTGCTGAGAGGCACTATCTCTTTCTGATGGCTCTGGCCAAAAGTCTTATTTGTGCAGAAGAGATCATTGAGGAGCAAAACACAGCAAACGGAGCTGGACCTTCCGAACGTAGGGCTACTGGTTGCTGTGGTGAATAATTATATTTTGGCATGCTTTTGTTTTTCTGTATGGGGTTTTTTGCTTGGGGTGGTAGTAGGAAAGTAATATGTTTGTTTGATAGGATATTTGGAATGGACATAATATTTTATACACACTGGTATTACTGCGTTTGATCAATAATATAGATGAATGGAGACAAAACTTTTGTAGGCGCGCTTAGCACATGCATGTTATCCAACAGTTAGTGGTGTCGTGGTATAATGATATGATTGAAGGTAATGGTAGTCAAAGGTTATGATGAGATGTTGTTTATGATGATCAATGGTTATAATGGACGAATGCTTAACGTTGGAGGTATACTCGACTAGATGTCCTTAGGAATGAGGTTTGAATGCAGGTACCGACGAATCAGTTACGTCTAGGAAGTTGGAAAGGTTGTATGTTGACTTTTCGAGGCTGGAAATTAAAGGTTGCAATTATTTCGGTTAGAGAAGAGGGAAAGTTGTTGTGGGTTTGTAGGCATAAAAGGGGGGTAGGGCGGAGGGAATTTCTTCATCTGTCCTACAACATTCTCTTCATCTGCTTCTTTAACTTGGTTTGATCAGCATGACTAGAAATGTACCCGTTCAGGAAGATCAAGCGGTGGTGAGGGCTAGGAGAATCCAGGAGGCCTTGTTGAGTCTGCAACGGAGGTTCGGTATAGAGGAGGATATTAATGTGGAAATGACAGACCTTTTTGAAGTTGAAACCGGGGCACCACTCTACGGCATGTCCTTCGCGTACTGGTGAGGAATAGTGAAGATGATGGGGCCGTTATCCGTCTATCGGCTGTCTCTTCTCAAAGGCATCACAAAGGATATAGTTGACCAGGAGGATGAAGACGCAGCGGCCGTGGTTGAGGAGGAGCATCCCGCCAGCGAATAGGGTCCTCTGTTTTATGCTTTCTTGTTGTTGATGTCCTTTGTTCTGTTTCTTTTTACTTTCTCTGTACGAGGCTTGTAATGTTCTTCTGCCTTTCTGAATGAAAATGGTTTCTTGGAATAACTTGCTTTGTCGAACTGTGAGTAGTAGTAATATAATCTGAATTCTGGACATAGTGTCTTGAATTGTTGAATTGATAGTATAATTGTCAGATTATATTGTTTGTGTTATTCGAAGATAAAAATGAATTGGTCGAAATGAAAGATACAGTGCGTCGAAGCTAAAAAAATTATCTGTAAGCATAAATTTCCGAATGGTTAAAGTTTATGATTGTAGTCGGTTGAAGGGTCAGAATTTTTAAATTGAAGGGTGTGTTGTACATCGAAGGTCGATATATTTGATCAGTGAATTTGAGGCCATCTGTTGAGGATTATTCAAGACGTAGAATGGTCGAGTACTCGAGTTCGGGGATTGTGTCAAAAGTTATGCTTGATTGGACTAGCCGTTCTGACAACCCAGACAGCTGGTCTATCAGACTGGTTCGTATTCCTGGGGCAGTGTGTAAAAAGTAATGATGGTGCTTTACTCGTATTACGGAAAAGCTTATGATGTGACTGTTTGGATTTGATTGTTTAGCTTCGAGTAGGGGGAAAGAAGGTTTGGGAAGCTTCAGCTTTTACAGGCAGTTTAAAATGAGGGTGTTGTTCGCACGTGGGAGATACAAGGGGTACATTGGTCAAAACATGTTATAGCCGAAAACCAGGGTAGTGGGGTCGTGGTAATGATAGTGGTTAGAAAATTAAGGCGGATTTGATTTTTTGAAATATATATAAGTGCAAGGAGAGTAGTTACTGTACGGTTTACTGTAAAAATCAAAGAGTGTGAAGAGAAGTGAACGTACGCCATTTCGAACTTGGGGGTGGTTGCTGTATTTGTTATTTTGATCTTGCTGATTCGAGGATAGTACTGTTAATCACCGGTAAGTCATTTGATCTCTGCCCACTTTACTTTGTTTTTTCTCTTTTGAGGGTGTAGGACATTCAGTGTTTAGGGTTTAGGTGTTATTTTTGAAGGTAATGAGACTTGGTAGATCTGGGTTTCAACCCATTCTGGGGTTTGAGGTGGTTTGGGAGAGGGATAGGGTTTGAGATCGAAGTTTTGATAAATTTCTAGAGGGGGTAGAAGGGATAGGGGGTGTGAACACGGAGTTGTCAAGTTTATCGATTTAATTGCGTGCCTCTTCTTCTGTAGGCTAAAATGCATAACCGTCAAGCTTCAAGATGGAGACTGATAGATGAGGTGATCAAAGAATTCAAAGCTAGTATTTCTGGTCGAGCCCCAATGGATGAGGATAGTGATGTAAAAGTGTCAGATGTTGTAACCGAGGCTTCATTATCTATGGTTCTGCCAGCTGAGGAGGTTCCAGTTACGAGATGTCGAAGGACGATAGTGACCGAAGATAGTGATGAAGAGGAAACAGTATGGGGGGAGAGAGGTGATGTAGGGCCTTCGGGTGGCAGAGAGGGAGATAAGGTACAAAGTGACGATAGTGGGGATTCGACGGAGTCGGATAGGGTCGAAGGTGCCGCTTCGGCTATAGGTAGGTTTAAATTAGATCGGTTTGTCGCTAAATTAGAACTCTCGAAGGTGGGGGTGTATCTCAGTGTTGCGGGGATAGGATTGACCTTCAAGTCAGACCCTGGGGAAGAGATTATGGCTTATAGAGGCCAAATTCAATTGGGACTAGAGCTTCCTCTTCGAAGACTGGTGAAAGAAGTACTAAATTTCTGGGGGGTGGCTCCGGTGCAAATGAACAGTAATTTTTATGAGATGATGAGGGTGATAGAGGGGATGAATGTAAAATTGGTTGGTGAGGGTCAAAGTTTGATTAAGTGGTTTAACATTATCACCATTTACTCGCGGAAGGCTTGTCAGAACCCGGGGACCTATCACATCCAATGTCACCCAGAGAAACCTTGGTTATTTGATATGTGCTCGACAGGCCAGGGGTGGAATAAAGATTTACTGATAGTAAGGCGTAACTATGAGAATGTAGACGAGGATGACCCTTATAAATTACATCATAAGGTATATAACGAAAGTAAGTTTACTGTCGAAGGGTTGTTGTTGATGTGTATCTGAAATAAGTGATAACTGTGTTCTTGTTTTAGTTTATAGGTCCAAAGAGTTCATCTTGGAATAATCTGGTAAATTATATTGATACTCTGCTCGAAGCTAGTGAAGACTGGGTAAATTCTGTGTTTGACAGACTCAAAATCAAAAGGCAAAGGAGGAAGAATGCGGATTCCCTGCTTCGAGACGTACCCGTTATGCCGAAGCTACCAAAGAAAAAAATCGGTGAAGGTGTTTCAAAGGGGCAAAAAGAGATGGGAGGGGAAAAGTTACCAAGGAACTACCAGTTTGTGCCGAGATCACATAGGGGATCGAAGAAAGCAGCGCTAGTGCCTGAAGTGGCAGGAGATGCTTCAAAGTTGAGGCCGGGGCCGGTAGCAACTTAAACTGAGAAAGGGAAGGGCCGGGTAGCTCTCGAAGCCCTGAAGGTACAGAAATCGAAGGCTGGCCAGCGCAAGAGGTGTAAGGTGTTGGGGGAGGATGATATACTAGAGGAGGATAAAGAAATGACGGAGATTGAACGGCAGGAGCAGACTGTGGCGAAACAGGCTTTGATGGTCGAGCTCTGGGAAGATGATCCAGACGAGGCTTCGAAGGAAATAAAGTACATATTTCAGGTAACTATATATGGCTTTCTGTTGTAGTACATTAAGATTTCTTGAAAATTCTTCGAGTTTCGAGGTGCACTAATTTATTGAATATTTTAGCAGGCGGATGTTTGGGTGCAAACTTGCAATAAGGCAATGAAGTCAGTAAAGGCGAAATTGCAACAAGTAAAGGAAAACTTGAATCTTTCTCGTGGGAAAGAGGCATCATTGGTGTCTGAAGTCAGGAAGTTGAAGCAAGATCTGGGGGTGCTTACTGACTCTTATGATGAGAGGCTCGAGCTACAACGGTTAAGGCTGAAGCGAGAGTGGTCTGCAAAGCTTGCGGCGTGTGAGAGGGAGAAAGCGGAACAGAAGGTAAATTTCCAGCGGCAGAATGATGACGAATGCACGGTGAATGTTAGGTTGAAAAGCTTTATAGATGATAAGGGGTATGACGCCGAGACATTGCAACCTTACCCTGTGTCTCCAGAACTTGTTGAAGGGGATGAATTACGAATGAAAGAAGGAGAGGCGAACATTGTTGAAGAAGCAGTTGGAAGTATTGGGGGTGGTGCAAATACTTCTCTTATTGGAGCGCCCATTGGTAGATCTGCTGATGGTTTGGCCGTCGAAGGTTCGAATGAAGCTGCTGGGGGATCTGTGGAGGAAGAAGGCGCAACCGTGTCGGTATGAGGTATTTGGGGTTGGGGTTTCATGTCTTCTTCTGCTGATTATAACGTTGAGTTGTAATATGTTGAACGATGTTGTTGTTTTCTGTTGGTCACTGAACTTGGTAGGTTTTTTTTTTGTATTTTTGTTATCGGCTAAACTTCTGAAGTTGATGTTGAACATATTGATGCGTATTTTCTGAAGTGAATTCCGCATATATTGATTCTGCACATACTGATTATGAACTTCTGATTTGATATATGATTTTCTGATTGATTGCGTTATCTTGCTCTGACCTTGAATTGTTAGAATTTGGATGCGTATTCTATTGATTTTGCTTGTTTTGGACTCTTGATGATTTATCTTTGAATTGTACCATAACTGTTATTCTGATGGAAAATACGTTGAATGTTTTCTGCAATTGATAGAATTGTAGATAATATTTTTGTATACTGTTGCTGTTTGAATGACTGTAGTGCGATCAAACTATGAAGAGTGTCGAAGATGTTTTGATCGAACTCTGTATGTTCTGCTGGACATCGAAGGCCGAAGCCACAACGATGTTGAAATTTTAAAAAAATTCCAGGTCGCCTTCGAGTATCAGTCGGGCCGAGGAGACGTGATACCTAGAGGAAACCCAAAAATTTACTAGACTTCAAAGGCCTAAGGCACAGCGAAGCAATATCTTATCGCCTCTAACGCATTCCCGAGGGTCTGGTCTTTTGACCATTCGTGCCCCTTGAGTTTGATCGAATCTTGGAAACTTGAGCAGTTCAAGGTCGCCCCCAAGTATCTGTCGGGGCGAGGGTGAAGATGATACCTGGGGTAAACCAAGAAAAGGACTGGACTTCTATGATTTTAGAGCCTGGACGAAGTATATCTGATCGCCCCCAATGCATCCCCGAGGGTCCGGTCTATCGACCATCCTTGCTCCTCGAGTTTGCTCGAAATTGGAGACTTGAGCAATTATAGGTCACCCCCAAGTATCAGTCGGGGCGAGGGTGGACATGATACCCTGGGTAAACTAAAAAAAGGACTGGACTTCGAAGGCCTTGGCCACAGCAAAGCAATATCTGATCGCCCCCAATGCATCCCCGAGGGTCCGGTCTTTCGACCATCCTTGCCCCTCGAGTTTGTTCGAAGTTGGGAGCTTAAAAAATCTCGAGATTACCCTCAAGTATCAGTCGAGTCGAAGGTTGACATGATACCTAAGTTAAATCATGAAATTCAAAATGAAACAGGAGACGAAGTAAGGGTTGAAAAAATTATTCATTGAATGTTCGGGATTACATCAGTCGTACATGGTTGGAGATATGGTCTTTTATAGGAAACCAGCTGCATTATATTCCAGGGGTTTGGTAGAGGCTCTTCGTCTTCCGTCATTAAGTAATAAGAACCCTTAACTGTTTTATCGTAGACGACATATGGTCCTTCTAAAGATTGGGCTAACTTGCCGGCATTTCGAAGTTTCGAAGATTGGTTGACACGTTGAAGTACTAGATCTCCAATGTTAAAACTCCGTAGTCGAACTCTTTTGTTGTAAGATTTTTGAAGTGATGTGTGGTACCGGCCAAGGTTGGCGATAGCTCAATCTCTGGTTTCATCGATCCATAACATGTTGCTTACAAGTTCAAACTCATTATCTTCGTCTGGGAGGTTAGGGTCTCGAGTGGGTACTTCGAATTGAGTTGGTAATACAGCCTCGGTTCCATGTGTTAGGAGGAAGGGGGTGCATTCTGCAGATTTTCTTAGGGTTGTGCGATAGGCCCAGAGGACATGTTGTAACTCTTGAACCCATCGTCCTTTCTTTGCATCGACTCTCTTCTTAAGACCATCGACAATGATTTTGTTAATTAAGGGTCACAGGGATCTGCTATTTCGGGTTGGTCTTCTAATAAATCGTCTTCATGTTCTTCCCAATCGACATCTTCAACCGGGAAGTCAGCTAGGAAGTCAGCTATTGTTTGGCCTTTCTCGGATATTTGCTTATCGAAGGTAATGTCATGTTCGCCAAGGTATACGGACTACTGTTGCACTCGTCTGGATTTTTCTTTTTTGCTGAGTACTTCTCGAAGGGGATAACTGGTAATAACACGGATGGGATGAGCCTGAAAATATGGTTTGAGCTTACGGGCAGAATAGACAAGTGTGAGGAGCAAACGTTCAAGTTTTGAATATCGAGTTTCTGCAAGGGTTAGAGTTTTACTGATGAAATATACATATTTTTTGATGTTGGAATCAAGTCGAATGAGCACTGAGCTGAGAGAGGTTTCTGTGGCAGCAAGGTATAAAGAGAGTGTTTCGCCTTCGATAGGGGTGCTGATGATCGGTGGATGGCCAAGATAAGTTTTGAGTTCGAGGAAGGCTTGATTGCACTCAGTGGTTCAGTCGATCTTAGGATTGTTTTTCTTTCTTACTATGTGGATGCCCTGATCGCGTAAGAGGGAAAAGAGCCAAGCACATCGATCTGAGGATTTAGAAATGAAACGATTGAGGGCTACTATCCTGCTCGCCACTTTTTGGACGTCTTTCTTGGTTCGGGGAGAAGGCATGTCTATGAGTGCTTGAATGTGGGTGGGGTCAATCTCTATCCCGCGTTTACTGATAAGATGACCCAAAAGTTTTCCGGATGACACGCCAAATTGGCACTTGTCTGGATTGAGTTTGATATTATACGTGGGAAGTATTGAGATGATTTCTGAGAGGTCTTGGATATGGGTGTTTTTCTGAAGGCTCTTGTATAACATGTTGCCGATATAGACTTCGACAGATTTGCCAAGCAAAGGTTTGAATATGGTTGTGACAAGGCGTTGGTAGGTGGCTCCGACATTTTTAAGGCCGAAGGGCATAACATTGAAATAGTAAATGCCTTATTTAGTTATAAATGAAGTTTTAAGTTGATCTTCAGGGAGGAGGGGTACCTGATTATAACCTGAAGCCGCATCCCTCATGGATAGGTGCTCGTGTCCAGCAGTGGCATCGAGGAGTGCTGAGATAGTTGGGAGGGGGAAACTGTCCTTCGGTCTGTGCCTATTGAGGTCTGTGAAGTCAACGCAGATTCAGATCTTTCCATTCTTCTTAGGAATTGCTACAATGTTTGATATCCAGTCTGCGTACTTCACTTCTCTGATAAAGCCTGCTGCTATGAGCTTGTATACTTCAAGGATCACGGCTTCTCGAAGTCGTGGTGCCAGGTTATACTTCTTATATTTTATTGCTGAGGAGTAGGGGATGAGATCGAGGCGATGGCAGGTCAGGTTGGGGTTGACACCAGGCATCTCATGAAATGTCCAGGCGAAGATGTTTTTGTTTGCTCGAAGGAACTCTGAAAGTTTGAGGCGCTCTGACTCATTGAGGAAGGTTTCGATAAATGTACCATGACCAGGACCGTTGAGTTCGATATAAACAATAGGTTTGATGGGTGAGGTGGTATCTATCAAAGTCGAAGGTGTAGAAAGATGTTGTGATTGCTATGGGCGGCTGACAAGTTCATGAGTTTGGTCAATCTCTGGGTGCTCGCATGAGCGGGAAAGGCGTTGAGAGCCTTTCAAATTTGAAATACCCTCGTGATTACTGAATCGAAGGGTCTGATGGTAGGTTGAAGGTATATCTCGCATGGCGTGAATCCAATCTCGTCCGAGTATACCGAGGTATTCAGACTTCTTGTTAATAACGATGAAGTTTGTTTGAAGGGTAACGGGGCATGTGGTGACGGGTAGGCTGATACGGCCAACAGCGACTTCGGTTGATCCATTAAAATCTTTTAGTTCGATGTTGGTAGCGGTTATGAGGTCTATTTTCTTCATGGTTTGGATTGTTTGGAGAAAGAGGACATCAGTTGTGCTCCCAGTGTCTACAAGCATTGTATGGAGGACGAGGTTCTCGATCTTAATCATGATGACTAATGGATCAGAATGGGGGAAACGAACGTGTGAAGTGTCACAGTCGATGAAAGAAATACCGTCGAGTCGAGGGTGACAGCTTGATTATGGCAGAAGGGTAGGGAATTTCTCCTGATAGGTGAGCTTGCAATATTCTTTGATGCACTTTCGTTTGCTCTTGGAATGTCCACTGTCTATATTGTTGACTTCGATAAACTTGACTCTATAGATGTGCACCTCGGCTGGGTCAGTAGTAGGGGTGGATAGAGATTTGAGGTAAGACCTATCGAGGTAGCTTGGAAGATCAGCAATATACTGGTGCAAACGTCCTGCTCTGAAGATAAGTTCGAGAGAGCGCTGAAGGGAGAAGCATTTATTGGTATGGTGACAGTTGCACTTATGGTTGGCGCAGTAATATTCGCCTAGTCTGACTTTGATGGGGAAAGGGACGCGCCAAATGGGGTCTGCCTGTATGTGTGGTAGAAGGGTGTCGAGGGGGGCAGTGAGTGTAGGCAAAATAGACCTTGGTCGCTTCTTGTGAGCTTCGGTGCTGTTATCAATGTTGGGGCGTTTGCGGCTCTCAGTCTTCTGTGAGACAGGAGCGATCAGGGGTGTAGGAGAAGAGTGGGGGTGTTGCCGAGGTTTATTAAAGTTTGTTGTTTACGAAGGCTGGCTCTGTTTGCAGAACACTTGAAGGCGCTTGAGATCGATATAGCCATTAACCTTTGAGAGCATTTCTTCGAGTATTTTTGGTTTGTGGAGGACTAGGTGCTCTTTTACTCGGCTGTGATCGGGCAGAGCATTCGAATATGCCAGAATAACATTCGAGCAGTCAAGGTTCCCTATTTTCCAGGATTTGTTGACGAATCTCCTGGTGAAGGCTTCGACGGTCTCACTGCCGGATTTTCTAAAATTGAATAGATCGTCAACTCTGACCTCTTTGTCTTTGTTGAAGGCAAACTGGGAAATGAAAAATTGTGATAGCTGCGTGAAGCTTCGTATCGAGCCATTTGGGAGGTTGTGGTACCATCGAAGGGGGTTGTCAGTAAGGCTCGTTGGGAAAAGGCGACATAACAGGTAGTCAGCCGTAGAGTAGAGGCTTAGGGAATTTTGGAATTCTAGGATGTGGGAATTAGGATCTGTGTTATGGTATTTGCTGAGTTTGGGGGCACGAAAGTTGGGGGTATTTCGATAGCCAAAAGTTTGAGGCAGATGGGGTTATTGAGGCGGCTCCAGAAGTTTGTGGCTGGACTCGCGCTAATGCATATGACGGGTTGTATTTATTGGTCGAAGTCTTGCTGTGTAACATATGCAGGATGTGGGGGAGATTGATGAATTCGAAGGTTATGAGGTCGAGCATGTGGTATAAAATCAGCACTGCGTTCCCTGAGCCGTTCCCGAGTAGGACAGCATCTGGGGAGTCTGGAGGAGTAGAGGGTTGAGTCAGAAGAGTCTTCTATGGGGTGAATCTCGAGGTGGATGGAGCCGGTTGGGGGAATAATACGGGGGAAACCTTCGGCATTGGTGTGATCGAGGGGTATCTTGAGGTTTGGTGAGGGTCCTAGGAGGGCGCGGGCAGGTACGCACGATGGGTCTGGTGCTTGGGACGGGCAAGCAGGTTCCAAGGGTTATAATCTCTGTAGCTCTCGGACGGTGTTGCGTAGTTCATCGATTGCTATATTTTGTCTATTTTCATCATCCAAGAGGCGATTCCGCTCAGTTTCCAGTGCCAAGCGGTGGCTTTCACGCTCCTGGTTTAGTTGGTTCGGATGGCGCTCCTCTTCCTGAGCGACTTATTGAGATAATAAGGCTATTTGGGCAGCTACTCCGTCAATGGAGTTGCCTGCCTGGGTTGAGTTGGAACGGCGTGTGGGTGCCATTGAAGATAATCAGTTGAGGTGGAAAACAAAAAGAGGGGAAAAAGGAAGGGAGATTGGTAGGGTGGGAAGCACAGACGACACCAATTGTAGGGACCTAACTTCATTTGGAGGTGAAGTTGGTTCTTATAACGTAGAATCAATCTTCAATCATAGGGATGCAAGCAATTGGTCTAGAGTAAGAACTAACTACAGACAAACACTTGCGTAGAGGCCCGAATATGACTCTCTACGACCTATGATGTGGATTTTTAAGATAGATTATATTACTGAAAAGTAATTGGTGGGTTCGAATAGAGTGTGCACTGGGAGGTCGAAGGTAAAATGCAAGGGGCCGAAGATGATTTTTCTAACCCCCACTTGGTTTCCCCTCTCCTCTATTTATAGAGTCATAGGAAGCCGAGTCATCAAATGTGGGTCAGGATTACATGATTAATGTCAAGAATTCCTAGCGAGTTACGGCGCCGAATCTGTCTGTACTGTCACTGTGACAACTGTCTAATGTGTCTCTGTACTTTGACACTGTGGCGCAGTGGTCGGCCTGTCACTGCAGCTGTAAAGGCTAATCATTACGACGGCTTGTCTGGTGAGCTAGTTGTCTGTCCCGTCATACTTTGACCATGTGTAGATATGGTCGAAGAGTATCTGTCGCGACGTGTTAGTCCGTCCTCAAAGCTTTGTCTGGTGTCGAAGCTTCATCTTCGGGGGATCTCTGGGGAGTCTGTTTTAGGGATTGAGTAGGCTTCGATACATTCGAGTAGGCTGTGAAGCGGGCTTCGATTATCTGTCGAAGGCTACGAGTAGGCTGCTACATATATCACCTTGGTGTTGCTCAAGTTTGAATTTAGCAAGTGGTGTAATCATGATCGATAAAGTTTGGGTACATCTTAACAGGTTTTAGAATAAAAAACTTAAGTTAAGTTAATATAACATAGTTTTTGATGTATTTAAGTGGTTGATGATTCATTTGTTTTCATTGTAGAGTTTCACTAGAGTATCAAGATGGAGTGAGGAAGTTTGTTGAATTTTCTAAGTTGAATGTAGAGAACCTAAACTTGATTAGATGCCACTATAGAAAATGTTAGAATCTCAACCGTGAAAGTGCTTTTTTTGTTTATGAGCACTTAGTTATAAATGGAATTGATTTGACTTATACAACTTGGCTCTTACATGGGGAATTGCCAAGTACTAAAAATCTTTGGGTGAAGACATCAGAGACATATAAGTTATGTAGAGCCGTTCTTGGCTAAGATGAAGACATTGGTAAACATGTTGAAAAGATAAGTGAGGAAGACTTCATGAAATTCTTAGAAGATGCTGAAATATAGTTATATCCAGGATGCACAAAGTACATAAAGTTAACAACAACAATTATCTTGTACAAGCAGAAAGTTATAAGTGGTATATCGAATGGGGGTTACAGCGAGCTTATGAGAATATTCCATGATATGCTACCACACGACAACATACTACCTGATTCCACATACGCAACGAAGAAGTTACTCAAGGCATTTGACCTTAAATACGAGTTGATTCATGCGTGTGTTAATGACTGCTGTTTGTTTTGGAATGATCATGAGAAAGTAGAAACATGTCCAAAATGTGGTTCTTCTCGGTGGAAGGTAGACCGCCGTACTAAAAAGGTTAAGAAGGGAGTTGCAGCGAAGGTTTTAAGATACATTCCTATAATACCAAAATTTTGGAGAATGTTTAAGTCTATGAAAATGGCAGAACAATTGAGATGGCATTACAGTAATAAAAGTCAGGATGGAAAAATGAGGTATCTAGTTGATTCCTTAGCATGGGAGACCATTGATAAGAAGTGGGCTTCTTTTTCGAGAGGGTCACAAAATCTTAGACTTGTTTATCTTCTAACGGGATTAACCCTTTTTGGGATATGAGATCTAGGTATAGTTGTTGGCCGGTTATGTTGGTTACATACAACCTTCCCCCATGGCTATGCATGAAAGAATAAAACTCGATGCTAACTTTGCTAATCCCTGGGCCTAAGCAACCTGGAAATGACATCGACATATACTTACAACCCCTTATTGATGATTTGCAAAAGTTGTGGAATGACGGAATGGAGGTATATGATGCCTTTAGCAAGACCTCTTTCAATTTGATGGCTGTGTTAATGTGGACGATAAATGATTTTCCCGCATATGGAAACTTAGCCAGATGTACAACAAAGGGAAAAAGAGCATGCCCTGTATGTGCTAAGGGGACATGTTCAAAATGGCTAAAACATAGTAAGAAAACAATATTTATGGGTCATAGACGGTTTCTTCCATCGAATCATGCATTCCGATCAAAAAGAAGTTGGCTTGATGGAAACTCTGAATATGGCGAAAGGCCTCAAATTATGTCTGGTTCACAAGTTTTAAATGAGATTAAGGATTTGGAAAATGATTGGGGAAAAGGAGGTAAGAAGAATAACAAACCCTTGCAAAAGAAGAAGAATAACAAACGGAAGGCAAGATTTAGAAAATGACAAGGGACAAGGAGGAGAGGAGATACATAATTTAGAAAATGATGATCGACAAGGAGGAGAGAGGAGGATGATAAATAAAAGAAACAACCTGCTCCAATGTGGAAGAAAAAGTTAATTTTCTTCACATTACCATATTGGGAGGTAATAGCCATTGCACTTTCATTTTCAAATTTTTTTGGTAAATATAATAAGTAGATTAAAGTACTTATTTTATTTTGTAGCATCTTCTTTTGCGCCATAATATAGACGTAATACATGTTGAGAAAAATGTGTGTGATAACATTATTGGTACGTTACTCAATCTGGACGGAAAGTCAAAGGATGGCCTGAATTCTCACAAAGATTTAGAAGTTATGGGAATCAGGCATGACTTGCATCTAAAGGAAGGAGGGAAGAAAACATATCTTTTACCAACGCCGCATACACTCTCAAAGTTTGAAGAAAAAAATATTTTGTAAGAGGCTATTAATGATGAAGCTGCCTGATGGTTAATGTTCAGAAGTAGGGAATTACATATCAATGGAAGATTGCAAGATTTTGGGACTTAAGTCTCATGACTGTGATGTGCTAATGCAACAACTTTTATGCATGGCATTAAAAGGACTTCTTTCGAAAAGACCAAAGAATGCGATCTTCCGGTTGTGTTTTTTTTAATGCATTATGTTAAAGAGTATTTGATAGAAGAGAACTAGAGGCCCTTGAAGAAGAAGTTGTTGAGAATTTATGCTTGTTTGAGAGGTACTTTCCTCCTTCATTCTTTGATATTATGGTTCACTTGTGTATTCACCTTGGGCGAGAAGCTCGACTATGTGGACCAGTTCATTATTGTTGGATGTATCCCCTTGAGAGGTACCCACTAAACTATTTTTGTCTAGTTTGAGTAAATAACTTTATTGATTAAAAATTATATAGGCTAATATGTTGCTTTCGAATTATATATTTGTTTTAGATGTTGAAAGGATACGTTGGGAATCGTGCACGACCTGAAGGTTGTATAGCGAAGTGTTACGTTGCGGATGAGTGCATGAAGTTTTATAGTGATTATATTAGTCAGGTTGCCGAACTAGATGGTATAAGAAGTCGAAATCTAGATTTTGATAATGACGCAATTCTTGTGGGTCGTCCAATCTTAAAGAAGAAGCCAACTGTATTGGATGATGAAGTTCTACAGAGTGCTCATCGTTATGTATTATTTAATACAGTTGAACTAGAGCCTTATTTAGAGTAAGTATGATAGATTTACTTCCAGAAGTTAGTAGAAGTTAATGTTATACAACTGATTAATTATTTCATCTTTCAAATAGGATACATTGGGAGAAGTTGAAACAATTTAATTGGAACCTGTCAATAAATAAAAGCCTACTCTCGAAAGTACATACAATTAATTTTTCCGCATGGTTAAAAGCTAAGGTTGTATTTTACTTAATTATGGTGTCTACTTAATTTATACGTTACGCTAGTCCTAACAAAATCATCCCTATTCTTAAGCAGATAGAGCCAGAGATGCCTAATACAGTTACTCAGATATTAAAATGGCTTGCGGAAGGTCCTAGGAGAGAAGCATTATCTTGTTCTGCTTATATTATTAATGGGCAAAGGTTTTATGCAAAAGATGCTGAGAAGTCCACAATAAATAGTGGTGTTTCCATTAAAGCGGAAACAATGTGCAGATCTAGAACAAAGGACAAGAGTCAAAAAGTTGACAATGTATTGTACTTTGGGGTGATCAAAGATATACTCTTACTTGACTACCACACCTTTCAAATTCCTCTATTTCAATGTAATTGGGCAAACATTAAAAATGGTATCAAAATTAAGGAAGGGTTTACATTGGTTAATTTGCCACGAGGAGAAAATCGATTGGAAAGAGACCCATTCATTTTAGCATCACAAGCGGAACACGTATTTTATTCTAGGGAAAAGGATTCATCTAGTTGGTGCATTGTACTGAAAGCTCCACCAAGAGGTTTTTATGAGTTGGAGATGTTTGATGAGGACGCTGATACATCTTCCATATCAATGGATGTCTCAAGACTTGACATGAGCACCAACGATGAAGACATTTGCTATGAAAGAAGTGATTGTGAGGCATATTTGTCTAGTTTATGTACATTTCAATGTCATCAACTTTATGATCTTATTCTACTTTAACTGTTTGTCATTTAGCATATTTTTTTCTAACCATTAAATTTATTTTGGTCAAATGTGATTTTATTATGAATACAGAAATGCATATTTATCCTTTTTTGGCTATATTTTTCTTTGAATGATATATGACTGCTATTTACTCGGGAATTACCCCACGTAAAGTAAGTATATGCTTTTATATTCTTTAAATATTTAATTAATTATTTATTTATTGCAATTTGTAGGGTTAAAGTCTGAGCGAGTATAAGAATTTCGACTCATCTTCTCATCCTACCAAATGGAACTCGGATGTACGCAAATTGCTTATTTTCTTAAACAACTATAAAATCTACTTTGCATATATTGCATTTTTCCCTCATAATTCTTGTTTTTCTTTGTTATGATGAGGATGCTATGACTTTAGAAGATCTGGAAATAATGGACGGGTAGTAAGAATGTGGTGTTTGAGCAATGATTTTCTTCTTGCTATGAGAGTTTTCTGGTCATGAATGAAAAAGATGGGGATCATGTGAAGGTTGTTTCAGGAGTGCAAGAAGGTGTAATTGGTATGGTTTTTTATTTTTTTATTATTTTTTCCCCCTGTAAGATGGTTTATTATAAAAACTGGATAATGGAAACATGTCTTGTCAAACAGAAACACACGCAACCATAAAACCAAATATTGCAAAGTCGCAGTTCATACAATTTGTCACATACCAGAACTTATCTTGAAAACAAAAGAGAGCTTAGACACAGTCCTTTCCTACGAGAGCAAGAAGCATTTCATCATAATCTTCAGAGGTGTCTTTCCTAATTGTATGATCCAGTGGCACACTGTTCCTTTTGTAGTATTCCCCCTTTATCTTTTTCAAGTCCACTTCAGCCCAAGTTGTAACAACTCGAGTAAGAGCCCATTCATCTGTTCCTTGCTTGTTGATCCCCAGTCGTAGAACCTTCTCAAAATACTTTTCGGGGCAGGTCAAACAATTGATCGTAGCTCTCATTATGCCCAAGAAATCATCCTAAGACTCGTATTTCAGATCCTTGGTAATAGAATTACCAAATTCATTGTTGTAGTGGTTCAATATTACATTAAGTTGCGCTTTGCTCCTTGTAGTCAAAATTCTGATGAAATCGTCATGACTGTACTCCTCCTCTAAAATATGCTTACGGAGTATCTTAGCTTCTGATTTTGCTAGTGTCATGTTTACTTCTGGTCCTCATAATGGTATGAGCTCACAAGAAGTACCAAAGCTTGCGGAAATCCCCAGTTGTGTGAAAATCAACATCTTCTTTGAGGGATTTCTTAAAGCAGGAATGATATACTTGCCTGGCCAACAATAGTTCATTAGAAGACCTTGTACAAGCTATTTCCATTAAAATCCAATTGCTTGAAGTCCACCTCTTAGTAGCCTCATTAGCTAAAAAAGCATCACCTTCAGCAGGATCCATTGTCCATAGTAGAATTTCCCTCTGTTCAATAAAAATAGAAGTAAAAAATATTGAAGCTGATGATTCCTCAAACATATACCAAACTAAATAATGTTGAATGAAAATCATAGTTGTCAAAGCTATTGTGAAACTAAAACTAAATGGTAGTGAGAGAAACTTACCTCAAAATCACTTCCTTTTCAAGTGATTTCAGAAGACCCTCTTCGTAAGTTTCAGCATAAGTTTTATGGATTAGGTTGCACTGTGCTGCATTCCTGTGAGCCAATATGGAGATGATCAACTTCTCGTTTGTTCCCCATCCTGCAACAACAGTTAAATCATATCTTTTTTATAAGCATTGTATTAACATTCAAACAAAACTTAGACTACTACTGCAAAGAAAATCAACGGTATTCCTTAAGATTTCGATTTATCGGTCTAATTAATAATTGGATACCGAATCAAGCTATTCAGGTACTACACGGTATGACATCACAACTACAAAATAATAAAAGCACACAAATTTTTTTAATTTTATTTTCAAACTAGTATATATATCTGTCTTCCTTGCTTAAGATTTTATGGTTACAACAAAATCATTTATTTTTAGAAATGTATATAACCACCTATATAAAAGAAGCATGCTGTCTTTAATTCAAGTGTCCTACTACTCACCTAATAATAAATATTACAAGAATCTCTCCTAAGAGTCTAAAGATGGTCCTGCAGCAACTTGCGCTTATGACATCATATTGGCAATTAGGTGGGTGTTTAGATCAACAAACATAATGTAAATTCCTGGTTTTGATTCTCATTCACCTAGCTAAGTTGTGTAATAAAAGCATCTCTAATTTTTCTTCTTCTTCAGAATGCAGCATCTTTAACAGTCAACAATACTTCTCAATGGTGTTGTAAAGTTCTCAAAAGACATTAAAAGCTCAAGAGTCATGGGCAGTCTTTTGTCTTAGTGTTGCATATATTTTATTTTATATTGGCTTTGTCTGCCTTCTTACCACGATTGTTGCAATTTTTTCGGCACCAATAGTGAAACAAAATACTAATTTGTATTAAAGAATTGTGATTCAGTCGTTTGAGATGTTATAAGCTAAATTTTTTTTCCTGTTGATGTTTTGATACTAATCATCTATATATTTCTTATTCAGATGCTTGTATTTGCTATCACTGTTGTGGATAGCTTTGAAGTAACATTCAGCATAACCAGAATTGGGGAATATGAGTTACATGATCTTGTTTTACTTGAGTAAGTTGTTGCTTATTTAGGCACCCATTGTTTTTGATTTCTAATAGACAACAAGATTTTTCCATGTTTCTGTTGTGTCATCGAGTTTCTTTTGGAATGGTGCAAGAATATGAGTTTCGGCATAAGAACTCTATGTCCGTGAAAGATGTTGTTACCATGTAGAGTAAGATTCTTATTCCAACTTGGTTCAGGGCTTCAAGCTTAGCATTATATGACCTTTAATCCTTGAAATTAACTCTATGTATTGCACTTAATAGGGAATGCAAGGTCTATTGCGCTCATATTTAAAGGAATATTGTTTATTTGAGATCGCCATCACCTTGAACATTCTAGTTATATTTGGGCCAAAGCTCAGTCTTGTGTGGCCATTGGTGGATCACACCATAACAGTGATAGAAATGTAAGCCATTTAATTGATCGTTGTTGGTTAGTTGTGCAATTTTATCTTTGTGTCATTTTTAGTCTCATTTTCTTTGATTATTACTCTTACAGGTTGAATGTCTGGCCTCAAGATTTGCATCCTTTAAAGCTTCACCTCATATTCCTCAGTCCCCTGGAAGACCACCAAGAGGAGGACCTCTTTTGAATTGTATTTTTTTTTGTAATGTAGTGCCTTGTAATTGTCTGTCTTGAATCATCTTAATAGTTATGAAACCAATTTCTCCTGTGGATTTGGGGCAGCTGGAGGAAGACATAGAGGAGGAAGAGGACAGGATTATCTTATTGGTACTATTATAAAAATTTGACTGGGACCCTTTAAGGGCTACCGTGGTCGTGTTGTGGATGTTAATGGCCTATCAATCCGGGTTGAATTGGATTCTCAAATAAAGGTTGTTATAGGCAAGTCTTTTTTTGTTAAGGGAGTGGCTTTATTTTCTTTTTTTCTACTTGGTTATCTTACCGGAAAGTCAATATGTGCAGTTAATCGAGGCCTGGTTTCTGACAACGTTATTATTCCAGCTTTAAGCCAGTAAATTCCTGTACTATCTAGTTCCTGTTTATCTTTGTTACTGCTTAAATTGGCTTTAAATGTCTCTCACAACTTTCTTTATTTTATTAGTGAAACACCTCGATATGGTTTAAGAAGTGAGACGCCAATGCATCCCTCAAGAACTCCCATGCATAACTTTATGACACCGACGCGAGATCCAGGAGGTCGCATCTTTATTTTGTAGTTTTTTTTCAAGTAAAATCTTTCTAGAGATGTGAAATAACATTCTCCCTGCCAGCTGCCTTGAGATATGTGCATGCATTAGTTTTGTACAGCTCGATGACACTTTATGACAATTACACTGCACTTTCTTACTATTTTAGAGGCATATATTCTTTCCCTTCAGCCTATTATGAAGAATGACTAGCAATATCTTTTTGCAATACATTTCCCTTCCAGAGGCGTACATATATCTTTTTGTTTTCTTTGATGTTCTCTGCAGCAACACCAATTCATGATGGCATGAGGACACCTATACGTGATCAAGTTTGGAATCCTTATACCCCCATGAGTCCTGCAAGGTTTGTTCTTCAACTTTTATGAAGAGTACTGCTGGTTTATGACTCGTTGTTGAGCATTTAGTTAAGCCACTGAAGTGTCTTCTCATGATATGGAATTTAAAAAAGTTCCCTTTCTAGTTTTTGCCTGTCTGATTTTAATTACGGTATGCTTTGTCAACAGAATTAAAAATCTCTATTTTTTCTTTTAAAATCTCTTCTACCACATCCATTTTATGCTAGTAGAAGGCCTAGTAATTTACACAAAGTAGTAACTAGATCACCTTCCAGTGCTGGTTTACAAATGCTACTGCAAGTTGCAGTTAAGAATGGTGAATTGAAAAGTCAAAATTATGATATGAGACTGAAGAGACTCAGGTGTCACCAAAATTTAGGTATCTGGTATGGTCAAAAACTTGCCTTGCATGGCAGAACTAGAGAGGAAAGCTTTAAAACGCATAGTATTGCTATTTAATTTCCAAATCGAAGTGATATGACGAAAGAATAGTGTCCCCTGCCTTAGTGATATAGTATAATTGTTTTGAACTCCTAGATTCCTGCTGGTTCTTTCATGTTCTTAACTCGAAAGGGCATGTAGGCTCTTGCTTTCTCTTTTCCGACATTTATAAACTTTAAATGTTCACAGCGGTTCCTGAACCAAAGGTTTGGAAGTATCCTTGTTGTGAATGTTTTTCTCTGACCTTATATTGATAGTAGGATATACGATGCATGCTTATTGTGTAGATCATCTTTTTTAAGTTTGATGATGACTAGTTTAATGAATGATCATAAAACTAATATAGGGATAATTGGGAAGAGGGAAACCCAGCCTCAAGGGGAGATGCAACCCCACGAAATCAGGTATTTGATCTTGCTTGCATTACCCTTAGTTTCATCACATTTTATAATTTGTTGGGATTTTTTTTATTATAGCCAGGAACTCCTTCTTTGCGGCCGTATGGAGTACCTACTCCAAGCTCCGATTGGTCTGAGGCTCGTGGCGGTAACTATAGTGAGCCTGGAACACCACAGCTAAGCAGCCCCGCCTATGGTAATTAAAGAGGATTTCCATTTTATTCTTTATGTTGAAATTGAGTCCACAAAATAACAAAGTTATTATTCTGGAGCAGCAAATGCACCAAGCCCTTATGTACCGTCAATTCCTGGCATTCAACCTATTACACCAGGTTTTACATGTTACCTACCTGGTACTCCTGGTGTGCCGCCAATGACACATGGAGGTGTTATATTACCTGTCATAGGTCAGTATATTATTCCTTGAATTTTCTATATCAAGTTATTTTTTCTTATCATCTATTGATTTAGTTGACAACCATTGGTGAAAGTGTAATGCATGTATAGATCCATATATGTGATTTTTGAAATAGAAATAGCAACTGAACTTTCTTATACTGCACGTATGGTAGGTGGGGAGTTGAATTAGACTCTCAAATGAAGGTTGTTACAGGCAAGTCTTTTTTGTTCAGGGAGTGTGGCTTTATTTTCTTTTTTATTCTTGGTTATCTTTCCGGAAAGTCCCTATTTAAATATGTACAGTTAATCGAGACGTGGGTTATGACGACGCTGCTATTTGAGCTTCAAGCCGGTAAATTCCTATACTATCTAGTTCCTGCTTAGATTGGCTTTAAATGTCCATAACAACTTTCTTTATTTTATTAGTGAAACACCCCCCCCCCCCCCCCCCCCTATGGTTCAGGAAGTGAAATACCAATGCATCCTTCATCCCTTAAGAACTCCCCTGTCTAACTTTATGACTCCGATGCGAGATCCAGGAGGTCTGCATCTTTATTTTGCAGTTTTTTTTCAAGTGAAAATAGTTTAATCTTTCTAGTTGATGCTTATTTAGGCACCCATTGGTTTGGATTTCTAATAGACAACGGGATCATTCCATGTTTCCGTTGCGTCATTGAGTTTATTTTGGAAAAATATAGGAATACGAGCTTTAGTGTAATTATATGCATGGAAAGTGAAGCATTCCGGGTAAGAAAGGATAGATTTTATAATGATTAGGTTGCGTATTTTCCCTTTGAGTTTGTGAAACTAAATTATTTTTTCTCCAGGTTCTCAACGTATCTATTTTGCATCTCATAGTCTCAATGTCTGGAATGAGAAATCATTGATATTTTTTTTTACTAATGGGGCTCACTCTTATTTAAAGGTACACGAGTTACTGTTGCATACCAGAATGAGGTTAGCCCTTTGAGTGGTTTCACTACTAAGTGTTCTTTCTGGACTGGGTCATGTTGTCTCATAGAGCTTGCAGAAAACTTTCCTTTACGATCGTCATCTGTTGTGGCATATTTTACAAATTATGCTTCTTAAAAATAGTAATTGTGCCTAAAACAGAATTGTTTTCTTTTTGTGCTGACAAAACTGTTAGGTCAGATGCTTTATTATGTATTAACAACTGGTTCAGGGCTGCAAACCCTTGGAGAGAAATACTGTTATATTACTCAGGTATGTCTTAAAAAAATTGTTTATTGCTATTTGACTGAAGCTGTGCAAAACGCACTCCAGAAATCCAAATAAAAAATGAAATATATGTTGTTATAAGGCTTAATGTGATTCGCAGTACATATCTGAATTTTAAAGTGTTTTCCACCAGACCTGTCCCTAAATTCGTCTATTCCTTAAATTTCACAAATTTCTTTATTGAATTTTTCCAAATGTCCCCATTTCAACTTACTTTTATTTCCTAGTTTACCAGTACTCTCCCAAGTTCCTAAGTTGCTCTCGAAATTATTTCTCTCTATTCTTATATACGGTTTCCCTAACGACAAAAGTAGTCAGGTAGTTAGTTAGTCAGTCAGTAGCATCGCAGGTAGTATATAATCCTAATTTGTACCAATGATAAGCTATTTCTGCTGCGTCATTGAGTTTAATTTGGAATGACGCAGGAATATGAGCTTCAGTGTAATTATACGTGTGGAAAGTGAAGATTCCGGGTAAGAAAGGATATATCTTTTAATGATTAGGTTGCGTATTTTCCTTTTGAGTTTGTGAAACTAAATTACTTTTTCTCCAGGTTCTCCATGTTAGACTGTATAAAATTTGTTCAATTACTGAATTTCTTTCTTTTTTGTAGCCTTCACTGTTGGTAGCAAAAGGTTGAAAATGAAGCTTCAAAAATCCTCATGATTGGGTTTATTTATGTAACTTTAGAAGAATAATTTTGCTTATTCTCTTAGTTTTTTGTTGTTCGAATATTAACCCAGAGGTTCATTAATTATTCCTATTCCTCTCTAAACATATAAAGTTTTAGAATGCTCTTGTGTATGGATAATTTTATTGAATTCTTGTTGTTCTACTAGGTTCTTGTATAGAGCATGATTAGAAGACTGCACGTGTCATCTATATTTATTTACTGCTGCTTCGTGCTAATTGCATCTCTTAAAATAAATTGAAAAGGTGTTGGAAAGAAAATGTAATTGTGGAGCAAAGATAACATTTACAAATTGCCATTCAAGATCGGATGTATAAAATCGACGGCATTATTAAAATGTTGTTATCAGTAAGTAACTATAACGTTCATGTACTATTGTTAGAAGATATAATAGCATTGAAAGCATGCTATGGTTTTAACTACCATAACATTTATTAAGTACTATACTTTAATAGTATTAGCAAAAATGCTATGGAATAAATGATAGCATATCATATAATAGCATTAAAAATATGTTATGAGATGGTTTCAATGGCGCTAAAAAAATGCTATTAAATGGTGTGCTTTTATAGCAGTGGCAGTATTATTCTGTGAAATATTATGGGAGACTAGGGGCGCATACTTCTCTTCCAGTTCGTCTCGACCTTAATTATTTGACCTGAATTGGGCAGGGCGAGTGTTGAATGATAACTTGATATGGGTGAAGGGTGATTGTCTCCAAAGAGTGGATGAAGAACCCATGAATCTTATAAATAAAACTCTGATGAAAAGTAAGTAATTGTTTGTGACACCGAACTATTGTCATTGCGTTAAAGCTCTGCCTGTATGTAACAATGTGTTGTGTGTGTGCAGATCCTCGATCTCAAGTGGCAAGAAAGGAATCACTAATAGATAACGTAGCTCGAGAAGGATTAGAGCTCAAGATTGTGTTGGGAAAGCTTGAAATAAGCAGATTTAAAAGGGCTAACAGTAGGTCAGAAAAAGTTTAGAAGTCACAAGCTTAGAGAAAAATGATTGGAACTGGTACGACCGCGAGAGATGGAGGAAAGGCGGTATCGGGCATTGAAGGACGTCCAACAGTAGTAAAGGCGACACTGATTTCTCAAAAGTCAAAGTTTTCAGGGCCTATAGCGAGCAAATTAATTCAAAGGCACCAAAAAAGGAAGAATGCAAAAGTTGATGGGTCAAACTCGATGACCATAGAGAGTAGAAAGGTCAGAATGAGTTTGAGAAAAGAAAGGTAGACGCTCCTGCTCAGTGAGCAATGTAAAGGAGTCTGGGAGTAGTCCCATTGTGGAGGATGAGTTGTTGGCTGTTGAGAACAGGCTGAGGGTAACAGCTCGAGATGGTTCTGAGGATCTAAACATGTCTATGAAGTTGGAGCTTTGTAGGGTAAGTAAAATGCTTTGATTTGTTTGATTCTTATGCTATTTTGAACTAAAATGTTTCCTTTTTGTTGTAGGTTTCTCATGTATTGAAAGGAATCCGCCTCGGGTTCTAGGATGGGAGGACTGAGCTCGAGAAAAAAGTTACTGAGCTCGAGAAGAGGGTTGCTCAACTCGAGGCCGATTTAGCACAAGAGAAGGAGCATTCGAGCTCTGCGATATCCGACCTAAAGGATTCGTTCCGGGTCACGATGCTCAAACTCGTAGAAGAATTAAGGAAGAATGTAGATGAAGTTTCAGTTGCTCGCGACAAACTCGGTCTGAAGCTCCTTGAAGTTGGATACTTTGTGTATGATATTGAGGCTATTATAGAGGGGCGGTTCATCGAGGGTAAGAAGGTCAATGTTGAAGAGGAGCTTGATGTTGAAGGCGGTTCTCCTCTGGAGACCGTGAAAAGGCTGGACGCGGTCTCAGCGAGGATTGATTTAGTGAACCGTGAAGGGAATGAGGAGAAGGTAGAGTAAAAATTTGAAGTTTGTTTTTGTGAGTAGAAAACTGTTTTTGTATGGAAAATATCTGGAGGATAATTTTAGAGTAGTCTAAGAGATGTTGTAAATATTAATTTGTAGAAACTTACAGGTTTGCACCTCAGAATTGAGGATTTAGTGAAAGAGCTCTCTAAGGAGCAAAACTCTTCAATAACTCTTTTGACTTCGCACACGGAGCTACAGGTTATAAAATAGCTCAAAATTTTTGACTTGCTAGTGTGTAACTCTAGAGTTGGTATAAAAGGATAGGGAAAAGTAATGTAAGAGCGCAGATAAAAAATTACGTTAATGAAAGTAATCCAAGAAGTATAATCATACCCTTTTTGTAATGTTAGAGAATGAGAATGTAGAAAATGTGTAGCTTGAAATATTTATAAGATCAGCGGCATCGTCTGATTATGACAGGTAGATTATATGGCCATCTGGTTGAGAAAACTGTGTAGCTTGAGGGCTAAGTAACATCTCATTTTGTTAGCTCATGATAGAAAGAGCTCTGTTAGATTTTTCATATAACGAACTGTAGTTTATTGACCGTATCTATGAAGTACCGTTTAATCAAGTTATTTGTGCAGGCCGAGTTAGAAGATGTTCGAGAGAGTGAGGAATATGTTATGGAATACAATTATAAGTGTAAGCTCAAATTTGAAAGGATGAAATAGACAAGTGAAGATAGCGCGGATCAATATGTCGAAGTAGAGGTCAAACCTGCTAAGACAGAGGAGACTATGAATGACCTGACCCAGCAGATCGAGAGTAAAGGTACTGAAAAGGAAAAATTGTAGGGGGAGCTCGTTAGTGTACAAAATGAATTGGCAAAGTTGAATAGTCTGGTAAAATTGTTGTGGGGGGGGGGGGGGGGGGGGGGGGGGGAAGTAAAGATCCGGATGTCGTGCAATAAGGGAGGAAGTAATTTATTTGAGGTGGAGGCGTTGTAAGAGATCGTGTTGGCAACTTTGTGTATGGTTATGCAACGTCGTTTAGAGAGGGCACTAATGCGATTGCAAAAGCTTTGGCTTTGCTCTATGGTTTGAAAGCATATATTGCCCATTCTTGGTTCCCATTGCAGGTTGAAGTAGACTGCCTCGTGCTTTGTAAGTGGTTATGCTCTACTAGTGAGGTTCCTTGGAGATGTATTAATATATGGAAACAAGTACTTAATATATGTAGAACTCATGGTATACGTATCACCCATATTTACAGAGAAGGGAATAAAGTTGCAGATTGTTCAGCTAAGTTAGCAAGTTCACTTGGTAATTTTGAATATTTGTTTCTTCATCAACTTCCTAGAGAAGCTAGAACAGCTCTCAGGCTTAGCAAAATGGGGGTGCCATATATAAGGATCTAATTTTATTGGGTATTGGCTTCGACCTCCCTTTTATTGTATTTGTTTTTCTACTATTAATAAGATAAACAATTTCCAAAAAAAAAGAAATAAAACTAAAGAGCTGCGAGACTATGTTGCCAATTTAGAGGGTCAATTGAATAAGAAAGAAAGTATATTTATGAAGGCACAAAATGATTTAGGGAGCACCGTAAGTGATGTGGAGAAGCTGGCTGAGGCCGTGCAAGGAAAAAATATTAATCTTCAGGTCACCCAAAATCAATGTGACAAACTTAATGAGCAAGTTGCAAAGTTGGAGGCAGACTTGGCAAGTTCGCACGGAAAGAAGGCCGAGGTTGGAGAGAGGCCGAAGAAGAGATAGAATGATGCCGAGGTTGTGACTACCAAGGGTGATATGGCTAATGTCCAAGCTCGAATTAAAGAGTTAGAGGTAGATTTAATCTTCGTTTGAGCTGCCGTAAGGAAAGCTAATAAACGAATTAGAGATAGTAGTAATAGGTTAGAGGGTGCTCTCTTGAAAGTGAAAGAGTTAGATGAAGTTATTAAGAGGAAGGATGAGATATTGAAAAAAGCTAGTGCCGATGGACGTGATGTAAAAGTGGTAGAGTTGGGGGCACTACGTGGTGAATTAGAGGAGTTTAAAAAGAAATATAAAGCTAAGCAAGAGAAGTCGATTGGATTGATATCGGAATTGACAGGGGTTATATTAGACTTAGAACGAAGCTTAGAGCGAGCCAATGTCCACTACACACATCTGGATAACCATCATAAAAAATTAAAGGTTAATTTTGCTGAGTTGGCCGTACCAAACCGGCACAGGATTTCCATGGATGAGGTACATTCGAGGGAGACCTTGCATGACTGTTTGGCATTGAAAGGTTGTATCTGTAATGCTGAAAGAGATTGAGGGAATTGCCTTAACTCTATGGAGACCGATATAGGCTCCATTACTATGGAACGAGTGGAGCAAGGAAGAAATACTGAAGTTGTTCAAGCGTTAAACTTTATGGCTTCACGACCTCCCATGGTAGGGGAAAGCGTAGCTGATCTTCCGCAAGAAAAACCTGTATAAGTGACCTGTTATTTCTGTATGGTAGATGTTTAGAAAGATGAAAGTAGTTTTACATATGCTTTATCTTGTGTCTTAGATATAGTAGAGATCATTGATTGAAAACTAGTATTACCTTTGTTTTAATCATTGAAATTTGTATAGATGTATCGATTGAAAGCTAGTATTACCTATGCTTTAATCTTTGAGTATATATGTATTGATTGAAAGCTAGTATTACCTTTGTTTTAATCTTTGAGATTTAGTAGATGCTACACGTATGTCTATAAAGAATAATGTGGGATTTTTTTTGAAAGTTTACATTAAGTAGAAAAGAATGTACAAACTGTTAGAGATTGGAATATTACTTGTGGAATGTAAAGAATGAGAATAGAGGTACTCTGTACATGAGAACTAGGGACTTAGGGATAATATCGTTTCAATCTCCTAGTGTTTTAGGGGTTTGGTATGTAAACGCCTTTCTCTGTCACGAGGTAGTATGATCCAAGGCCAGTGCGGCAAACGATCAGAATTGGAACCTCCTAAGTTTTTTTGAGTTTTCCATCATTTAATTCTTTTCTGGTCTTGAAGATTTCTTTGCGGACAAGATCATAGATTTGGAACTCACGACTTCAGACTCTTCTGTTGCACGAGTTGGCTAGCATATGGTGATATCAACTCAAGTTAGCAATAGCTCAAGCTCGGGTCTCATCGATCCAGTTCATATTGCAGGCTAGCTCAAAACCATTTTCCTCGCCTATTAACTCACGATCTTTGACAGGATAGTGGTATTATGTTGGAATGATGGCTTCAGTTTCATAGGCTAGGAGGAAAGGGGAACATCCAGTTGATTGTCACGGTGTAGTACGGTATGCCCATACGACATGAGGTAGTTCCCGTATCCAATTACCTTTTCTTTTTTTGTGATTGAAGCCTCTTCTTAATTCCATCCATGATCATCTTTTTGGTGATCTCGGCTTGTCTATTGCCTTGGGGGTAGTATAGATTGGATGAGGAATGAATGATATTGTGTTTGTCGAGAAAAGCGACGACCTTTTCTCTAACAAATTGCGGCCCGTTATCGATTCGTATCAGATAGGGGTATCCAAACCATGTGATAATATGTTCCCAGATAAAAGAGATGACTTCTTATTCTCTTGTTCGACAAAGGGGAACTGGCTCCACCAATTTTATAAAGTAATCTGTTGCCATGAGTAAGAACCTTCAATTACCTGGCGTATTGGGAAATTCACCCACTAGATCAAGTGCCCACCTCTTAAAAGGTCAGAATACCTTGCTCCTATGGAGCTCGAATACAGGGGCTTGTATCATGTATCCATGTTGTTGACATGTATCACATTGTCGTGGGTACTCTTTCGCTTGCTTGCGTATTCCTGGCCAAAATACTCCTTGTGTAATTGCTTTGTTTGCAAGTGACCGACCTGTAGCGTGGGAGCCACAAGTTCCTTCGTGTAAGTCTTTAAGTATTTCATCGGGTTGCTTTTTGAAGAGGCATTTGAGATAAGGCCCTGTAACAGAATGGCGATATAAAAAGCCTTTCTGAACGGTATAATATTTTAAATTTTTGATTAGTTGTCGGCGTTCTTTTGGATCTTCTGGAAGGGGTCTATTACATTCGTTCTTTAGGCCGAGGTAGGCGATAAAAAGTTTCCTCCAATCATCATTCTCTTCTTCATTGCCCCCAGTGTTGATAGCGCATACATAGTGGAGATCAATGCTAGGGGTTGATATCACTTCAATTTGGAGGTATCGTACATCTGTACCCAAGACCCTAGCTAAGTAAGCCAAGGAATTGGCATGTCTGTTCTCTCCTCATGGCAAATAGTTAAGAGTAGCTTTAACAAATCTACTCATCTTATCAGCAACGAGGGTTCTATAGTCAATCATTTTGCCATTATTCTTGTATTGTTCGAAGTAATGGTGAACGATTAGCAATGAATCTATGTAAACTGATAGCTTGGGAATGCCGAGTTCTAGCGCTAAATCGAGTCCATGAATCAAAGCTTCGTATTCTTTGACATTATTCGAGTCTTCAAAATCCGAGTAGATTAATTTCTCAATTCTATCGTTTGATGGGGTAATCAGTATAATACCAATACCTGACCTTACGGGTCCTGCTGAGCCATCAGTAAGAAGTCTCCATCCTTTCCTTGTAACCCATTCAACTATTTCGTCAAAGGGTTTAGTAGGTGGATCTTATGCTATTTTTTCTGTGATATCAGGGTCGTGCACCTCCCTATTTGAATCTTTTTCAGGAAAATTTGCTAGAAAATTGGCAACTGCTTGACCTTTTTCTGAATAGCGCTGCTCAAATTTGATATCATGGTCTCCCAAATTTACAGACCATTATTATATTTTTCTTGATTTCTCTTTTTTAGATAGAATTTCCCAGAGTGGGTAGTTTGTCATAACTTTGATGAAATGAGCTTGAAAGTAGTGGTTGAGCTTCTATGAGGTATAAACGAGAGGTAAAAGGAATCGCTCAATTTTAGAGTATCTTGTTTCTGCTGGAGTGAGGGTCTTGCTGATGATATATACCAACTTTTTAGCCTTTGCTTCAAGTCGAATGAGGACCGAGCTAAGAGAGTTTTCTGTAACTGCGAGGTAAATGAGCAATTCCTCATTGTCTATTAGGGTGCTCATTATGGGAGATTTCTCCAAATAGGTTTTGAGTTCATGAAAAGCTACCTCGCATTCTTCTGTCTAATCGATCTCTTCATTAGGTCAAATCTTTCCTCGAGTAGTACATCCTCGAAGTAACATAAACAACCATCAGCATCGATTTGAAGACTTAGAGATGAACCGATTAAGAGCGGCAATCTTGCCAGAGAGCTTCTGAATATTTTTCTTTGTTGCTGGAGACTGCATGTTGAGTAGAGCTTGAATTTGATTAGGATCGGACTCAATCCCTTCTTGCTGATGAGATATCCCAGGAATTTGCCCTAGTACACTCTGAATTGACATTTATCAGGGTTGAGCCTCATGTTGTATGAGCGTAAAATATGGAAGATTGTATCAAGATCTTTGAGATGATCCTTCTTCTATAAGCTTTTGTAGAGTAGGTTATCGATGTACACTTTAACAATCTTTCCCAAGTGTGCTTTGAACATTGTTGTCATTAAACGTTGATACGTTGTTCCGACGTTCTTCAGTCTGAAAAGCATGACTCTGTAACAACAAGAAAACTTGTAGGGGTGCACCAACAATACCAAGGCCAAGAGTGGCAAGAGCACCTAATAGGGTAGATATACAAATTAGCATAGTAAGACATATAAGCAGTATTGGCTTACCACCTGCAACACTAAATATGAGAGGGAGGGGAAGTGGTGGCATAGGTGGTGGTGGTGGGAGATCTTCTAGGGGTGCAAGGCAAACTGAAGATACTAAAGCCCCAAGGCCAACTCAAGAAAGTTAAGACCAAAGGAAAACTAGGGCATCAACACAACAAGTTCAATCCCCAAGGCAAACACAATCAAGGCAAACTCAAGCTACTCAAGGCCTAAGAAAAGTCAATCAAGGCAAACTCAAAGGCAAACTCAAGCTACTGATTCCCTAAGGCAAACTAGAGTAAGTCAAGCCTAATGGAAATCTCAAGCTACTGATGCCCTAAGGAAAACTAGAACATGTAAAGCCCAATGGAAATCTCAAGCTACTGATGCCCCAAGGCAAACTAGAGAAAGTCAAGCCCAATGGTAGTCTCAAGCTACTGCAGCCCCAAGGAAAACTAAGGCAAGTCAAGCTCAAAGTCAGTCTCAAGCTACTGAAACCCCAAGGAAAACTAGAACAAGTCAAGCCTAAAAGTAGTCTCAAGCTACTCAAGCCCCAATGCAAAGTCAAGTAAGTGAAGCTCAAAGGCAGTCTTAAGCTACTCAAGCCCCAAGGCAGAATCAAGCAAGTCAAGACCAAAGGCAGTCTCAAGCTACTCAAGCCCCAAGGCAGAGTCAAGCAAGTCAATCCCAAAGGCAGTTACAAGCTACTCAATCTCAAAGGCAAACTAGGGCATCAACATGGCAAGCTCATGCCCTAAGGCAAACTAGGGCATCAACACAACAAGATCTAGCCCCGAGCTCTAACATTACATGAAAGGCTATCAATCTCCTGATAATAATTGGAAAGTATAACAGTGTGACTTAATTTAAAAACATTTAACTACATGTTAAAAAGTACATTTGTTTGGTTATGTAGACTGAAAATGTTTGTTGTTTGTTAAACTGAAAAATATTTGTTAGACTGAAAATGTTAACATGTACTCTATTAACTGAATGTTTCTTTCATGAATGTTAACAGGTACTCTATGTACTCGATTTGTTTTTGCAATTTTGTAATTTAACAGGTACTCACTCTATTACATGCTTGTACTTGTTTTTCATGAATATTGTTATTGATATCTCATAGTGGTCTGACTGGTCTAAAATGTGCAGAAGGTATGGGGAAAGGTTTGACTAGTCTGAAATGTGTAAAATATACTCACACAGTTAAACTGGAATGTGTAAAATGTCACAGTGGTCTAAAATGTGTAGGTACTCAGTGATATGAAATGTGCAGGTACCCATTTTTGGTCTAAAATTGTCATAATACAAACAAGGGAAAAGGTAAAAAAAATGGCAGTTCCATAATACAAAAAATGGCAGTTCCACAATACAAAAAAGAGATAGGTAGTTTCACAATATAAAAAATGCCAGTTTCACAATACAAAGAGATATCTAGAAAGGAAATTATATTTCCATTGATTCACAAAATAATTGCCACCATTACAATACAAAAACTAAAAGAGAACCTAAACAAAGACAAAAATACTATCTGGGATCCCGAACAAAAAACAAAAACATCTCTACATCCTAAAAAGAGAAGGGATCCCCAAAGAGAACCTAGAAAATAAAGTAATACCTACAGACACAAACAAAATCATCATCTTTCTTTTATGTTCCATTTTCTTTAATCTCTTCCTCTTCTCTTCTTCTTCTTTATCCTCATCTGTCTCTTCTTATTCTTCCTTATCTGTCCTTTTTCGTCTTCCTCATCTGTTCTTCTTCTTCATCGTCTATTTCTTCTTCCTCCTTTTCTTCTGTCTACCCATACTCACTCTCCTCCTACTTCATCCAGCTAGCCTCACTGTTGGAGGATGAATCATAGCATTCAGAAAATCTAATGTACTCTTCTTCAGAAGAAGAGTCTCTCAATTGCAGAGAGAATAGGCATTTATTTTGAGGTTTTGAAGAAAAGAAAAAAAAGGGAAGATAAGGAAAACTTGGATTTTGAAGAAGGTATGGGGAAAGGCTTGGTTTTATAAAGAATAAAGATAAGGCATTTAAGGGGTATTTATAAGATTCCGGTTTCCCAATATGGGTAGTTGGGGGGATAATGGTTAAGGGGGAAGGTTTGGGGTTATGTTAAGTATGTGTTATGTGTAGAGTCTACACACAGGATCACCAACTTGTATAAGAAGAACTTGTATAAGAAGAATTGTATAAGATGAATTACACATATCCCTAACTTGTATCACAAGAAACTCCCAATTTCACCCTATTGAGGATTTTCCTTTAAACTCTTAGCAAAATTGATCCAATCCCATAGTCACACTCACCTTGACATTCAAATTAGTCATAGTCTCAAATTCTGTATTCTTTTTTCTTTCTTCATGCATATAGTCATTTAGCCACATAAAGTGCCTGCATTGAACATTTTCACAAACTAAGAATTTCTTACCCTTGCTTCTCTGAGCAGTAGATTTACATAATTTCATGAATCCTCAACCACCTTTAGGGTAAACTACAGTCCTCCAAAGATATTCTCTCCACTAGTGCCCAATTTCTTCACAACCAAAGCAACCACTTTTAAAAGATTAATTACTTGTATTGGTGAATTTGAAGATTGCCCAATAGCTTCACTCAACCATTGGAAAGCACCACAGGTAGGGAATTTGCATTTTAAGTACTTTCTACCAGGGTTCTCTATTGATTTAGAAACATGGAATTACATTATTCCACTACAATTTGGCTTCTTACACATACTATATAACTATGAACAAGCCCCAATACCATAAAAATATTGATCACAGATAGGGCATAAATCATCCTACAACAAAAATCATAAATCATCAATAAATTAGTATTTAGTCCCAATTTATGATATTTAATATCATAAAAAGCTTGATCACAGATAAGACACAAATTATCCTATAATTTGTCTTTAGTCCCCATTTCTTACCTTTAAGCTTCAATGGTGATTTCTCAAAATTTATATAAAATACCTGATTAATCAGAGAGGCAGAGATATATAAAATGATTTTACCTTCATATCACCACCACCACCACCACCACCACCACCACTACCTCCACCTCCACTTCCACCTCCCATAGACACAGAGACAAACCAACAGCAAAACTCAGAAATGAGGGTGAGAGAAAGAGAGCTTTGATGGAGGAATTTGGGAAGAAGATGACCAGCACCCAAACTAAGAAAAATTAAAGGGATTTGGGAAGGAGATGACCGTTGGGGATTATTTTGGGGAATAGAACTGAAGACAACTTTTTTACCTGTTAGAGGAAATCGCGTGTAACTCGCGTGAGGGTAGTTTAGTCAGTTAATGCCAAAATTTGAGTTCAACGAAGGTTGACCTGTGGTCAAAAGCAATTTGGGGACCAAAACTACATATTTAAACAACTTGGGAACTAAAGGCAAATATTCAGCCTGCAGGTGGGACTATAGTAAAATTTGCCCTAACAAATACAGTAAATGGCAAGTAGGATGTCAATCCACAAAGAGGTACGTTATTCTAGGATAAACTAAAATCTTGGGGAAAATGGTATTTTGGTCAAAAATCAACGTTAAACTATTTGTTAAAATTTAGATATTATGATTAAGTAGACTTTTGGATTCGGTCCTATATTTGTATGCTAGGTTTAATTTGTAGGTTTTGGTCGTCTCATCAAATTCTCGTTTTAGGTCTAATTCGTGGGGTTTAAGTTACCAATATAGGACCACTCTGGACACATTCTTTGAACAACTTGCACATCACACCCCTTCCTTAATTTGGTTTCCACCAGCCCTATAGTTGACACTTTGTACTTGTTAATCATAGTAGTTACTTCTCCTTTTCTCACTGTGCAGTTGAGAGGCCTCTCACATTCCACATAATGACATTCCACATTATAGGTATAAACCACAACCTCGGCTTGAAGATTTTGTAACTGTAACTTTATTGCTTGAGACTGATATTTTGATTTACAAGTTATGATCTCTTGAGCTAGATAAACTTTTGTTGGTCCTCTTTTCTTCTCTATGATCTATTCCTTTTATAGGCTTTACTCTCGGTTCGTTTACATGTATCAGCACGTTCTCCTGAATTGGGGGAAGAGTGAAGGTTCTATATAGCTGCTAGTTTATGAGAGACAGGTGTCCTTGACTTACTCTGTTTCATATAGAGAGCTCGAGCTACGTTCTTTTATAGTTCGTAGTCCAGGTGTCATTGCTGATAGTGTATATCACGTATATGTCACATGAGTCTGGCATTATTAAAAAATAATGTCTTAGTATTACCTGATAATGAGCAAATAGTAAATCCCTAGATCTGAAATTAAATATGGATAGAAGCAGGCTCTGAAATAAGCTAGAATTGCAACTGCAATAGAAAGAGTGTGTAGCTCGAGGTGTGGATCACACACTCTTTAAGAAAAATTTCCCAATCTGTTCAGAGGTACCAATAATGAAACGATAAGTTGTTCCCTAGGATATAACGAGTAAGAAAACTACACAAGCATGGTGGTAGTAATCACGCTGTACTTTGGCCGTGCCACCAATATCTCAGACGAAAGTAAGAGTAAGAGGGGAGAGTTGAAAAACTAGAGAGAGAGAGAGATAAGCTATATTTTTCGATGATATTAAATAGTGGGGAGCTCATCCCCTTTTATATGCAAATTCTACAATAGCTAGTAATAAATATGAACAAAACGACTTTTGTAAGTTATGAAATAAATGTAACTCTTACGAAATAAATATGGGTAGGAGGTACAAAAAACATTTTGTTTATTATAAAGTTAATTTAAATATAGCTGTCATAGTTTTGTATTTGCAAGAATGTCCTTAAACTTTTTAGTAAAAAGATTACAGGGCCTAGCCCAAGCCCCAAGGGCCTCCAGAGCCAGAAGGGCCAATTGCTCAAACCCAAACCCAAACCCAAACTCGAGCTCGAGCCCAAGCCAGCCTATCGAGTTGTCCGAGGGATGTCAATATATGAGATGGTCTAAAACATCTTCCCACACACTCACCATTGTACACTTCCTCTTATACTACTTGTATACCAATTACAAGTGTACCTTGGATTTTACCCTTTCCATATATGTTTATCTAACCAATGTTGGACTAAAGTAAAATGAGAATATGTGAAGTTTGGTTAACCAAGAATAATTTTAATTATAAAGCAATTTTTAACCATGGTTATTAAAAATCCAACAATCCCCCACTTATAAAATTTGGCGAACGAAAACTATTTTGAAGTGAGATATATAGAACTGTGCATAAGTAAATGTGTCCAAAGATTTGAACCTTTACGTAGTGGACAATCATCAAAACATAAGAGTAATAAGTGATCTGAGTCTTAAACTCATTATCCAATTTTATGTATTAAAGGAAAACTATACACAATCCTACTTGGTGCAACCTCCAAAATAGCCAGCACATTGCGGCCCTGTGCTTGATCCTAGTATAGGTAAAAGCTCTAGAGAATTTAGCCCCAATTCTTATAGGAAATGACCGCACTTCTACAATCACCTCTGGTGAGTCTATCTAGAGTACTCTGGTAGCTAGGCACCCCACTCAAAATATAATATATATTCCTCATTAAGAGTTTTCGAGAAAACTCAACCTAACTTTCGCTGCAGGATGTCATGCATATATAACATATACACATCGGGCTTTTGAGTTATGAAACTCTTAAGTTGCATGATTCAAATATCATGATATGGCTTATTTTCCCCATTGAACCTAATTCTTGGGATCTCTAGTCATTTAGGTTGGGTTTCCACCATACCTGATTCTAAAATAGGCTTAAATACTATTCCTATCGATTTGTTTAACACTTTGTCTTGAGACAATCTTTTCGTCAAAGGATCTGCAAGGTTATTCTCCAATCTTACAAAATCCACTGTCACAGTACCCGACGTGGGAGCCCTCTCACCGTGTTGTGTTTGTAACAAATTGTTAACTTCATACCATTATAGTAATTATTTTGTACTCTAGCTATCACAGTAGTACTACCATAATGGATCAAGACCGACGGTATATGCCTACTCTATAAAGGAACATAAGACATAAGGTCTTTCAACCAACTTGTCTCCTCACTAGAAATATCTAGTGTTACTAACTTAGACTCCATAATCGACTGAGCTAAAATAGACTGTTTCTTGGACCTCTAAGAAACTGCTCTGCCAGCGATACTAAAAACCTATTCAATTTGCATCGCTAAATTCCTCAAGGACTGCGGGAAACCTTTGAAAATGTAAAGCCAAGTTTATGGTCCTTTTTAGGTACCACATAACTCGTTTAATAGAACTTCAGCTTACAGACCAGGTAATAGAAAACCTTCAGGCTGATCTATATATTGCTCCTCCGGAAGCTCACCATTTAAAAATGTTCTTTTCACATCCATCTGATGGATAATCAAATTGTGCACGACAGCAATGGCTAATAATATTTTAAAGGTAGTAACGCGAGTAACTAGGGAATATGTGTCAAAAAAATCAATATTTTCCTTTTGCACATATCCCTTTGTTACTAATCTTGCCTTATATTTATCAATAGTACCATCTGGTTTAAGTTTCCTCATTAATATCCATTTACAACCTATAGAACGACTACCATGAGGTAACTCAACTAATTCCCAAGTCCCATTAGAGATAAGGGAGTTCATCTCATCGTCAATGGCCTCACGTCATAAATCAATATAACTAGAAGTTAACGCTTACTATAATGAGTTAGGTCAAACTTTAAGTTGTTCTCAACAAAATCATCACCAAAATGTTTAGCCCTTATTATCCGTTTACCTCTTCAAAGTTCAGGGTTAATATCTTGAGTATCAATAGGATCCTCATGTCGAGGTACAATGGGGGTCAAAGATGTATATAGTCTTCCTCTCAGGGGCGATAATGAGTATGTATTAGTTTTGGGCTTGACGCATCTCACCGAAGGAGGATACCACTTGACTCTCTCCAGGTCTCTTCTTTCTCTTTCCCTTAAGCTCTTTCGGTCTCTTTAAAGGAGGAGGAAGCTCTCAAATAAAGGTTTTCTCCTAGGTTACCTCTCATCTCTATTTATAGGGAGGGTTTGACCTTAGAGTGTTCCTGCTCACATGTCATGTGTAATTCCTATGGTATCCTCCCGTGGTTGTAGGATTTACATTTCCATGTGGGTAGAGGTTAACGCCCATTGCCATCGGTTGTGTTCGTCATGCCTTTGGGGTCGTTATGAGAGCCCCCCCTGAGAAGTGCTCGTTGTTAGCGGGGAGCTTGTCTAACGACTTGAACGGTTGATGCTAGCTAGAGTGATCCTACTTTTGATAGATAGGTTATCCAATGACCTCCTCCTCATGGTTAACGGGAGCGTGCTCCTACAATCACCCCCCCTCAGTTCTTGCTCGAAGTGAGGGAGAGATAAGGTGGCATATTCGTGTATTGCTCGGTCGTTATGTTGGGAGTTGTATGACATTATGTCTGTCAACGCCTTGGGAAGGGAGAATACAGTAATAAATGTTATAAAAAATGTGTAGCGTGCGGTTTGATTCTGCTATTGTTGGCAACGTGTCCCATCATTGTGTTGGGTCCTACCTACACATTAATTGGAACTGCCTCTTCGCGTATCCCTATATAAGAGGAACCGTTATTACTTAGAAAAACTTTGGCATTTATTTCTCTGATCTCTGTGTCTGCTTAAGCCTATTGGCTTCCTGTTCCCGAAGCTCTGTGTTTGCTTGAAACCTTGGTTGATTGCTACAACCCGTTTGGCTGCAAACTATCCATCAGCTCGCAGTTGTGGTTATGGTGAGTTCTATATACAATGCTTTTGGTTTATAACATAAATTGTAGTTGCTTGTTAAGTTTTTCGCTCTGTGCTATCTTTAATCGGTAGGGATTTTAGCAAATCGGTAGTGACGCCGACAACTTTACAGTTCCATGTCGTTTTGAGGTTGTAACTGTGACCTAGGATAGCTCAACTATGAATCTGAGGCAATTCTTGTATTGCGCTTCGTGGGGTCATAGTTGGGTGGCAGTCGCATAAGGCTGGGTGAGAGCTTAGGGGTAGTAGGTCCCTGAGGTACCTTAGTTGGCTTTATGACCACTTTGCCCTTTGTACTTTAGAGTGAGTTTAATATTTGCACCTCGCTCATATAGGGATGTCCAAGTACCGTGTACGAGTCTGTGTACCCTAACGTTAGAGTGACCAAAGCGATTGATGGATTCTTTAGATAATGAGTCTATGATAGAAGGGTCTTCTGCCATGCTTCCCTGCACTGTACCCGTGGAGAGGTGAGGGGGGGGGGAGCAGTCATGACCTTGCGGGATCTTCAGTCCCTCATGACTTAGAGTTCGAGGCTCGTTTAGAGTTTATTACACGTGGAAGAGTGTCGGGAGATGTGGCCCACGAGGCCATCATTAGTGGTCATATAAGGGGTAACTCTAAAAGCTTTTAGCCTCACCCATGTGAGTGGAGGCCACCCGTCTCGTTAGACGAGTACGAGAGTGGTGGGATAATGATGGAATACCTAGATGTGGTAAATGAGCGAGGTAGGGCCAGCGGCAGCGATGGATGGATTTAGCCAGATTGTCAGACGCTGGCTCCCAATAAATATATCGTCTATTACAGGTAGTTTGATGCGGGCTTGCAGTTCCCGTTGGATGACCTGATGAAAAAGTGCTTAAATTCATTTGGACGGGTGCCGGGACAAATGAATGACAACTTTTACAGGGTGATAATAGGGTATCGTTTAATCAATCAGTCTGTACCGCCTCGCTAAAATGTGGGTTGTGCAGACGTTCTGGTCACTTATAAGACATGGTACTGTCTTCGTCAATAGGATGTAGTCCTCGAGGGTACAGAGAATGAGGCGGGGGAGGCTGGGGTGTCTGAGGGGTCCATATCATCGTGTGCTACTCATTCTCGCTCAAGAGTGGGTCGTGAGGGGTGGCAAACACGGACAGCGGTTAAGGCAAAAATGGTGGTGGCCAAGGCATCCCTCGTCAAGGTGGGGGAGACCAAACCGAGGTACCAAATGGTGATGCGTACCTGTACTCCAGAGTGGAGGCGCTGGTATTACATAGTTCATAAATCTAGCGAGCCTAAGATCTTTAAGGTACCTACCAGTGGTAACTATTGGTGTCGCCATCCAGTCTTGGTGACCGGTACCTTTGATTTTGACGATGGTCCCAATCGTTATCTCTACCATAATGTTTTTAACACCAAGTATACATTGTAGCTCTTATTATGTTTATATGTAGTGTTTCTTTGTATCATTAATATTTTACGTGTTGTCTAATTTTTTGGCTGCTGTCGCACAGGTATGACGTTCGCCAAGGTTATCTACCGGAATTCACGGTTACACTTGTTGGGTCACTGGAATAAGGATTTTCAGGTTCTAATGAGTATCCTTGACGGAACCTTTGACTCGGATAAGTACTGGTCAATGAAGAAGTACAGCAAGCCATGCATACGTGCTGCAAGTGAAACTATCGCCGTGGAAAGCGTTCAAAGCTACAAATCAATAGAAAGTGTGGGGATGAAGCCACAGTTTTTGTCTTCGAGGTGGAGGGACATGGCCGACTCATCACAAGTGACGCCTCTGGTGGCTATGCAAAGTCCTGGGCTGAAGGGTATCAGTGCTCATATGGAAAAGGATACCCCGATAACTAAGCGTCAGAAGCCTACATCTGTAGGCCTCATTGACGAGGATATGGACGGTCTTTGGGGAAGGGAAAGGGAATCCCTCTCTTAGTCTTTTGTGGAGGAAGTGACCCGCTCGGCGAGTGTTGGGAAACTATTTTTTGGTGGCTTGCCAGACGGGGAGGTGTAGAGTACCCCTTACAAGGACAAAGAGACGGCTCATTGGGCTGAGTTGCTTGAGGATCCTTGGGCTCATCGTGCAGTGGTCATTGCAGCTGTACGGGTAAGGATTTGCTTGACGTTTATTCTTATAGCCCTTTTTTCTTTTCTCTAACTAGTTGTGTTTGTAGCGCGCAGTGCACCCTTGCTCTTGAGGCCACGTTGATATGCGGTGAAAATCTTGTTGGCCGTAATGCCGAGCTAAAGCTAAGGCTTAAGGAGATACAGGCCCATCACAAGGGGCTCGATCAGGATGCCATAGCCCGCTAGATGGCCGTCTATGTTATAAACGTGACTGAGGGTCTCGAAGAGAATGTGAGAATGCTCAGTGAGGAGAAGTTGCATCTTGAGGAGGATCTGGAGGCAACCCATGGTCGTCTTAAGGCGTTAGGGCTGAAAAATGAGGTGAACGAGCAAACGTTCCATGACCAGCTCGTGGGGGAGAAGCATGTGTCCGATGAGCTACAAGATTGTATGGCAGAGTTAGTGGAGAGTGTGGTGCACATTAAAAAGGGATTTTGCCTCTCTACGGACTGGTGGGTTACTACGTTAGCTCTACCATTCCTTACCTTATGGCAATCACAGGACATGCCTGAGCTGCAGTATTTAGGTATTCTGCACGGCAAGGTCTAGTACCCCAGGGAATTGGATGGACACCACCCTCGAGGGGAAGGCCGAGCTTGTTGCTGAGGATACGATGGCCACTAAACCAACCTCTCAACTGTAGGTGCAGTCGTAATAATATGTGGTAAGGCCCTTGGTGGCGGTGTGTAAAAAATTTGTATTGCTCCCGTGGTAGCTATGTTTAACTAGTTGTTTGGAGCCTGTGGTGGCTAGTTCTTGTAAAATAATATCCTTACTTTTATGCAAATTTTAGTGAGCTCTTTTCTGAGTAAATATTATAGAGCTTGTGGTGTCTAGTTTCTTACAAAATTGTATCTTTGCTTTTATGCAAATATCCTCGTTGGTGCTGAATGTTTGATGCTCACCAAAGTGTCACCGGTACTTGTTGGACTTGGCGCCATGGTCTTAAGGAGGACTTATCTTTTAGACAGGTAGAATCCATATGAGTGTTGCGCCAGTCCTTGGTAAACTTGGCATCGTGGTCGTAAAGATAACCTATATTTTAGACATGTAAATTTTGCATGAGTGTTGCGCTGGCCCTTGGTGGACTAGGCACCATGGTCGTAAAGGCGACCCATGATTAGACGTACAAGGGGCCTAGTGTTACTGTCATTAATGCCTATTGGGAGCCATTAATATCTATTGGGAGTTCCAAAAACTTTAATTGTGCTTGGGGCCGCCTTGAAAGAAGATGAATAATATCTTTATTGGGCATGGTAATTAATTATAGGGTTGTTGGTTTTCCCCATATAAATTAATTGCTGCTTGGTAATCACCCTAATAAATACGTGTACCCTCTCTTTGGACCTTTAAGAAAGGCTTGAAGTGTATGAAGTTTAATCTATGTTTAAAGTCTTGATCAGTGTTTAAAGTTGGATCCTTAATTCCCAGTTTGTTTACAACAAAATATAAACCCAATCGCAAGCTCGGTTTGAAGCTCGTGTATCAGTGTGGGTAAACTTCTATAGGCAGATGTATTTCGGCCATCGTGGGTTGGTTAGGAAGCCGTTGGAGCACACATACGTCAATATTTTGACTCTTTTAGAAGGTAAAAGAAAAACATATCAAAAGTGCTGGTTCTGGTATCTGATTCTTTGTGACCAGGTGAGGACCCTATCTAGGCGTACAGTTATCCTTAGGGTCATGGCCCTGGATATTCCAGATGGGAGAGGTCATGCCCTTACTATGCGTGATGATTTGATGTATCGTTTTTGTTGCTTAATATGCTTTCTGCTGGGTAATTATTGTTTTAAAATTCGAGTGATCATTTTTTTGTATTGGTATGAGTAATTATGTATACTAGGCCTCGTTCGACTGTCCAGTGTGGTTGTGGTTACGTCCTATATGAGGCATAAATGGGCAAACTTCCCATCAATAACTATAGGTAGTTCTCGTGCGACTATGTAGTTGTGGTCGTTATGGTGACCTGGGGGATACAAATATGGATAAAGTTCCCATAAACTTTTTTAGTAGTCCTCGCTGGAAAAACTAGTGTGGTCGTCATTACGACCGAACTAGGACATTGGCAAAGTTCTCATCAACTTTTAGGTAGTCCTCGTGGAACTATGTAGTCGTGGTCGTTATGGCGACCTTACGGAGATAGATATGGGCGAAGTTCCCATCAACTTTTTTAATAGTCCTCAATGGACTATCAAGTATGGTCATTGCTACGACCGAACTGAGACGGGCAAAGTTCCCATTAACCATTTTAGGTAGTCTTCGTGGGACTATTTAGTCGTGGTCGTTATGGTGACCTTACGGAGATAGATATGGCCAAAGTTCCTATCAACTTATTTAGTAGTCCTCGTTGGACTATCTAATGTGGTCGTTGTTACGACCGAACTGAGATGGGAAAAGTTCATATTAACAATTTTAGGTAGTTCTTGTGGGACTATTTAGTCATGGCCATTATGGCGACCTTAGGGTGACAGATATGGGCAAAGTTCTCATCTTTTTTTAGTAGTCCTCGTTGGACTATCTAGTGTTGTTATCGTTATGACCGAACTGGGACATTGGTAAAGTTCCCATAAACTTTTAGGTAGTCCTCGTGGTACTATGTAGTCGTGGTCATTATGGCGAGCTTACGGAGATAGATATGGGCGAAGTTCCTATCAAATTTTTTAGTAGTCCTCGTTGGACTATCTAGTCATGATCGTTACTTCAAAAAATGACTCACATAGTGCGGAGATCGTTCTACTTGAAGAATACCCCTAATATGGGGAGAGTGAGGAGGTCGCCCTACTTCAAGAACGCCCCTAATATGGGTAGTGCATTTTTACTTTAAAAAATGACTTACATAGTAGGGAAGTTGTCCTAATTTAAAAATACCCCCAGTATAGAGAGTACGCTTTCAAAAAACGACTCACGTAGTGAGGATGTCATCCTATTTCAAGAAAGCCCCTTGTATGGGTAGTGCATTTTTACTTTAAAAAATGACTTATGTAGTAGGGAGGGCGTCCTACTTCAAGAATGCCCCTAGTATGGAATCCTGTTTATAAGAGATCTGAGGCTGGGATTAAATATATATATATATATATATATATTATAGCAAGTTCTGTACATGTATTGGCGTGCTACTAATTTCATTTACGAAGGTTCATTGCATTCCAGGGGGACTTGAACACTTCGACGTCACTATTCATTAGATAGTAGGCGCATCCATCTACCACTCGGGAGATGAGGTATGGGATTTCTCAATTTGGTTGGAGTTTGCCTTTGTTATGATTATGAGCTATGGGGAAAACTTTCTTCATAACGTAGTCCCCCTCGTGGAAATCATGAGGGCGCACCCATTTGTTAAAGTTTTTCTTTAAGGTCTCCTGATACCTGAGCATCCAGGATGAGGCTTCCTATCGAGTTTTGTCAATCAGATTGAGGTTTTTTGCAAGGTGTCGGCCGTTGAGCTCGCTTCGTACAATCAGTGACCTCGTAGTGTTGGTGATGATTTCGATAGGAAGTATTGCTTCGTAGCCGTATATGAGATAAATGGGCTGAAGCCCATACTTTTACGTGGTGTTGTACGGTAGAACCACAAAACGTGGGATAGTTTATCGACTCATTGGCCTTTGGCTGCGTCCAATCTTTTACTAATACCGTCAATTATTACTTTATTTATTGCCTTGGTCTGTTCATTCTCTTAGGGGCATTTAGGGCTTGAGGGCAGTATTTTTATGCTATAGGGTCGGACGAACTCGGTGACTTTACTGCCCACGAATTGTGTCCCGTTATTTGTCATCAAAACTACGGGGACGCCAAACTGGGTGATGATGTGCTTTTATAAGAAGGTGATTACCTCTTCTTCCCTAATGCGAGCAAGTGGCATCATTTCGACCCATTTGGTAAAGTAGTCTGTCGCAACCTGTAACCATTTGCGTCTCCCACTTTCCATGGGGAGTTCCCCGACTATGTTCAATCGCCATTTTGTGAATGGCCAAGGGCTAGAGACTGTATGGAGGTCAATGGTGGGGGCATAGATAAGGTACCCGTATAATTAACATTTGTTGTACTTTTACGCATATTCTAAGAAGTCTTGTCACAATATTGGCCAGCACAACCCTTTTGTGCGAGCTCTTTCAGCCATGGACCTACCTGCTGTGTCTGCCCTGCAGACGCCTTTGTGGATTTCTGCAATGACCATTTTTACCCGTTCCCCTGCAATACATATGAGGTGTGGAGCGTACATACTTATCAAATAAATTTTGTTGTTAATTACCGTTATTATTCTGTTTTAGAGGCTCTTGACTGTCGACCAATTTATGGGGAGGATACGGTGTTCCCCGAGGAAGTAAAGTAATCGTCGTCGCCAATCGGTGTTTGAGGGTGTGACTGGACTATTGGTTTGCATGGACTCTATCATGTGCTCAAGCATGCTTGGTTTGTCAAGGATCTAGACATGAATAGCTCTGAGTCAGTCACCGATGATTCCAGCTAAGTACGTGATGGCGTCAGAGTGTCTATTCTCACCACGGAGAATGTGCTCGAGGTTGACCTTCTTGAACTTGCTGAGCCGTTGTTTTAAGATTTCCATATAGTCAGAAATTTTTTTATTAGCCTAAAACGTCCCGCTATGCTGGTTAACAATGAGCTGCGAGTCGGTAAAGATGGAAATCTCTTCCACGTTGGGCTAATGCTGAATCTACTCCACACAATAACACATCATACTCTATTTTGTTGTTACTAAGGGTTAAGCTGACTTGTATGGCATTCTCAATTTTGTCATCGGTTGGAGTGACCAAGATGATCCCCATACCCGAGCTACTGGCGTTAACGGACCCATCTGTGTATAGCTGGTACCCCTTAGTGTATGCAGGCTCTATATCATCCTGATGAGTGTTGTGGCCATCGTCCTCTTCGTTTTTCCAATTTTCATCATCAATGGTGAGGTCGGCGAGGAGGTAGGCCATAGTTTGTCTCTTGATAACAATTCTTGGCTCGAAGCATATGTCAAATTCTCCTAGAGTGATTGCCCATTTTACTATGCGGCAAGTCTTGTCCTTTTTTGTAAATACATCTATTAACGGTTGGGTGGTGATGACCTTGATTCTGTGGGCTTGAAAGTATAATTGTAATTTCTTCGTGACGTAGACCAAATCGAGGGCTTGTTTTTTCTATTATGGAGTATAACAGTTCTGCCCCTAGGAGGGTTTTACTGACGAAGTATACCAGTTTCTCGATTTTAATGCCCGTTCGGACAAGGATTGCACTGATAGATTTGTCTGTATTTCCTAAATATATGCCCAACAGTTCATATTCCTTTAGTGCACTAAGGATTGGTGGGGTGGCCAGGATCGCAACATATCTTGAAAAGCTACTTTGTACTCGTTGTTCCATTGACACTTCTTATTCTCCTGTATACATTGGAACAGTGGACGGTATTTGTAGGAGGCTATGTAAATAAAGCGTCCAAGTACTGTAATTTGTCCCACGAGTACTTGAACCTACTTCAACATTCGTGGTGATGGCATTCAGTCGAGGGCTCGGATCTGGTCGGGGACGGCCTCTATTCCATGTTGAGTGATTAAGCGCCCTAGGAACTTCTCTGAGGGGACATCGAAACTGCACTTCTCAGGGTTAATTCATATTTTATAGTGTCGGAGCTTTGTGAAGACGGTCTCGGGGTCACCTAGATGGTCTATGAAAAGCTTGCTTTTTGCGAGCATGTCATCAGTATTGACTTCTACTGTCTTTCCTAGTTGTTCTTCAAACATGGCGGTGACTTGGCGCTGGTAAGTAGATCCCACATTCTTCAGGCCAAAGGTCATGACAGTATAACAATATAAGATCTTCTCTGTGGTAAAGGAGGTGCACTTTTGGTTCTCGGCTGCCAAAAGGATTTGGTTACACCTGGAGTAACCGTCCACGAATGACAATCTCTCGTGACCAGCCGTGAAATCTACTAGTCTGGTGATGAGGGGCATTGGGAAGCTATCCTTTGGACAATGTCTATTGAGGTCGATAAAATTGATAAGTTACCATTCGTCTTAGGGAATGCCACCACATTCGCTACCCAGCGTGGGCAGTCCACCATTCTGATAAATCTTGCCTTGAGTAACTTTTGGATCTCATCGTTTATGGCTTCCCGTAACTTCAAGGCTGTTCGCCGTGGTTTTTTTTTTTACGGGTATACCTTTGCCGTTTATATGTAAGTGGTAACAGGCCACGCCGGGATCAGTGCCCGACATTTTGTCGAACGCCCAGATGAAGATGTACTTGTACTGCTGAAGGAGGGTAATAAGGTCCGAGCGCTCTTCTCCTATCAATAGTAAACTAATATATGTGGTTCTCGTAGGGCCGTCAAGGTTAATCTTATCGACCAGCTCTACGAGTGGCGGTGTCCAGTCTCTGCTAAATGTGCTTATAACTATATCATTCTAATATGTGGGTTGTTCATCAATTTTCATTTGTATGTTGAGGTGGCGAGGAATGGGGGACGAGTCCACCATCATGGGCTCGTTCCCAGTTTGTTACTTTTCCCCAATCATCATACTCTTCCCCTTTCTTTTAGAGTTCTCACGGGCAACATTTTTTTTAGAGAGTTGGCATAACAAATCCGGGCGACGACTTGGCAGCCTCGCATTTGGTAGGTACCAAATTTTGTGGGAAAACGTATTACCTGCTAATTGGAAGATGGTACTTCTTTCATAGCGTGGATCCAGTCGCATCCTAGGATGCCATTGTAATGGACTGAGGGGCTGTTGATCATGATAAACGTGGTAGATACCACGACTGGTCTAGCCTGTACCTGAGTTACGAGTTCTCCCATGTCTCGTTCGGTGGATCCGTTGAAACCTGAAATCTCTATTTTGGATGGTGCCAGACAATCTTAAATGTTCATGTTCTTGGGGGTGTCGTAATGCAAGATGTTAGCTCTGTTGCTAGAGTCTACTAACATACATTTAACGAGGAAACCCTCAACCATAATCCAAATGACTAGGGCATCATCATGTGGATGGGTGACCGAGCCCAAACTGTTGTTCGTGAAATAGATGGCCTATCCGTATTGCGGCTCTGGGTCCGCTTTAATTATGTGGGTCGTCCATTGGTTCTCGCTAAGTCGGTAACACTGCCTCGCGAAGTTAGAAACCACCTTATGTGATTATATTCGGTTGAGGTCGCCCATGATCATTTCACATACTGCCACATTCCCCAGTTCCTAGATAGTCATTACTGGCTATTCGAGGGTTCTTCAAGGGAGTCTGTCTTCGGAAGGATGACTTATCGTAGTAACTCTCGTGGTGATGCTCGTACTGAGGCATTCCTGGATACCACTCATCTAATGGGTCATTGTAGGCGAGGTTTCTGTCTTGGTAGGGCCTCTAGCCATGCCTGGGTGGGTAGGAGGGATTGTCAGGGCTATAGGGTTGGTGCCACTGGGGGGCTGGGGGAAATTTCATAGTCGTCACCGTGCTAGGCCCTGAAGTACTCTACGGGTGCGGGGAAACGCATACCTTGGTACTGTAGGGCGCAAGAACCTGATAGTGGCAGGTCATTGTGGCTGAGCTGGTAAATGGGTCGCTGTTGAGGTGGTCGTAGGCCTACCACGCGGTGTACAGGGAGCCACGGTGTTTGGGGCATTGGATGACTGGGGGTGGTGTCGTTCCCTGGGACGGAGGGAATGGGTTATAAATTGATGTGGGTTGGTGTTCGAATATTGGCCTGTAGACTGGAGGCAATTGTGGGTGGGTGTCGTTATCGGGGGTCGCGTCGTGGAACGTAGACTCAGCGACGGATGCGGATGTCACTGGACAGTCAGGCGGCGGTTGATGTTTGACAATGAAAAGTGTCACATAGTTCATAGCTGGCCAATTGGAGCTGGCGGATTTGTTCCTACTTTGTTGACATTTTCTCTTGTAGTAATAATAACACGGCTCATATTTCTGCCAGAGCCTACTCTTGCGTCTGGTTTTCTGTAGAAACCACCATCTTCGCGCTACTTGGATAGAGGTTGAAGTCGCGTGAACGCAGACGGTGCCAATTGTAGTCCTGAGATTCTTCTCAAGGATGACAATGAGTGTGTATTAGTTTTAGGCTTGACGGGTCTCACCGGAAGAGGGCACACCGCCCAACTCTTTCTGGGTCTCTTCTTTCTCTATCCCTTAAGCTCCTTTAGTCTCTTTAATGGTGGAGGAAGTTCTCCAAAAAAGGTCCTCTCCTCTATATTTATAGGGAGGGTTTAACCTAAGAGTGTTCCACCTTACGTGCCATGTGTAATTCCTAAGGTATCTTCCCAGGGTTATAGGTTTACATTTCCACGTGGGAAGGGGTTAACGCCATTGCCATCGGTACTGATCCAATCACAACCGATGAAGGGGTAAATTGTCAATCACAACCGCTACTTAAAACTGTTCATCGAGTTTGATCCCTTCGGATTCTATCTCGTGAACGATTTTATGTAGTTCGCGAGATTAAGAGATTGCAAACTTCTTGTTGACCATCACATACTTAAAGTACCTACTAATGGTGTATTTCTTGGAGTTGACTTCCTCGGTGTCGTATTTTTTTTGTAATGTATCCCAAACGGCCTTCGTAGACTCAGATTGTAAATAGAAGTTATACAAGTCATCTGCTAGCCCGTTCTGGATGAAATTACGACACTTAAAATCTACTTCTTTTTAATCGTTAAACTCCTCTAAGGCCTTATCACAGTTGGACTGAATTAAATCAGTATCATCAGTCTCATGGGCAACAGGTTCAGTGGGACAGTCGGTCCCTTAGACGTCAGCGACTTCCTTAAGGGCTAGATAAAAATACATTTTGTTTTTCCATCGTTTGAAGTTGAGACCTTCAAACATCACAGGTTTGTTGGAGTCATACTTGTGTGAATCAGAAGCAACTAAAACCATATCGAAAAATATAAATTGTTCTTAAAATTGGTAGAAAATAATGGCTTAATATTACTTGATAATGAGCAAATAGTAAATCCCTGGATATGAAACTGAATGTGAATAGTAGCAGGTTCTGAAATAAGCTAGAACTGTAACTGCAATAGAAAGAGTGTGAACTCGAGGTGTGGATTGTACATTCTTTCAAAACAATTTCCCAATTTCCCAGAGGTACCAGCAATGTAACGATCAGTTATTCCCTGGGATATAACGAGCAAGAAAACTCTACAAGGGCGGCGATACTGATCATACTGTACTTTGGTCGCACCACCATTATTTTAGACGAAAGCAAGAGCATGAAGGGAGAGTTAAAAAACCAGAAAAAGAGATAAGCTATGCTTTTCGGTGATGTTAAATAGTGGGGAGCTCATTCTCTATTATAGGCAAACTCTACAACGGCTAGTAATAAATATGAGTAAAATGGTTTTTTTTAGTTAGGAAATAAATATAACTGTTACGATATAAATATGGGCAGGAGTTACAAAAAACGTTTTGTCAGTTATAAAGTTAATTAAAATATAGTCGTTATAGTTTTGTATTTACAAGAATGTCCTTGGACTTTTTATTAAAAAGATTACAAAGCTTAGCCCAAGCCCCAAAGGCCTTAAGAGTCAGAAGAGCCAATTGCCCAAACCCAAACCCAAACTTGAGCCCGAGCCCGAGCCCGAGCCCATGATAAAGCCCAAGCCGACCAAGCCTATCGGGCCGCCTGAGGGACCGCCATGTATGAAATGGTCTAAAACCTCCTCCCACACACTCACAACTATACACTCCCTCTTATACTACTTGTATACCATTTAAGGGTGTACCCTGGGTTTGATCTCTTTCCGTATACGTTTATTTTACCAATGTGGGACTAAAGTAAAAAGGAAAATATGAGAAATTTTGTTAACAAAAAATAATTTTATAAAACAATTTTTTACCAAGATTATTAAAAATTTAGCAGGCATGGTATTAGCTCGATGATATCCCAGCTCGAGGGATAAGTCCCTACAATTGCCCCCTCTCAACTGAAGGCACGTATGTCTTGAGTTGATAAGGTTCAATCGAGCTCAGTATTAGAATACGAATAGGTTGTCTGACATAGGCAATGATGGATTTGTTGATGTGGATGTAACGGCTAGTTTTCCAGTTAGTAAACTTCATCAATACTTTTAGTAATGAGGTTATGATGATTTTGCAAATAAAGCCAGAACGCACTAGATTTTACGTGGAAATTCAGTAAAACCTGAGAAAAACCACAGCCTCAAGGAGGATTTTAAGGTATAAATCCAATATGTACTGGATTATTATAATTGCAGAAAAATTTGAGAAGCATAGTTAAGAATGATACCCCAAAAAGAACCCCCCGCTGACCTATGACCTGCCTGTGTTTATAATGGACACAGATAGTTAGGGCGAACTTCATGAATCATGTGTAACGGTTCTTTTTGACTAAGTATAACGGTTACTGTAGAGGCTTGAGATCTTCGAAGGTGTACTCTAGCATACATTGCTGCAATGCTCGAAGATAGTGAGAAAAAATGGAGTGTGAACAGTTGGTACGCGAAGAGCTATTTATAGGCCCCACGTGACGGTTTGACGCACACCTTTGAGACTATTTGGCTAACTGCCTAGTACATATTTTCTCAAATTCATGAACCCTTCGCCTCTTCAAAGCCAACAAAGTATTGCATTATTGCTCTAAACCATCTAGATACATCTCTACCTCCTCTATTTTCTCTATATTCACCAATGCAATTCTTAAAATCATAAAAAGAGACTGTACATCCACTTCCTTATGACCTAATATATCACCTGCAGGAATACACCTAGCCATTGTTCTTTGAACTCATATACCATATTTTTAATTTTTTTTTTATCAATGTCCTATTTTAATGGGACAGTTGTAATCATAATTTAAATTTTAAATTTTAAGACATATTCGATAAGAATATAGTTCCTACTACGAACATCGAGTAAGCTTCTCTCAAAATCATTTTATTATCATCGAAAAGATTTGTCACTTGTTTGCATATATACCATTGTTGTTGAAACACAGACATGATTGCTCTGCACTTCTGCCACAAGGTACAAAATGTTCTTCTCGACATAATAACAAGTAATTGTATCGAGAATGGGGCAATTGTAGTAGCATATTCCCCAGATTGGATAAGGACAAACTAATAGAGTCAGGTTGAAGGTATCTTGTCATTCAAGAAGGTGTCAAGACCACAACTGCAGATTTTGACCCTCTACAGTAGCTGTTATACTTGGTCAAAAAGAGCTGTTATACATTATCCGTAAAGTTCGCCCGCTACCCATTAAACCAGGAGACCAATTATTTTTTTACTGTCTGTTTCCATTATATATATAGGCAGAACATAGGTCAACAGGGGGATTTTTTGGGGGTATAATTCTTAACTATACTTATCAAATCTATCTGCAATTGTAATAATCTAGCACATATTAGATTTATACCTTAAAATTCTCCTCAAGGTCATGGTTTTTGTCAGGTTTTACTGAATTTCCAGGTAAAATCTAGTATGTTTTGGCTTTATTTGCAAAATCATCATAACCTTGGAAGTGTAATGGACTGTTGGGAATGTAAATGTTGTAATGACTGAGACAGTTTCAGTTGGCGTTTGGGTTTTTCATAACTATTCTTTAAATGATGACTATTTTAAAAATCCTCCTTGTATTGAATGTTATGTTTCTATAAATACTGTTGTTGATGTACTGCCGGTTATTCTTTTCCAAGTTTCTATCTTTTCAAATCTTCTCCTGTTTTGCTGTAGTGATAATGGTAAGAACTAGACATCAAGTGTATGAATCTATGGTTCTTGCTTAAGTGCAGGAACTCCAGTTTCGTTACTTTTGAACGCAGTCCTTAGATATTCCTCATCCCATTCTAGTTCAACCTACCTATCATGGTATGACATAATAACTATTACCAGATGGCGTAGTTTCATTATTTGGTGGTAGAGGGTGAGCATTTTAGGGTGTGCCATCATCTACTTGCAGAGGATGCTATTACTAAAGAAGATGAGGAAGTCGCCATCTGTGTCAGGAAGTATCGTCACTATCCTGCGAGTGATTGGGTTTTGTAGGTAGAGGTGGTGGTAGAAGAACTCTATTACAACCATCATTATTTTCTTGTGGAGGTAGTAGTTTTAAAGGAGGAAGATCTTTGTTATAACCATCTTCGTTATATTGCAGAAGTGGTGGTTTTAGAGGTGGACAAAGCTTCTAGTTATCGTACTTGGAAATCTTGCCGATATCTGATAATGATTGCAATCTATAAAACTATATATAGGAAGTATCTGTAATTCACTATTTCGTGTAAAGCTCTATGTAGTGTGTATTTTCAAGATAATGAATATTTTGGTTTTATTTTTTACAAAAAGTTTAGTAATATATAACCCAAATGATATAATACAATGTGAGGGAGAACCAGCAAGCCATACACTAGTACATGTCACCAGTGCACATGTAGATGGAACTATCTACTTAAAGTAAATAAATAAAAGAAAATATGTCACGCCTCAGCGTCAGTTTGCTCGAATGACTCCATATTCGCTTGAACGACTATATGAATTATGCCTTCAACACACCTCAGCGTGAATTGGCCTTCTGAGGTTTCCATTTTGTTCGAACGTCTTCCAGAGTCGTTTAAACGACTTAATGAATTATGCTTGTAAAACACCTCAGCGTCTATTCGGGGAATCTAAAGTATTCCGTGTCTGGGTGCTTTATTTTTGTGAGAAAAGCTGGTCTCCTCGGGCACCATTCTTCAAAGAGCTTTGCGTTTGAGGACCCTCATTTGGCTATTGTATCTACTAATTTTTTTTGATTCTCTCCATACTTGAGATTTTATGAACGAGACTAGTTTCTATTTGATTTGTCTCCATTCACTGACCATAGTCCATGGAAGTGTATATGTCGTGAACTCTTGAACCGTGGCTTGAGAGTTTGAGACCATCAACAATTGTATCCATCCTTTCTCTATTGCTTTCTTAACGCCTTGGATAATGGCGTGTATCTCTATACATAGTATTTGGTATTGCCTATTGCTTTGCTAAATGTACCCAGTACCTCTCCCTCCATATTCCTGTATACTATCCCAATGCCAGCTAGTCTAGGGTTGTCCAAAGCTGACCCATCACAACACGCCTTTATCTTCCCTGGTTTCGATAGTTCCCACCATCAACTCCTTATCGTTGTTGTATTTTTTTGTCTGTACTGAATGTTCAAGGCCTTGATAATTTGTAGGTCGGTTCCATTGTTGTACATGCTATTTTGGGATAGTTGGGATGTGTCCGTAATGTCTCTCAGGATATCTTATTTTGGTTGTTGGTTGGTTGTTCTCCGCTCATCATATCTGAGGCTGTTACACTTTTTTCAAAGTCTATTGCAAGTTACGAATGTTGTCGAGACCCACAAATCCATGACATATGAGCTTGTGTGTTTGCTTATGGCAAGGACTATTTGCCAATTGTCCGTTTTATTCACCGGTGACATATTAAAAATGTTACATATCCAGTTTCAGATTTCCAGAGAGTACTCGCATTCGAAGTAAAAGTGTTATTCAGTTTCGGTGTCGTGATGGCAAAGGGAGTAGACTGGGGGAAGGCAGATGACTTTGCTTGTAATTCTGTTACCGAATGAGAGTATGTGATTGAGTAGTCTCCATGCAAACGAGCTTAGCCGAGGGTATAGGCTGTTGCTCCAAACCATTCTCCACCACCATGCTGTATCTTAGGTTTTGCGAATACTATTGTATGCGTTCTTCACTGTAAATTTCCCGTGAATGTTTGGCTTCCAGATTTGTAGTTTTTGATCTTAGGGGTCACATTTGATTCTCTCTAGGTTGATCCCCAATGCCATAAATAGTAGTAAAATATCATGGGGTATTTCTCATCCTTCACTATTTATGAAACTGCTCAGTTTTGCAATATAGTTTCTCCAGAGTCTCGCTGGAAGGTTAATGTACTCTCTCAGGGGAATTTCCCTTGCGTAGTAGTCTCTCTAGAAGTTAATTTTTTCTCTATTTCCAATCTACCAACCCATGTGCTGGCCTGCCAAATGCTCCACAGCTTGTATCCCCCTCAAAATGGATGATTTCTTATAGTTTGTGATCACCTCTCTGTGTCTATTTTTGTATTTAATATTCATAAAGGATGCCAAGTCTTTGCTTTATTGGGTAAATTTCCAGTATAGTTTGCTGAGTAGCGCATTGTTAACTTCCTATAGTTTACAAATGCCTAGGCCACCCTCCTATATGAGTTTACACACCTTTTCCCATTTAAGGGTAATGCCCTTCCTTTTTGATATATCTCCAGACTAAACAAAGTTTTGAATAATAGTTTCACCCTCTTTGATAAGAGATTGAGGCCATTTGTAGACTTCCATGTTGTATATAGGTGTACTATTTAGGAGTGATCTTGCCAAAACAACCCTTCCTTGAAAAGACAGAAGTCTTCCTACTCATCTATTCGCCCGCTTTCCAATTTTTTCTGCCAAAGGTCTCTGTATATTCTTTGTAGCCCTCCCCTAGAAGGGGGGGTATCCCCAAGTATGTTTATGGTAGTCTCCCTTACTGGAACCTGAAAACGTCAAGAATCACCCGTCTTCTAGTGAGCGGAACTCCCTCCATAAAAGTCTTGATTTTCTTCAGGCTTACAACTTGTCCAAAAGCTTTTTGGTATTTCAGGAGGAGTTTTTTATGGTGATTCAAATCTCTAGTATCCCCGTTGAAGCTTGTATTTGCCATATCAAAAAGGTGTGTTGGAGCTTGTATTTGCCTGCTGCTGGCCATAGTGTGGATTTTTCCTTGGTCCCTCAGTTTTTGCAAGTTAATATCCTGCTTGAGTCCAAATAGTAGAAGAGAGAGATGGTCTCCTTTTTAAGGCCTCTTCCAGGGTTGAAATACCCTGTTGGACTACTGTTAATTACGATCGATATCTTCCCGCTATTAATAATGGTCATAATCAACTCACAAAATTTTTGGGAGAAACCAAAAACTTGAAGAACTGCCATTAGAAATTCCCAACTTAGTGTCCCATAGGTTTGCATTATATCCAGCTTGAGTCTCACGTTGCCCCCTTTTCTCTTACTATTCATCTTGCTGACAAACATGGATACCATCCATATATTGTGATGAATGCTCCTACCCTTGATGAAGGAAATTTACGCCCGGGACACCACTCTTTCGGCTATTGGTGATAGTCTAGCAGTTAGTATCATCGTGATTGTCTTAACTACAAAGTTGCTCAGGCATATCGGTCTGTAGTGAGTCATCCTCTCATGTTTCTTGATTATGGGTATGAGCACTATGATATTGGAGTTAAAGCTGGCTAGAAGCCATCTATCTATGAAAAAGGAGGAGATTCCTCTGCCGAAGTTCTATTTAACCACTTCTTAGAATATTGTGAGGAAGGCCCCTGGAAATCCATCTGGACCTGGTGAGCTATCCTTGCTGAAACTAAACACCGTGAGTTTGATTTCTTCCTCATTCAGGAGTGCAATATGTATTTCATTTTCAGTTTTTTCCACTCAGGAATTTGTTACATTCGAAATGCTATTATTCAGGTTGACTGGGTTTGCTGTGAATTTGTTTGTGTAGAACTGGAGTATGTATGCCTTTATCTGGGTTTGGCTCGTTAAGATAATTCCTTCCTCTGTTTCAATCTTCGTGATGATGCCCTTTCTATTTCTAGCTTTCATCATGCTATAAATGAATTGGGTGTTACGGTCACCTTCTGTGAGCCACTTTATTCGAGATTTTTAACGCCATTACATATCCTTTCTCATTCTCTCACTTCAATATAAGATATTTGTATAGCCTTTGCAATGATGTCCTGATCGATCGTATCACTTTTCTAGTTAGTTTCTTGATTGAGCTGTAGTTGTAGTAGTTCTTCCACCAAGGCTCGTTTGGTCTCTCTCATTGTATCTGGTGCTGTTCGTTTTCACCTCTTGATATCGTTCTTTAATCTCTAGAGTTTGAGCATTAGGCAGAATAGAGGTACTGCTTCTTGTTCATTGTTCAAACTATTGTGAACCACTTCCTCAAAGTTTGTATATGCTTGAAGGTATCTGAAGGGTATGTTGCAAGGTTTTGGGACGGCCTGACAACCACCAAATAAGAGAGAGTGGTCGGACACTGTTTGTGTAAAGTTTTTGATTCTCTATCCCTGATATCTATCAGACTAGAGTGGGTTGTGCAAGCATCTGTCCAGATAACTTAGTATTTTGCTGACTCCTTTCTGCGTATTGCTCCATTTATAGCTTATTCATGTAGTGTTACTCTCTGTAAGATTAGTCCTGTCGATGAAATCTCAAAAATTTTGCATGGCTCTAGATAGTGGTTATCTTCTGCCCCTCCTCTCATTAGTCCTGAGAACGCAATTGAAGTCTCCTAAGAAAATCCATGGCTCATTGGTGCTACTAGCGATTGTTGTTGGTTCATTCCTTAGCATAGTTCTGTAGAGAGTGATGCAGCTGGCGTGGACGAAGGAAAAACTATAGGTCATGTATCAAACCATGATTTACTGGGTAGAAGTGCTCATAGCTTCAGGTTCTGGAATCCCTAACCTGTCTCTCCAGAGTATCCATATGTATCCTTAATTCTCCCCCGCTTCATTCGTGATTATTTTCCTTGTGAATCCCTGTAGTCTAAATTTTGCAGCGTAAATCCTTAGTTTCACTATGTACATTATATATGGTTGTAGTTCCTCAATTTTATTTTTCCAGGTAGGCGTGAGTTTTTCAATTATCCATTCCTCTTGCATTATAGAAGATCACTCTCATTGTCTATTATTGGATCTAGTGATTCGAGGGTCCAACATGTATATCTTCCCTCCTTTATAGACCTGATTTGGCCCTAGCTTATTCACAATAGTTTGTTTTTCTTCATCCGTTTCATCCGCCAAACTTGCCAGGTTAAGCAGATGACTAATTTTTTCAATTTTTGCTTCTTTTTGACTAATTATTTCCCCCTGTTAGTCCCTTATTTCTGTAATGTTCTACTCCTCCAGAGAGTTCTCCGTGTTAGGTTACGTGTCGGCCTTGCTTTCTGTATCTGCACTATGACTTAATCCATCACCTACATTTCTATTATCTTCCATCTATTCTGAAGTATCTCGTACTAAGGCATTGGATGTGCTACTCTTGGTTATTTCAGCCTCTTTTTGTTGTGAGCTGCAGTTTGTGTTCCCCTTTGCTACGGACCATACTTCTTCATGTTTGATTTTCTCAACTTGCTCGAATTGCTTCATTGGTTTTGTCATCCATGGGAAGTAGATGATCGGGGATATGCTACTGGCAGAGGAAGTAGGGGTTTCTTGAAAATATATATGCTTGTTGGGTAGTTGCGGTTATGTTTGGGTTGTATCCTTGTTATTTTCCTTCGTACCTTCCTGAATGTGAAGTGCCTTGTTGTTTATTTTATTCTACCCCCCTTCTCTTGAGCTCTTCTTTGTATTATTGCTCGGTTCAATGTCATTCTGTCTGCAGGCCCTTTGCACTATCTTGCATTCTGTAATAATATGCCCAACAATGTTGTAATGTTTGTAGTATTTAAGAACTCTGTGTAGCAGTATCTCCTATTTTACCATTCATCCTTCTATGCCTAGGAGAATGTGACCAGGGATTGGTTTAAACATGTCAATGTGTACTAGGACATTTGCGGGATAGCCATAATCCTGGTTCATTGTCGATTGGTCCAGCTGGATAGGTGTTCCTAGCATTTTACCCATAGATTAAATAATTTTGAGGCTCCACCTCTCGATAGGAAGACCTAGAAATTTGTACCATATGAGCGCATTGGAGTTGTTATAACTGTCCACTAAGAAGAATGGAATCCACAGTAGAATCCGCATCGGTATTCTATCGACCATCCATGGTCCTCTACTCCATATCATGATCTTGTCCTCCTCGTACTCCAGTTTGGTGATAAACAAGCCTTTATTGATTTGTATTAGCTTGCAAGATCTTTTTATTTTCCTGTGCATGCCAGCAAATTCTTGAGCTACTATAAATTTGATCTTCTGGAGGTCTAACCTGGCTATTAAACTGAATTGGTATTGTAATATACCTGATTCTAGTTTGACCATTGGGATTGTGATTACTGGTATGTATTTTCTATTGCTTACTGGTAACAGCTCTTTTGTATCTACGGTTTGGTTTTTCTTGTCTCGCACATTATCTGCAAATGACTGGGGTGTTGTTGTTGTTACTTCAAGGATTTTACATGGATGGGTTGGGATTCCCATCATAACGTGAGCAGTAATATCACTGGTTGGTGATGGGTTGGTTGGCGTAAACATTGCTCTCTCTATGCTTGATTTCCTTACAATAGAATTCGAGTTGGAATTGGATGATGCCTTTGCCAAGAATCCCCATGGGCATACCGCATCTGTTTCATAATTATTATTCTCCTTCTTTTCTGGCTGAGGTGCAATTGGGTTAGAGCTTAGGTTAGGGTTTGTATGCATGCTTCCTTTGTTCTGGTTAGAGTTGATATTTGCACTGTCAATTGATTATGGAAATGGAGCACTAGTCTCTGTTCCAGGTGCCATTCCTACATCTGGGTGATGTTCTTGATTTATCCCAGTTGTCTCTTGTGAACTTGTTGTGGTTCTCTCAATCCCTTGTGCCATATTGCTACCCAATGATTTAATCCTATTGCTTAGGATTAGTTGAAGCAGATTTAGCATCGGGTTGTGGATGATGAAAATCAAGGAGGATTGTTAGGTTTAGTGTTGGAAATTTGTGAAATTGAATGATTGAGTATGATAAAATGCCTTAAACTTTGAATTAGTATATTAAATTGATTATATCGAACTATAGAATAGAGTATGGTTAGATCAAAAGTAATATGTGTCGAACTATGGGGTTATGTATGACAAAAATAAGCATGCACAATTCAAAGTTATTTTTATAAAAGTACAGTTTGAAAATAAATGCGACAAAAATTGGACAAATAAGGAGGTATGTTTCAAGCTGATGGGGAGAGATAAGTATCTATTTGTTAGGGTAGATAACTATGACGGCTGTAGTATTTATCTGGGAATATCTAAGCAACTTTAAAGATGGGATTTATCATGCTTTGTGCTTATAAATTTGGTGGCAAATGAAAGTTTAGAATTACTAAACATGATGAGGACTCACTCTTAAAGAGTTCATCATGCAGGAGAGGGGCGTGTGGCCGTAAAGGTCGCAGAAGTGCATGAATGAATATTTGGGCTTCGTAGATATGAGGATGATATGTCAGCTTATGTACTACAGATTATGGGTTTACCTGCAAGAGAATAAAAAATATCGAACGGGATTGACATTTTTGGTGTGATATTTTTCATGATATGATAACTGACCCTAAAGCTCAAAAGATTGTTGTGAGAGAGATTATTGTGGATGAGATAGCTGATAAAGATGAGTTGATTGATGGTGGAAAATTGATTAGATGTGGAGTTGTAGGTTATTTGAGATATTTTAAATATGATTTCTTTTGAGAAATTTTTTGTATGGTAGTTCAAAATATTGTAATGGAATAAAATTAAAATATTGTTGGACTTTGCGTAGGTTTCTCCTTTTTATGTAGATTCTGTTTAGATTTTTAATTTTTGAATCTGTTTGCTCTATAATTATCATTGAAATGAGTAAAAGTACTTTGGATCTTCTTCAGCAAAAATATAAAAAATTGTGAGGATAAGATGAAAAGTGGAGTGTGAGCTCAAATTATCTGTAGTAAGGAGTTATGGATGTAGAGAGGTGTGAGAGAAAAATGAGTAGGAGAGAGAAAAATATATTTAATGATAGGCATGGTTGTAATGATGAGTGTATCTTTCTAAAAGGCGTGATAAGACTGACAGGAGCAGGGGCAAGGACGTCTCTGTTAAAAAACTGAGGACAACTAAGATGAGTTTGAAAATAAATCTATAAATAACTTCTCCCTCTCTCCTTCAGAAAGTTTATAGAAAATAGAGAGATGAACGTCTAGAGAAAGAATTTTTTATTTATTGTAAATACATTATTGAGAAAAACCCAAAGTTAAATAATCTTTTTCAGAGGGGTGAGGAGATTGTGATCTTTAAGGAGAAGAAGAATCGGTTGGTGCCTGTTACTATGGTAAAGGAGAACACATTTGGTGTTTTGGATTCATCATCTGTTGTTGTAGGTAGAGTAAGACTAAGTTTTATAGAGTACCTATTATTTTCGAAAGAGAATACTCGCTGTAGTGACTATATCCGTTATGAATTTATGGATTGGTTTATGATGTATTGATATTTATAAATTACTATTTGTAGGAACTTAAAGATTTGTATCGCACAATTAAGGGCTTAAAGAAAGAGCTCACTAGGGAGAAAAACACTTTATACGCAGTGGCTCTTCTGACTGTACGTACGGAGGTTTAGGTTTAAAAATATAGAGAACTTAGCAAAAATATTGGAGTAATTTATGTGTAGCTCGTTTAGGATGGTCCAAAGAGAAAATAGAGAAAGATGAGGTAGTTAGAATAGATAGGAGTAGTTACCTACAAATTTAACCTTTCCTGCCCGGTAGTATTAGAGAAAATACACCCAAAGCAATTAAAGACTTAATGCAATTAACCCTCTTCTTAGAAGCTAAGGTGGATAATGAGAGAGGGCTAAAAGAGGTGTACCTTAAAATATTAGAAGACCGTGGTATGCAACCTGATCTTGAGATTGTAGAGCTCAAGGTCACCAAAGCGAGAAATATTCATAGCTTGAAGGCGAAGGAAGTATAAGCTCGTTGTGGTGTGTCTATGATATATATAACTAACTGTAAGAAATATGAGTAATGTATGTAAACTGTTGTATGTACGAACTGTTCATATGAGAAATATATAGTAGATAGTTTTCAATGTGTTGAATGTGAAATCGAATGGTTATGCAGGCCGAGCTAGAAGCAGTACGATCATGTGAGGAAGATGTCATCAAATGTAATTGCGAGTTTAAGCATGAATTAGAGAGAACCCACTAGGAAATTGAAGAGACTACGGATCAGTATGTTAAATTGGAGCTTAAATTTACTAAGTCAGAAGTGACAGTTATCGAGCTGAATAAGCAGATCGAGAATAAGGAAGCTGAATTGGGTAGCATTCAGGATGAGTTGGTGAGTGCTCAAAGTAAGGTTGAGAATTTGATGATCATGGTAAAGAGATTAGAAAGAGATGTATTAACAGCTCATGGGAGTTATACATAAGTGGTAGAGAAACAGAAAGGGAGAGTAAAGATGTGGATCACGCGCAATATTGTATCAGAGGATTAGTAGCAGATGCAATGGAATTAACAGGGAATCCTAATAATGTGAGGGAGAAATTTAGGAAAATAGAGGTCGAATTGGTCAGCATACAAGCTGAGTTGGTAAGTACTGATAATGAGGTGGTAAAGTTGAGCAACACTATAAAGAGAAAGGAGGATTAGTGTTGAGAGTACACAGAGTTATTGCGATAAGTTTGTTAAATGAGTAAAGAAATTAAATGCTTAAATATCATGTGCTTGTGGAAGTAAGACGGAGGTGATGAAGAGATTAAAGAATAAATATAAGGAGGTGGACGATTTGAGGGAACAAGGTAGACGATTTAAGGGAACAACTGGGGATGAAAAATTGTGAAGTGAAATATCATATGGAACAGAATATGATGCTAGAGGCCTATCTAAAATATGTTTAATCTATAGTAAGGATTTCCAATGAGAAAATAAGAAATATGGAGGCTGAGCTGGCGGATGTATGGACTAGGGAGGTAGACTTGATTAAGAAAATTCAAAATTTAGTGACAGACCTTGCGACATCTGAGTGGGCATTTGATAAAGAGGTTGTTGAGAGAATGCATAATCATGAGAGAATGGAGGAATCGATCTCTATGCTTGGTGAGATGGACGAGTTTAAGAAAGTGATGGAAGAGCGTAATGCTGACTTATTTTCCAAAAATACGAAAGAAAAAAGTCATTGCAAGAACTTAGAAAAACTGCTAAAGGATGCCCATATAAGGTTTGTTGAGCTCACTGTACCTAATAGAGATAAATATATTTGAGATTTAGTAGAAATATATATATATATAAGGAGTAGTTCGTCCCACTACTAGAAGCAGACCTTCCCAATTTTCTGTGAGCTTCCCCACATTTAACTCTTTTACGTTCTTAAGGATTTCTTGAAGGACTAGGTAGTCAATTTCAAATTTGTGACTTCGAACTCTTTTGTTGTATGAACTGGCTAGCATATGATGATATTGACCCATGTTGGCAACAGCTCAAGCTCGTGTTTCATTGATCAAGTTCATATTATTGGCTAACTCGAACTCATTTTTTTATCAGTGAGCTTGTAATCTTTGACGGGATAATGATATTATGTTGGGATGATGGCTTCTACTCTATAAGCATGTAGGAACGGGGAACATCCTGTCGATTGACTCGCTATTGTGCTGTAGGCCCACAAGATGTGTGGCAGTTCCCTTATCCAATTTTCCTTCATTTTTAATTTAAACCACTTCATGATTTTATCCACTATGGTCTTGTTCATGAGTTCGGCCTGTCTATTTCCTTGGGGATAGTATGGATTGGACGGTGGATGAATGATATTGTGTTTGTCAAGAAATACCACTACCATCTCTTCAACGAACTGTGGCATGTTATCTATCCAAATCTTGTTGGGGAAACAAAATTGGGTGATTATATGTTCCTAGATAAATGAGATGACTTCTTCTTCTTGAGTACGATAGAGGGGAACTGCTTCTTCCCACTTCGTAAAATAATATGTTGCCACGAGTAAAAACTTTTGGTTAGCCAGCGTATTTAGAAATTCTCCCACTAGATTGAGTGTCTACCTCTTGAAAGGCCAGAAAACTTTACTGACATAGAGCTCGAGTTCAGGTGCTCGTATTTTGTTACCATGTCGTTGACATGCGTTGCATTTGAGTGAGTACTCTTCTGCATGTTTTCTTATTCCAGGCCAAGATACTCCTTGTGTAATTGCTCTAGGATTTAGGCATTTAAATGCTTCCAACTTCTCCTATTGTATTTCATTGCACACATGACAAGAATAAACTTGACCAAGAAGCAGGGTCGGCCCTAGGGCTTTGTGTTAGGAATTAAGGTAGCTAATCCCAATTCCTCGCCCAAGAACGATAAACGGAAATGCCAATTGAGAAATTAAGCGAAATCAAAACACAACGATTTACCCGGAGGAAGGAAGTGGAAAACCCTTACGGATAAAAAACCACTCCCCACGAACAATCCATTATGATTAAATAGGTTACAAGCCATCTTTCCAACTTCCTCAAGCTTTCTAATGCAGTATCTCAAATCCTAGTTCTCTAGAATTAAACTCACAGATATTACAACCAAAAGATAGTTAACAAATAACGTAAGTCTCCCTTATATACTTGGGAGACTTATTACAAACAGAACAGATCTCGAGGCAAACTCAACATCCCAAAATGAACTTACAAAACCAGCCAACGCTATTTTCGTTCGAACGACTTTTATCTCGTTCGAACGACTTTGACGAAACCAAGTTTCTAACTCTAGAAACAAGCATCTCGTTCAAACGACTTCCATTCTCGTTCGAACGACTTTGTCTTAACCAAGTTTCTAACTTATAAAATAAACATTTCGTTCAAACGACTTCCAGCCTCGTTCGAACGACCATCAATCGAGTTCACCCTTAACAATCTCCCACTTGAAATCGAAACTACCGTAACCCATCTCCAGATCTCCAAATGAATTATTCGCACTACCCGGACCTTCAATCATGAAGACCCACAGACAAAATTTTACAATCTTCAACAAATCTCCCACTTAAAATTTAAAATGTGAGATTCCTGTAACTTTACCTATCTTCAAAGTAACCACATTTGTAATCGTGTCAAACCAAACTCTTCACGCCAAAAAGCTACCATAACACAAAAAGCCATGTGATAATATTTTTGAACATTTTTCAACCAAAAAAAAATCAAGAACGTCCTCTTAAACTTTCAAAGCCGCACCGTACTTATGCCTTTGCAATCAATGATGCAATTAACTATTGTCATCTCGATACCTAAGTAGCTTCGATATAATACCACAAAACTGTAGCCCTTTCCATGTCACTAACGTACTTCGCCATCACAAGTGAACACAACCCTGTAAGCCGAACAAGAATCACTCCATAGCTATGAGCTATAACCGAGTCTTCTTTGAATACATAATATTCATTTTCAACGTCTCACAGCTCCCACTTCATGGGAAAACTTTGGTCTCATGTTTAAGTTTAAGTTTATATAAGACAAAGTTTATCTGTGGCAAATAGAGTTTGGTCCGTGGTATTTTTTTCTCTAGCATTTCCTCTTTTCTTTTCTTTTTCTCCCGCGCGGTTTTTGGTTCTAATTTTGATTTTGGTTGGAGTTGGAAATAGAGGAACTCTCAAACTTCTCAAAAATCCCAATTACACCATCATAAACCCTAAAACCGAAACTTAAACTCAAGTATTCTTCCAATTTATTAATCTCAATAATGGGTTTATCAATTTTGTCAATCTCAGCTGATGCTCTTGGATATGCTGATTTACTGATTTATTGCTCTCAGTTCTGGTCAATGATGGGTAAGTTTTCCAAGTTCAAACTCTAATTCCTTTGTAGATTTGGTAATTTTGATGTGATTGAACTGTTTTTATGATTTAATTTGATTTTCCATTAGATTTGTTACTCAATTCGATTTGAGTGTGAAATCCACCATTGATGAATCCCCAAGCTTCGGTTCCCATTTCTTCAATTTAGTACCATTAACGTATTGGTCTATCAAGGGTAGACCCCAGTTGCTGTCAACGAAAACATCACAATATAGAGGTTCATCGAGTACTTTAATGGTGTCTCTGATCTCATCTCATTTGAATTTGAGTTGAAATATAAGGTTTGTAGTATCAACCGATATGTCGATGGGAGGCGATCCAACTTGGGTTGGGAAAAAACCTCCTAGAAAACTTGGAGGAATGTCTGATGCGTTATCTATCGCCTCGAATCTTGGCTTCTCGATTCCTCCTCCACCTTCATCTACTCAGGAAGAAGACATACAAAACTTGTCAACTACTACTGGTGACAAGAGTGATAACTTAATAAGGGTCTCAAGAGAACTTACTGTTGCACAACGTAAAATAGTAGACTTGCATGTGGAACTCCAAGGCCGAAAGGACAATAAGAATGTAACATATCTTACTCATGTGAGCAAAATGGAAAAGAAGATCGAATCATTGACAAGGATTACAGCCATATTAAAAGATGTTATTCAGAATAAGGACTGTATCATTGCTAGACTGCAACAACCATACTCACTAGATTGCATTCCTGTGGAAGCTGAATATCATAAACAATTTTCGGAGTTATTGCTCAAGGCTGCAAGTGATTATGGGGCTTTGACAATATATGTTACAGACTTCCAATGGAGCCAAAACTTTAGAGAGTCACCAACCATTTGGGGGGAAATACTCCGGCCTAACCCCATCGCCTTGGCATCGTACACTCGGTACTTTGCTACACTGCAGAATCTGAGAGTGGGTGGTTCCTCGTACTCTTTGCCATCAACGCCAGCTAAGAATTATTCTCCCAGGTCTGAATGTGTGACTCCACCTCAATGGAAAGGAGAAGCAACATTTGACGAAATTGCTTAAAGTGAAACAAATCACTGAATCCGTAGATGGTCATAGTGCTGTAGTATGTGAAGGCGAGATTTTTTCCCTTGCAGGCTTGCAATTGTTGCATCTGGAGTAGCTTCGGGGATACTTTTGGAGTATGAAGTGGGTGGTCCATGGATTTCCGTCAAAACAGCGTATGGTGTGGAAGTTGAGGTGGAAAATAATCCATATCATCCCAGCCTAATGGTTTTCATGGACTACAGAGACTATATGAAGCAAAAAGTGCAAATCTTGGATACTGATCCCCACCTTGTAAATTTCTTATCTATTGCTTCAGAGCCACACTCTGGAACGCACTCGCATGCTTTTTAAAATACCATAACTCTTAGCCTGCACAGGATCTTGTCTTTTCTTTCTGAAAAAAGCCCCCGGGGTGTCTAAGGCTCTGTCTTGAGTTTGGGGGTTAGGGAAACTTGGCTTTGATTTTTTGTTATTGTTGGTATTTGAGGAATTGTTATTGTTGTTATTGGTGCAGGAGTACAGGGAAGCGGATAAAGAGCGTGTTGATGTGGGTTGTGACTACTGGAATTGTTTGCGGTCTTGTGCTCGGAATTTTATACGGTTAGTTTTAACGTACATCAAAGTTAGAGAATGCTTCAAACTATAGTTGTTGAAACCTGTATGATTAAGACGGTGAGATGGGTAAAACATTGGTAAATTAGTTACCTTCATCCTAAGTGAACGAGCATACCATTGTGCATAGTGTTTATAGCTACTGGTACCTGCCATATTTGGCTTCGAATAGGTAAAATGTTGTACGCATTTTTTGTGTAGAATATGTTTGGCATTTGCGGTAACTCTTGAGTGGAGTTATGACTTGATTGTGACCTTTTCCCTTTTCTTTGAACGAAGAGCTAAATATTTTCTCCATATAGACCTAATTATGTAGAGCAATGGATGAGAATTTGTTGCAAATGTTTGAATAAGTTAATTCCGGTTTATAAAACTGATACCCTTACAAGGAATATAATGACATGCCCTTAATGTATAATTACTATTTTCAAAGAGCGCCTTGTGCTTCTGAAACTACTAAAGAAAGTAATGACTAAAGAAATCGCAAGTTTGAACCGGTGGCAAAAACCTAAGAAATGTTCTTGTAAAGAACTAAATATTATGTCGATTTTCTTGTTTCACATTCTACTTGTAATATAGAGAGTGTATCAACTCCTAGCTCCATGCGTACTTGCTGAACCTTGCAAGTAGAAGATGTATATTTATTTGATCTTACTTCTTGTTGAAGTTTGTTGTACTCAAAGTCTTTGCTCAATCCCATAAAATTAGATCCAAATCATCCAGAAAACGTGGGGGCTTGTTTTTTTTTTTTAGTTAAAAGCTTAGAATTTTTAATGAATGAATGAGTAATTGACCTACACAACATCACTTACTGTAATAGACAAAGAAAACCCAACTAGGTTGGCCCCCCTAATACAATTAATCATATGCAGTTCCAGGAGAGCCCAAGTAAAAAAATAATGCGTATAATCGAAGGCCATGCCGTGAAAATTGGGGAGTCGTGAATTTTTATCCCCGTACAAGTCTTCATTGAATGTTACTGTTTCAAGCCTCATTCTTAAATTCCGTATTTTAGCCAATTTTTATTAGTAAGTTAACCAGTATGGAAAAATAGGGATAATCAAACCATAGGCTATTAATCAAAAGAAGTTCGTTGCTTGCAATAAATAATAAAAGGATGTTGCAATGTGAAATATTCGACGTGTCCTTACCTCGTCCCTTTTATTTTTCTCCCTCCAGTCTCCTGATTTTAGAAAAATATTTTTACTATACGTACTTATGTTACTAAAATGAAGAGACATGTTTCTAATAAAAACATTATTGAAGCACAACTTATCAAGTTCCTTAGCATTCATTTTTTAGTAGAGCATAGTTTTTAGTTTTGCTGTGGATATGATTATTCACTAACAGTTCTTTTTCATTTTGTTGTGTTATTAGGCATAATTGGTAAAGTGGACTTTATAGTTAGGCATCTTTCTTCACCCATGACAACATTTCCCAGTACTTGGAGTGATTATTCAAGTAATCAACCATGTATTGGCTCAACCTTTCACCAGGTTCTATTCTTTTACATTGTTCTATTTTTCTATCTTTGGGCCTATCCGTTTACTTTTGAATTTTGATGTTTTGAGATAGTGTGTGATGAGATATTTAACATTGTTTTGGACAGTGGAAACCGCGTTTCAAAAAACTCTGTACCGGTTATGTTCCATGTGCTTGTCTTTTCTTTCTTATTTCATTTTTTCTGGAGCTCATTGACTTTGCTTTTAGTTCGTATTAATCACTTCCATCAAATGTTTCAAATAAGATGTATCCCTCATATTAGGTAACTTTAGATAGACCTAACAATTTTGACTGAAATACTCAAATTTTCCACTCAAAATATGAGGTCAAAATAACTTATATTATTTCCAAACTGGTGACAGTAGGGGGTTGGTGCGGGTAAGTTTTATTTGAAGCAAGTTACAGCGTATGGGAGTTAGCTAAAATAAACATTACTTTTGTACTTCTCTTTATCTGAAACATTCTACTTACTTTTTTCAATACTCCGCGTACTCTGCAAGTGCTACCTCAGAGAAAACTTAGACCCAGCGTACTACTTTTCAAAAATACGTCGTCGCTCTTGCTGCAATAGTTGGTTCCGTGCTTTTCTCTGTATGTTTTTCCTTTCATTATTTTAAGTTTTCTTAGATCTCTTTATTTTGTTTAATAATAAGGACGTAAAGGCATATAGGGTGCCATACTCCACTTTATGTGTTCGTATTATGGATGTTATTTGCTAATTTGTACATTACAATCTGTTACCACTTAAAGAAAGAGTCATCTCCGAATAATTTAAAAAAAAAAAACTCATTTGTTGAGATCTATATACAATGGTATATGTCTTAGTAACATATTGATACGTGGGGTCTGTGAAAGTATTCTTTCAAATTTTTTGTTTACTTAACTCGCATCCCTTAAAGTGTAGTTCTATCTCTTATTATTATCTTCAATACTTGAACAGATATTTGGTGGTGTTGGTATTGCTTGTTTGCCTATGGGCCTTATATTTTCATTCTTCAGGCATCCGAAGGCTGTTATAACTCGCTCTAAATATATCAAGGTTCTTTGCTCTTTTATTTTTTATTTTGCATTTTCGACTATGTAGATGAATGAGCTTAATATTATGTGCTTTAGGGAAACTTTTGGATTATGAAGTGGGTGGTCCACGGATTTCTGTCCAAACAGCGTATGGTGTGGAAGTTGAGGTGGAAAACAATCCATATCATCCCAGCCTAATGGTTTTCATGGACTAAAGAGACTATATAAAGCAAAAAGTGCAAAGCTTGGATACTGAGCCCTACCTTGTAAACTTCTTATCTATCGCTTCAGAGCCCCACCCTGGAACGCTCTTGCTTACTTTTAAAAATACCATAACTCCTAGCCTGTACAGGCTCTTGTCTTTTCTTTCTAAAAAAAGCCCCCGGGGTGTTTAAGGCTCTATCTTGAGTCCTGTTGCACGTCCTTTTATTTCTTTTCGGAGCGGCTCTATAGTTATAGTAGTGCAAGTCCTTTTTAAGTACCTAGGCGTGTGTTCCTGGATCGATTTTCTTTCGTAAAAGAAGCGTGAGCTAGATGAAGAGAGCGATGAGTTCTTTTTGTTGCTTTTCACGTTCCATTTGTGACAGGTATTAAAAAAAAGTAGCCAAAATGCATCTTTTATATTAGCCCAAAACGCATCTTTTCTATTTGAATTACATACTTGATGAAGGGTTGTGCGTTCCATAAATTTAAGGTGTTGCTGATGCCCAATAAACTCTTGTTATTTGATGGCATTGTTTGACAACATTAGGATGTTTGTGGTGTGGGAGTTCAAGGAATAGACAAAAGATATCGTTGATTTTATTTTATGCAATCATATTAAGAAGAACACACATACAATTTTACTCACACTAGAAATTCTTTAAGAAACATATAACATTGATTATTTCATTGTATATGCATATGTTAATTATGTAAATCAACTATCAACTTATTTAGGTTATTGTTGATATAATTTTTGAGGAAAATTCTTTGGTCTTTGGTCAACGTGGGTTTTTTTTTTGAAGAACGTTTAATTGGCACCAAGATTAAGTACCCGAGGATTCTTCTGCGTTTTGCTTATTAAGTAAATGCTCTTATAAACTCTTGTACATTTTTTGAAATTTCTCTTGTTATCCATTTAACAACTAAAAGTTCAAGGGGGTTTGACCTTTATAATTTATTTGTTATATTAATTTTCTTGCAAGGTGCTTCCCATCTTTTTGAAGGCTTTTATAATAGATTAATGGCGCTCTCTATTCTTGGATCCTTACTACTTTTGAGGTTATGGCTTGAACACCGCTATATTAATCATTTTCTTTTAAATCCACTGCACTTCTTTTTTATCTTTATCAATCCATGGTTTTTTTGGATTTATTATAGGGAACATGTATATAGCTTGTAACCAGTGTACCTGGATTTTTTAGGCTAATATTTATAAATGAAACAAGTTATTGAATTGTGTATTTTTGCTTATATATGTGTATACAACAAGTACAATTTATTTTTTTAAATTGTATAGGTTTTGGCTATTTTTTTGATTTTTTTAAGGAACTTGACATGACTAATGTTGCAATTTGCAAATGAAATTCTAGTTCGTCGATTGCTAGATTTGAGAAGGAGTTTAACCTTTTTATCCTGAACTATGAGGTCACAGTACTCCGTTAACCTCCTCCTCTTGAATCTGTTTGAATTGTTGATCTATTAGATCTCAATCATATGACTGTGGTAGATGTGGTACTACAATTTTTCCTCAAATTGGTCTTCAACCTGAATTACTTCAACTTGCTTCTTATAACTTCCATTCTTATATCCTTCCAGATCGATAATGTACTCGTGCATTCTTCCATCTTTGAAAATGTGCTGTAACAATCTCTCTAAAGTGGAATAGTTGTATGTTTTATGATGTGTTACCTTGTAGTGTATACAATTCGGTTTGCCTTCGATTGGTTCCAGAAGATAAAATACACGGTAGAACTTGCCTTTATCCAGTATGAGATAGATCGCTGAGATCCTGGCATTCATTTTTGGAAGGACTCGTTTGGGTAATAATTACTTTTTCATGATTTGATGGTGTTTGTTTTAGCTCGCTTTTTATCACCGTGACCATCCTTTTGTTCACTGTCACTATCTGTGGTTTGACCTTTTGTGGTTAGCACATTTTTAGTAAATTTATGCCTTTCGATCATCATCCTTTTCAGGTCGATATACCCATTTACCTTGGTAATCATGCCTTCCAAAGTTGAAGGTTTGCTCAGGAATAGATGCTCCTCTACTTTATAATCGATATGTAGTGTATTGGTAAATGCTAAAATGGTTATCTTCTGATTAAAATTTTCAGCCTTCCGAGCAAGTTTAAGAATTTTTTTTGCAAAAACCTCCAACTTTTCTCCCTGAGACTATTTAAGACTAATAAGAGTGTAATGGCCAAATTTCGTAAGCTTGAAATGGCCTAGAATTCGCTATCATACCAATGAACCTATAATAATATTTTAATGGAAAGTAAAAAATGACATAGGTGATTTTTACGTAGAAAACCTCTGAATAGGTAATAAACCACGACCTCGAGTGAAGAATTTTTATAAAAGCATCTTTATTGCTTGAGGCGAATATCTTATTAGAAGTCATCTTTAGATATAGAAAAGCTTGAACCTTGTAATTAAGAAGTTTGGCTGTTGCTGAGAATAAAAAATAAGTAGTTTCTTGATGATCTCATGTATAATTTTTTTGTTCTTGTCTCTTTTGGAACTTTTCCTTTATATAGGCCTTCTTCATAGCTCTTCATCGTGCTGGAGTACATTTTCTAAACAATATGGTTAATGGCAGTTGACTGAGTAACTGACGAGTTCATGAGAGATAGGTGTTTTTGACTGGATAAGGCTTTTCGGTTGGAGTTAGACCCACGTGCTTAAACAGTTCGTGGGGTAGTTTGGAATGTTGACTAGGGAAGTTATGTTAAAAATGCGTGAGTCTGAGGTGGAGGTGATTCAAATTGGCGATAGCTCGACTTTAGGTAAGATCAAGGGATAGGTATCTACAATCGCCCCCTCGCAACCAAAGTCATGAGTGGCTTTGGTTGAGAAATGATCAGTTTATAATTGGTATTTAGGTTAAAATTCTTGACATCTGAAATGGAGTAATAATGGCTTTGACTGTGTAGAAGTTACGTAGGTTGTGGGGAAATGACGCGTATTTAATGTGGATGTGGATGCTGATGTATGTGACGGTTACAATTTTGAAAAGTTGCATCTGTAATGAATGATGACGCTTGGTAAAATGTACCTACACAATAAATATATTGTTATATAAATAGTACTTGTATCGAATCCTTGAAGCAGAGTACACTTGTAATCTAAAATTTTTTATTGAAATATTAAAAATGGTGAATACACGGAGAATGGTCCTTGAATAGAGGATTGCATTTGAAATACAGAGGTTGAAGTTGAAATACTTTGGTGCCTGATCCTTGGAGATGTCGATACCCGCTCCTGTCCCTCTGACTCATCAAGGCATGTAGGAAGACGAATCGGTTGAAGCTGAGGATGAATTCTACTGTAAGTGGAGATTTAAATTCGTCGTCTTGACTGGCGAGGAACGTTGGGCTTGTCTCCGTACTCTTGTGGAGGATAAGGTTAGGGCTTCTATGCAAGGATAGGCATAACTGCGGTGCAGTTATGCTAATGTTTTGTATCACCATGGTTTCTTGGGTCGGGCCCTCTTCACCTCTACCAACTCTTTGGAGGTGGCGATTTCAGAGAAGGAGGTGATGGTAGCGGTGGAGGGAGACAACCAGTGAAAGTCTTCTTTTGCATTTCCATCATGCTTTGGCACACAGAAGACCTTCTATTTTAGAGTTGGTGCCAACATCGAGTCTACTGCTTGCATAGTTTCCATTTGAAGTTCGACTAGACTTCAACCAAACTCACGTGAGGGAAGCTTTTTGCTGCTTCCAATTTCTGCTTTGCATAAGGGTTAAAGATCACTGAAGCAAGAAGAACTGGAGGAGTTGACGTGTCTAAGTGCCTGAATGACCTGTTACTTTAAAAAGCAGTAAAAAACTTATTATCTGTAAAGTACCTGGAATTGGGTACTAGAGAGATTAGATCTCTATAATATACCTGAGATCGATTATTAAAAAACTTGTTATCTGTAAAATCACGTGTAATGTTATCGACATGAATAAAAATTTGTCATCTAATTACTTGTGTTTATAAAATATCTTGTATACTCGAACTGAATCGTTTGAAGGATGTTTGAAATGAATTGAAATTTATGAGTACCGCAGGTAATTTTATTCGAACTGAGACATATATGTGCAAAAATATATATGGTAATGTAAGTATGACATGTCTATGTGTTGGACATGTTAGAGATAAAAATGTAGGAAATCTGTAGAGGCATAACTTCGTGCGGAGGGGAAGTCAACTCATACACCACGGGTTTATCTAATATCAATGGATTCAAGCGCATAATCTATAACATCGTTCGAATAACCTATTGACAATATACTTGCGTGGAGGCCTAGAATGGGTCTCTCTACGACCTCTGATGAGGATTTTTTAGAGATTGTATATTACTGTCGAGTAGTCGAAGGTTCGAGTACTGTATATTTTGCCGGTAGGTCGAAGGTAAATTGCAAGGGCTCAGGGGAGAGATTTTTGTAACCCTTCCTTGATTCCCCTTCCCTCCTATTTATAGTACATAGGAAGGGCTGAGTCATCAAGGTAGGTCACATTACAAGTGTACCCTCTGGGTATCGGGTGGGTATCCCAGAATTAGTGCTGATGCTAGAAATGTCAGTTCTGGAACTGTGCTCTGACATTGTTGCTATTGCTGGTTCTATCACTGTAGTTGCAAGGACCAACATCAGTGTCGTTCTTGTCTGGTGAGCTGGCTGTCTGACACGTCTGTAAAGTATTTCTGATGCTGATCTGGAGTAGAGGCTTCGTCTTCGAGGTTTGTTCTGAAGCATCATCTTCGTGTATTCTTGGAAAGCTTGTTTATGGATTGAATGGGCTTTGAGGTTTGTATGTAGGCTTCGATGTAGCCATCGAGTGTTTGACTAGAGTAAGAGGCTACAAGTAGGCTATTATATTCGTCCCCTCTCAGCTGGGGCCTCAAAAATAGGTGTAGAGGCATTTGCTGAGAAAGACTAGCGGTTATTGGAAGTTGGAAGGTTGACTGTGACTTGTTGGAATTCTGAGGGAGGTAATAAAGGAATGAAGTTATGGAGTTGTGGTGATTTTGGTGTAATAAAGGAGGTTAATCAGGGTATAAATATGGGTTAAGAGGGGGTAAACACTGCACACTCTTCGTCTTCATTATCTTCTTCTGTTTTTTGTGGAAGTCCATGGATTCTACTCTGAATACTCATTATCAGCAAAAAATGGGGTTTGCTAGGGATCGTCGCATAGGGAAAAAAACTACCGAGTTGAAGTTGAAGTTTTGAGGTGACAGAGAACTGGACTAGGATATGCCAGACCTGGTAGACCCGGGGAGCCAATCTGTGGGCACTCTTATGCGTACCTGTGAGGAATGCTACAATAGAATTTTTCTGCGTCGGAGGAGTGTTATCTCTTCTTGTCAGGTTTGGCCGAGCGTCTCGTACAGGCAAAAGATCATCTTGTGGAGGAGCAGGGTTCTGCAGGAGGATCTGGCCCGCCGAAAATAGGGTGGGTTCTTCTTAAAGTGGTGGCAATGGGTTTTTTTTGTGTAGGACTGTATTTGAAGATTTTTGGTGTTTTGTTGATTTAATATATGTTTGTAGATTTTTGCATGACTGGACTCTTGTTGTAATCTGCGGAATGGAATGAGAATAGTACTTTACTGCAATTATATATTTTATTATCTAGTAGACATGGTAGGCGAATAGATTTGCAGGCAGGGTATCGAATATATCTCCTTGAATATTAATATGTAGAAGTGGTTACCTTCGGGGACGAATTGACTTCCAAGTAAAATGAGATAATCGAAGATATTGGTAAATATTTGGCCTTAACAGAATAATTGACTCTATATTTATTAAAACTCGATGAAAGAAGTGTGAGACGATGTATAAAAAGGGGTCGATGTATAAAAAGGGGTCGATGGTTTGAGGCTGGGGATTTGTTCGACTGCAAGGCCTCGGATAATGGGGTTTGAATGTGCATATTGATAAAACGGTTATGTTTGGAAAGTTGTAAAGTTAGGACTGTTGAGTTTTCAAGGAGAAGAACTAAAGACTGTAATAAATACGACTTGGGATAAGGGAGGGTTTAAATGTACCTTCAATTATAAATGGAGTGCTTTTAGATGAACTTCACACATCTTTTCCTTCTTCTCTGAGCATAATGTCTGCATCTTTGTCCCAAAGTAACGAAAATACTCCCAACACCAAGCACCAGAACAAGATGGCAACAAAGGGTCCTTCGTGTACGGGAGAAGACCCTGGAGTTGAAACAGAGGTTTTTCAGTGATCGAGACCTAGACTGGGAGATATCGGATTTGCTTGAAGTGGAGCCAGGGGAACCCATTAGTAGGATGCCCTATGCATACTGGTGAGGGGTACAACAAATGATGGGCCCATTACCCAGCCACCGGCTGGCCTTGCTGGAGTCTTTTGCTGAGGAGGATGTAGACAAGGAAGATGTTGAGGCTGGGTGCGAAAAGATGTATTCCATCAATAAATAGGGGCTTCTTTAACGCGGTAAAAGTATCTGTATAGGATGGTATGTAAGGGTGATTGTATATTTTATGTTGATCTTGACTGTTTTGCTAAGTATTTTGTGAAAGGGCGTCTGTCCGAATTAAATTGGAAGTTTATAAGATAACCGTAGAAGTAAAATTCTGAGTTTTATGTAAATAGGACAAATATAGTACTTTAAGGTAATTTAGGCCTGAAAACATCTTACCGAATGTTGAAGATGAAAGCAATGGAATGATTGGCATATTTTGAAATTGAATATCAGGTTGTTTGCAGACGAGTGTCTGAGACACGATATAGATGATTACTCATGTACGAGAAAAGGAATATCGAAGGTCTGTTGGCTTCGGCTGGGCAAACTAACAGCCAAATAGCTGTCATGTCAGAACAGTACTATCCATGGGGCAGAGTGCCATGCAGGTCATCATGATGTTTTTTTGATTTATAGAAAAAAGTTAATTTGATGTAAGGATCTGATTTGAGAGCTTCGAGTAGGGACCAGAAAGTTCGACTTAGTTTTTAAATGTAATAATGTGTAAATTTGAACATGGGATACGTACGTATGGTAAAAAGGGGGTAAAATGGACAAAACACATCTCAGCCAAAAAGTAGGGGCAGTGGGGTAGTGGTAATGATAGCGGTTTGGGGAATTGAGGCAGCCTTTTGTAATTTTGAGGAGGTATAAATAGATGTGAGTGCAAGCTCACTATTCCTGGTAACCTATTTTCAAAAAACCTGAGAGTTCGAGGGGGAGAACGTACGCCATTGTTTTGTGAAGTTACCAGGTTACTGCTGAGAGACCGACTGACTTGCTGTTTCAAGCGTACTTCCGTTCACATAAGTATGTCGATTGACTTTTGTCTATTTCTGTTTGGCTTTGTCTTTTGTATCTATATATAAAGTCTTCTAGGTTTGTAGTTGTGAGGATATGATCGAGGACAGGGGGAAACCATGTGTCTGGGGGTCTAGCCTATTTGGAATTCATAAGATATTGACTGTGTTTGTATCAGTTGGAGAGGGTAGATGAAAATGAGTTTTTGACACGTAATAGTCAAATGTATCAATCTAATTGCATGCCTCTTCTTCTATAGGATTAGATGCGTACCCATCGATCTTCGAGAATGAGGCTGATAGATGAAGAGATCGAAGATGATGAGGCGAGTGTGTCTGGTCATGCTCTCATGGGTGAGGGTAGTAATGTAGAGGTGTTAGATGCTGCAACTGATGCCTCTTTAGCTGTAGTAGTGCCAGCAGGTAGGGCTTTGGGTAGTAGACATTGTAAGACGGTAGTAACTGAGGAAAGTAATGAGGAAGAGATAGATGGTGGAAAGAGAGAGAGGCAAAGGTAGTGTCAAGCCTTCTGGTGATGAAAGGGAAGAAGGGGATCAGAGTGATCATAATAGTGAAGAGGAGTTGACAAAATCGGAGCAGGTCGTGGGTTCTGTCTTGGCTAGTGAGAAACTGAGATTAGATCGATTTGCTATAAAATTGGGTATGTCGAAGGTAATAGTGCTAAATGCAGCGGGGTCAGGGTATACCTTCCAGTCAAAACCTTGAGGGGGTATTATGGCATATAGAGGCAAAATCTGGCTAGGGATGCAACTACCTCTCCGAAGGTTAATGAAGGAGGTGTTAAATTTTTGGGAAGTTTCCCCGGTACAGATGAATGAGAACTTTTATGAAATGATAAAGGTAATCGAGGGCATGAATGTAAAATTGGGGAGTAAGGGAAGGAGTTTAATCGAATGGTACGATGTTGTATCATTCTACTCGAGGAAGGCAAACCAGAATGAGGGTACCTACCACATCTAATGTCACACAGATAAGCCTTGGTTGTTTGATCCATGCTCGACAGGTCGAGGGTAGAATAAATAGTTAGTTGTAGTACGGGGTAGTTATGAGAATGTCGAAGGGAAGGACCCTTATAGATTACAGCATAAAGTCTATAACCCAAGTAAGTTGCCTATCAAAGATCCCTTTTGACGTACTGATCGAATAAGCTGATAAACGTGTCTTTGTTTGTTTTGTAGGTCCCACCGCTTGAACTTGGGCAAATATGAGGGATTATATTGATGCCTTAATCGACTCAGACGAGGAGTGGGTGAACTCTATGTTCAAGAAGCTTCGTATCGAGAGGAAGTGGCTAAAAAGGACTGATTCCCTGCTTTGAAATGTACCCGTTACGCCGAAGACATCAAATAAGAAGAAGAGGGGAGGCGAAGGTTCTACGAAAGTGGTCGAAGGCATGGAGAAAGAGAGATTGATAAGGAAGGTAAAGTATGTTCCTAAGGGGAAACAGGCGCCGAAACAGGCAACCACAGTGCCAGAAGTAGCTTGTGATGCATCGAGACAGAGGCTGAAGCAGGCATTAACACAGGCTGAGAAAGGGAAGGGCATGGTCTTTCCCGAGTCTCCGAGAGCACAGCAGCTAAAGGTAATCCCCAGCAAAAGGCGTAGGGCACTGGGGGAAGATGATGCGGAGGATATGGATGAAGAACTAACCATGTCCGAACGGGAGGAACAGGCTCGAGCTAAGGCTGCCTTGATGATGGAACTCTGTGGCACTGATGCAGATGTGGCTTCGAGGTAGATGAAGAAGAGTATGTATCAGGTAACTACTTATTTTTTGTAAAATTCTAAAATTTTCTTAAGTGTACGCATGCTTCGAGAGATACTGACGGCTCGAATATATTAGCAGACAGATGCTTGGGTGCAGGCTTTCAACAAGGTGCATAAGGTTGCAATAAGGAAGTTAAAAGAGGTTGTTGACAATCTGGAGCTTACTCGAGGTACCAAAGCATCGCTGGTTTTAGAAATTGGCGTTTTGAGGCGAGATCTGGGGACTATCAAGGATGAATGTGAGATGAGACTTGAAGCTCAATGTTACAATCATATGTAGGTGTTGGAGGCAAAAGTGGCTGAGAAGGATATGATTATTGCGGAATAGAAGAAAACCTTCTAAGGGCAGTTTGATGATGAATCTACAGATAATGTCAGGCTGACGGAGTTCATAGAGGATTTAGAGTATGGTCCTGAAACTTTATAACCCTTCCCCACTACCTACGATCCTATTGTTGAAGATGTTATTCAGATCGATGGGGCAGAGGTAGATGCTGTTGTTGCGGGCTCAGGAGGTATCATGGGGACTTTTGTGGTCGAAGGTATTGCTGCTGGAACTGCGACTGATGTGATCGTCGATTGTGCAGGGTCGAACCCTTTTACTGAAGGTACTAGAGGTGTTGGCATTGAAGAGCCAGTTGGGGGAGATGGTGCAGCCACTCTGACATGAGGTATTGTACTGGAGTGCCGTACTATTTTTTTTTCTGCTGGGTTGTAATCTGTGAACAATGTTGAGCTTTCTTTGTACTTGATCTTTGAACTTGAAATTGTTTTGAACTGCTGAAGTAGACTGTACTGAAACTCGTCTGTGTTATCTTGATTTGCATTAAATTACTGTGCTAGATTTTTGACGTGTGCTCTAAACTTGATTTAAATTATTTTGTGTTGAATCTAATTCTCTGATATATGCCGTACTGAAATGTCTTGCATGTAGCAAAACTATTGATATTCTTATATGCTTGTATCTGCTTATGCTGTACGTGTAACATACTTGTTGAATTATCGAACCTTAAAGAGCTTCGAGATGGTTGTGACAATTGGGTGAAACAAAGAGATTTACTGGACTTCGAAGGCCTAAGCCATAGCGAAGTAAGACATGGTCACTCCCAACACATTCTCAAGGGTCCGGTCTCTCGACCATTTGTGCCCTTCGAGTTTGCTCGAATTTTGGAAGTTTGAAAATTTTCAAGGTCGCCCCCAAGTATTAGTTGGGTCGAAGGGTTGACCTGATACTTAGGCTAAACCAAGAAATTGAATAGACTTCGAAGGCCCAAGCCACAACGAAGTAAGACATGTTCGCCGCCAACGCATTCCCGAGGGTCTGGTCTTTTGACCATTCGTGCGCCTCGAGTTTGCTCGAATGTTGGAAGCTTGAAAAGTTTCAAGGTCGCCCTTAAGTATCAGTCGGGTCGAAGGGTTAACATGATACTTAGGGTAAACCAAGAAATTTACTGGACTTCGAAAGCCTGAACTACAGCGAAGTAAGACGTGTTCGCACCAGTGCATTCCTGAGGTCCGGTCTCTCGACCATTCGAACCCCTCGAGTTTGCTCAAATGTTGGAAGCTTGAAAATTTTCAATGTCGCCCCCAAGTATTAGTCGGGTCGAAGGGTTGTCATGATTCTTAGGGTAAACTAAGAAATTTACTGGACTTCGAAGGCCTGAGCCACAGCGAAGTAAGACGTAGTCACCCCCAGCGCATTGTCGAGGGTCCGGTCTCTCGACCATTTGTGCCCCTCGATTTTGCTCGAATATTAGAAGCTAGGAAATTTTCAAGGTCACCCCCATGTATCAGTCGGGTTAAGGGTTGACATGATACTTAGAGAATACCAGGAAATTAACTAGAAAATAGGAGACGAAGTGTGGATGGAAAAAACTGTTTATTGATTATTCTTTGTTTACATCAGGTGAACAAGGTTGGGGTCGTAGCCTATTGTATGAGACTTGCTGCATTGTATTCCATGGATTTCGTTGAGGCTCTTCGTCTTCTGTCATGAGGTAATATGAACCCTTTTCAGTTTTATCATATACGACATAAGGTCCTTCCCAAGATTCGGCTAGCTTGTCAGCATTCCGAGGCTTCGAGGATTGTGTGACCCGTGGAAGTGCATGATCTCTGATGTTGAAACTTCGAGGTCGAACTCTCTTGTTGTATGAGTTTTGTAGTGATAGATGGTAACGGCCGAGGTTGACGATGGCTCGGTCTCTGGGTTTCGTCGATCCATAACATGTTGCAACCAAGTTCAAACTCGTTGTCTTCGTCCAGGAGGTTAGGATATCGTATGGGTACTTCGAATTGAGTAGGGAGCACTGCCTCAGTTCCATAGGCTCGAAGGAATGGGGTGCAGCCTATGGCTTTTCTTGGTGTTGTTCGATAGGCCCAGATGAAATACTGTAACTCCTGAACCCATCGTCCTTTCTTTGCATCGACATGCTTCTTGGGACCGTCGGCTATGGTTTTGTTAATTGCTTCGACTTGACCATTCCTTTGGGGGAAGTAAGGTATTGAGGGGGAGAGGATGATATTGTACTTCTTGAGGAAATTTCTGACTTTGTTCCCAACAAACTGTAGACCTTTATCACGTCGAATCATATGAGGGCATCTGAAGCGTGTAATGATATTTTCCAATAGAAATTTGATGACTTCTTCTTCTCTGGTTCGACACAAAGGTACGACTTTGACCCATTTGGTAAAATAATCTGTTACAACAGGGATATTCTCTCGGCTGCCCAAAGCTTTGGGAAAAGGAGCAATGTAATCGATGGCTCAACATTTGAATGACCAAGAAACTTAACTGAAATAGAGGTCTTGTGAAGGTCTATAGATTTCATGGGCATGACGCTGACATTTGTCACAGTGTTTGGCGTATTCATCGGTTTAATTCTTCATATTGGGCCAGAATAAACCTTGAGAGACTACTCGAAGGGTCATCGATCTGCCGGTGTATGAGAACTGCAAGTACCTTCATGTAGTTTGGATAGGATTATAGAGGCTTCGTTTTGAGAGATGCATCGAAGGAGGATGCCATTAGGGGATTTGTGATGTAACTCACGTTTAAGGATGGTGTATCTACGACAGTTCTCTAATAATAACCGTTTGGCTTTGGGATCACCTTGGAGGGTAGCATTGTTAAAGTAATCGAGGATTAGTGCTCACCAGCCGCCAGGATCGTGACTCTCACCCGATGTATTGATGGCATTGACTTCCATCTGATCGATACTTGAGCGTTTGAGTACTTCGATATGGAGGGTTCAGGATTTGGAATGGCCTAACATAGCTGCTATGCTGGTGAGGGCATCCGCGTGTCTGTTTTCACCTTGAGGGTAGTGGGTGATAGAAGATTTTTCAGAGAAACGATCCATGCGCTGGCGAACGAGGACAGAATATTCGGCCATGCAACCATTGACTTGATTTTCACTGGAGTACTATCTTTGAATGAGTTGGGAATCTGTGAAAATTACAAGTTTAGGGATGCCAAGGTTGAGAGCGAGGTCGAGGCCATGGATCAAAGCTTCATACTCAGCCTCGTTATTGGAGCATTCGAAGTTTAACTTAACTGCCTTCTCTATTCGATCATTGGTAGGTGTAACCCGGACAATACCTATCTTCAAACCATTAGGTCAAGTGGATCCATCTGTGAAAAGTTACCAGCCTGTGTTAGGGTTCCATGGGTCTGTAGGTTCTGGTAGGTCGTCTTTGTGTTATTCCTAGTCGATATCTAGGATATCGGTGACTGCTTGGCCTTTCTGGGATATCTGCTTCTCAAATGTGATGTCATGTTTGCCAAAATAAACAGACCACTGTTGTACTCGTCTAGATTTTTCTTTCTTGCTGAGTACCTCTCGAAGGGGATAACTTGTTATAACACGGATGTGGTAAGCTTGAAAGTATAGTTTGAGTTTGCGGGCCGAATAAAAGAGGGTGGGGAGAAAATGCTCAAGTTTTATGTATCAAGTTTCTGCGGGTGTCAGGGTTTTACTGATAAAATATAGGTTTCTCAATTTTTGATCCGAGTCGAATGAGGACTGAACTGATAGAGGTATCGGTGACCACGAGGTATAAGGAGAGTGTTTCACCTTCGATAGGGGTGCTGATAATGGGTGGTCTACCAAGGTATGTTTTAAGTTCGAGGAAGGCCTATTCACAGTCGGGTGTCCAGTTGATCTCAGGGTTGTTTTTCTTTTTAGCTTTGTAGACGCCTTGGTCGCGTAAGAGAGAAAAGGGCCAAGGTATGTTTACCAGCCACTTATTGGTTCGAGGCAAAGGCATGTTGATGAGGGCTCAGATATGAGTAGGGTCGATCTCGATACCTCGTTTGCTGATATGATGGCCTAAAAATTTGCCCGATGAAACACCAAATTGGCATTTGTCTTGGTTAAATTTCATGTTGTATGTTCGAAGTATCGAAAAGACTATGGTTAAATCTTGGATGTGGGTCTATTTTTGGAAGCTCTTGCATAACATGTCGTCGATGTAAACTTTGACCGACTTGCCAAACAAGGGTTTAAACATGGTTGTTACGAGGCGTTGGTTGGTGGCACCAACATTTTTAAGGCCGAAGGGCATGACATTAAAACAATAAAGGCCTTATTCAGTGATGAAAGAAGTTTTAAGTTGATCCTCAGGGAAGAGGGGTTCCTCATTATAACCCGAAGCTGTGTTCATCATTGACAGGTGCTTGTGTCCAGTAGTAGCATCTAGGATTACTAAAATGATCGGGAGGGGGAAGTTGTCTTTCGGTGTATGCTTATTGAGGTCTGTGAAGTCGACGCAAATTCTGGTCTTACCATTCTTTTTGGGAACTTCAATATTGTTTGATATCCAATCAGTATACTTGACCTCTCTGATAAATCCTGCGGCTGTGAGCTTGCCGACTTCGAGGTTTACAGCTTCTCAAATTTCTGAGGCCAATGTACGCTTCTTCTGCTTTACCGCTGTAGAGTGAGGGATGAGGTCGAGGCGGTATCATGCCAACCTGGGGTCGATACCTGGCATCTCCTAGAATATCCATGCAAAGACATCTTTGTTTGCTCGAAGGAAGTCTATAAGTTTGTGGCGCTCCGCCTCGTCTAGAAATGTTCCAATGAATGTACCTCGACCAAGATCGTCGAGTTCGATATAAACAGTGGGTTCGATGGGTGAGATGGCAGGTGTCGATGGTATGGAGACAGAAGGAGGCAGTGATTGCTATGGGAGGCTCACGAGCTTCTAGGTCTGATCGATCTACGAATGCTCACATGAATGGGCTAGGCGTTGAGACGAAGGGTCTGATGATAGGCCGAAGGTTTGGCATGCATGGCATGGAGCCAGTCGCGCCCAAGGATACCAAGGTATTCAAACTTCTTATCGATGACAAGAAAGCTGGTTTGAAGTGTGACAGGGCCGGTGGTGACTGGGAGGCTAATTCGACCAATGACAACTTTTGTGGCCCCATTATAATTTTTTAGTTCGACATTGGTAGCAGTGATGAGGTTTATTTTATTCATGGCTTGGGCGGTTTGCAGGAAGAGTATATCGGCTACACTTCTTGTATCGAAAAGCATGGTGTGGAAGACGAGGTGCTCGACCTTAATCATAATGACTAAAGGGTTGGAATGGGGAAAAGGAGCATGCGATCTATAACAGTTAATGAAAGAGATGCCTTTAGGTCAAGGACAAAGGCTTGATTCTTGCAAGACGGTGGGCAGCTTCTCCCGGTAAGTGAGTTTGCAACATTCTTGAACACGCTTGCGCCTGCTCTTGAAACGGCCACTCTCGATATTATTTACTCTAATAAAATGAAGTCGATAGATGTGGACCTCGGCAGGGTCGGCCGAAGGGGCGGGTTAAGATTTGAGGTACGACCCGTCGAGGTAGCTGGGAAGGTCGGCAACATACTGATGTTGACGACCGGCCTTGAGAATTATTTTGAAAGAGCGCTGCAAGGTAAAGAATTTATTGGTGTGGTGATAGTTACACTTGTGGTTAACGCAGCAAGGTTTGCCTGGTTTGACCTTGATGGGGAAAGGGATACGCGATATGGCAGTGAGTCTAGGTAGGACTAGCTTTGGCCGTTTAATGCAACCTTTTGCAGTGTTATCAGAATGAGGCCGTTTGCGGCTCTCCGTCTCTTATAAGATGGGAGCGATCAGGGGTATAGGAGTAGAGGGTGGGCCTTGCGGAGGTTTATTGGTGGTAGTGGTCGAAGGTTACCCTTGTTTATGTGATTCGCGGAGGCGTTCAAGGTTGATATATCCATTGACTTTTGATAACATCTCCTCGAGAGTTCGAGGTTTGTGGATGACCTGGTTACTCTTTGAAATGGCTGTTATCTAGCAAGGCGTTCGAGTACGCGAGTACGGCGTTAGCGCAGTCAAATTTTTTGACTTTGCGCGACTCATCGAGAAACCTCATAATGAAGGCCTCAAGTATTTCACTGCGAGATTTTCTAAAATTGATGAGGGCATCGAATCTGACCTCTCTATATTTGTTGAAGGCAAATTGGACGATGAAAAGATGGGATAGTTGCTCGAAACTTCGAATAGAGCCACTAGAAAGGTTATGGTACCATCTAAGAGGGCTATCTGTTAGGCTTGTAGAAAAAATGTTACACATAAGGTGGTCAGCTGTAGAGTAAAGGCTTAGGGCATTTTGGAATTTGAGGATGTGGGATTAGGGATCGGTGTTGAGGTATTTGTTGATATTTGGGGCTTGGAAATTAGGAGGGACCTCGATAACGAGGAGCTTTGGACAGAGGGGGTTATTCAACCGACTCCATGAGTTTGGAGTTGGGCTCGTACTGACGCGGATGATGGGTTGGATTTTGTAGTCGAAATCTTATTGTGCACAGTAGGCAAGATAAAGGGGGGATCGAGGGGTTCGAGGATGATAAGGCCGAGTGTTCGGTATGTATTCGGCGCTGCGATCCCCGTGACACTCTCGGGTAGGGCGGCGTTTGGGGGTGTCTGGAGGAGCGAAGCGTAGACTCATAGGAATCCTCTGTGGGATGGATGCCAAGATGGATGGAGCCTATGGGGGGAACGATAGGGGGAGCACCCTCAGTGCCGATATGGATCGGGGGTACTTCTAGATATGGTAGAGGCCCCAGTCGAGCGTGGGCAGATACGCGCGACAGAGCTGGTGACCGAGACGGTAGAGGAGGATCTAGAGGCTGTAGTCATTGCAGCTCTAAGAATGTGTTGCGCAAATCACCGATGACGCAGTTTTGTCTGTTGGCATTATCTTGACGGTGATGTCGTTCAGCTTCAAACTCTTTCTGGTGCTTTTCGCATTCCTGGTGCACTTGTGTTTGGTGTCGCTCCTCGGCTTGAGCGAATTGCTGGGAAATTAGGGTGAGCTGGGCGACCACTCCGTCGATGGAGTTTCCGGCATGGGTAGAAGTATAATGGATGCTGGGAACCATTGGGAATTATCTATAGGAGTTGGAAAAGGGAGAAAATACGGCAAGGGAAATTTGTAGGGTGGACAAGCACAGACGGTGCCAAATGTAGAGGCCTAACTTCGTGCAGAGGGGAAGTCGGCTCATACACCATGGGTTTATCTAATATCAAAGGATTCAAGCGTGTAAATTATAGTTCGAATAACCTATTAATTATATACTTGCTGGAAGGCCTAGAAGGGTTTCTCCATGACCTCTGATGATGATTTTTAAGAGATTATATATTACTATTGAGTAGTTAAAGGTAAACTGCAAGGGCTCAGGGGAGAGATTTTTGGACCCTTCCTTAATTTCCCTTCCCTCCTATTTATAGTACATAGGAAGGGCTGAGTCATCAAGGTAGGTCACATTACATGTGTACCCTCCGGGTATCGGGCGGGTATCCTGGAGTTGGTGTTGACGCCAGAAATGTCAGGTTTGGAACTGTGCTCTGACACTGTAGTTATTGTTGGTTTTGTCACTATAGTTGTTAGGACCAACAACAACGCCGTTCTTTTCTGGTGAGCTAGCTATCTGACACGTCTGCGAAGTGCTTCTGATGCGGATGTGGAGTCTATGCATCGTCTTCGAAGCCTTTGATGCTGATGTGGAGTTCGTCTTCGAGGTTTCTTCCGAAGTATCATCTTCGTGTATTCTTGGAAAGCTTATTTATGGATTGAATGAGCTTCGAGGTTTGCATGTAGGCTTCGATGTAGCTTTCGAGTATTCGACTGGGGTAGGAGGATGCGAGTAGGCTACTATAAAATCTGTAATCCAAAATTTTTAGTTAATAGAGGTCGATAGAAGGATAAATCTTGAAAAAATAAGCTCGACTTGAAAAATAACGTAACGTATAAGTTCGAGGGTAGGGATAAGTTCAAATAGTCTATTTCAAGATTTTTTGGGTTTCTGTTATGAGATAAAATGTCAAAATCACGCTTTGAGAGGAAAGTGTTGTATAAACACATAAATAAGGGTAGAATTAATTTTTTAGAATATGGAGAAGGGATTGTGATGGTGCGGACTCAATTTTGGAGTATTCGTCGTGCCGCTGAAGGGTGATTGACCGTAAAGATGTCTAAAGTGCGGGAGAAGATTTTTGGATTGTTTGGTTATGACACTGAGTTGCCAGTGGGGTAATATTCGCTCGAAAGACTGGATATAAGGGGTAGGGAACTAGTGTATGCTCGGTATTTCTATGAGGTATGCTTTCGTGAATTGGTGTGGGATCCTACAGATCGAGAAGAGATGGCTAAACTGATTACTAAGGTGGAGATCTAATTTGAAGATGGGACGATCAATGGATAAGATGATCGGAGGTGGTCACCCAGATCAACAAGGCTGTTTTAGATGTAATTATATTTAAAGTGTTATCCTAAATTAATATAAGTGTTGCTGAATTTAATAGAAAAGTTAGAATTCAACTTTATCCTCTATAGTTGCAAATGCCGTTGAGACTGTTTTTACAAAAAAATTTAATAAGTTTGAAAATTATGTTAGCCTTGAAAATGATGTCATTACTACTCTAAGTATAAGGAACAAGAACAAAAAAAATATAGAAGTTTCTAGTTTTGTTTTTTATGTAAAGCTGCTAAAATCTAATATCGTGGAGTATGAGTCATCATGAGTGTGGGAAAGTCAGATAAAGTTATGGAAACAGAAGATAAAAATATATTAAAATATGAGAGTAGAGGTAATTATGCAAAGACAATTTTATTGAAAATGTACAAGACGTCTGACATGGATAGTGGAAATGATGTCTCAGTTCTAAAACTTAGGACGGGTCATGCGAGGTGCAATAACTGCCAGCCGTTAGAGAGTGAAAGAATAAATGTGCTTCGTCTTCGTCATTCAAACGCTTTTCAACTTCTAAAAATTTGGAGAACAGAGAGAGAGAAGAGCAAAAAAATCATTGAGGCTTTGGTAAGGATTTATCTGAGGGCCATCAACAGTCGAAGAGAGTTGCAGGCACAGAATAACGTAGGTTGCTATACAACGGCATTGTGAGGAAGGACTTGGCGCTACTGTAGATTCTCATTCTGATACTGAAGGTCAGCAGAGACGTGTGTTGTACTATTTTTTTTTTGCAAATCGTAATCTGTTTTAAGCAAATCTTAAAAAATCTCTATTTATAGCAATCTATGATATATGACATATAGACAAAATATTTGAAAGATATGCTGCATATGAATGATCGATGTGTATAAAATAATTATAGATACTTGAACCTGTATGTAGGTCGAACGTGAGAGGTATATGGGTAGGATCAAAATTTGTATGTAAAATTGTAGTTGAGATAGATAGTTCACATATTAATGAGGTTTTGACTTTCGGTCGGGCGGTAGAGTCTGATAGTGAGGCTGAAGTAAGATTAGAGCAATTTCTAAGTTTTCCTGGTAAATTGGTAGCCTATCCCCCTGGTTCAGATGCATTTAAATAATTTTGTAAAGCCAAGGCTTTCGTAGGAGGGAAATGTGGTAACTGCATAGAATACGCTAGTAAGATGTTTATGGGGTGCACTGTAGCGACGGGGGAAGAGTTTTGTTATTTGCTGGCCAACTTTGAGGAGGAAAAAGGAGATAGGGGTAGAAATGAATCAATCTCGTTATCATATTTTGATGGGAGTGTTTGGAATGACCTTCCAGAGGGTTTCTTGAGTTACCTGTCTCAATTAGAGTACGGGTAGAGTCTTCCCCTTATCAATTTGGGAAAGGGGATTATGAATACGATTGGGGTATGTTCTGTTCAATTGAACAGGAACATGTGGGAGGTAATAATTGTTTGCGACCATCTGAATGAAAAATGGAAGAATGAGGGAAAAGTGAAGAGGATATCCCCTGATGACGTATTGTAGTTTTATGGGGTGAAGAATTATCAAGCCCATGGTGAGGCATATTTCTGTGCGTGTGCAACTCGGTGTCGCTTCTTCGATCTTAATTCAGCAGGTCGAGCCTGGAATGAAAATGTAATATGGGTGAAGGGTAATTGTCTTCAGAGAGATGATGAAGAGCCTTTGGATCTACTGTTTAGAACTGTAAAACAAAGTAAGTATAACAATGCATTGTGTATAATATTGATATCTATGAACTGATGATCTGTTATTGATAATAACAAATGATGTGCATGGCAGACCCGAAGTCCCTAGTGGAGAGGAAAGATTCATTGTTGGACGAAGTTGCGGAGGGAGATGTTGAGCTCGAGTTTGTGTTAAATGGACTTGGCCTTAGCATAAAGGTGAGGGTTGGGAGCAAGTCGAAAAAGGCTCAAAAATTATAATCGACCAGGCTGATTGATGGTGTTGATGATGGGAAGAAGAGAGAAACTGGTGGGGAAGGTCGAACCAATATGGCCAAGACCCCTAGAATAGATAGCTTGGCCCAGCCAGTGTCGATTACGTCGAGCAATCTAGCTCGAACGTTTCCCAAAAAACAAATGTTAAAGCGAGCGTCGGCCTCTGGTACCACTGGAAGTGGTGAGGTCGACGGAAATGAGAATAGGAGAAGGATCGAACCTTCAGGGAGGTCAGAGGAAAAGGTCGCTGAAGAGCGGCCTGCTGCTGAGAACGATCTGAAAGCAGTGGTGGAAAGGGCCAGACTGACAGCTCATCATGGAGAGGAGGATATGAGCAGGATGGTATTTCTTTATGCCTGATCATGTAAAAATTTATTGTGTTTCAAACTCACGCTGAGGTCGATTTGTTTTGTGTAGGTTTCTCGTTTGGTGAAGGGGATTTGGCTCGGAGCGGAAGAAGAAAAATCTGAGCTGATGAAGGTTAAGGTCGAGCTTGAAAAGAAGGTAGCTCGAGCGAAGGCTGAAGCTCTCAAGGAAGCAAAGAAGCTAGAGGCCCTGAATGCTTCTCATGCAGTGGTGATTGCTCATCTGCAAATGGAGGTGAGGGTGAATCTGGGGGAGGTGGAGGCAGAGCAGTAAAGACTGGGACGACACCTTATGTTGAAGGGATATTCAATGGAGGAGGTAGAGGCAGAGCGTGAAAGGCTGGGGCGCCACTTTATGTTAAAGGGATATTCTGAGGAGGAGGTAGATGCCATTAAGACAAACACCTATGTCGAGGAGGGTGATGATGAAGAAGTGGAAAAATTGACGGTGGGAGTTGTTGATGGGCTAGACGGTGTCTCCTGCCAGACGGTGCTAGAAAATCATGGGGATGCTGCTGAACTTCCAGAGGGTGAGAATAAAAAGGTAGGGTTGAGAAATGATTTATATGAGTATTTTACAGTGTCTTGTAAATCGTTGGACTTTGTGTGTATTGAATAGATTTTTGTAGGCTAAGTCCCCTTTTTTTGTAATCCTCTTATAGGCACTTAGAGAAATGAGTCTCAGAATAAAAGATCTGGAGACTGGGCTTGCTAGGGAAAAAGATATCTCCACAGCCTTGCTTTCTTCACAAGTGGAGCTGCAGGTTAAATAGGAATAGGTTTCCTGACTTGTATGCTATATTGACCTAAAGCTACCAAGTAAATTAGATAACGTAGAGCGTAGAGGTAGATCAAAACTTGCTATCATTTTTATGGAAATAACACTAACATAGTGCGTAGAAAAATTCAATGTATTTAGATAAAGTGGAATACCGTAAACATGTACCTTAGACTTTAAAATATATGTCATGGAGCACCTGTCTGAGATTTTACTTCAACCTCTAAGTCTAAAAGTATTTGCACACAATAGATGTTAGAAATCAGATATCTTTTTCGAAATGAGATATATATCATGTTGATGGGTGTTCTGAATCGAGATGTATATAATGTATATATTATTGTACAGGTCGAATTGGATTCAGTTCGCTCGCGCGAAGATATAGAGCTGCAATATAGCCAAGATTTTATGGAGAAGATTGATAGGGTGAGGGGGGCAAATGAGAATAGGGAAGATCAGCATGTAAAGGTTCATTTTAAATTTGTTGAGGCAACCCAGACTGCTGTTGAACTAACTCGCAAGGTCGAGGATAAAGATGCTAAAATTGAGGAGAGGATAAAAAAGCTTGCGGAGGTAAAAGAACACGCCACAAAGCTTCAAAGTCGGGTTGACACACTAATGGTTAAGGGTAAGCAAGCTAAAATGGCTCAATACCGTATTCAGGCGCTAGAAAGGTCGGAGGGACAATCTCAAGCTGATCTTCTGAATTGTAGAAGCGAACAAGAGCAACTAAAGCAGAAAATGAGTAAAAAAGATAACGAGCTGAAGGTAGCTCGAGAACATCTATTAGCCTCCGAAGCTGCAGTCGAAAACGTGCATATAGCCCTACTTGCCAAGGATTTGGAGTTTCGGAGGGGTGCAATGAAGGTGTGACGAGTTAAATACGAGGGTGGCACAATTGAAGACTGAATTGGCACAAGCCAATGCAAGTGTCAAGAATATTAAGGCTAGAAAGCGCTCGATGGAGAGTAGAAATGATGTTAAAGCTCCTTTAGTCCAAGGGGATGTAGTTAGTCTGTCAAGTCGAATTAGAGAGCTAGAAGGTGTCGTGGCTCGAATTCAAGGGCATATGCAGAAAGGGAATGCGAACTTAACGGAATGCCAGCACAAGTTGGATGCTGCTCTTGTCAGGGAGAAGATCTTTGAGGGGGAAATCAGGGTGAAGGAAATTCTGATGAAAAAGATAGATTACTCGTTAAAGGATACTTCTGCCAGGGAAGAATTGAATATAGAAATTACGAGACTTCGTACTCAGGTGGCAAACTTGGAGGTTGCTATTCAGGCTGAATTAAATAAATATGTCAAAAAATTGGAAGATAATATAACTTTTTATGATTTAGCAGACAGGGAAATGACACATAAGAAGAAACTGTACGCGACTTTGTAGTCACACCTTGAGAATGTGAGATGCAACTTTTTAAGGATCGTCGTAGCTCATGCATCACGAACAGACCTGTTAAAGGCGACTGTTGCATATTTTATAGAAGAAGCAAAAATACTTGAGTTGGAACGAGTTACCTCGTTTAAGAATTTGTCTGACAAGGGATGCATTTGTAGCGTGAACATAGATCGAGGGAACTGTATGGCCTTCATGGAAGCAAATTTAAGCCCTCGACCTGCTGATCTGATAGAGAGGGTTAGAGTCGCTATAACCCGTGAGCTGAATTCTAATCGACCATCTGCTGGAGGGTAAAGCATGGCTGACATCCCAACAGTAGAAAATTTATCCATTGTAATATGATCTGAAAATAAGTTGTATCTGTCACAACCATATTAAAATAGATAAAAGCTAGTATTATAACCTTTGCCTTATCTTATGTCTGGTGGGGTCTTTGATATAAAACAAGTTTTTACATTTGTTCTAATCGCAGAGGTGGGTTGAGTTAGTCAAACCAAGTGAATCTTGATTTAACTGCAGAAATGTTACAGACATATAGAAAGAGATGAAGGTCAGTATTACTTTTGCCTTATCTTATGTCTGGTAGAGTCTTTGATATGAAATAAGTTTCTACATTTGTTTCAATCACTGAGATTTAGTAGAGTTAGACAAACCAAGTGTTATCCTTGATTTTACTGTAGAAATGTTACAGACATATTGAAAGAGATGAAGGCTTGTATTACCTTTGCCTTAGCTTATGCCTGTTAGAGTCTTTGATATGAAATAAGTTTCTACATGTTTTTTAATCGCAGAGATTTAGTAAAGTTAGCCAAACTAAGTGTTATCCTTGATTTAATTGTAAAAATGTTGTAGACATATTGAAAGAGATGAATGCTAGTATTACCTTTGCCTTATCTTATGCCTATTAGAATCTTTGATATGAAACAAGTTTTTACATTTTTTTTAATAACAGAGATTTAGTAGACCCAACCAAACCAAGTCTCTACACCAAAATAGTGATTTTGCCAGAGTCTCTTTTGAAATTTACCACAGATTTCTACTGTGGTAATTTTAGCACTAAGTAAATCTGTAGCAAATTGTAGTTCACTCTGTGGCAATTTTTAATTTATTATTTTTTTATTATTTTATTGTCCCCTTTACTTTACTCACCATTTCTTCATTTAAGCTTCCCCTTCTTCAGATCATCCACATGGAGCTTTTTAGGGGAGATTGTTTGCTCCAGTGTGCTTGAGCTTAACCTAAATTACACCATCATTTGGAGATCTAGTGAAGTACTCTGATCAGATCAGTAGTTCATCTTGTTGACTAGATCTTGAGATCAAATACAATGGAATTACTCCATCTCCCACTAGAAATCACCACTGAGATCGTCATCAAATTACCTCTACATTCATTCCTCAATTGCAAGTGCGTTTGAAAAACTTTGTGCGCTAATGTAGACGAAATCAGGTTCTCTAAATTGCATCTTCTTAACTTCACAAATAAACCCACCACTACTACTTGTACTAGTTTCATAGTTTGGGTTAGACGCAAATCCAACGATTACTACTTTGTTAGTGGCATTGATGGAAGTCTTGTTGTAAAGCGATACGGGAGAATCGGTTTATCTATAAGGAATATGCGGTTATGGAGTATAAGTCATGGTATAATTTTTCTTCAACGTTCGAATTCGTGGTACCTAGGTAGTCTTACTATGGGTAAATATGCACAGGTGTTGGAACTTGATCCGAGTAAGACGGGATGTTATAGTTTTGAAATGGGGTTCAGTGTGTCTACTAAAGAGCTCAAGGTGGTACAAGTGTTTAGTTCATATCGAGGAGAAACAGCGCAGCAGCCAGAATCACATTTTGAAGTGTTTGTGGTAGGAGCTTGTAGGAGAAAGACGATGGGAATTATCTCTTACAAGGACCTGTATGGTCGTTTTGTATGTGTCAGTGGATCGCTTCATTCGGTGGCAAATGCCAACCGAAATGGTATTTATGATATAAATGCACCTATAATGCACATTTTGTCATTTGATTTGGATTATAAAAAATTTGGAGAGATAATAAGTCCTTTAATTGATGTGGTCTTGCCCGGTGTAGGCTCTTGGGATGATTTTTACCATGGAAATCCAGCCTTGAGCATTGAGTTTTTTGTTGCTCATCAAAGTCACATGACGTCTATTTTGATTGTATTTGAATCATTATCTGCCTTCGAGCATTATTAAGAGTGTTTTGGATCCGGAGCCTCAGAAGGCAAGCTTAATGACTATCTATCCGACTTACTCGTAGCTTCTTGGGGAAGTTTTTGTTCGGGAAGGTAATTTAAGTAGATTTCATGGGAAGGGATGGGAGCCTTTTAATGGGAAAGATGGGACAATGAAGTTGGGTGAGATTGATGTTGCGTTTCTCGCTTGTTATTCTCTAGGAATGTATGTTGCAAGCCATCTTGGGGATACACTGGACCTTAGTTTGTTCTTGACGACTGGAATGATTGGAAGTGAAATTTTTGTTGCACTTTATGGGATGGGTTACTTTGGGAATATCCACAACTTTTGGCTTTATCTTGTGATGCAAATGATCGCTGGGTTGCTTCAGACGATGGGTTGGCCTTCGGTTGTTGCTATAATTGGTAATTGGTTTGGAAAGAGGAAAAGGGGTTTGATTATGGGTGTTTGTAATGCTCATACCTCTATTGGGAATATTAGTGGGTCGTTCCTTGCTGCAAGTGTCTTACAATATAGGTGGGGTTGGTCGTTTATACTTCCTGGCACTTTGATCTTCTTTGGAGGCATAATGGTGTTGCTTATCCTGAGGATGTTGGGATTCCTTGCCCACATGGATTGGAGTTTGGACACACATACACCTGAGAATGGAAGTAAAGATGAAGAAGCTAATGTTATGCCACGAGTTAGGTCAATGAGTAGGAGTAATGCTGTAGGGCTCATGGAAGCTTGTATGATACCAGGAGTTATACCATTTGCGTTGTGCCTATTCTTTGCAAAGCTTGTAGCGTACACATTTCTGCATTGGTTGCCTTTATATCTGAGCCAGACAGCTATTGGTAGTGAGTACGTTTCCGTTAAGTCTGCTTGTAACCTTTCCACTCTTTTTGATGTGGGAGACATTGTTAGTAGAATTCTTGTGGGATACATATCTGATAAGCTTAGTGCTCGAGCCACTACCGCTGCCACCTTTATGAATGCCACTATTCCTATAATGCTCCTTTACAAGGTATACGAGAGAGTTTCAAAGTCTTTGAACATCCTACTCATGGTGGTTGCTGGGTTGTTTATGAATGGGCCCTACGCACTCATAACAATAGCGGTATCTGCTGATCTTGGCACCCATCACTCTCTGAAGGGAAATTCTCGTGCATTGGCAACAGTCTCTGCGATTATTGATGGCACAGGATCAACTGGAACAGCTCTTGGGCCTCTTCTTACTGGCTTTCTTTCGTCTAAGGGATGGGATGTTGTTTTTGTCATGCTTGTTATTGGAGTTTTTATCGCCGGACTTCTTTTGTCTGTTGAAATTATAGGGAAGTCTTCCAAACATAGACAACAGGGTGTTGCAAGTTTGGCATCTCAACCTCTTTTACAGGATCAAAGGTGATAGCATTTATTGAGAAAAATCACTAAGGGTCTTTCAATTTTAGAGCATGAAGAGGTAAATTGATGTGAGATATAATAAATATATTATTTAAAGCCTAACTCTAGTTTCTTAAAAAAAAATAAAAAATATTTAAAGTTTTATGAGAAAATTTTGATAGCTTTTGCTCTTGCTTGCTATTTGTGTGATTTGCCCTGTATTTTAAATTTTCTTGGATACGTATTCCGTAAAAAAATAAAAATAAAAAAATAAATAAATCACCATTAGTACTAAAATGGTTTTGCTTTAATTTATCTGAATTGAAAAATCAAAAGCAAAAATAGTACTAAAATGATAAAGTCATAGTTGTTTGAAACTTTACATTTTTCTACTGCCAAAAGGACTAGCTCATGACCAGATTTTGTAAGCAAAAAGAACCAGCTCAGTTATATGATGTGTTTCATGTGACATTTTTATTCCTATGTTTAATGTTGCAAGAGAGTCATCTTGGAGACTTTAGCAAGCAGCTCAAGACCAAGGTACATTCCAGTTGTTTAGAGTACCAGTATTCAAAAATTATGTGTTAGTTAATTTGTTTGTGTAATATTTCAGTTGGATACAGAAGGACTGGGTTCATTGCAACTTATTCCATTTCAGAAGCACTGGGGTTGACTTGAGTTTCTCAAAGGATGATCCATCCATCGCATGTGCCGCACTCATTGTTCTAGATAGCACCTCTCTCAAAGTTCTTTACCAAGATTTCAACATTGTTCATCTTCACATTCCATATATTCCCGGGTTCCTCACCTTCATAGAGGTAGGTATGCACTTCACTTCTTCCTTGCCTTCCTTTATATGTTTGCTGTTATGTTGTTGAGTTGAGTTAGTTTCATTCCGGCTCCAATTCTCATAGAGTTGTTGTAGATAATGAATGTAGCACTGCTGCCCGTCACTTACACTACGCCAAAATAGTAAAATTACCACAAGCATGATAATTTTAATGGTCCCAGCTATCTTTTGTAAGCACCCTAATGCTAGATATGTATATTTGGCGACCTAAACTATGTATAGTAGTTATCTTAAAATGTGAAGGCAACTCCAATTGGCTAGCTAAATGTTAACTAAACCAGCAATTTATAGGCTAACAATGTTAACCTCTTTGGTTAGATTCCGACAGTTAGCAAGTTTCATTTAAGAGATCAAACTTAGATCCCCTTTAAAAGGGTGTTAGGTTTTCATTTGTATAATACATCTTTGGAACTTCTTTTTTATTGCTTGATCAAAATAATTATACAACATCACCAATATATTAGGTTTGATCCTAAAGCTTAATGAAACTTGGTCGGGCTTATCAACCAGATGTAATCAAATAATTTGTTGTTAATTTTGCCCTTCATAATTTTTAACATATTTGTAATGGGGTCAACTCAAAGTGTTCACTATGTTACGCTACATGGATGTCATTAAATTGCTTGATTTAGGGGAATGTATGTATAGAGCTAAGGGCCCAAATCTAGGTGTTCAGATATAGATCTAGTAGCCTAATGTTCTTTGTTACTTTGCCTTTCAAGAATTCAGGTTTATTCATAGACATTTTAGTCTTGTGTGACACTGGACATATATCAATTTCAGTTGATATCACACCTACTTGACTAGTAAGTTTGTACTTATAACTTCTTTTACTTGCATGTGCATGCATTAAGTTCATTTCTTACTTTATATTCCAATGTTCGAATGTGGCTTAAGATATATGCATATTTGCTAGATGTTGACACATGTTAACTAGAAGGGTTTAAAATTTATGATTGATTTGGTATTTTGCTTTCTTTGTAGGGTGCTTCCTACCCTTGGATCCAGATCTTGTAAATTTGATCTATGGACTTATGAACCCTCTATTTTTTCTTCTTTTTCTCTTATACATATGTTCTTCTAGCATTTGGAACAATTGTATTTGGATCTTTTAATGTTTATAGAATGAGGAATTTATTTTGAATATCTATTTTTTGTCCATGTATCATTAATATGTATGAAATGTATTGTTGGGGGATTGGGAGTGCTTTGCAAGAATAGGAGTGCAGTATTGCAGTATTTTTAGTTTTTTTTTAAATAAAATAAAAATTACCATAAACTTTATCCGTGGCAAAATAGCTATCATCTGCGGTATTTACAATAATTAACCACAAAAAAACTCTATGGCAAAAAAACTGCCATAGATTTACTCTGTATCAATATAAATTAGATAACCACAGTAAAACTCCGTGGCAAAAAATTACCACGGATTTACTCCGTATCAATATAAATTAGATAACCACAGATAAACTCCGTGGTAAAAATATTGCCATGCACCTTTTACTACAAACCTCTACTGCAGACTTTATCCATGGCAAAACGACTATTACCATAGATAAGGAACGTAGCAATTTAGTAAAATTGGTGTAGTGAGTGTTATCATTTATTTAACTGATATAAGATCGATTGAAAGCTAGTATTATCTATGCTTTAATCTACATAATGTGGTTGAATCTACGTAAGTAGAGAAATGTTGTAAGAAACTTGGAAGTTTCATTGATCAGATCAGAATTTATATTGGATAGAGATGAAAAATCTCACTTTTGGAATTGAGAAAGCAAAAAATTAAAAGTGAGAAACGGAAATGGGGTAGTAAGACGCTTAATGATAGTACCGTTTCAGCCGCCCAATATTCCAAGGATTTGTAATGGGCAATCCCTTTTTTGTCATGAGATAATATGAACCCAGACCTGAGAGACCTGTGATAATAAATAGACTCTTCCAATTGTCAGCTAATTTTCCAGCGTGAGGCTCTTTGCGATGTTGAGGAATCTCTCTGAGGACGAGATCATCGATTTGGAGGTAAGGTTTTTAACTCGGTTATTGTACGACCTGGCTAGCATATGATGATATCGACCTAGGTTAGCGATGACACGTTCCCTGGTCTCATCATATTAAAGTTGCAAGCCAATTTGAACTCATTTTTCTCGCCAGTCAGCTCGTGATCTTGAACTGGATAATGGAATTTAGAAAAAATGATGGCCTCAGTACCATAGGCAAGGAGGAATGGGGTGCATTCTGCTGACTGTCTGGGAGTGTTACGATATGCCCATAGGACATGAGGCAGTTCTCGAACCTAATTCCCTTTTTTCTGTGAGTGAAGCCATTTTTTGAGTCCATCCGCGATGGTTTTGTTGGTGATTTCGGCTTAACTATTGCCTTGAGGATAGTAAGGATTAGATGGTGAGTGGATGATATTGTATTGGTTGAGGAAGGTTATGATTTTTTCACCCATAAATTAGGGCCCGTTATTAATACGAATTAGGTGGGGGTACCGAAACAGAGTGATGATGTGTTCCTAGATAAAATAGATGACCTCTTCTTCTCTGGTTCAGCATAGTAAAACTACTTTTACCCATTTCAAAAAATAATCGGTAACTACGAGTAGGTGACGGCGGTTACCTGGAGAGTTATGGAATTCACCAACGAGATCAAGTGTCCATCTTTTAAATGGCCGGAATACCTTGCTTGCTTACAGTTCGAACACAGGGGCGCGTATCATATATCCATACCTTTGGCAGGTGTTACATCTTCGTGAGTACTAATCTGCTTGATTGTGGATGTTGGGCAAGAATACTCCTTGTGTAATAGTTTTTTTTGTTAGTGATCAACCTGTGGCATGGGAGCCACAAGTTCCTTCATGTAATTCGCGGAACATTTTATGTGCTTTTGGTTTGGAGAGGCACTTGAGGTAAGGCCCCCTGATAGAATGGCGGTATAGCACGCCATTTTAATTAGTATAGCGCTTCGAGTTGTTGATAAGCTATCGGCGCTCTTATGGATATGCTGGGAGTGGTTTGCTATAACTGTTGTTAACACCGAGGTAGGCTAAGAAAGGTTTTTGCCAATCGCCATCTCCCCCTTTATCGCCCCCAGTGTTGATCGTGCATACACAAATTTGATCAATGCTGGGGGTTGAAATGATTTTAATCTGGAGATATCGAGCTTCTGTACCCAAGACCCCGGCTAGATATGCCAAAGAATTGGCGTGTCTATTTTTACCTCGAGGAAGATAATCGAGAGTCGCTTTCGCAAACTTGCTCATCCTATCTGCAATGAGGGCTGTATATTCGATCATCTTTCCATTCTTCTTGTATTGCTCAGAGTAATGGTGGACGATGAGTAGTGAATCTAAGTAGACAAAGAGTTTAGGGACATCGAGCTCAAGAGCGAGGTTGAGTCCATAAATGAGAGTTTCATACTCAGTGATATTATTAGAGGCCTCAAAATCCAAGCGGATTGATTTCTCAATTCTGTCATTGGAAGGGGTAATCAAAACAATACCGATCCCTGACTCTGCGGGTCCTACTGATCCATCTGGGAAAAGTTTCCACCCCTTCACTATTATCCATTCAGCTCGCTCGTAAAATGGTATAGGGATGGATATTCGATAGTTTCTTCTGTAAGGCCAGGGTCATGCTCCTCCCACTTGGGATACTCTACTAGAAAATCTGTGAGGAAATCGGCAACGGCCAGACCCTTTTTAGAATGATATTGTTCAAACTTTATATCATGTTCTCCAAAACTGACTGACCACTGTTGTACTCTCCTTGATTTTTCTTTCTTGGATTGAACTTCCCAAAGTGGGTAGTTCATCATGACTTTGACTGAATGAGCTTGGAAGTAGTGTTTGAGTTTCTGTGAAGTGTAATCAAGAGTGATATGAAGTTTCTCAATTTTAGAGCACCTTATTTCTGTTGGAGTGAGGTTTTGTTGATAAAGTAGACTGGTTTCTCAATTTTCCCTTCAAATCAAATGAGAACCGAGCTGAGGGAAGTATCTGTGTCTGCTAGGTTGATAATCAGTTCCTCATCATTTTCTAGGGTGCTCATTATGGGAGACCTCCCCAAATAGGCTTTGAGGTCCTCAAAAGCTGTTTCACATTCTGGTATCCTAGTGACCTTTGCATTTGGATGAAATTTTCCTCATTTGGTACAACCGTGGAGTAATAGGAATAGCCAACGATAGCAGTCTGAAGATTTAAAAGCGAAATGGTTGATAGCAGCAATCTTGTTGGCAAGTTTTTGAACGTATTTTTTTGTTTTTGGAGTAGGCATGTTGAGGAGACCCTAAATCTGATCTGGATCCGCTCAATCCCCTTCTTGCTAATGAGGTAGCCTAGAAATTGGCCTGAATATACCCTGAATTGACACTTATCTGGGTTGAGACGCATTCTAAAAGATGGAAGGATGTTGAATATAGTGTTAAGATCTAAGATGTGGTTGGCTGACTGTATGTTCTTGCACAAGAGATCGTCGATGTAGACTTCAACTACTTTCCCTAGATGTGCTTTGAACATAGTGGTCATCAACCGCTGATATCTGGCACCCGTATTTTTTAGTTTGAAGGGTATGACTTTATAGCAATAAAGACCTCTTTCAATGATGGAAGTAGTCTTTTCTTGATCTTCTTCCAAAAGTGGAATTTGATTGTACCCTGAAGCAGTGTCCATCATAGATAGGAGGTCATGGCCTGGTATAGAATCGAGGATCTAATGAATATTAGGAAGAGTGAAACTGTCCTTTGGAGTATGTTGTTCAGATCAATTAAATCTACGCAAACTCAGACTTTCCCGTTCTTCTTTGGGATAACGACAGTTTTGGATATCTAGTCTGGATATTTGGCTTATCGAATGAATCTTACGTTAATCAATTTCTCGATCTCGGTGTTATCTTCATCTCGAAGATGAGGTGACAGTTGTCACTATTTTTGTTTGACCGCCGTGGTATTGATGTTGATAGCTAATTTGTGACATGCCTTGGTCAGATTGACCCTACGCATTTCTTCAAAAGACCACGTAAAAACGTTTCAATTTAATTGCAAGAACTGAATGAGAGTATCCTTTTCGTACTAAACTAGCTCAGTACCAATGAAAGTACCTCTGCTAGGTCCATTAATGTTGATATATTCTATGGGCTCCTCCGTGGAACGTTGATCGTTGAGGTGATCATCTTCCTATAATTGTTATGCAGCAAATCTATCAGAAGTATCTTGGATAGCAGAGACGGTATTATCACAAGCTCGAGAGAGCTTCTAACTACCTTTGATCTCATAAATACCGTTGTCGTATTTGAACCGGAGTGCTTGATGACAGGTGGAAGCGATTGCTTCCATGTTGTGAATCCAGCAGCGGCCCATAATCCCGAGATAACGAGATTTGGCCTTGATGACATAGAAAACGATGTCGATGGTGGCTGGTCTTGTGGTAATAGGTAAGATGATCTTGCCCACTCTTTTTTCTCTGGACCCATTGAGCCTACTGATATCAGTATCGCTAACTTTGTCGGCCAAGCCCATTTAGTCGATAGTGCTCTGGAAAAAAATCTCAATACCGCCTCCAGTATCGATCATTATCGTGTGCATGAAAAACTTCTTCATTTTAAGTATTATTACTAATACATCATAATGTAGACATTTGACATGTCTAGTATCACAATCTTTGAAGGAAATCCCTAGCCGGTAATTGCTCGACTCAGTAGGAAGCCTGGCTTCTTTATCCTGCAGTGTGAGATCGCAGCATTCCGATAGTCTCCTGCGTTTTGATCTGTTGGAATTGGTAATCTAATTGATTTCGATCATATTGTTGTAGTGCATATGGTAAAGATGCTTCTCCTCAGCTTGATCATTGACCTGAATAACTTCAAGCTACTTCTTATAACTGCCATCTTTGCATGATTTCAGGTCGATAATATATTCCAGCATCCGTCCCTCTTTAAAAATGTATTTGTGCAATCTCAGTAAAGTATAGCAATTGTCAGTAGAATAATGGTTTACCTTATAATATAGATAATACGGTCGACTATCGATTGGTTCCAGTGGTTGAGAGATGCGATAGAGTGCATCCTTTAAAAGTAGGAGAAAAATTATGGAGATTTGGACGTTCATCTTTTAGAGGATGGGTTTGTTTGGCGCTGCCTTTCCGAGGGTAGCCAGTCTTGCCCTTGGTGCACTTCTGATCTCCCTGTTCCTCCTTTTGTTACTCAGACATCATCCTCTCCAGGTCGATATAATTGTTGACCTTGGTGATCATCACTTCCAAGGTCGCAGGTTTGTTGAGGAAGAGGTGTTCTTTGGCCTTGCAGTCGAGCCAGAGCGTATTGGTGAAAGTAGTAACGGTTGTTTTTTGATCGAGGTTATCCACATTTCACGTGAGCTCTAAAAATTTCTCCGAGAAATCCTCGAGCTTCTCTCCTTACGACTGCTTAAGACTGATAAGTAAATATAAATTCTCCTCTTTGTCCCTGTTGTGAGCATATGTCTTGATGAACTTTTTTTGCAGCTAATCGAATGTATATATGGAGTCCTCAGGGAGAGAGTGGAACCATCAGAGTGGTTCTACCTATAGACTTGTAGCAAACATACGATAGAAGATAAGGCTGAGATTGGAGTATAACCCTAATGAATCACGGTACTGCTGAATGTGCTCCTTCGGGTCAGTACCTTTGTATTTATAAATTTTTGGCGTATGGAAACCTTTTGGTATCTCTATATCAAATTGTTCTTTGGCAATCAGACTTCCTTATAACTTTGTGACATCACTGGTAGTACCCAGAACTTGTGCTTCGATCAACTCCTGAATTTGTTAGTCCATATGCTCTTTCGTGACGTAATGATGTACTGAGTGAATCGTTGGGCAAATAAGTTGTGGGTGATGAGTGCCTGTACCTTCACTCAGGCAATCTCGTGCTAGAACTTGGTGTTGAGGTCGCTGTTCTTCCCCTTGACAGGCGGAAATTCAATGACCTCGACTAACTCTGGATTGAACTTCACCCCCCAAATGTATGGAGGGTTGCGGTTCATGCTGAAGATTCCTGGAAATAGCTTTACTGGAAACTCCTCGAGGTTTAAATCTCTCCCTTGCAGAAACACGGGAGGTAGGCAACTGATTGTGACCTCTGGCTGGAGGAGCCTGCTGAGTATTTTGCAGAGCCTCTAGGGCATTCTGCATTGTTGTTATTTGGTCTTCATGGCATTTGAGCACTGTCAAACGAGCTTATCGTTCTGTGTCTCGCTCTTTCGTGCGAAGCTCCCAATCCTTTGTTAACTAAAGTTCGAGCTCGACGCGTTTCTTTATTTTGGCGTTGAGATTTTCTTGTAACTCTGCAACTTACCCTAACTCTTATGAAACATCAAAATAGATCCCTGTAGTTGGTCGTCTGGAAGTAACCATGATTGAAAGTTATAGTGAACGAATACCTTAGGATATCGTGGAAATGCAATCCTTCCCACATACGATGCCAAATGTAATGGCCAAATTCTATAAGCTTGAAATGGCCTAGAATTCTCTATCACACCAATGAACCTGCAATAATATTTTAATGGAAAGAAAGAAATAACACAGGTAATTTTTATGTGAAAAACCTCTGAATAGGTAAAAAACAACGACCTTGAGAGGAGGATTTTTATAAAAGTATCTTTATTTCTTGAGATGGATATCTTATTACAAGTGATCTTTAGATATAGAAATCTTGAACCTTGTAATTAAGAAGTTTGACTGTTGCTGAGAATAAAAAGTTAGTAATTTCTTGATGATCTCTTGTATAATTTTTATGGTCCTTGTATCTTCTGGAACTTTTCCTTTATATAGGCCTTCTCCGTAGCACTTCATCGTACTGGAGTACATTTTCCGAACAATGTGGTTAGTGGAGGTTGACTGATTAACTAACAAGTTTCTGAGAGACAGGTGTCTTTGACTGTATAAAGCTTTTCAGTTTGAGTTCGACCCACGCTCTCAAATAGTTCGGGGGGTAGTTTGGAATGTTGAATGCGGAAGTTATGTTAAAAATGCATGAGTCTGAGATGAAGATGATTCGAACAGACGATAGCTCGACTTTAGGTGAGATCGAGGGATATGCCCCTACAAAGAGTGCATAAATTATATTCCTTATCTTTATTATGAGCATACGCCTTGGCGAAGATCTTCAGTAGTTAGTCAAACGTGAGGATTTAATCTTCAGGTAGAGAATAGAACCATCAGAGCGATTCTTCTTATAGGTTTCTAGCAAAAAGTCGACACAAAATGTGGTTTAAATTTGAATATAACCCCAATGAATCTCATAAATGTTGGATGTGTTCTTTAGGATCAGTGCCTTTGTATTTGCGCCTCTTCAGAGTATAAAAATCTACCGGTACTTCCATATCAAATAATTCTTTGGCGATTGGGCTACTTTGCAATTTGGTCAAATCTTCCTTATTATCGAGAGTTTAACCTTTTATTAATTCCTTGATTCACTGATCCATGTGTTCCTATGTGACGTACTGACATGGTGCTAGAACGGCTTGGCATGCAGGTTAAAGGTTATGAGATCTGCTTCCCTCACTCAAGCATTCATAAACTGGTACCCTAGATGGATGTCGTGGCTCCTCATCATAACGTTTGAAGGGCCTGCGTCTTTTGCTAATGGCTGACTGATCTTCCCATCACAGATGAATTAAAGCTTTTGGCTCATGTAGATTGTTGCTTTGCTATCTAGAAGCTCCTTTACTAGTTGTTCCTCGAGGTCCCAATCTATCTCATGCTAAAACTCTAGAGTAGGCATGTATATGATCACGTTCCTTGGGAGGTCAAACCTGTCGATTATCTTGTAGTGCTTGCAAGGCAGTCTGTATCGTTGCCATCTATTCTTTATGTCTTTTGAACTCTGTTTATCAAGCTCTACATTTATCTTCAAGTTTCTATTCGCGAAGCTCTCGATCATGTAATAACTGATGTTCAAGCTCAGTCCGCTTCTTTGTTTCGGCGTTGTGGTTCACCTTTAATTTCATGAGCTGATCAGGTTCGATTGAGATTTTATGTTGAATTCCTGTGGCTGGTCACTTAGAAGTTACCATGATTGAAAATTTATCGTTGAGTAACTGTCTGCCTTAAGATTTTGTGGAAATATCTTCTTTCCTATAGACAACGCCAAATGTAAGGGCCTAAGTTTGTAATAGCCTGAATAAGTTCTTACACTGAATGTACCTGCGACATAATTAGTATAACCAATAATATAAGATGACACAGGTTATTATCGCGAAAATCTTTGAATAGGTGAAAATCGCGACCTCAGCTTGAGAATTTAATAACAGTAACTTTATTGCTTGAGACTAATATTTTGATTTACAAGTTATGATCTCTTGAGCTAGATAAACTTTTGTTGGTCCTTTTTTCTTCTTTATGTTCTATTCCTTTTATAAACCTTACTCTTAGTTCATTTACATGTATCAACACATTCTCCTGAATTGGGGGAAGAGTAGTGGTTCTCTGTAACTGTAAGTCCGTGGGAGATAGGTGTCCTTAACTTTTTATTATTTATTTGGAGTGCTCGAGCCCGATACTTTTTCAGTTCGTAGTCAAGGTGTCATTGTTGATAATGTATGTTACGTGTATGTTGTATGAGTCTGGCATGGTATTAGCTCGATGATATCCCAGCTCAAGGGATAAGTCCCTACAGTACCTCTCCTAATATAGCAAGTACTTCCACCAAGAAGGAGTAACCAGATCTTGAGCTTCTTTCCTAGCTTTATCAATTACAACATTCACCTTCTTAGATGTTTTTGCTCTACTTTTGTCAGAAGGAGCAGGATTATTATGCCTCTTCTCAGCTGTATCCTTATAAGTATTATTACTAGTAATGTCAACATTGCTGTCACTCTTTGATGAACAATCAAAATTTAAAGGTGTGGTACGTTGTTTCTTTGACTATCTGCTTCTCTTTCACTACTCTGAACCTTATCATATTCAGTTCTCTTCCTTGCGGCATTCCTAAACTCCCCATTCTCTGTTGAGACCTTACCGTAACTTATATTGATATTATATGTATCATTTGTACCATTACCCTCTTTCTCAATATGGTGTTCCTCATTTAGCTTGTTAAAGGGGATTTTCAGCTTCAATACCCTTAGTAACGATCTTCTGTGTGCTAAATTTCTTAATAACATGTCTAGGTACCTTCAATACCCTTAGTAGCGATCCCTTCACTAGTCGTTAGACCATTCTCACAACCATAGTCAACACTACTTTAGAAATGGCTTTGGTACTCTCTACATGCTTTTAGTAAGGGAATTTGTTGTTGCTATGGCTAAAGACATGGCAAAAATCACATTTAGCTGGAACCCAACTATATTCAGCTACCACATCAATTTTAGCACAAACCCTAGCATAGTTCACCCATGATCTCTCTTTTGTTGCTTTGTCTAGTCTTAAAGGAATCTTTACCATACTGGCAATCAAACCAATTACATCTAGGTTCCACATATATGTAGGAATCTTCCTTAGCACCAACCATTTAAGAACTGTATTGTGGATAGCTGCATTACTCTCAATATCCGAACTTCAAGGCCTAATGATAAACATTATGTTGGTCAAATGAACAGACCCCACTTCCAGATCTTTATTACTATTCTTTTTATTAGAAAATTTAAAGAAGAATAGGTTATTAAACTGAAGCTTCATCTCAAAATCTCCTTTAGGGCTCCAAAGCCTAGTCAAGAAGTCCTTAACAAGCATAAAATCCAATCTCCTCCCAATAAAGTTGCATGCAATATATTGCTCACATTCACACTATGCTCAAAATTCTTAGTGTCAACTTTAACTTTGAGCTTGCCATCAACCTCAACTAGAGTGGTATATTCAAGTTTAGTGTTGCCCTAAATTCTTGGTACTGCACCAAGTGTAGTGGCTTATTTCACATCGCGAGCTCATGCCTCATCTTCGAACTACATACGAACTTTCGACCTCAAAAATTGGGCACGTGGCACAATAAAAAATAGGGCAGCAACATAAGGAAATATATACAGCATGAGTTTCTCAGCCAACACCACTCACCCCTGGCGACACTCATGCTATTGGCCGTGAGCCATCTTGTAAATAACTTATTTTGTATCTCAGACTCAAGCTTCGTCCTCCATCTCATCAGCATACAGGAAGTACAACTAAAGACATGACCAACTCTCCTCAGTTCGAGATATTACTTTCGACCTCTACACAAGCAGTTTAATCTATGCAAAGCGTACAGTCAGCAATAGAGCCATTGTATAACAGCAAAGATGAAAACGTTGCATAATCTGGTTAAAGAATATTTCACACTCACTTTGAAACTTCCATCATTAAGGGACTTTATGGTCATTAAACGGTCATATTGGAGGACCTATAAAGAAACCTGGAGAGCTGCAGATAAAAGAGGGAACATTCGATACGAAAAAGTTCTTACTCCATAATCTTATATTCTCAGAATTCTCATTATAATAGATTAGCAAATCTCAATAAGATCACCATCACTTTCTCAAAATCCTCAAGAGGGGTTGTGGTTTTTATCCTATTAAGAGGTTTTCTATGTTAAACCATTTTATTATTTGTTATCTATTGTGCTTGAATGTTCTGAGTATATCTGGTATAAAGGCTAAGTTCAAATCCCGGAATTAGGCTATTATATATGCCACCGTCTGTGGGAACCAAAGTTCTCAAACCCATTTTCTCTCAGAATGTCGCCTCCAGGTCAAAGCACGCCGATCCACCAGGTAGAAGAAAATACAGCTTTATTAGACCTGAGGGCCACTTTGAATTCAGAAATAGAAAGATGTGCGGCCCTGGAACAATAGCTCGTGAGTGTACAAGATGCGTTAAAGGTTTTGTAAGGTCAGTAGGTCACCGCCCAGAAGAACAAAGTCATACAACCTGACGGTTCGTGAAACTCTATTCATGACAGAATAGAACCTCCTCCGAAAGGCGTTCAGGCAGGAGGTGCACTTCGATCTAGCCATTAACAATAGATCATAGAGCTTATCCTGATCCAGGAGATCCAATAAGAAGTAGATGGCGGCCTGGCGCGCGTCTGACAGACTGATAATCTTCCTCAAAGAGTTTGAGTCCCGGCAAAGGAACGTCTAAATGAATGGAGTGGTGACCGTAATCCTGGAAAAGGATACATCACACGAGCAACCACTGCAGCTCAACAATATGTCACTCAAGAACATATTGAAAATCAAATCAAAGAATTGCTCGAAGCCCATACGCCGACTAAAGGGAACCACAACAGATTGCAGAAGAGCCCGATCACTTAGGAGCTATTAGATGCTGAGGTCCCCACTGGGTTTCATACTCCAATGATCTGAAAGTACAAAGTAACTGATCCAGTAGAACACGTTCAAGAGTTTTAGGATGCTCCAGGCCTTCATTCCACGTCCAACCACATTCTATGCTGGCTCATTCCTACCAGCTTATCATGCAAACCCTTATGGTGGTTTCACACACTGCCTGAAGGGTCTATCACAATTTTTAACCAGTTACGCAAACTCTTCATCAAGAATTACTCGCACAACAGAGATAAAAAGGAGAACCTCTATTCTCTTTTCAGCCTTAAGCAGATGCCAAGAAAGAAGCACGAGACGTTTACTAAAAAGTTCTTGGAGTTAGCTTGAAAAGTTGATCGACTCAACCAGAAGATCACTATTTCCACTTTCACAAATGCTTTACTCATCGATGGCCAGGCGAAGGACTACTCATCCTCAATAAATCAACAATATTGGAAGACATGATTGAAAAGGTCAACGAATACATCGACCAGGAACGAATGGTGTCTGACAGGCAGAAACCTCAGAAGTCAACACTGATAGATTGAGATCAATCGACCCATTCCAATTTTAATCGGACAACAGATCAAGGAGGAGATAGGAAATGAACCAAACCCAACGACGTGCGACCTTGAAAGGGGAGTAACATGCCGAAACCTTATCTTCCAGAGATGAATGTGACCATAGCCAGCATCTATCCTATATTACAGAAAGATAGATTCTTCCACAATTCACAGTACCTTCAACCATTCGAGAGCAAACCATACTACATCCGCCATAAGGTCCAACATCATGAGATAGAGCAATGTTTCGCCCTACAACGGTTGTTAGAATAAATCTTTGCAGAGGGACGAATGCACAAATACATAGTGGACGTGGAGAGTTATAAGAATGAGAGTTACAGAAACCCCACAAAAGTTGTACAACTTGAGGAACCAGCAGCTAAAAAGCATTTGTGCCATATCTCACTCTGCCATTTCGTAGAGACTCAGATCGTCAAAGAGTCGAATAGGAGAAAATAAAGACGTGTCAGCCAATGCCATGACTTATCCATGTAAGATAAAGAAACTCGTTTAATTTTAGTATCCAGCTCTTAGTGAACTGGGATTTCTTTCGATGATTGCGACGTTTGGCATGTCAACTATCCTCACCATGATGTTTTGGTGGTTATGTTGAAAATATGAAATATGGTGCTTCATATGATGATGATAGTCACCGGTAGCACTCTCGAACTCCTTTTTCAAAGCACGGTCGATCAGATGGGCCTGGCCGATAAGGTTCAACCCAACGACATTAATATCTGTAATTTCAATGGAACTAAGGGGGAACGTGTAGGAAAAATTCTATTTCCTATTGCCGTAGGACCAGTAGCACTCAACGTTGTCTTCTACATTATCAATACAAAATCTTGTTATCTTGGGATAATATGTCGTTGCTGGTTACATAATATGCGCGTTATTTCGTCAACCTATCACTAGGCATTACGTTTTGATTGGGAAGGAAACATTTACGAGAACAAAGGAAGTCAGATATTAGCACGAGCATGCAAAATTTTTGTCTTTATTGGACCAGAACCTTCTGAACATCAACTCGCATAACAATTACAGAAGACGACAAGAAATATTATAAAGAACTATAGCAGGGCAACATCTGCCTAACTTGGAAGCCACAAAACACGTTAAAATCAGTGGACCCAAGCGTGGGACAAATATTAGAACTAATCCGCCTACAACAGGGCATGATACTCTCATGTAGTTCCCCAAGGAAAGCAATGATGTCTACATTTGGACGTTTCATGAGATGCCGGGTATTGATCCGAATCTGGTCTGTCACAAACTCAACTTGAAGGATAAAATCGAAGCTGTTAAACAAATACAGAGGACTTTAGCACCAAGACTTCGAGATGAAGTCAACAAAGAAATCAAAAAACTCATCAAAGTTGGCTTTATCCGAAAGGCCAATTATCCAGAATGGATATCAAATATTATAACAGTACCAAAGAAGAACAGAAAGATCAGGGTGTGCATGGATTTCACAGACTTGAATTAACATATTCCAAAGGATAGTTTTCCACTCCCTATCATCAATAACCTGCCCTATTCCACTTCAGGATACGAACTCCTGTCTATGATGAATGTCGCATCAGGATACAACCAAATACCTATGCTACCCTCACGATCAAGAGAAGACAACTTTTATTATAGAACGTGGCCTATACTGCTACAAGGTCATGCCATTCGGTCTCAAGAATGCTGGAGCTACTTATCAGCGATTGAGACCTAGATGTTCAAAGATTACCTTAGAAAAACAATGGAGGTCTATATAGAAGATATGTTGCATAAAAGTCTTAAGAAGGAAAACCATATTGTAGATTTGCACACGGCTTTTGATATTCTCCGTCTCTACAAGATGAGACTCAACCCTGACAAATGTTAGTTCGGAGTCTAGTCATGGAAATTCTTGGGTCACTTAATCTGTAAGCGCAGTATTAAAGCTGATCCAGATCGTATTTGAGCAGTACTATCTATGCCTTCTCTAAAAATGAAGAAAGACATCTAGAAGTTAGCAGGCAAGATTGCTATAATAAACCGTTTTGTTTTAAAATCTTTCGATCGCTATCGATGGCTGTTCAACTTATTGCATGAGGGGACAACAAAACAGAAGCCTAAGAAGGACCCTGAGATCGAATGGGGAACAGAGTGCAAAACAGCATTTTAGCAACTTAAACTTTACTTGGGTTCATCGCCAGTGATGAGTACATCACGTGAAGGGGAAGAACTCACCATTTATCTTACAGTTAGTGAAGAATCATTAAGTTCTGTTATAATTCGACTTGAAGAAAAGACCGAGAAGCCTGTCTACTTCATCAGTAAAACCCTCACTCCAGTAGAATCCCGATATAGCAAGGTCGAGAAACTACTTTTATCTCTTGTTTACAACTTGCAAAAATTAAGACAGTACTTTCAAGCCTATTGAGTACGAGTAGTGACCAACTACCCTCTGCGTAAAATCTTATCTAAACGAGAAAAATCAAGACGAATCTAGCAATGGTCGGTCACTCTCGGCGAGCATGGCATCCGCTTTAAACCTAGACATTCTGAAAAGGGTCAGGCCATAACAGATTTCCTTACCGACTTCCCTGTGGAAGATCCTGATTGGGAAGAAGACAGTACATAAATTTATGAAAAACATCCCGAATAAAGGGCAGACTGGATAACTCAAAATGGATGGCATCTCTTGATTGATCACTAGGCCTAAAACTATAAATAATGACACTTTTGGAGGTTGATTTACAACTTGGTTGCTCTGTTGTAACAATATGACTTCCATTAACAATCATTATTTTATAACCACCATCGTTTCTTACTTTTCCTTTCATATTTTCGACTAAAAAATATTGACTTCTCCTGTAGTCGAGAAAACAATTAAACTTTGTCTTTAAAGACTGTCATTTCGTGTTTTCTCCTTTTAATACATTATTCACTACAAGAAAAATGACATTTGATAACATTTTTTCTATAGCGTAATTGCGAAATGCTATCATTAGTGAACATTAATAGCATTTTACATGTGAAATAACTAGATAGAATGTTGAGGACTACTTTCATCGAACTCTATACATTTTTATCTCCTCTCCTCCTCATCTCTCCCCATTTTTTTTCTTCCCAAAATCAAGCTTCTCTTCCTCTAATTCCATCTCATTCTCTACAAATTTGAAACTTCCCACCTCTGAACCTCATCCTCAAAATCTCCATCTGCAATGGGTCTCAAAGCCAGAATCCTTCCCTCTACTCCTCCAATATCATATTCCCTATTGTTAATGATTCTATTAGATTTAAGAAGGTTTTGGTGAGGTATTCCCTAATTCAATTTCTCTTCCAATAGGCTTTGGTGAGTTTGATTTCATGCCCTGACTTTGAGTTCGATTTCATGCCCTAACTCTTGAGTTTAATTTCATGCCCTAACTAACTCTGAGTTCAATTCAATACATTGATCTGTACAAGTTGCACTCGGCAACAAGGTGAGTTTTTTATTTGTGTTTTGTAATTGTTTCCTTTGGTAGTGATTTAGGGTTCTTTTGGTATAATTTGGGGGTTTATTGCAATTGCATAACACATGTGGATAAGGGGTTTCTAAGTTTCTGAAGTATTATGGTTAGGATTAGGTCGATTATGGTATTCTTTGGTCCCAATATATTTAGTGATATGTCTATTTTTCCTTGGACTATTTGCAAGGATCAAGACTCCATTTTGTAATATTTTTCCGGCAGAGAATGACCATGATGAAGCCCAAAATGGCAAAATAAAATTATAGCAGAGAAGTTTGGGCTCTGGAAACTTTTTGAGACACTAACATAAACCTTGAGAATTAGATTCAAACATTGAGTTTGTTCACTTTGGTGTATAAATAATCATTGTTAAGAGAAATTCACATGCTTATGGAAAGGCAAAAAAAGTTTAAGTATAATCAAAAAATATTTGTAACTATGGTTTTGTGTGCCTTCTCTTTTTGCGTCATATACAATTTATTAGACCTCTTCAAAATGATTTTTGATCATTATTTGTTTATCTTGAAGAGTTTCACCCCTGGGCTTTGAACTTGAAGCTACCTTAAAATTGGCAAGATTTATTTGCAGGTATGGGTTGCATCACCTTATGCGCTCGAGATGCAGGCTTTTTTTTATACTCTATTCACCTTTCTACTCTCTCCTTCTCCATGTTTCTTTATACTTTTTACTTTTGAGATGCTAGAAAGGTTTGTCTATATTTTAATATTTGGATTTTGTTATTGAAAGCAAATAATTTTTGTGATAGACGAGAGTTGGCTAAGGAGGTTGTGGAGCCTTTAATGACTGCTGCAGATGGTGCAAAATTCTTGATTGATACCAGTGGCTGACTAATATTATGTGTTAAAATAACCCGTTTATTTGGGACGCTTGGTTACCAGCGGAAAGCTGCCTTCATTTAAGGGCAAGTTGCTTAGTTATATGTGCAACAAGAGGATTGTGTGTCCACAAAGTCTCTCCAATGTGAGTTTTATTATGTATGGAGTGAACAACTTGTGCTCTATATCATAATTCATCTTAACCTAAAAATATCTAGAGGTCGGACGAGAATGTTCGACCCCAAGAAGATCCTCAAAATTTTAAGCACAACTGCTATTAACTCAAATTAATTCCGGAGAAAAAGTAAATATGTTATTACGAGTGAGAAATCTATAGAAGAATATTACTGTTGATAGAAGATGTTAGTATGGATTCTTATACATTTGGTTGCAGTATTTTTTATTGCAAGAAGACTTTTCCAAAACTTGGTTATTCAAGATATCTACATATTTCTATTGAAATTACATGTGTAACATTTTTTTTTCTTTCCCCGAAATGGAAACTCGGCCTTGGTGGTTCTTTAAAATGAACATGTTTGCTTATTTACTTGTAGATTCTTGATTTTTATTTTATTTTTTGGTTTTCTCTTTGTAGAAGGAAATAGGATCTAGTTCGGCTGACATTGGAAAAGTGCACCTAAAATTAGTAGTTGCATTATTTGAATCCTAGTGGAGCACTCTAAAAATTGTTAAGCTAAGGGAGATACTGATGTCTTCTGTTCGTGCGGGAGATCCTCTTGCTACATGGAGTGCAGGATCCCGTCTACTACGATCTTATCACCTTCTCATCACCCCTCCTGGAAAAAGTGGCCTTGCAAGTATACTTTCGAATTCAGCATAGAGGCTTCCATCAGGAACACGTTGTGCCAATTGTGCTCTACCTTTCATAAGTTATTTTAATACTTTTGATTGCAGCAACAAAATAAAATAAAATAAAATTTCTTCAGCGATGCAGCATTTTTGGGAGGTTTTAGTCCTTAATTCTTGATATAAAACATTGGATGTATCTACAATTGGATTTTTCAAGAATGAGACATCTTCCTTTGATAAGTTTGGTATTGGTTTAGTGACAACATGCATCTCATTGGTTGTGTGTGGGTACCTTGGTTGCTACTTTGAGCGTCTTAATTGCAATATAGCCTCTTGGGATGGTCTTTCTTGTGGTGGTCCATGGTTTTTATAAAAAGGAACAAAATGGCTAAGACAACAGGCTATTTAATTTCGCACGTTGACGACCTTTCCACTTTAGGCACCTACGCTTGCTGAGGAAGTTAACAAGTGCTAATTCTTTTTATATGATATTTTCTCAGAAAGCGTGGGCTCCTTTATGTGTATACATGTAGGCTTCTTTTTAATCATGTTGATTTTCTTGGTATATGTAGGTTCTTATGTCATTGTACCTGTAAATAAAGACCTGTGAGTTTTAATATAAAGACCTTTAAGTTTCTTCTTTCGAAACTTTTAGGCTCCATTCGTTTCCTCTTCATCCCTCTCAAATGCATATTATAAAGCGCAGTTCGGGAAGAATAGAATGGTGGGTGGGCTCTGCTCCTTCAGGACCTTTCATTTACACACCTTTTAGCAAAGGAGAGCCAAATGATAACAAGCAGGATCTCATTTGGATTGTTGGGGAACCCGTCCATGTGCTAGTGGAATTAACAAATCCCTATGGGTTCGACTTGGTTATCAACAGTATATAGATATCAGTCCATTCAGGAAATTTTGATGCTTTCCCCATGCGTATTACTCTTCCACCGAATTTAGCAAAGGTGATTGCATTATCAGGATTTCCAACTTGATAAGGTCAAGTGAGCATTCTTGGGTGCATAATTCACTATTTTTAAGTTATTACTGAGCACCTTTTCAAAGATGTTAATAATTTACTACTGGGAGCCATACAAGGACTTGTCCTTTCTGACCCTTTTCATTGTTGTGGGTCCCCCAAGCTAAGAAATATATTAGTACTAAATATTTTTGTGGTGTCCTCTTTTCCTTTGTTAGTGTGTCACGTGGTTGGAGGTGATGGTACTATTATTTTGTATGAAGGTGAAATTCACAATGTTTGGATAAGTTTGGCAAATGCTGGATCTGTCCCAGTTGAACAAGTGCATCTTTCACTATTAGGAAAAAATCAAGATTATGTTATTTTAATTGCCTACGATACTTTAAAGACTGCTCTTCCTTTGAAACCGGCTGCTGAAGTGACATTATCAGTGACTATAAAAGCTTGGCAGCTTGCTTGTATAGATCCTGATAGTACGACTGGAAAGAGCAGTTTTCGAAGTATGGCAAGGGCACCACCCAAGGTGGGAAGCAGTCCCATGTTGGTTATCCATTATGCAGGTTTGACTAATAACCATAGCCATAACCATATAAATTTAATTTAGTTTCAGTCTTTCTCTTCTTCTAATTTTAGTATTAACTCTTATGTGACATAATATCTTGTAAGACTGAAAACTTTGTTTAACTAGTGCTTTGATGGTATACTGGGGTCAAAGTTAAAATATCCTTCCATTTTAGTTGTTTAACTTTGTTTAACTAGTTCATTTTATTTTTTCTCTGATAAATTGCATTAATTAGTACCATGAAAACTTGGTGTAAGCTCTTTTATTATAATGTTCCTTTATGTTTTCTTTATCAGGGCCTGCGACACAACCCGAATAATCCTCATCAAATGGGCCTTCCATGCCCCCGGCAGACGTCAAGTTATTCCATTACAAGTGTGTGCTTTGTTGGGCTTATCTTTTGTAAAAGCCCGCTCCTCTCAATGGAAATTCCTGCACATGTTAGTGAAACCCTTCCCAAACCCATGTTTTTGGAGAGCGGTAACACTAAAGAAATTGCTACTTCTAAAACTATGCTGGATTGCTTAGTAAAAATTGATCCATATAGAGGAAGTTACGGTGTTCGCCTTCTCGATATTGATTTATCAAATCCAACTGATGTTGTATTCGAGATTAGTGTTTCTGTACAAATAGAAAGTCCCAGGAATGAAGATACCACATTTGTAGACCGTGACGCTGCAGACTTTAGGTATCCCAAAACTAGAATCGATAGAGATTTCTCTGCAAGAGAATTGATACCATTGAGGTACTTTAAGCTACCCATTCTTGAGAGATAATTTTTATCGAAGGATTCTCAAACAAGTGAGGTTTCAACCAGTAGAACTTTAAGCTCTTCAGAAAAGAATATGAAAGCCGAACTAAATGCTTCTATCAAGAGCTTGATATCCAGAATAAAGGTAAGATGGCAATCGGGATAGAATAGTTCTGGTGAACTAAATATAAAAGATGCAATTCATGTAGCTTTACAGACATCTGTGATGGACATATTATTACTAGATCTATTAACATTTGGCTTTAAGCTTGCTACGATTAATTCTTTAAAAGATTCTAATACTGATGATAATTTGCCTAGTTCAAAAGGTTCTATATTTGCACACGAAATGACTCCAATGGAAGTTCTTGTTCGCAACTATACCCAAGAAATGCTCACATTAAACCTTAGTATTACTTTCAGAGATGTTGTTGGAGAAAATTGCATCGAAGGGAACAAAGCGGCCGTCTTTTGGTCTGGTAAGGTTCTTATTCACTGCTCAGTGGTTTCTGTTGGAATTAATGCATTTTTAGATAATTGTTCTGGTTTATGCTTTATTTACTTAACTTCTTAGTTCTCTCTTATTTTCTATAAAACCTCTTTGTCATCTTACTATCTAAAAATTAACAAGGTTCATATTTATTGCTTATTGGTTTCTGCTAGAGTTAGTGTTTTTTTATATGATTGTTTTGGTTGATGCTTTATTGGCTTCAAATGGACCATACTCATCTATCTTTTCATTTTTTATTGTTTTGGCGTCTTGATCCAAGGTCTTCTCTATCTGCGGAACATGCCATTTTAACAAATCAATGACCTTAGGGATTTTCAAAATGTTCAATTATCTTTGCTGCCTATCCATTTTTTAGTAAACAATTTATCATATATTTGGTGGCTGCAGGTACCAGAATAGTTGTTGTGATTATTAAAATAGACAAGGTAGCTTCGTACCAGAAGATCTGTGCCACAGTTCAGGCTCTACTGTTAAACCAAGGTCCGCGTAGTGCATTAGATATCCCATGGGTTGCTTTAATTGGTCAGTCTATGTTTAATTCTTCACATTGTCTTTTTATGCATCTTTATTGATAAAACTATATGCTCTAAATGGCAAGAGCTCTCATGAAGTTGAAACAATGATGGTTCAAATCCATCAAGTTCTAATTGTAAAAGTATAGAAAATATTATTTAAGTAAACTAATATTATTTAATAAAATTTTGAAATTTATAATAGCGAGAAGTGACTAAAATCATCGTCAATAATTGTGTCTAATATGTTGACGCTTTTACGTGGCAGATAACACGACTAGTTTGTATGTTGAAATTTTTTAGAATTATGACAAATTAAGCGATTTTGGCGTCGCAAAATTGTGACGCATAAGTCAATAGATAAATAAATCATAAAATGGAAGAGATTCGACGAAAATAACGACTGATACTTGCGTATTTTTTTTGCGACGCATAAAATGACTCATAAATGTGTCACAATTTTAGCTAAAAATTATAGATATTAAGATTTGGTTTACAGTCGTAATATTGCGATGCATTTCAAGTCAAAAACATAAAACTACTGCAAAAAGAATGACGCTTTTTCGACTAAAATAAAAGCCACTTTAGCAAAATAACGACTGACCTACCCCATCATTTTTACTCATTTTAGCCTAGTGGATGGATCCTTTGAACCCGCAGGATTAGGCATCAAAATCATGTTGATCACACCTTCTAATGATAGATTTAAAAAGGCAATCTGATTGAATTTTGAAGCTACCAATAATACAGCCGAATATGAGACAATGATTCATGGTCTAGATATGGCTCTAAAGATTGGTGTATCCGAGCTGTTTGTATATACGGACTCTTTACTCATTGTCAACCATTACGCAGAAAAATTCCAGAAGAATGGAAAAATGATAGATTACCCAGCCGCAGTGGCCGACAGGATGAATTGATTTAAGACAATTTCTATCGAACATTTTTCACGCATAGAAAATAGACATTCTGATTCCCTCACATATCTCGCATGAGCCCTTGGCTTAGAAGCTTGATATATCAAGATCAAAGTATTATCAGCCCCCAACATTAATATTATAAGCTTAAATTCTGTTAATACTGGGGGCGTTGAAGAGGATGAGGACGATTGGAGATGACCTTTCCTCAAGTATATTGGGACCAAAAACAAATTCGACGGCGAACTCCCTCCAGACCCCACTGAAAGAAAATGAATACTTGATAATGTTAAACGCTAAACTATAGAAAATGGTCTCTTATACAAGATTTCGGTCATAAGACCGTATCTCGAATGTTTATCCCAAAAAGAAGCTTAAAAATTCCTACACGAACTACATGAAGGTACTTGTGGATTCCACGCAGTAAGAAGATCTCTAGCAAATCGAGCTCTTACCCAAGTTGCCTTCTGGCCTAAAATAAAAGCACAAGCCATCGAACTCGTAAGCAAATGTGATGCCTGTCAACGTCATGGCCCCCATGTTCAAGCTCCAGCCTTGGAACTCCATTCCAGCAACGTTGTATGACCATTTAAATGATGGGCCCTCGATGCAGTAGCTTACTCGTAGCCTTCGACTGACAGTCGAAGCCTACTTCACAGCCTACTCAAATGTATCGAAGCCTACTCAATTCCTAAAATAGACTCCCTTGAGATCCCCCAAAGATAAAGCTTCGACACATGAAAAAAAAAAGAATGACTAACACTTCGCGACAGATACTCTTCAAACATATCTACACATGGTCAAAGTATGACGGGACAGACAGCCAGCTCACCAGACAAGTTATCGTAATAATTGGCCTTTACTGCTACAGTCACAAACTGACCACTGCGCCACAGTACTGAAGTACAGAGACACATCAGACAGCTGTCACAGTGACAGTACAGACAGAGCCAGCACCATAACTCACTGGGATTTCCTGATAGTAATCATGTAATCCTGATCTACATTTGGTGACTCAGTTTCCTATGACTCTGTAAATAGAGGAGAGGGGAAACCAAGTGGGGGTTAGAAAAATCATCTCTGGCCCCATTTTACCTTCGACCTCCCAGTGTGCATTGTATTTGAACCCACCAATTACTTTTCAGTAATATAATCTATCATAAAAATCCTCATCAGAGGTTGTAGAGAGTCACATTCGGGCCTCTACGCAAGTGTTTGACTATAGTTAGTTCTTACTCTAGACCAGTTGCTTGCATCTCTTTGATTGAAGATTGATTTTACGTTGTAAGAACCAACTTTACGTCCAAACAAAGTTAGGTCCCTATAATATACACAATTTAAGTTTAAAACTAAAAGAATTGATCATAATTTGAGAGTGATACATTAATCGAGTTAGAACATATAAGAACATCAGAGATCATTCAGTAAGAAAAAAATTAAAAGGAAAGCATAAGATTTAATAGAAGAATTAAGCAATAACAAGACCTCAATTCATAATCCCAATCATTAGCTTTTCAAACAAAAACCACCATGACCAACCCTAAAGAGAGAAGGACCTAACCAGCAGGGGGATCACCTAATTTTTATCAAATTGAAGTTCAAATCTGCAAAATCTCAACATTCAGAAGAAGATTATAATATTTACAACTACAATTGAGAAGCTTTGATCGATAATCAAGAATTACCTCTAAGCTCAAACTGAATCAGCACCTTCTCAAGTCCTATAGAAAGAAAGAATGAGAGAATGAGAGAAAGTTTTATCTGTATGAGGATTGAAATTATGGAAGAAGAAATGGAGGTTGAGGAAATGGAGGAGTGGGTTACTTCCATCGAGCGGGAGAGTTTCGAGCTAAATGTATTTTTACAGGTTTTGTCAATTATAGGATATTTTGGTGTAGTCTGATTGATTTCCTACAATAATAATAAACTTGTACTCTGGTAAATGAAGGGGAAACAACCAGAGTTGAAGGTTGGCAAATATTTCTGAATGGTCAAAGTTTATGATTGTAGTCGGTTGAAGGATCGAAATTTTTTAATTGAAAGGTGTATTGTACATCGAAGGTCGATATATTTGATCAGTGAATTTGAGGCTATCTGCTGAGGATTGTTCGAGGCGCAGAATGGTCGAGTACTCGAGTTTGGGGATTGTGTCAAAAGTTATGCTTGATTGGACTAGCCGTTTTGACAACCCAGACAGCTGGTCTTTCACACTGGTACGTATGCCTAGGAAAGTGTGCAAAAAGTAATGATGGTATTTTACTCGCATTACAGAAAAGCTTATGACGCGATGGTTTGGATTTGATTGTTTAGTTTCAAGTAGGGGGAAAGAAGGTTCGAGAAGCTTCAGCTTTTGCATTCAGTTTGAAGTGAGGGTATTGTTCGCACGTGGGAGATACGAGGGGTGCATTGGTCAAAATATGTTGTAGCCGAAAAGCTGGGGTAGTAGGGTCGTGGTAGTAATAGTGGTTAGAAAATCGAGGCTATTTTGGTTTTTTGAAATATATATAAGTGTGAGGAGAGTAGTTACTATACGGTTTACTTTAAAAATCAAAGAGTGTGAAGATAAGAGAACGTACGCCATTTTAAACTTGGGGGTGGTTGCCGCATTTGTTGTTTTGATCTTGCTGATTCGAGGATAGTACTGTTAATCACTGGTAAATCATTTGATCTTTGCCCACTTTACTTTGTTTTTCCCTTTTGAGGGTATAGGACATTTTGTGTTTGGGGTCTAGGTGTTATTTTCTAGGGTAAGGAGACTTGGTGGATTTGGATTTTGACCCATTCTGTGGTTTGAGGTGGTTTGGGGGAGGTATAGGGTTTGAGATCGAAGTTTTGATAAATTTCTTGAGGGAGTAAACGGGATAGGGGGTGTGAATACGAAAATATGGAGTTTATCGATCTAATTGCGTGTTTTTTCTTCTGTAGTCTAAAATGTATAACCATCAAGCTTCGAGACGTAGAATGATAGATGAGGAGATCGAAGAATTCGAAGCTAGTATTTCTGGTCGAGCCCCAATGGATGAGGGTAGTGATGTAGAAGTGTTAGATGTTGTAACCGAGGTTCCATTATCTATGGTTCTACCGGCTGAGGAGGTCCCAGTTTCGGGACGTCGAAGAACGATAGTGATGAAGAGGAAACAATATGGGGGGATAGGGGTGATGTAGGGCCTTTGGGTGGTGGAGAGGGAGATAAGGTGCAGAGTGACGATAATGGGGATTCGACTAACTCGGATAGGGTCGAAGATACCATTTCGGCTAAAGATAGGATTAGATTAGATTGGTTTGCCGCCAAATTAGAACTCTAGAATGTGGGGGTGTATCTGAGTGTTGCGGGGGCAGGGTTAACCTTCAAGTCAGGCCCTGGGAAAGGGATTATGGCTTATAGAGGCCAAATTCGATTGGGACTGGAGCTTCATCTTTGAAAACTGGTGAAAGAAATGTTGAATTTCTAGGGGGTAGCTCAAGTGCTAATGGGCGGTAATTTTTATGAGATGACGAGGGCAATAGAGGGGATGAATGTAAAATTGGTTGGTGAGGGTCGAAGTTTGATTAACTAGTTTGACATTATCACCTTTTACTCGAGGAAGGCTAGTCAAAACTCGGGGGACCTATCACTTCCAATGTCACCCAGAGAAACCTTGGTTCTTTGATCTGTGCTCGACAGGCCGGGGGTAGAATAAAGATTTACTGATAGTAAGGGGTAACTATGAGAATGTAGACGAGGATGACCCTTATAAATTACATCATAGAGTATATAGCAAAAGTAAGTTTACTGTCGAAGGGTTGTTGCTGATGTGTATCTAAAATAAATGATAACTGTGTTCTTGTTTTAATCTTCAGGTCCGAAGAGTTCTTCTTGGAATAATCTGGTAAATTATATTGAGACTCACTCGAAGCTAGTGAAGACTGGGTAAATTCTGTATTTGACCGTCTCAAAATCAAAAGGAAAAGGAAGAAGAAGAAGGATTCGCTACTTCGAGGCGTACCCGCTACGCCGAAGCTACCAAAGAAAAAAAGAAATGAAGGTGTTTCAAAGGGGCAAAATGAGATTAGGGGGGAAGAGTTGTCAAGGAACTACCAGTTTGTACCGAGGTCACGTAGAGGATCGAAGCAAGCAGCGCCAGTGCCTGAAGTGACAGGAGATGCTTCGAAGTTGAGGCCGAGGCCGGTAGCAACTCAAACTGAGAAGGGGAAGGGTCGGGTAGCTCCCGAATCCTCGAAGGTGCAGAAATCGAAGGTTGGCCAACGCAAGATGCGTAAGGTGCTGGGGGAGGATGATACACTGGAGGAGGATGAAGAGATGACGAAAGTTGAACGATAGGAGTAGGATGTGGTGAAGCAGGCTGTGATGGTCGAGCTCGGGGAAGATGATCCAGAAGAGGCTTCGAAGGAAATAAAAAAGCACATGTTTCAGGTAACTATATATGGCTTTTTGTTGTGGTACTTTTGAGATTTCTTGAAAATTCTTCGAGATTCGAGGTGCACTGATTTCATGAATATTTTAGCAGACGAATGTTTGGGTGCAAACTTGCAACAAGGCAATGAAGTCAGTAAAGACGAAATTGCAACAAGCAAAGGAAAACCTGAATTATTCTCGTGGGAAAGAGGCATCATTGGTGTTTAAAGTCAGGAAGTTGAACCAAGATCTGGGGATGCTTGCTGACTCATATGATGAGAGGCTCGAGCTGCAGCGGTCGAGGCTGGAGCGAGAGTGGCCTCCAAAGCTTGCGGCGCGTGAGAGGGAGAAAGCGAAACAGAAGGTGAATTTCCAACGGCAGTATGATGGCAAATCCAAGGTGAATGTTAGGTTGAAAAACATTATAGATGATAAGGGGTATGACCCCGAGACATTGCAACCTTACCCTGTGTGTCCAGAACTTGATGAAGGGGATGAATTGTGGATGAAGGAAGGAGAGGTGAACATTGTTGAAGATGCAGTTAGAAGTACTGGGGGTACTGCAGATATTTCTCTTATTGGAGCACCCATTAGTAGAACTGTTGATGGTTTGGCCGTCGAAGGCTCGAATGAAGCTGTTGGGGGATCTGCGGAGGAAGAAGGCGTAACCGCAACGGTATGAGGTATTTGGGGTTGGGGTTTCATGTCTTTTTCTGCTAATTATAACGTTCAGTTGTAATATGTTGAACGATGTTGTTCTTTTCTGCTGGTCTCTAAACTCGGTAGGTTTTTTTGTGCTTTTGTTATCTGTTGAACTTCTGAAGTTGATGCTGAACATATTGATGCATATTTTCAGAAGTAAATTCCGCATGTATTGATTCAGAACATACTGATTCTAAACTTCTGATTTGATAATTGATTTTCTTATTGATTGTGTTATCTAGCTCTGACCTTGAATTGTTAGAATTTGGATGCGTATTCTATTGATTTTGCTTGTTTTGGACTCTTGATGATTGATCTTTGAATTGTACCACAACTGTTCCTCTGATGGATAATATGTTGAATGTTCTCTGCACTTGATAAAATTGTAGATGGTATTTTCATATACTGTTGTTGTATGAAAGACTGCAGTGTGATCGAACTCTGAAGAGTGTCGAAGATGTTTTGAACAAACTTTGTATGTTCTGCTGGACATCGAAGGCCGAAGCCACAGTAATGCTGAAATTTTGAAAAATTTTCAGGTCGCCTCCGAGTATCAGTCAGGCCGAGGGTATGTGATACCTAGAGGAAACCCGAAAATTTAATGGACTTCGAAGACCTTAGCCACAGTGAAGCAATATCTTATCGCCTCCAACGTATTCTCGCGGGTCTGGTCTTTCGACCATTCGTGCCCCTCGAGTTTGCTCGAATGTTGGAAACTTGAGCAGTTCAAGGTCGCCCCCAAGTACCTGTCGGGGCAAGGGTGGACATGATACCCAATGTAAACCAAGAAAAGGATTGGACTTTGACGGTTTTAGAGCCTAGACAAAGTATATCTGATCGCCCCCAATACATCCCCGAGGGTCCGGTCTTTCGACCGTCCTTGCCTCTCAAGTTTGCTCGAAATTGGATACTTGTACAATTCAAGGTCACCCCCAAGTATCAGTCGGGGCGAGGGTGGACATGATACCCAGGGTAAACCAAGAAAAAGACTGGACATCGAAGGCCTTGGCCACAACGAAGCAATATCTGATCGCCCCCAATACATCCCTGGGAGTCCGGTCTATCGACCATCCTTGCCCCTCGAGTTTGCTCGAAGTTGGGAGCTTGAAAAATCTCAAGATTATCCTCATGTATCGGTCGGGTCGAAGGTTGACATGATACCTAACTTAAATCAAGAAATTCAAAATGAAATAGAAGACGAAGTAAGGGTTGAAAAACTTGTTCATTGAATGTTCTGGATTACATCAGTTATACATGGTTGAAGATATGGTCTGTTATAGAAGACCAGCTGCATTGTATTCCAGGGGTTTGATAGAGGCTGTTCGTCATCGTCATTAAGTAATAAGAACACTTATCTATTTTATCGAAGATGACATATGGTCCTTCCCATGATTCGGCTAACTTGCTGGCATTTTGAGGTTTTGAAGATTGGTAGACACGTCAAAGTACTAGATCTCCAATGTTAAAACTCCGTGGTCGAACTCTTTTATTGTAGGATTTCTGAAGTGATGTGTCGTACTGGCCAAGGTTGGCGATTGCTCGATCTCTGGTTTCATCGATCCATAACATGTTGTATGCAAGTTCAAACTCATTATCTTCGTCTGGGAGGTTAGGCTCTCGAGTGGGTACTTCGAATTGAGTTGGTAATACAACCTTGGTTTCATATGTTAGGAGGAAGGGGGTACATCATGTAGATTTTCTTGGGGTTGTACGATAGGCCCAGAGGACATGTTGTAACTCATGAGCCCATCGTCCTTTCTTTGCATCGACTCTCTTCTTAAGACCATCGACAATGGTTTTGTTACTTGAGGGTCTCAGGAATCTGCTATTTCGGGTTGGTCTTCTGATATGGCGTCTTTGTGTTCTTCCCAATCAACATTTTTGACCGGGAAGTCAGCTAGAAAGTCAGCTACTGTTTGGCCTTTCTGGGATATTTACTTCTCGAAGGTAATGTCGTGCTCGCCAAGGTATACGGACCACTATTGCACTCGTCTGGATTTTTCTTTTTTGCTGAGTACTTCTCGAAGGGGATAACTGGTAATTTCATGGATGGGATGTGCCTGAAAATATGGTTTGAGCTTATAGGCATAATAGACAAGTGTGAGGAGCAAATGTTCAAGTTTTGAATATCGAGTTTCTCCGAGGGTTAGAGTTTTGCCGATGAAATATACAGATTTTTTTATGTTGGAATCAAGTCGAATGAGCACTGAGCTGAGAGAGGTTTCTGTGGCAACAAGGTATAAAGAGAGTGTTTCGCCTTCGATAGGGGTGCTGATGATCGGTGGACGGCCAGGATAAGTTTTGAGTTCGAGGAAGGCTTGTTCGCACTAAGGGGTCCATTCGATCTCGGGATTGTTTTTCTTTCTTACTTTGTGGACGCCCTGATCGCATAAGAGGGAAAAGGGCCAAGCACATCAATCTGAAGATTTAGAAATGAAACGATTTAGGGCTGCCACTTTTTGGAGGTCTTTCATGGTTCGGGGCGAAGGCATGTCTATGAGGGCTTGAATGTGGGTGGGGTCAATCTCTATCCCGCGTTTACTGATAAGGTGACTTAAATTTTTTCGGATGACACGCCAAATTAGCACTTGTTTGGGTTGAGAATCATATTATACGTGTAAAGTATTGAGAAGATTTATGAGAGGTCTTGGATATGGGTGTTTTATTGAAGGCTCTTGCATAACATGTCGTCGATATAGACTTCGACTGATTTGCCAAGCAAAACTTTGAACATGGTTGTGACAAGGCGTTTGTAGGTGGCTCCGGCATTTTTTAGGCCGAAGGGCATAACATTAAAACAGTAAAGGCCTTGTTCAGTTATAAATAAAGTTTTAAGTTGATCTTCAGGGAAGATGGGTACCTGATTGTAACCCGAAGCCGCGTCCATCATGGATAGGCACTCGTGTCCAGCAGTGGCATCGAGGAGTACTGAGATAGTTGGGAGGGGAAAATTGTCCTCCAGTATGTGCTTATTGAGGTCTGTGAAGTCAACGCAGATTCAGATCTTTCCATTCTTCTTAGGAACTGCTATTATGTTTGATATCCAGTCTGCGTACTTTACTTCTCTGATAAAGCTTGCGGCTATGAGCTTGTCTACTTCAAGGTTCATGGCTTCTCGAAGTCGTGGTGCTAGGTTACACTTCTTTAGTTTTATTATTAAGGAGTAGGGGATGAGATCGAGGCGATGGCAGGCCAGGTTGGAGTTGACACCATGCATCTTTTGAAATATCCAGGCGATGATGTCTTTGTTTACTCGAAGGAACTCTGAATGTTTGAGGCACTCTAACTCATTGAGGAAGGTTCTGATAAATATACCTTGACCAGGACCGTCGAGTTCGATATAGACAGTGGGTACGATTGGTGAGGTGGCATCTTTTGAAGTCGATGGGATAGATAGATGTTGTGATTGTTATGGGCGGCTGACAAGTTTTTGGGTTTGGTCGATCTCTGGGTGCTAGCATGAGCGGGCAAGGCGTTGAGAGCCTTTCAAATTCCAAGTACCCTCATTATTGCTGGATCGAAAGGTCAGATGGTAGGTTAAAGGTATAGCCCGCATGGTATGAAGCCAATCCCGTCCGAGTATACCGAGGTATTCAGACTTTTTGTCAATAGCGATGAAGTTGGTTTGATGGGTAACGGGGCCTGTGGTGATGGGTAGGCTGATACGACCAATAGCAACTTCAGTTGATCCATTAACACCATTTAGTTCGATGTTGCTAGCGGTTATGAGGTCTGTTTTCTTCATGGTTTGGATTGTTTGGAGAAAGAGGACATCAGCTGCGCTCCCAGTGTTTACGGGCATTGTATGGAGGACGAGGTTCTTGATCTTAATCATGATGACTAATGGATCGGAATGGGGAAAACGAACGTGTTAAGAGTCACAGTCGATGAAAGAAATACCTTCGAGTCGAGGGTGATAGCTTGATTTCAACAGAAGGGTAGGGAATTTCTCCTGATTGGTGAGCTTGAAACATTCTTTGATGTGCCTTCGTTTGCTCTTGGAATGTCTACTGTCTATATTGTTAACTTCGATAAACTTAACTCTATAGATGTGCACCTCGGCTGGGTTAGTAGTAGGGGTGGATAGAGATTTGAGGTAAGACCCATCGAGGTAACTTGGAAGATCAGCAATATACTGGTACAAATGTCCTGCTCTGAAGATAAGTTTGAGAGAGCGCTGAAGGGCGAAGCATTTATTGGTATGGTGACAGTTGCACTTATTGTAGGCACAGTAAGATTCACCTGGTCTGACTTCGATGGGGAATGGGATGCGGCAAATGGGGCCTGCCTATATGTATGGTAGAAGGGTATTGAAGGGGGAACTAAGTGTAGGCAAAACAGGCCTTGGTCGCTTCTTGCGAGCTTCGGTGCTGTTATCAATATTGGGGCATTTGTGGCTCTCAGTCTCTTGTGAGACAGGAGCGATCAGGGGTGTAGGAGCCGAGTGGGGGCATTTCCGAGGTTTATTGAAGTTTGCTATTTGCGAAGGCTGGCTCTGTTTGCGGGACTCTTGAAGGCGCTCGAGATCGATATAATCATTGACCTTCGAGAGTATCTTTTCGAGTGTTTTTGGCTTGTGGAGGACTAGGTACTCTTTTACTCGATTGTGATCGAGCAGAGCATTCGAATATGCCAGAATAGCATTTGACCAATCAAGGTTCTCTATTTTTTGGGATTCGTCGAGGAATCTCCTGGTGAAGGCTTCGAGGGTCTCACTGCTGGATTTTTTAAAATTGAATAGAGCGTCAACTCTGACCTCTGTGTCTTTGTTGAAGGTAAACTGGGCAATGAAAAGTTGTGATAGCTGCTCGAAGCTTCGTATCGAGCCATTTGGGAGGTTGTGGTACCATCGAAGGGGGTTGTCAGTAAGGCTTATTGGAAAAAGGTGACATAACAGGTAGTCAGCCGTAGAGTAGAGGCTTAGGGCATTTTGGAATTCTAGGATGTGGGATTTAGGGTCTGTGTTACGGTATTTGTTGAGTTTGGGGGCACGGAAGTTGGAGGGTATTTCGATAGCCAAAAGTTTGGGGCAGATCGGGTTATTGAGGCGGTTCCACGAGTTTGTGGCTGGACTCGCGCTAACGTGAATGACGGGTTGTATTTTGTGGTCGAAGTCCTGCTGTGTAACATATGCAAGATGTGGGGGAGATTGATGAATTTGAAGGTTGTGAGGTCGAGCATGTGGTATAAAATTAATACTACGTTCCTCGAGCTGTTCCCGAGTAGAATTACGTCTGGGGTATCTGGAGGAGCGGAGGGTTGAGTCAGAAGAGTTTTTTGTGGGGTGAATCCCAAGGTGGGTGGAGACAGTTGGGGGAATAATATGGGGGAAACCTTCGGCACCGGCGTGAACGTGGGGTATCTCGAGGTTTGGGGAAGGACCTAGGCGGGAGCGGGCTGAAATGCGCGATGGGTCTGGTGCCTGAGACGGGTGAGAAGGTTCCATGGGCTGTAATCTCTGTAGCTCTCGGACGGTGTTGTGCAATTCATTGATTGATCTTTTTTGTCTATTTTCATCATCCAAGCGGCGATTCTGCTCAGTTTCCTGTGCCAAGCGGTGTCATTCATGCTCCTGGATTAGTTTGTTCTGGTGGCGCTCTGCCTGAGCGACTTATTAAGATAATAAGGCTATTTGGGCAGCTACCCCATCAATGGAGTTGTCTGCCTGGGTTGAGTTGGAACGGCGTCTGGGTGCCATTGATGATAATCAGGTGAGGTGAAAAATAAAAGGAGGGGAAAAATGAAGGGAGATTGGTAGTGTGGGAAGCACAGATGGTGCCAATTGTAAGGACTTAACTTCGTTTGAAGGTGAAGTTGGTTCTTACAACGTAGAATCAATCTTCAATCAAAGGGATGCAAGCAATTGGACTAGAGTAAGAACTAACTACAGACAAACACTTGCATAGAGGCCTGAATATGACTCTCTGCGACCTCGGATGAGGACTTTTAAGATAGATTATATTACTGAAGAGTAATTGGTGGGTTCGAATACAGTGTGTACTGGGAGGTCGAAGGTAAAATACAAGGGGCCGGAGATGATTTTTCTAACCCCCACTTGGTTTCCCCTCTCCCCTATTTGTAGAGTCATAGCAAGCTAAGTCACCAAATGTGGGTCAAGATTACATGATTACTGTCAGGAAATCCCGATGAGTTATGGCGCCAGCTTTGTCTGCACTGTCACCGTGACAGTTGTCTGATGTGTGTCTGCACTTCAGCACTGTGGCGCAGTGGTCGACTTGTCACTGTAGTTGTAAAGGCCAATCATTACGGCAGCTTGTCTGGTGAGCTGGTGTTTTGTCCCGTCATACTTCGACCATGTGTAGATATGGCTGAAGAGTATCAGTCGCGACGTGTTAGTCTGACCTCAATGCTTTGTCTGGTATCAATGCTTCATCTTCGGGGGATCTCTGGGGAGTCTGCTTTAGGTATTGAGTAGGCTTCGATACATTCTAGTAGGCTGTGAAGTGGGCTTCGACTGTCTGTCGAAGGCTACGAGTAGGCTACTACACTAGACGGGGCCATCAGGAAAACGAAAACATCTATTAGTCGCAATGGATTTCTTCACTAAGTGGATAGAAGCAGTTTCTCTGTGCCACACGCATGAAGATGAAGTCATCAAGTTCATTTGGGAAAGCATCATCGTCCGTTTCGGCTGCCCCCATCTCATCAGGATCAATAATGGACAATTGTTTGTTGGCTCCAAAGTCGTCGAATTTCTCAATCAACACAACATCATATATTCTCCTTCAAATCCATATTACCCACAAGGGAATGGTCAGGCCGAAATCACTAATCGCACTATCGTGGATGGGATCAAAAAGTACTTGATAGTAAAGAAGGGCAATTGGGTAATAGAATTACCACATGTGTTATGGGCTTATCAAACTACACCTCGAGTTTCAACTGGATGCACGTCGTTCCTCCTAGCTTACGGTACAGAAGCAATCCTCCCTACTCACTATCATCACCCAATTCGCGACCATACCATGACCAATGAAGAAAATGAATTTCAGTTGGCATGTAATATCAATTAGATCGAGGAGCCTCGGGACAGAGCAATCATGAATTTGGGAATGTATCCCCATGCTTTAGACCGATCCTAGAACAAACGTGTTCATCATAGAGAGTTCAAAATCAAGGATCTGGTCCTCCAAGAGATTCCCAAACATCGCAAAGAGCTCAACGCAAGGAAATTATCTAAAAACTGATAAGGTCATTTTGTTGCTATCGAATAAAACGGCCTCGGTTCCTATGACCTTGCCACCGAGCACATACATAATCCTTAGAACACAAGGAGATTAAAGATGTATCGCAGATAACAAATCTTTCACAGTGTACTTTCCTTCAATCAATCTATCACTTCGCATGACAATCTCATATCAATAAAAGACTTATGTTTGATCCGCATACATCTGAGTATTTTCAAACACATTCGTTGTGCGTCAATCTTACACTAAAAAAATACTTGTATTCGATTGCCCTACATTACAATACTTCTTCTAATATATCCATCAAGTTCATTTATACATAGATTATAGATCGTTTGTTGTTTCGGTCATACCGATCTATCTAACACATTCGTTATACATCAATCTTATACCAATGAAATACTTGTGCTCGATTACCCTACATTACAGTACTTCTTCTAATATATCCAACAAGTACTTCTATACGCAGATTACTTATCGTTTGTTTCTTTGGCCAAATCGGTCATCTAAATACATTACAGATCGTTTGTTGCTTCGACCAAACCGATCTATCTAACACATTCGTTCTACGTCAATCTTATACCAATGAAATATTTGTGTTCGATTTCCCTACATTACAGTACTTCCTCTAATATATCCAACAAGTACTTTTATACACAGATTACAAATCTTTTGTTGCTTCGGACAAACCGATACATTACAGATCGTTTGATGCTTCGGCCAAATCGATCATCTAAATACATTACAGATCATTTGTTGCTTCGGCCAAATTGATCATCTAAATACATTTCAGACCGTTTGTTGCTTCGGCCAAAATGATCATCTCATACGCCGCATATCATTTATTACTTTGGCCAGACCGATCACATATCACGCTGCCTCACATACCATATCATTGGTACCTCACACGGATAGTACAGTTAACTATTTCGTCCATAATTATTTCTTCATACATCTATATTTTATCCTTGTTTCGTATACATGCAACATAATCACATTCCTCACTCTTCACTAGAGCTATCACTTAAATCATTTCCCACATTATAAGAACCTGTTGCGTCCCGTACAACACCTCCAGTTAACTGCTGACACATAAATTCTGGCATTCTCCCCATAACAATTTTCTTTCCCTCTCTAACCATGCTCTGTTTAAATGATCAGATTTTGGCAATCATGGGTTGTAAATACTCAAACCGGATTATCTCTATCTCACATTCTACACCTTGGGCAATCAAACCATCATATATCCTCTAACTTTTAGCTTCAAATCTCTTTAATTTTGCCGTAAAGAACGAGGTTACTGCCACAATCTCTCTCTCGTAACTTTCACCTGCCATATTTTTAATCTGTTTACTAAGAAGGAATTCGCTCAGCTTATGTCACACTTCCTTTAGTATAATTTCCAGTTGCTCACAACGATCGTCCACTCGTCGTTTTGCATGACACACATCCAAATTTCGGGCTTCTAGCACTGTCATAAATTTGTCCATATAGTAAATCAAAGATATTGATGCTTCACTACCTTCACATTTTACCCTCTTTACGTTGCAATAAACCACCAACGCAACAGATCCTTATCTAGCTTCGTATTCATATTTCGAAGTATGTCATTTTCGGATTGGCATTCTAAGATATCCAGATGCCGCATCTGCTTAATCTACTCTGGCTCACATATTTTGTTCCAATCATTTTTTCTGACTTCATTCTGTTAGGCACAGATTTCCTTCATCTTCTTTACCATCATCTTAGTAACCAACCACAGTACTTCATATTTGCGAGCACGAGTTCGAACATCGCTTATCTCCACCTCAAGCATATTAGCCTGAAACTGCAACTCCTTCACAATATTTCCTTCCCCCTCTAACGCATCTAGCAGTTCTGTAATTTGCGTTCGCGCAGACATAAATTCAGCATCTTGTTGACTAGCTTCTTCCGAGCTACTTCCAGCTTTAATACCCTTTTTTCTTATCTCTTCTTCTAAACTCTCTATCTTTCTCAAACTGACAGCCAATACTGCCACTCTCTCTTGAAGAGTATCAGTCAGGAGGGTTACTACATTTTGTTCATCCGTCATCTCCGCCCTCAAATTTCTTCTGCTTCTGTAGCACTTTTCAGGTACCCTGACTCGATCTTAGCTCAGTATTCATTTGTTTATTCTTGGCACGCAACGCATTGCACTGAATTTGTATAGCAGCCAGTTCCACCTATCATAATAGATTATATTTATAATAGTTCTTCATAACAAACAGAACACATATAGCAGTTGACAAAATTACATCAAGAATGTGTTATCTTAGTATGTTAGATACATCATTTTGTTCTCACAAAAAGCAGATTACATTTATCATCAGCCAGTACGAAGGACTGGTTAAAGGTAAACAAGAGTACTCTATTTGTGAATCTTTCGGACATGAGACAACTGCAGCTTCTCTCTCACTATCTTCCTATTCGATGCATGTACATCTACCGACGTGGTAAAGGGTCACAACCACCTATTGACATTGATTATGCCGCGTTCGGGGTATCAGACTCTCGATATCCTCCTCTTTTGACAACTCCTCCTATGACCTAAGAATGAGGTGTTTACCAACAATTTCTCCTTCACCTTGGGTAAACCATAGGTTTTCTGCTCTAGAATTTTCCGCCTCAAAATCCTTCCAACATTCCTCTACGAACTTCCTAAATAAGTTCTCTACCCTAGACAGTTCTCCCCCATAAAACTCAATAATACTGTCTATGTGACGCTCATGGTTTGTTCGAACAACAACTTTTGTTCGCAATGGATATAGGTGCTCCTTCAATATCATTTGCGCTTTGTGCAACCGTTGGCGCATGTTTTTCTATAATACACCTAAAGCCCTCACATCCACTTCTACCTTCTTTCGAACAACTATTTCTTTCGACAACCGTGTTGCTAAAGACATTTTTTTGCTCCACATGTTGTAATAGTTCATCTTGTAACCCCTTTAATTCACCCTCTAATTGCTTTTAGACCTCTATTTGCTCTTTTCTTATCCTGAAAAATACAATTCTCACTGCCCCCCGATCCTATATAAAGCCAAATGCATCTGATAAAGGTTCTACATCATCCTATATAATAGACAGACTAGCTCGAGCAGAACACTTTTTTTGCCTCTACACTATGACGATTGCATACTTCTTGAGCTAAAAACATAACTCGAGCTGGACCCGAAACTACACATCTCTCCCTCAGAATCTCTATTTAAGCTTCTTTTAACCCTCGTTTACTATCTACTTCAACCTCAAAATACAAGGTCAAAGCTATTAGCATTCTCAGACATCTCGCCTTATCACTTGGGTCATTAAAACAAGTCAATTCTTTTGGTTCTAGAACTAATATCCCCCTTTCCTCTTCCTTTATTAACACCTCATCTTTCTCTACTTTTATCTTAGCATATCTACATTGCAAATTATATAACTCTTTAAAGATTTTCTCTGAATTTAACTTAAATTGTCTTCTCTCATATTCAGTTTTGTTAAGTACCTATTGAATACGGGCCACGGAGTCCCTCGCACTACTCAACGACTTTTCCAATTTGGAATTTATTTTTCTCAAATGCTCTATCTCCTACACAAATTACAGATATCTTGTTTCAATACAGACATTCGCAAAAAACATATTTTAAAACATCACTCAAAATGAAAACAGTGTACGATTATACAGAGTACTATCACATCCAAATCAAACGAGTTGAAAAATGGAAGACATGATACCACAAAACGTTTAAAGATGCTTGCTAATGTTTACCTCGAAAGGAGATTTCAGGGTCTTCCCTGGAGAGGGAACTGTTTCATCACGTCCCAGTAGAGGGTGTACTATTTGCTCAATAATATGGACTGGCTCTGTACTGCCTGGAAGGAAGGTTTGACACTTTCTCAGGCAAACAAGCAATATTACCAGCCATCTCTTCCTACTCGACCTCAGTAGGGAACTCTACCTCTGCATATCTACCATTCCAGATCAGCTCCACATCATCAACACTCAATCCAAAAAAATAGTACGATTTGATAATGTGGTCTCTTTCTACTAAGGCTACTACAACCGCATCAGTCATGAGTATGTCATGCATTGACAGATCACTAAACATTTTTACAGCTGCGATAGCATCTGCAGCCCTCCTCTCTCTCTCTAACAAAAGGTCAGCCTTGAGCTCTTTCACCCGAGTTGACTGAGCCTCAAACTTTTCTGTTAGAGCGTCAATTTTTTTGCCTCTCTTGTCCAGATATTGTCTGGCCCCCTTCAACATCGTTGACAACTACCAATACAACAAGAAAGAAGAGTCAGTTCAACAGTTTCACTTAGTTCAAAGACAACATCAAGTAACAATTTTCGACCACATACCACGAACGTATGCTAGAGGTACTCATCCTTGAGCTGCTACGAGTTCGCCCCGGCCATACGGCATTATTTCTTCTCCAACTCTTTCATCTTGGCCGAAGCATGAGGGTTAGCTCGGTGAATGTCCTCCTCTAAATGTCACTTTCTCTTCAGTGAACTATTCTCAGCTTTACCAAAAGCGGACACACTCAATTTGGGTTTTTCCTTCACACCACCAGTAGCAGGCTTTGGGATCTCTTGTTCGGTGAGCACAACCCTAACAACTGAGGTACTCTGCTTCACTGGCTTTTGGACCTTACGATAAATTTGTTTGACAGTCTGAGGTACAAGAAGTGGAGGATTAAGCAAGCCAGCAACGACCTCCACAGTTTTCCCCTCGACCATAGCTCGTTTTTCTTGAGCTCGCTAAACTTTGGGCGCTACCGAATCTACCCTTTTGTGTCTTCGGATACCCAATTCACTAAGTACCTCTATTAGCTCCTTCTAATCTTGAATAACACAATCAAATAAGCTGGTCTTATCCGGGGTTGCCAACGGTTTGGGTTCTACACATAAATAGGACAACACATTATACGACAATATAAAGACATGTTTATAGGCTATTTAGAGATTGGTCAATATTACTTACTCGGGTTATAATATCTATGATTCAGTTCGAGCGCCGGCTCATCTGGATCTCGCATATAGTTACCCTCTACCCACACAAGGTGGTCGTTCCATGGTCTACCAGCAGATTCAAAGTCAAAGAATTTTTGCCTCCTTAAATCACTATGCAAGTAACCACTATTTTGACCTTCCATATACTTTCACTTATAAAACTTTAACACATCTTCTGCTACGAACTACTTCGAAGTCCCTTCCTTCCTCCATTTTTCATTCGAAGTCCCTAATCACCTCATAAACATTCCCATTCAACTGGGTAGGGCAGCACTGTAACTCATTTATAACCCCTTTCTAAAAGTAGGTCAGTAGAATTATAAGGCCGTATACGACCTGATTCAAGAAATGTAAAAAACCTCCCCTAGGGCATGATAACCCAAGCCCATTGTAATACGAGAGATTAACCCCCTTACTAGTACCTCTATCCTTCCTCCACTTTTCCAAACATGGAACTTGATAGTATATTGCTTCCTCTCCTTTTCCGGATACATAGGCTCTGAACCAGAGACCCTGGTCCTCCACGTAACCCCCCCCCCCCCCATTCTCCCTTTAATTTCTTTCTATTTTTGCAGTACACTTTCCCTACATCCACCCCCTCTGGGTATATGACAAGGGCACTCTCTTTCTCCTTTTGGTCCTTATCTTTTACGCCCCCAGATCTACTGGGCCCCACCACCTCTATAGTCGCCCCTACACTATTAGCAATTTCCTCTATAATACTATACTCGTCCCTTCCCCCTGAAGACGACGTTTCCTAGGAATCAGAATAGAATATAAATTAATTAGAGGGAATACTAGGCTTAGAATGCATACTGAACCTGCAGATACAGAGACATATTTTACCATTATTGCTACAGTACAAACAGTTAAAACAGACCCCCTCCCTTCTACCCAGTCAACACATCTATTTTCCTAATCCCAAAAAAAAAACAGCAAAAAACACATCATATCAAAATTCCCTCTTCTTCTTAAACACAAATATTTTCTCTCTCTACATGCAACATACACATATAATACAGCCTACACTACAGGCCTCTCTCAATGAGCTATCAAATTCTCTAAAAAAATCCCCACATATTTAAAACACTTATACAGAATACTGACAAATCAAACAGATAGAGTTTTGTATTACCAACATGTACTCGCGGAACAGCAATCATCTGCTTTGCCTGAATGTTTTTTCGAAAATGAGCGTTCCCGTAGTCTTTTTGATAATTTCCTATCGCTTAATGAAGATCGCTTTCCCAAATCACACTTATCACTCAAACATCTCCTCTCCTTGACAAAAAGATTTGCACTACTTTTTTATCTCCCTGTAACTGCAGATAATTTATGAGGGAGAGAGAGTCGAGTTTTTATACTTTTCCTCGGTTTATGAAATGACGACTCTTTCTGACACGCGTCAGCTATCCCTACTATTGCCATAGGCACGTCTTTTCATTTTAAAATACCATCATGACTTCTGTGATAATGTCTATTATCATCACGTCTGTCCCTATTGTCTGTCATTCAAAGTTCTATACCTTTTCCTCAATACAGTACAGAATGACCAATCACCTTACTTTTATACTCTACCAAGATCGTGCAATATTTTTAAAATAGCTCAATTTTTAAAATTTGAAGATATCAATACAGTTGGTAAAATCCTACAGCTGTCTCCCACAATATCTGTACACAAAGAGTAAAGCAGAATACCTTATTATTTCAATAAGATACTTAATTCTCTTACAACCACTCGTGTCACGCCCCAAAATCCAATAATCGGCAGCTAGACCAATTACTATCATTCAGGATGTGCAGGTTGGGGAATCCAGCCGATTCACCCTCACAAACAACTGAGCCATAGACAAGTTCAGGCTCAATTATTGACTATAGCAATATCATCAGAGTAGGAAAAATAAAGAAGAAGCAAGGATATATATACATCACCAAAATGAAAATACAATATCTCAAAATACTAAACAGCGACAAAAGCTGGAATCGTGCAGGCAAAACTAATACAAGAACGGATCTGCAGGGGTCAAGGCTGGAACCAACAGCTATACTCTCAGCCAACAACAACTACTCTGCCTCTGAAAGGGGGGAACAAAGCGAGAGTGAGCAAAACCACGGCTCACTAATGCCCAACAAGGCTAAATAATAAACTAATATAACAGGTGCAGAGATAGAGGAGAGATGAGTGAGATATATGAAATATTTTAAAGCACAGAGATCTATAAGGGTAGAGGTGAGGAATAAATATATAAGTACAGAATGGTGTGAAAGAGGAATGCCGAAGTGCAGTGATGAAATGATATGATATGATGATGATATGCTACTAAATTGTCCTAATGCGAATGTTATGAAACCATGAACTAGACCTAATAAATCAATATAGTAGGTTGTTCAACCGCTAATGCATAATAACCTTACTGAAACCTCAATTGGATACAAAGGTACGATTTCTTGTCCAAGCTCGACCAGTCTAAAGGATACTACCACTTAATCAGAGTGTTTTGGGCTTTACAACCCAAGGAGCCAGCGTCCAAACTTTATTTTGCACATTCCAAGGAATTTAAACCTCACCAAGGAGAAGACCCGGTTCCTGAGGACTGTCTCATGCCATCCCACACTCCCGGATGGGTGAATAGACATAATAGTACCTGTCGCTGGTGACTCACATACTATTTCAACCCGATGTAGGAATCCTGATAACCTATCGAGGGTCATCCGACGTAGAGTTGGTTTATGTATCCGATCCTGTTAAGTTAAAGGAATAAAAGAAACTCACATCGAAACCAGATCCCAAGAATTAAAATACTACAGCCGCCCCCACGGCCCACACACAGGATAACCCTCTACCTCTGAGAAGGGTAAACAATCCTAACACCGATGCTAACCGTGACTAATTGACCAGTCACAACATCCAAGCATAGACGGACAGTGACTAATTACCAGTTACGATGTCCAGCAACATCAGTCTCTACCGACTGGAGCACAACAGTCAAGCACGACCCAAGAGAATGCCCCACAAAGCAACCCTCTTAAGGGACAAGGAGAAGCACAATCTATATGTCTAAGGATAGGAAACAACAATACTAAAATCAACAATTTTAATAGCCGAAACAATATAATTTAACAACAATCACAAATACCTCAATGCCAGTATGCCAGTATGCATAACTCTAACTAACACAGGTTAACTAGTATAGTAATTTAGCAGTGAAGAGGCACTCGCCTGATAAACTGGCTCGAATCCCGCAGGACAAACTCGGAACTCTAAAAAACCAAAACCCGACAACAACAGAGTAACTCGTGGCAATAATCACAACAACACCACAACCCAACACCTGCAACAACGCAACTGCGCAAATTGCAAAACCCCAAAATAAATTCACAAATATAAACCCTAGAAACACGAATCACAAATTAGTACTGAGAAAGGGGAAAACACTCACTGATGAATTGGCGAAGAAATCAACCCACAATCAATGCCAAACACTACGGAGGAGAGGATTTAGTGAGGGAGAGGGTAAGTGGAGAGTGAGTAAGGGAAAAATGAGAGAGAGGGGAAGAGAAATGAAAATAAAAACTAAAAAGGGGAAAAACAACCGCCAAGTCGTTCGAACGACAAGGAAGTTGTTTGAATGGACAAGAAGGTTACAGAAGGGACCCAAAAGTCGTTCGAATGGACCCAGAAGTCGTTCGAACGACTAAGAGATTATGGGCCAAATTCAAGGAGATCAGTCGACTTGTTCGAACGGGACAGGAACTCGTTTGAACGAACCACCCTCAAAGACCAAAATTCCAGGGGACATGTCAACTCGTTCGAACGATTACAAATGTCGTTCAAGCGACTTTGACAAAACTGAAAAAACACAAGGCTTCCCCCGAGATCACGAGGTCCCCTGGGGTCACACCACCCAGGACAAAAACATAACAACAACAACAATGATGACAACAACAACAACACCACCAAGCCACTACGGGCCTCCCAAGGAAACAACAACAACAAACTCCTCCGCCCAACCACCAAAACCACTGAAAGCAAGAAAAGGGAATCTAACTCTAAAACCCTAATAAGAGAAAAGGGATGAAACGGCATGATGCACGAAATGAATATGGATGCGTGTGGTATGATGTATGAATAAAAAAAGTGATAAATAACCAAATAAAAAAAATAAAAAAAAATAATAAAATAAAAAATATGGGACACTACAACTCGTGTTTCAATTATTCAAACCCAACCATAGAATACTCCAATCACAAAGTACTTCTAACGAGCTTCCTGTAGTCGAGCTTACCTAGCTCCCCAGTTACATCTAAAGCAACCCTGATGGTTCGATTCCCCATACAAAATCATCTCTCCATTTGCCACCCTTACATCCTCTTCCACGATCTTATCGCATACGAGCCGTCAAACAGTCAGTTCTCCTGGAATCCAATAGAGACCTATAAAAAATGTTGCACCAAACAAAGAGATCTTGTTCAACATGTCAGCCTTCATCGTCTAGCCCGACAAGATTCAATGGCCATTCCGGAAAGAGGACATCATACGGCAATTAATGAAAATAGCGTTCACAAAATTTGACAACCTTGATCTGAAAACGACCGTCTACAGCATATTGAGCACGCTGCGCATAGTGAGAACGAGTCCTCACCATGGTTAGTCATACTACCTCCAGCGAACGATTATCCCCACATATTATACAACTCATACCAACCGTGATTCCTGATTTTATAGCCACCAGAATGATTTGTAAAGATATTACTTCACTAATTCCGCAGAAGAGTATATTATTCGAACAATATTCGCGGAATGGCAGAAGTTCATCATCAATTACAGAAATATTATGACAGCTCTTTGTTTCCATATCATAACGTATCCCTCAGATTTTATACGGACACATATCAAAATGGCAATAAACAAGACGACAGCCAATTCTGCAGTTCCATACACAGTTACACATCAACCCTGTCTCACAGTTCGTATAAATATAACATCTAGATCGCATAAACAGCCTGACCTCCTATATATCGGCATTTCCAACAAGTCATTCCTCTCAATCATATTCTCGACCTCCTCTAAATTTTACCTCAACTCTCACTACCATTTTCCCTTCATACTCATGATACCTAAGCATCTATGTTACTAACGCCTATGTTACAAACATAAACTAAAACAAACAAGCTCGAGACAAAAGTGTCATCATAACAGAACACATATATTTCATTCAGTCTGAAAGTTTCTCTTACAAAATACTTTACAGAAGAATGCAGAGATTTTACAGATTACTTCAATTTACATTAAGAATTAGTTCGACATTTTTCTTAACACGAAGAGTCAACAGAATAGGCAGGCTCCAAACTTTAATGTTAACAGGTAATGGAAATGTACCACTTAGAAGTGGTCAACCCCTACCTCTATCACTTCTTTATATGACATACGATGAAAAGTGGGAGAAACAGGAATTGGATTAGGAAGATGCAACGGTTGGTAACCGAAGTACCTGATCTATAATTCCTCCATCTTCTACCAAATCCTAAACTCTCGGGCCTGAGTCCTCGTTGTCACCATTTTTACCATAGTAACCAAAGAAGGATGAAATTATAGATTAAGGTTTGCTTCTACTACTCAACTCATAGTACCTTTTATACTTGGATCAGTATTCAAAGCAAACCTTCCAAATTCCCAACGTCAAAAAGATTCCCCAAGCAACAACATTTGACTATAGTCATTAGTTCAAGGAAACCCAACGAACACCAACAAAATTCATGAATATACAATGGAAATGAATCTCAGGTATTAACTCTAGCATTTAATGATACTTCTCAACTAACACCACTCACCTACAATGCTTCTCGTACTGTTGGCTGAGAGGGGGCGGTTATAATGGCTTATTCCACATCTCGAGCTCATGCCTCATTTTCTAACTACATACGAACTTTTGACCTCAACAATAGAGTACGTGGCACAATTAAAAATAAGACAGCAACATCAGGAAACATATACAGTACGAGTTTCTCAACCAACACCACTCATCCCTGACGGCACTCATGCTATTGGTCGAGAGCCGTCTTGTAAATAGCTTATTTTGTATCTCAAACTTAAGCTTCATTATCGATCTTATTAGCATATAGGAAGTACTACTAAAGACATGACCAACTCTCCTCAGTTCGAGACATCTTTCGACCTCTACACCAACAGTTCGACCTGTGCAAAGCATACAGTCATTAATAGAGCCGTTGTACAACAGCAAAGATCGAAACATTACATTATCTGGTCAAAGAATATCTCACACTCAATTTGTAATATCCATCATTAAGGGACTTTATGGTCATCAAACGGTCATATTGAAGGACCTATGAAGATACATGGAGAACTGTAGGTAAAAAAGTAAATATTCGATGCAAAAAAGTTCTTACTCCATTATCTTACATTCTCGAAATACTCATTGTAATAGATTAGCAAATCTTAATAAGATCACCTTCACTTTCTTAAAATCCTCAAGAAAGTTCATGGCTTTTAACTTATTCAGAGGTTTTCTACTCTAAACCATCCTGTTATTTGTTATCTATTGTGGTTGAACGTTCTGAGTATATCTAGTCTAAAGCCTAAGTCCGAATCCCGGAATTAGGCCATTATAGTAGTGATTGTAATCTGCAGAACAGTTTGCAGGAAGTATTTGTAGCTTACTATTTCCTACAATCTGTAATCTACAATTTTGAGCTAATGAAAAATTAATGTAATATCTAATGTCAAAAGTTCTGAATTAGTAGATGAAAATGTTAACATCGAACTGCATAATATAATATGGTTAGATCGAAATATGAAATGTTAGTTGAATGGCAGGCCGTTTGAACTTAATCTTTCAAATTGAACTTATTATGTATGATTAAAATAAGCGTGCATTGCTCAAAATTATGGAATAAAAGTATAGTTTGAAAAATAAATGGATAAAACTTATACCAAGTAGTATAGATTTTTTTTATCTGAGGCAGAGAGATAAGGATATGTATATTATAGTGGATAACTATGAGAGCTATGATGCTTATCAGGTAGTATCTGAGAGGCGTACAAGATGGGATTAGATGATACTGTATGTATTCTTATAAATAACGGGTAGATGAAGATGTGAATTAGTAAGTAAACATAGTAAGTGTAGGGGACTACCCCTAGATCTTACCCAAATCGAATAGTCTCCAGTTCGAATAATCTCCATGTTAGACCCACGCATTTTATACATGACTTCAACAGTCAACATTCGCACCTACTCCACGAACTGATGAAGAATATGGGTTGAGCTCAAACTGAAATACCTGAACAAGTCCAAGACACATATTTCTCATGAACTCAACAGTTACTCAATCAACCACCACTAACCACTTTGTTTGGAGAATGTGCTTCAACACGATGAAGAACTGCGGAGAAGACCTATATAAAGAAAAAGTTCCAAAATAGATAAAGACCCAAAAAATTATACAAGAAACCACCAAGAAAACTACCTTTTCTAGATTCTCAAAAACTTTGTATTCATAAGATCAAGCATTTTTAAGTCAATAGATCACTTGTAATAAGATATCATCCTCAAACAATAAAAATTACTATTACAAATACCTTCAACTGGAGGTCATGGTTTTTTACCTATTCAAAGGTTTTCCACGCTAAATCACATGTGCTATTTCTTATTTTTAATCAAATTTTTGTCATAGGTACATTGCTGTAAGAGCTAATTCCAAGCCACTTCAAGCTTACGAAATTAGGCCCTTACATTTGGCGTCATCCGTAGGAAAGAAAATCATTTCCACGATATCTAATAGCATACATTTACTCTACGATGAATTTCAATCATGGTCACTTCCACACGACCAGCAACCAGAATCCAGCTCGATCTTTTAGTTGAGCTGGAATGACATATCTCAACACTGAAACAGAGAAACAAAATGAGCTCGAACGTCAATTAACTCTTAACTGAGAACTCCGTGAGAATGAGATCTAAGCCGAATGACAAGCTTGTTTAACAGTGTTCAAACGACATAAAAACCAGATGACAACAATATAGACTGCCTTGCAGGCCCTATAAAATAGTCAACAGGCTCCCCCAAAAAGAGATCGCGATCAATTGCCAAATGCCTCCCGGGTTTCTGCACGGGAAAGATTGGGACCTCGAAGAGCCACCAATAAAGCTATTTCTATAAACATTCAGCAAGAACCTCTGCTTTCCATTTATTTGGGTAATAAAGTTCAGTCTAAAATTAGCCGAGGTCACCAATTTTCCATATGTCAGGAGAAAGAATAGCGACCTCAACATCAAATCCTAGCACGAGATTGTTTGAGTGAAGGTACTGATACTCACAATCCGCAACCTCTTTGTCAAGCCACTCAACCGATGCGTCATTATGCCACACAAGAGCATATGGATCAACGAATTAAGGAGTTGATAAAAGCACAAGTTTTAAGCACTGCTGATGACCTTATAAAGTTACAAGGAAGTCCAATTGCCAAAGAACTATTCGATATGGAAATACTAAAAGGTTTTCATACTTCAAAAATTTGCAAATACAAGGACACCGATCCAAAGGAGTACATTAAACAATACCGTGATTCTTTGGGGTTGTATTCCAATCTCAACCACATCCTCTGCCGCTTGTTCGCCATGAGTCTGCACTACACCAAATTAACCAAATAGTCACAGTCTATTTATAACTTTGCCACGGATGTGTGCCATACTAACTTTGACACAGTTTATTCATGGCAAATATTTTTGTTGTCTGTGGTTATTTGGAGTACTCATTTCCCTCATAGTTTTTTCTGTTAGAGTTGGTAACTTTGCATAGACCAAAACAGGAGTCTCCTCATCAATCAAAAATCTTATATCTCAATCTAAATAAAACCCTTAAATCTCGATCTAAAACTTGAAAATTCTTTAATTTGCCGTTTTGAAGGTGGGAGAGATACAACAATCAACAGATCTGATATGTGATTTGATGCAGTTTATAAGCTTAAAGTTATGTTGTAATCTCCATCCATCTATATTCTATCATCTCTAATTTGAGCCCCTTTGAGGCATTGAAATTTGGGTATCTATTGATTTTAATTACTTTATTTCGATTTCGAGACATGGTGATGGGATTATTGTTGGCTTCTACTATTTTTAGTTGATTTGGGGATAGGTATGTTTCAAAAACTTCTACATTTTGGTTCAATGGTGAATTTTTATTGTGAATTAGAGAAAAGTTCCACACAATTGTTGATTTTACTTGCTATTCTTAAACTTCCCCATTTTGGTTCTATGGAAAATTTAATGGCAATCGTTCTCTCTTGGATAGATTCATTCCTTCATGACATTCATCATGTGTTGCTGCTCTATGGAAATGTTTTGTTGTGATGTTATTGGTTTTGTATTGTATTGTTGATGATTTTGATTCTGTTATTTTTCTCAACTCTATTTGATATAATTGATTTTGCAAAAAACTATGAAAATCCGGCTTCGGTTCCTTGACTCTTCCCCTCGTGCATTGAGTTTGTTGTTGCTCACAAATGCCATCAATGTCACATGACGAGATTGTATCTGAACCATTATCCGGTACTTGTTTTTCTCCTCTGTTTTGATTATTACTTTGGATTCTACTAGTGTTTGTTATTGAGTTTCATTAAAGAGAGTCACGACATGTTTGATAGAATGCACATGAGAATGGGGTTGATGGTTTAGGCAAGTTTTGGTGAAAAGATTGGATTTGTTATGAAACAATGAGAGGGAAGAGTGGGGTAGCGTTTAAAATCAATTTTAAGATCTGGGTATTTGAAATTTGGTGATTCTAGTAAATGGGTGAGTTAAAATTGAGATTGGGATTGGGATTGGGATTGTTGGATTTTGAGATGCCAGGGGGTTTGGATGCAATGCGAGGGGATCAAGCTTATTAGGAGCTTAAGAGGGAAATAATGGAGTTTAAAGACGTATAAATATGTTGTTTTGTTACTCACCTTTATAGCTTATGTTTGTTATACGTGCATAACGAGGGACAGTAGTATTATTGTGTGCAGTTGAACCATCGCTGTAATGCAACACAAAATACACGACAAGAATTTGGCATTCATGGCTATTTGTATGTTATATGGCATTCATCACAAGCATAATTGGAACACAATCATCTATAAACATAGCACATAATTTACATGGATAACCTTTAATTCGCGGGAAACATCGGCATGGCCTAGAAAATCATCCAGTATGTAAAATCTCAATTTCAAGTCCCCACGAAGAAACTCCCAGGAACCCTTCTTGAGAAAACCCTCACAACTGTAGTCTAAATTTATTTTCTCTCTAACTTAACAATCTTACGTAAAACTTAAGATATACAAGATTGAAACCATTTTCAAGTATCTCAAAATTTACTTCATAACTTCGAGAAACTGCAACGAACCATCTTAAATGGAGCTGCTATGAAACTGGACGTCTTCATCACCGCTTTCCCCATCATGGTTGATCACCTTCTTTCTCTCAAACATATTAAGGTAGAAACCTTAATTATCTCTTTTTCCCTCATTTAATTTCTCACATCTTAGCCTTTATTGCAAGAGCTATTCATTTAGTATCTAAACAATTCATAACTTATAAGCACTTAGATAACAGTTATAACCTATTAACGTGGTAGTTACCCGAGACTTAACTACTACTACCAGAAGAGTCATACCACCATTAACATAGTAGTTACATTTCCAATAACATGTAGCTAGAGACCACCATCAGCAATTGACTCTCCATTGAGCTAAACTCAATCCTTAAACACGAGATGCTAGTATTTAGCTTATGAGATGTTAAATTAGTTATCTTAATTCCTGTATAATTTTTTTTATATTCGTATTATTTTATACACTTTTTGATTTCATGTCATACTTTTTGTGCTTTTAGTGTTTGATATTATTCGCTTATCAGTGATGAGTATGATAATAATATCAGCTATCAAAATACAGGCTTTCAAAATGAAAATAATAACATGACAAGAACAATTAGCCGTGAGGTTATTGTAAGAGATAAGGAAGACAAAGTTACTTAGGAAGAATTGGTAGAGAGACTAAGAGGTACATTTCTATTTGTAAAAGCTTTCTATATAGTTGAATGACTCTGACAAACTGGTTCCTCTTATCTCAGAGTTGAAGATAATTTTTTTCTTGGAGGTAATTCTCTGTGTGTTGGTCCTCTATTTTCTTCGTCGGCGCATCATATTGAAGAAGAGGGTAACTTTGAGTAAGCTCTCATTATTGAATAATTGTCTTTCCTCTCTTCATTGAGGTACAATACCTTCACTTATTGTATACATGCACTATAAGTTAGCTTCGTGAGCTTAATTCCAATGTCTAACCATAACTTATTTCAGTTTAGGTGTTCATTCAAGCACTGCAATACATATTATTTCCTTTTTCGTGTGAATATAGAAAAATTACTAATATAACTATTACACACAATAGAGAAAGAAAATTAATATTAAAACGAGGTGAAAGGCCCATACATAAATGTAAACAACTCACAAGAAGACGTTAGAAGATATGAAAGATCATTCAGAAGGCTTCCTAATACTCACAAGGCTCTTCTATCCAATTTTCCTTTAAAGTGTGAAAGGCTGAGGTGTATTTCCATAAATTTATTTTTCATCACGAACATGCTTCAGGCATTTGAACCCCCACTTGACATGAGGGAGGATGTTGATATTTGTGAGCACGAACAGTCCCAAGAATTATGCACTTGGATATGGGAATTTTCATGCTGGACAGTCTGCCTTATCCAGTGGACCCACACTCTTTTCTAAAACAGACCAAACTAGTTGCAGGGACCAGAGTGATCTGTCATGCAAGTCGTCAAAAGGAATTACTATTAATAAGGAGGCGTCAATGTGTTCTAAATCTATTGGGGAAACTGGGTCTATAGGCTTGGGGTACAACAAAGAATTAGATAGAGCAAGTACAAGTAATGCTAAGGGTGCCAGCACCCAGGCGACAATATGTTCTGTATCTGATGCTGATGGTGATGCTAATGAAATTGTAAGCTCACCCCCGCGTATTTGGTTAGATCCTTCATTTCAATTGGAGGTTCCACCCTCAGATGTTAACAAGGTTTGACGCATTATAAGGAACATAGTTAGAGATTGGGAAAAAGAGGGATCAAGAGAACGTGATCAATGCTATAAGCCTATTCTTGAAGAGCTTGATCGTCTATTCCCTTCTCGGTGCAAAAATAGGCCTCCTTGCTGTTTAGTTCCTGGTGCTGGACTGGGGAGGTTGGCGTTGGAGATTTCATGCCTTGGTATTATCAGCCAAGGAAATAAATTCTCGTACTACATGATGATCTGCTCAAGTTTTATTCTTAACCAAACTGACACTGCTGGAGAATGGACAAATATCCTTGGGTCTACAACAATTGCAACTCTCTTTCAGAGGCTTTTCCATGTGTGGTGGTGACTTTGTTGAAGTATATAATGATCCAGACCATGAAGGAAGTTGGGATGCCATGGTTACATGTTTCATCCTTGATACAGAACATAATATAGTTGAATACATTGAAATCATATCTAGAATTCTCAGAGATGGAGGGGTATGGATAAACTTTGGTCCGCTGTTTTACCACTTTGCAGATGCTTATGGGACAGAAGAGGAGATGTCCATTGAACTCAGTTTGGAGGATGCTAAAAGTGTTGCTTTACAATATGGATTTCAGTTGGAGCGGGAAGATACCATAGAGACAACTTACACTGTAAATTTCGAGCACTACTCTTCGAACTTGCAGGATTTCGAGTTGTTGGGGAGTTTGATTTATCCGACAGAGAAATGGGCTAATCTTGGGATTTTCAAGGCTGGAAACATGAAACATGAACAAAGGTTTACTCTACAAGAGCCTAAATGGGTAAGGTATCTGAAATTAAATTTGCTGAGCCATTATGGATCTGAATTTTACTGCACATTGAGCTCCGTAGAAATATACAGAGTAGATGTTGTGGAGCGAATGCTTGAGGATTTGATATCTGTACAAGATAGTTCATCTGGGTCCAAAGAATCAATTACCAAGTAAATATCTATAGCCCTACAGACGGATCCTGTTGTGGGGGAGGACATTTATGAGAGTGTCGCTACTTATGTTGGCACTGAATTTGGACTTGAGAACTCTAATGTAAAACATGAAATCTTCAAAAGTAATGCACTAACTTCAGTTTCGGAAACACAGCCACAGCAGGGTAGACGGATGCCTGGTGATGCTGTTCTCACGATACTTACGCAAAAAGTTCGGTCCTTGGATTTAAGTTTAGCTGTTCTAGAAAGCTATTTGGAGGAATTGAATTCCAGATACGGAAACATTTTCAAAGAACTTGATCAAGAAATTGCTACAAAATATGGACTTCTGTTGAAACTGAGAAATGACATGAAGAATCTTGGTGAAAGCAAAGAGGCCATTGCTAAGGACGTCGCTGGTTTTATTGATTGGAAATACCTTATTTCCTTCCAAGTGGATAGTCTGGTGAAAGATAACGCAAACATAGATTTTCTTTTTAGGCCTTTACAATCAAGGTGTGGATCACTGTTCATTTTTTTGGCTTTCTTCGATTTTCCTAAGTGACTCAGTGAGCTTAATGAAATCTTTCTTCAGCTAATTTTTAGTAAGTACACCAGATCAGTTCTTTGGTTTCTTATACAACATACTGTTTGCTGTGTTTTTTTTTGGAAAAATAGGAATTCCAATGGCAAAGAGGAGGACAGTGCTTTGATGCATGTGTGTTAGATATCGATGCAGTCACTAGGTATTTAGCCTCCACCTCTAGTTCGAAAAGGGCCAGATTGCTAACAGTTCTTAGGACTGCTTCTTGTAGCCTACCTTTTATATGTTCTTAATTTTCTTCACTTCTATGGGAGCTGACATGTTTGGTAGCTAAGCGACTTTGCTATTATAATGTGAGGCTATTTTAATTTAGCTCAGTCACCCATTTTGATAGTCAAGTTTTCTTGTTACGGTTATATTGGGTATTGTAAATCGTGTTAGCGGTTATATTAAATTATCTGATGAACTTGAAAACGATGCTTAAATTGACTGATAACTATATTAGATTGGCTAACTAATGTTTATCACAAAGAACATCTAAAGAATGCCTATTTATCTTAGTTAAGAATTTAAAGAAAATTTGTCCAGAAACTCTCCTCTTGTATGCCTATTTATCTTAGTTTAGAATTTCAAGAAAATTAGTCCAGAAGCTCTCCTGTTGTAGTAACATGTACATGGTGATTTAAGTTAGATGCCTATTATTTTTATCTGTGCCAAGTTAGACGTCAGAGAACTGTGGGTGTGGGTGTGACTATATATAAATGATATGGTACGAAGATCAAGTACCCGAGAATTTTTTTACGTTTCGCATATTAGGTGATTATTCTTCCAAACCCCTTTTGCATTTATTGAAATTCTTTTCGTTCTCCATTTATCAAGTATAAGTACAATGGGTTTAACCTTTATATTTATTTATTATTTTAATTTTCTAGTAGGTTCTTCCCGTCGTTAGATTCCTTACTTTTTTGGATGCTCATAAGGGATTGAAGATGTTTCCTATTCTTGGATCTGTTTTTCTTTACTTTTGTGGATGCTTAAAATGGATTGAAAACACCTCCAATTCTTGGATTTGTATTCCTTACTTTTGTGAATGCTTATAATGGATTGAAGATGCTTCCTATTCTTGGATTCGGTACTGCTTCTGTGCTTATGTTTTGAACACCGTTCTATCTTTTGCTTTAGAAGCCATTATCATCTTCTTCTTTTTTCTTTTTGGTATGTCCATTGTTTCCTTTTGATTCATTATAGGAAAGATGTTTATAGTTTCCTTTTGAATTGGTATATACTAGGACTGCCCGTGGCTCATCACGCTGAATACGCCGACGCGCCTTCAGCGCTACAAAATTCTCCTTCAATGTGCCTTCGGCGCTTAAACTATGAGACTTACAAACAAAGTACATACCCTGTCTAGGCAAGAGCATTGACGCGACGTGCCTTCAACGCTACCTGTATTGTATGATGCGTGCCTTAGGCAGTTCATACATATAATTTATTTTTACAAAGATCATGCACTAAATACTACAAAATCTAACACATGAACAAAAAATGTGTAACTTAAGCATTATCCAAACCCAATTGTGCTTTTTTTAAACTGTAGATAGGCCACTATGTAACTAAGATGGCGTGTGCCTTCGACACTACTATCCTGTCATTGTTGCGGATTATAAGCTCATTCATTATGATGGGTGCCATCAGTCCCTTCACCATATATCACTGTGACAAAAATCATTTATTACATTTTCCATTAATTTATTTGTTTGCCAATAAAATACTCCCCGTTTTAGCAACACAGTCAGCTTGTTTCCCCCTTATTAATGTTCCAAAATCTCCTTAGGAATATGAGTGTCCAGACTCCCAATAGCCTTTAGATAGTCGGGTAATAATATCCAAAAAACTCTATTCGCTTCCCTAATTGACGATAACAACAATGTCGGCCAAAATACCATCAAAGAAAATAAACCATCATCAATGCCAAATGAGCTAACGGAGGTTAGCTGAATATTACCCAATCAAACAAATAATTTATAAAACCCTAAATCATCATCATACCACCATCAAATAATTCATAAAAACCCTAAACCAACATCAAGTAATCTTACCCAGTCAAACCCTAAGCCATCATCAAACCACCAATCATTCATAAAAATCATAAATGAGAACCCTAAATTAACCAATTAACATAGATCTTGTGGAAAAAATGCTTATAATTAATCCATCAAAATTAAACACTTGACAAACTTGAAAATGATGCTCTCAAAATCGGATCAAAAACTATCGCCGTTGTTGAGGAGCGACAAATCACAAAATTGCAAAAATCAAAAATCAGTAGCTTCTTTCAATCACAGTAGAATCTCAAAAATCAAAATTGTTTAATTGAGAGAGAGAGAAAGACAGGAATTAGAGACCAAGGAGATGGAGAGATGTTTCAAAGAGACGTGATGGAAGAAAAGAATTGGGATGATTTGATAAGAGATCACATGGGTACTAAGAGTAAATTGCCTAAAGTACCCTTTAGTTGTTTAGTCTTACTCATTGTTAAATAGATCTCGGCCGTTGATCGTGCTCTATTTACCCAATCTACACAAAAGAACATTAAATCCCAACCCCTCTTTGTCTTTCCCTTGTGGGAAAATTTGTCTATACGAAAAATACCCTTCTAGGATAATATATAGATATGAACAATGTACGTGTATTTTTGTTTACTAATATTTATAAATGAAACTGTTATTATAAATTTTCTTTTTTGTTTATATGCATTTGTTCATGAGAGAAAATGACAGGTGCATCGAGAATATTACAAACTTTACAAGTTTTTGTTGACCTATTTTTTGGAAAAAAAAACAAATAAAAAATAAATTGCCATAAACTTAGGCCGTGGCAAATTAAAGAATTGTGGCAGATTATCCGCGACAAAATAATTGCCACAGATAAACTGTACAATACAATATATAATAAAACCATAGATTTAATCCGTGGTAAAATAATTACCACGGATAAACTCTATAGTACAATATATGAAAAAACTATAGGTTTGATCCATGACAAAATAATTTATACAGATAAACTCTGTAGTACAATATATGACAAAACCATTGATTTAATCCGTGGTAAAATAATTGCCACACCCATTTTTCTACAGACCCCAGTACACCCTTAGTCCGTGGAAAATAATATTTTACCACAGACTGAGTCTGTGGTATTTTGTTAAAATTGGTGTAGTGTTGTAGGAAGAACTGCTCCGATAGTTCCACTCTCTATCTGAAGACTCCATATACATATTCAACAAACTGCATAAACAATTCCTCAAAACGTATGCTCACAACAGAGATAATGAAAAGAATTTATATTCTTTAATTAGTCTTAAACAGTCAAACGGGGAGAAGCTTGAGGCTTTTGCGAAGAAGTTTTTGGAGCTCGCGCATGAAGTAGGCAATCTCGATTAGAAAACAGCTGTTACTGCTTTCACCAACACGCTCCAGCACGACTACAAAGCCAAAGAGCGCCTCTTCCTCAACAAACCTGCGACCTTGGAAGATATGATCCCCAAGGTCAATAGTTATACTAACTTGGAAAGGATAATGTCCGAAAGGCATAAATCTACTAAATCTGTCCCTACCATGAAAGGTCCATCTACAGATCGAAACTCTGAACCAAAGGAGGAATAGGGTGACCAAAAATGCTTCAAGGGAAACACTGGCAACCCTCAGAAAGGCGGTCCATAAATCAAACCGGTCCTCCCAAAGATGAATGTTCAAATATCCACAATTTTTTCAATCCTCTCGAAGGATAAGCTCTACCGTCTCACTCAACCATTGGAACCAATCGAAAGCCGTCTGTACTTCATGCATCACAAGGTAATCCATCATTCTACTGACAATTACATTTTCAAAGAGGGACGGATGTTCGAATATATTGTCGACCTGGAATCATACAAGAATGACAGCTATAAGAAATAGCTTAAAGTTGTCCAGGTTGAAGATCAAGCTGAAGAGAAGCATCTTTACCATATGCGCCACAACAACATGATTGAAATCCATCAGATCGCCAACTCTAATAGATTTAAGTGCACGAGACTAGCGAAATGCTGCGATCTCACACCTCAAGACAAAGAAGCCAAACTTTTGCCTGAGTTGAGCAATCGCCAGCTTGGGATCTCATTTGAAGATTATGACACTAGTCATGTCAAATTTTTGTATCATGATACATTAGTCAAAATGCTCAAGATAAAGAAGTTTGTCATACACACAATGATGATCGATACTTGTAGCGGCATTAAGATTCTCTTTTAGAGTACTATCGACCAAATGGAAATGGCCGATCAAGTTAATCAAAGGGACACCGATATCAGTGGATTTAATGGTTCTAGAGAAGAGCAAGTAGGTAAGATAATTTTACCTATTACCGCAGGACCAACCACCATCGACGTCATCTTCTATATAATCAACGCCAAATCTCGTTATCTCAGGATTATGGGCCGCTGCTGGATTCATAACATGGACGCAATCGCTTCCACCTATCATCAAGCACTCCACTTCAAACACAATGATAGTATCTATGAAATTAGGGGTAGTCAAAAGCTTTCTCGAGCTTGCAAAAATACCGTCTCTAATATTCTAGATCCCTCTGACAGATATACTGTATAGTAATTATAGAAAGCTAATCACCTCGATGATCATCCTTCCATGGAGGAACCCACATAATACGTAAACATTGATAGACCTATCAGAGGTACTTTCATCGGTACTAAGCTGGTTCAGTACAATAAATAGACTCTCATTCAGTTCTTACGACTAAACCGAGACATTTTTGCGTAGTCTTTCAAAGAAATGCCTGGGGTTGATCTGGCCAAGGCATGTCACAAATTATCTATCAACATCAACGCCATAGAGATCAAGCAAAAACAACGACGACTATCACCGTGACTTCGCGGTAAAGTTAATATGGAGATCAAGAAATTGATCAAAGTAGGATTCATTCAAGAAGCCAAATATCTATATTGGATATCCAACATCGTCGTTGTCCCAAAGAAGAATGGAAATGTCCTAATTTGTGTAGATCTTACCGATCAAAACAAATGTACTCCAAAGGACAGTTTTCCTCTTCCCAACATTCATCAGATCCATGATTCTACAGCAGGTCACAAAATCCTATCTATGATAGATGCTGCTTTTGGATGCAATCAGATTCTACTCTTGTAAGAAGATCAAGAAAATACCACTTTCATCACTGAAAGAGGACTTTTCTGCAACAAAGTTATGCCCTTTAGGCTAAAAAAACACACTCGCAACTTATCAATGGTTGATGACTACTATATTCAAAGCACATCTTGGGAAAGTCATGGAAGTCTGCATTGACGATCTCTTGTGCAAGAACATACAGTCCACCGATCATATTTCAGATCTCAACATAATATTCAACATTCATCGCTCTTATAGGATGCATCTCAATCCTGATAAGTGCCAATTCGGAGTATGTTAAGGTTGATTTCTTGGCTATCTTATCAGCAAGAAAGGGATTAAGGCCGATCCAGATCATATTCGGGATCTCCTCAACATGCCATCTCTAAAAATGATGAAAGACGTTCAAAAACTTATCGGCAAGATTGTCGCCATCAACCAATTTGTTTCAAAATCTTCAGACTGTTGTTATTGGCTATTCCGACTACTCAGCAGTTGTACCAATAGAAGAAAAGTTTAGCCAAATACAGAGGTTCAATGGATATCAGAATGCGTAACAGCTTTTCAAAATCTTAAAACCTATTTTGGGAGGTCTCCCATAATGAGCACACCAATAGATAATGAGGAACTGATTATCTACTTAGCAGCTACAAATAATTAAATTAGCTCGAATCTCATTCAGCCTGAAGGGAAAATCGGGAAGCCAGCTTACTTTATCAGCAAAACCCTCACTCCAGCGGAAACGAGGTATTCTAAAATCAGGAAACTTCTTCCCGCTCTTGTTTACACTTCACAGAAACTCAATCACTACTTTCAAGCACATTCAGTCAAAATCATGGCAAACTACCCACTTTGGGAGGTTCTGTACAAAAAAAGAAAAATCAAGGAGAGTGCAACAATGGTCAGTCAATTTAGGAGAACATGATATCAAGTTCAAAAAATGTCATTTTGAAAAGGGTCAGGCCATTGTCGATTTCCTCACGGATTTTCCAGTGGAAGATCTCGAGTGGGAGGAGCACAATCCAGACCTTACAAAAGAAATTACAGAAGAACCACCCCCCAAAGGTTTTGACGAGCGCGCTGAATGGATTTCAAGGAAAGGGTGGCAACTTCTTTCAGATGGATTAGCAGGACCCGCAGGGTCAGGAATTGGAATCGTATTGATTACCCCTTCCAGCGGCTGAATTGAAAAATCAATCTGCTTGGATTTTGAGGCCTCAAATAATGTTACCGAATACGAAGCTCTCATTCACGGACTCAACCTCGTTCTTGAGCTCGGCATCCCAAAACTCTCAGTTTACATATATTCACTGCTCATCGTCCACCATTACTTTGAGCAATACAAGAAAAATGAGAAGATGATCGAATATGCAACCCTCGTTGCAGATAGGATGAGAAAGTTTGCGCAAGCAACTCTTGATTGTCTTCTTCAAGGTAAAAACAGACACACTGATTCCTTAGCATATCTGGTCGGGGTCTTGGGAACAGAAGCTCGATATCTCCAAATTGAAGTAATTATAGCCCCTAATATTGATTGCATTTCTACATGCACAATCAACATTGGGGGCGATAAAGGGGAAGATGATGATTGGCAAAAACCTTTCTTAGCCTATCTCAGAATCGACAACAAATACAGAAGACCACTTGCAGTAAATCAAAAATTGCGCCGACAGCTTATCGATAACTCAAAGCACTACACAAATCAAACGGTGCCTTATTCCATCATTCAGTCACGGGGCCTTACCTCAAGTGCCTCTCCAGACAGAAAGCGGATGAGATGCTCTGCGATTTATATGAAGGGACTTGTAGCTCCCATGCCGCAAGTCAATCACTAGCAAACAGAGCCATTATATAAGGAGTATTCTGGCCTAACATGCACAGGTAAGCAGAAGAGTACTCACACAAATGTGACATCTGTCAACGATATGGACAAATGATTTGAACCCCTGCACTCAAATTCCATGCAAGCAAGGCATTTTGGCAATTCAAACGATGGGCACTCGATCTTTTCGGCGAATTTCCTAATTTTCCAAGTAACCGCCGTCACCTACATGTAGCTACTGATTATTTTACAAAATGGGTAGAAGTAGTTCCACTCTGTCAAACCAGAGAAGAAGAGGTCATCTCTTTTATCTGGGAACACATCATCACTCGATTTGGGTGCCCCCACCTAATTTGCATCGATAACAGGCCCTAATTTGCTAGAGAAAAGGTCGTAGCTTTCCTCAACCAACACAATATCATCCTCTCACCGTCCAATCCTTGCTACCCTCAAGATAATGGCCAAGCCAAAATTACCAATAAAACCATCGTGAATGGATTCAAGAAAAGGCTTCATTCATAGAAAAAATGGAATTGGGTTTGAGAACTTTCTCATGTCTAATGGGCATATCGTACCACTCCACGAGAACCAAAAGGTTGCACTCCATTCCTCCATGTCTATAGCACTAAAGCCGTCATTCCCTCATAATACCATCATCCAGTCAGAGATCACGAACTAACTGACGAGGAAAACGAGTTTGAATTGGTATGCAACCTTAATTGGATCGATGAGATCAGGGAACGTACCATTGCTAACCTCGGTTGATATCTCCATATGTCGGCCAGTTCATACAACAAACGAGTCAGAAGCCGTACCTTCCAAATCGATGATCTCGTCCTCAGAGAAATCCCTCAACATAGAAAAGAGCCTCATGTTGGGAAACTAGTTGAAAATTGGGAGGGTCCATTCCTTATCACAGGTCTCTCAGGCCTGGGATCATATTACCTCATGGCAAAAGAGGGAGTTCACATCTTAATCCTTGAAACCCTAGGTGACTAAAACGGTACTATCGTTAAGTATTTCACTACTCTATTTCCATTTCTTACTTTTTTCTATTCAAAAAGTGAGATTTTTATCTCCATCCAATGTACATCCTTATCTATTCAATAAAACTTACAAGTTTTTCTCCCACACATCTCTTTACTTCGTAGACAATACATAAATTAAAACATAGATAATACTAGCTTTCAATCAACCTCTATACAAGTTAAATCAAGGATAATACTTGGTTTGGCTGACTCTACTAAATCTCTACGACTAAAATGAGGGTAATTCTAGTTTTTAATCAAAAACTCTACCAGACATAAGATAAAGCAAAGGTAAAACTAGCTTTCATCTACCTCAATATGGCTGCGACATCATATCAGTTAAATTAAGGATAAAACTTGGTTTGGCTGACTCTACTAAATCTCTGCGATTAAAACGAAGATAATACTAGTTTTCAATCAAAAACACTACTAGACATAAGATAAAGTAAGGGTAAAGCTAGCTTTCATCTGCCTCAATTTGGCTGCGACATCATACAAGTTAAATCAAGGGTAAAACTTGGTTTGGCTGACTCTACTAAATTTCTACAATTAAAATGAAGGTAATACTAGTTTTTAATCAAAGACTCCACCAGACATAAGATAAAGTAAAGGTAAAACTAGCTTTCATCCCTCAACATGTCTGCAACAGCTACTTTTTATTTCAGGTTAAATATATAACCACTATAATAGATTCTTTTCTGCTATTAGAATGTCAGCTACGCTTTCCTCTACCACAGGAGGTCGATCAGCCATAAATTCTTGAGCTCCAGAATTTACAACTATCTTACCCTGCTCTATCAATTCAGCAGGTCGAGGGCCTAAATCCATTTCCATGGAGCCCATACAATTTCCTTGATCTATATTAGCTCTACAAATACATTCCTTGTCTGACAAACTTTTGAACAAGGTATCTTTTTCTAACTCAAGCCATTTTACTTCCTCTACAAAATAGGCGATCATTTCCCTCAATTAGTCTGAGTGTGCTACATGAGGTATAGCTGCCTTAGAAAAGTTCTATCTCGCTCGCTGAAGGTGATCTTCCAGCCTCGTATACCAATCTTTTTGCCATACCATCTCACTATCTATTCGAGCTGAGAATTTAATGTTTTCTTCTAATTTCTTATCAGCTTTAGCTTATTCAGCCTGATTTATTACCCTCAAATATGCCACCTAAGCTTAAAGTTCCTCAATCTCCTTGTTTAAATCTTCCCCAGCTAGAATTTTTTGTAATAATTCATCTTTCTTCTGTATCAAAATCTCCTTCTCTCTAATAACCCGCTCTAACCCCTATTCCCTGGAAAGTGCAGTATCAAATTTCCTTTCGCACTCCCTTAACCGCTCAACTCCTTTCCGCACATAACCTTGAATTCGAGCTACATCCCCCTCCAGCTCTCTTATTCGAGCTGTCAGACTGACTACATCCCCGTGAACAAAGAAAACCTTGGCATCATTTTTATTCTTCCTCGATATTCCAGGCACGCAAATTAGAATGCACCAATACGGTCTTCAGTTATGTTACCCTCTCATTCAACTCATCGCACTTCCGTTGCACCGTCCAAAACTTCATATCTTTAGCAGGTAAGGATGTAGACAACTGTTCAACTATAACTTCAGAAGCCAATAAATCATCCCGAGCTTTCTTCAACTCGCTATCTTTGTCAAACATTTTCTTCTTCAATCACTCCAGCTCATTTCTAGCATTCATTAGATCAGCTCGAATTCGCTCCTGATTGTTCATTTTATTGATAAATTCACCCTTCAAACTGGCCATATAGCGATTTAACCCTTCTTCTGGTCTTTTTAACACCTGCATACAGTATCGAGTCATGTCAGCCACCCTACTCTTTGCCATCAATGCATCATTCTGGCTTTAGAGCTTCGCTAATGTTCTTTTAACTCTGGGAGCTCTAGTTGCCCCTTATTAATTTTGGCATCCTTCTCCTCAATCTTCTAAGATAGGTCAACAACACTTTGGTTTGCCTGAACAAATTTGAAGTGTACCTTTACATGCTGATCTTCTCTATCTTCGTTTGCCTCTCTTATATTGTAAAACACCTCTGTAAACTCTTGGTTACAATGGCGTGCCTCACTTTCGCTCGAACGAGAGCTGACTCCAATTCAACTTGCACATTATAGATACAAAATATCAAGTTCGATTCTGAACACTCATTCATCACGTATATCTCATTTCTAACAAGATATCTATTTATTTTGACATCTATAGTGTTAAACTACTTCTGAACTTAAGGTCGAAGTACAATCTCAGATAGATGCTCCATAACATATACTTCGAAGTCAAAGGTACACATCCTCTATATTTTAATTTTTCAATACTTTGGTATTTCCTGTGCACTATTTCAGTGTCATTGCCCCTAAACCAATAACAGGGTTTTGATCTGTCTCTAGACTCTATTTATTACTTTGTAGCTCTATACTAATGAAGCATACAAGTCAAATATTTATTGTTCCGTTTAAACCTGCAGCTCCGCTTGAGAAGACAATAGGGACGCTGAGGCATTTCTCTCCTTAGCGAGCTCAGTCTCTAAATCTTTTATTCTGAGGCGCATGTCCTTAAGTTCCTACAGCAAGGTTTACAAAATCGACTTAGTCTGCAGAATTCTATCCAACAATAATATTCAATTAGTTTACAAACATTTTCAAATATTCATGCAATCACAAAATCAACATTTTACTCTACCTTCTCATTTTCCCCCTCTAGGTGCTCATTGTCATCCTCTTGGTTGTCTCGCACCGTTTGGGGAGAGATATCATCCAACCCATTTATAACTCCAATAACAACATCTTCCACCTCATTGTCTTCCTCCTACTCAACGTAGACGTCAGCCCTAATGGCATCCACCTCATCTTCGGAATACCCCTTCGGTATAAGGTGGCGTCCGAGTCTATCCCGCTCAGTGACCACCTCCTCCAAATTAACTCTCGCCTCCACGATCAGATTGTTGATCTCCATCACTTGCGAAGCTTTCAGGGCCTCCAGCCGCTTTCCCTCCTTGAGCAGGTCAACATTCAATCGAGTTACCCTCTTCTCAAGCTTGACTTTTGCTTTCTTCAACCTAGCTTTCACCTCCTCAACCCCGACATATCCCCTTCATCAGACGAGCAGCCTACAAAACAAACAAAATCGACCTTATTATTAGCTCGAGTAGCAATACAAAAATTTATTACATATTTAAGGCATAAGCTCATCTCTTCTTCCTCGTGGAGAGCTGCCAGCCTAGCCCTTTCCTCCACCTCTCTCAGCTCGCCTTTTACAATAGGTCGATCCTCTTCGAATTTCACCCCCAATGTTTTAAATGGTTTAACCCTCCTCTTTTTTGCCTTTCCTACAGCCTCACCATTTCTCATGGTTTCAGAGGTCGAAGGACTCTTCAGCATTTGCTTCTTGGGAAACGTTTGAGCCTGCTTGCTCGGCGTAGTAGACTCCAGTAACCCCGTGTAGTCCACTCTAGGGGCCTTGGGCAAGTTCCCTCACCTTTTGCTATCAGTTCCTTTCTTCTTGCTGCCATCGGCGCCTGTCATTAGCCTTGTCGATTTAGACTTTTGAACTTTTTTGGATTGGCTATTAGCACGTTTCTGCCTGTTAATGCCAAGTTCTTCTAACACATCTTTGAACTCTGTCCCTTCCTGAGCAACTGTATCCAGCAAAGACTCTTTACTCATCACCGTGGATTTAGGGCCTGTCAATAACAATGCATGGACATCAGCAAAGCCACATACAATTTCAGCATATCAATCTTAGACATTATACATTATTATACTTACTTTATTTTACAGTTCTAAATAGAATTTCCATGGGTTCTTCGTCATCTCTCTGAAGGCAATCGTCATTCACCCATATCGCATTATCATTCTAAGGCCTACCTGCTAAGCTCAGATCGAAAAAATGAGGCCGAGTCGAGCTCACAAAAAAATATGCACCTCTGCTTGCAAAAAAAAAAAAAAATTACCCCATAAAACTATAAATCATCCTCATGAGATATCTTCCTCCCAATCTCATTTACCTCCCACCACTTATTCAAAAATTTGCTAGCACTTATCACCTCCCACATGTTCCCGTTCAACTTAACAGGACATGCCCCGATGATGTTCATAATCTCCTTCACCAAATTGCTAAGGGAAAGACTCAACCCGTACTCTAACTGAAACAAATAACATAAAAAGCCCATTAAAAGTTCACTCTGAACATTCCCATCGAAGTACTTGAAAGATATCAATTCGTTTATACCTCTAACTTGTTTCTCCCTCTCATAATCAGCCAACAAGTAAAAATATTGCTCTCCCGTTGCTATAGTGCAACCTCGAAATTGCCTACCAACATGATCTACACAGCTACCCCATCTACCCCCTGCAAAAGCCTTGGCTATACAAAACTCCTTGAACACATCAGAATGGGGAGGATAGGTTGCCAATCTTCCAGGGAAATCTAGAAATTTATCAACCCCTAATTCTTCCTCACTATCAGACACTATAATTGAGGACTCTAGTGATTGACCAGAGGTCGATGCCTCATTTATAGGTAAACTCTCCATATCACCTACAAGTCTACAGATGAGAGTTTGCATAAATTACTATAAATAGTAATTTTTTGATTGGCCTAAAAATAGAATATGATCTTCAAAAATACATACATACATCATAAATCTTCAACTAACCTTCTATGTCAGAATACGAATTTGACACAGTACTAAATCCTTCCCTCACAATGCTGTTGTATAACCACCTTTGTAACTCAGCCTATGCAACTCTCTCATGCTTTGACTGCTGATCACTCACTATTAAATCCTCACGAGACTCTCTGCTACTTTTGTTTTTCTTCTTCCTTCTTCTCTCACTACTCCAAGTTTTTAGGAGTTGTGAAACGTTTGAATGACGAAAATGAAGCAGTATTTATATTTTCTCTCTCTAACTGCTGGCAGTTATTAAGCCTTGCATGAGCTGTCTTCAGTTTTGGAACCGAGGCATCCCTTCCACTATCAATGTCAGATGTTTTGCACATTTTCGGTAAAAAATTTGTCTCATCATTGCCCTTGGCCTTATAATTAAATCTATTTTCATCTCTCTTCTAAACCTCTCTCTGACCTTCCCATATTCATAATGACTCACACTTACACACAATCAAATTTTACAGCTTTTACACAAGAGACAAAATCACAAGCTACCTCCATTTTTCAATTTTTTCTTCTTCTTATAGAAGTGCTAACGTCATTTTCAAAGTTATCAAAATTTCAAAACTTTTCAAATTAGTTCTTTCACAACAGTCACAAACAGTATTCACAAAAATAGAGGATCGATTAAACTATTATGCTCATTCCATTTATTTGAAATTATTTAAACTCATATAATTACATGCACTCATGCCATCCATATTTAAATTCACTTTATTCACCTCACATATAATTACACCTAAAACAACCTTGATGACCTTGGGAACTACATCCGATCAAGTATCCTCCAGCAATCCTTACATCTTCTAATTCAAACTCCTCTTCAGCAAGCGATCTCATGAAACATCTATTCATAGAAATGACGTTCATACTCGCATTCTCTACCAATCCTATCTAAACCTTTAACTTGAACCTCCCTCACAGGCAGCTCAACATCATAATCCAATAGTCCAAAAATTTATTCTGTCATTTTAACTCTCTTTATCGCCAACCGCCCCTCAGCGACATAACAAATTCTCTCAGATCGAGTCCAAGCCATTCTTATTTCCTTCTACCTATTTGTAACACATTCCCCCCTTATTTATGCATTTTTTCTACCAATTACCTATAATAAAGAATGTTATCCTATTCTCTCGTAACAGAAACCTTGGTATCTTGAAAAAAGTTATTTGAACTTATTTCTCCCTATCAACCTCAGTCATTTCATCATATTCCAAATCGAGATAATTCTATCCAAATCTAGTAGTCCCGAACGACCTCTCTAAGCTCGATCTTTCATTTTAAAATTTCTATAATTTTTTCCCCAAAAAATATCCAGCCCCCAAGTCGACCATATTTGACACATATATGCACATTGCAAACATATTTCTAACAGCTCAATTATAATAAAAAGTATACTTTCTAATCTCATACATTTTAACTTTATCAAATATTCAAAACTCTTATACAGCTCAATTTCTTGAGTTATTCTATTCTATGTCAACACAGAGTTTGGATAACAAATTTTATTCATCTCGAATCAAATTACAGGTATTTTACAGATAACATATCTTTTAAGTAATTTTACAGCTAATAAGTCATTCAGGCACTTCGAAATGTCAAATCCTTCAGTTTGTTCTACATCAGTGATGTTTCACTCTGATGCAAAGCAGATATTGGAAATAACGAATATCCTCCCTCCCATGAGTTTGGTCGAAGTCTAGTCAAACTTCAAATAGAAACTATAGAAGATGAGAAATCCATGCTTGAACCAACTCTTCAAGCAAAAGGTCTTCTCAGCGAAGAGGAATAATAGAAGTGCAGAAGCAGACTTCCATTCTCCATCTTCCTCCTCTGGTACCATCGCCGACTTTTCTATAACCACTGCACTCAAAGAGTTGGTAGAGATGAAGAGGGCTCAACCTTGGAATCCATTCCAACTCAAGATATCAGTGCAACTGCCCCGCAGTTATGCATATCCCTGTATCTATCTTCCCAACCTTATCTTCTGCATGAATGCGGAGACAAAACCAACGTTGCTCGTCTGTCACAATAATGCAATGAAATCTCCTCATGCAGTAAAAATCCTCCTCAGCTTTAGCCACTTCATCTTCCGACATTCCTTGATATGTTGGCGAAACAGGAATGGGAGTAGGCACCTCCAAAGACTGATCCCCAAAATATTTCAACTTCAACCTCTGCATTTTATTATCATTTCTCTCTTCAAGAACTATTTTTTGGGTCTTCACCATTTTCAAAACTTTCAGAGAATTTTGTAACAAAACAAACGTACTTTTCCACAAACCTCAGTACATGTCCTATTTATATAACCCTATATTTATTGTGTAAGAACGTGTTCCCAAGTATTATCATTCAATACAGATGAAACTCTTCAAACCCTAACCGACGCATATGTTTGTATTCCCATCATCATTTAATACAAAAATGTCCCCCCATAACACGCGCATTTTCCATGCAGTCAAATCAACATCATTCCTTCCTTCATTTTCAAACTTAAAACCTGAATACCCGCATAACCATATACCCTTTCTCAACAAAAGCCACTCGTGACTTCAGTTGCGAGGGGGGGATTGTAGGTGTTTATCCCTTGATCATACCCAAATCGAGTTTTCTCTGGATTAAATTACCTCTATGTCAGACCCACGTATTTTACACATGACTTCAGCAGTCAACATTACCACCTACTCTACGAACTAATAAAGAATGTGGGTCGAGCTCAAGCAAAAATGCTTGAATAAGTCAAAGATGCCTATCTCTCACGAACTCAATAGTTACTCAGTCAACATCTACTAACCACATTGTTCGAAGAACGTGCTTCAGTACGATAAAGAACTGCGGAGAAGGCCTATATAAAGAAAAAGTTTAGAAAGAGACAATGACCCAAAAAATTATACTAGAAATTACCAAGAAAATTATATATTCTAGATTCTCAAAAACTTTATTTTCACAAGATCAAGAATTTCTAAGTTAAGAGATCACTTATAATAAGATAGCAGCATCAAACAATAAAAATCACTACTACAAAAACCCTCAACTCTGTGGTCGTGGTTTTTTACCTATTCAAAGGTTTTCCACGCTAAATTACCTGTGTCATTTCTTGCTTTCTATCAAATTTTTATCACAGATACATTGGTGTAAGAGCTAATTCCAAGCCACTTTGAGCTTACGGAATTAGGTAATTACAGTAAGGACTCGATCTTAGAGAGTTCGACATATGGTTGAGGGGCGTTTGGATATAAAAGTACTTGAAGTTCATGAAAGGTTATTTGGGCATCTCCATTACGATGCCGAGTTACCTATTTATGTATTGGAAGTAGATGGGTTAAATACAAGGGCGAAGGAGAATGAGGTTGATCGTCCTTTTTGGTGTGAGATATTCTATGAAATGATTGTCGAGACTGAAGCTCGAAGAGCTACTATACAAGATAATACATTAGATGAGATAGTTGTTGAAGATGAGAGGATTGTTGGTGGTGAACTGATCAGATGTGGTACAGCAGGGCACCTAGGTTATTTTAGATATAACTATCTTTGAGAGGTCGATCATGTGTAAGGTTAAAATAATGAAACTGTATATAAGTTAATAATATTTGTGGTATAATTCCGTTCCTCATTTTATGTAAAAGCTGTTTGGAAAATTTTATTTTGTTTTTGAATTTTGAAAGTTGGAGCTTTGGGAATTACGAGGGAGTTGTTAAATATAACTTGAAGATGAAGTGAAGAGTACCAAATTTATTGTAGAGGTCTAGATTAATTTTTTGTTAGGAGATTTTGTCATCATGGAGGTGGAAAGGTGTGAGAAAGGAATGGGTAGGAGAGGGAAAAGGAGAGAGAAAAAATATATATTTAATTATAGGGCTTGGGATAGAGATGCAAAAATATGTATATCCGAAAGGTATGGGTTGTTAGACAGGAATAGTGGAAGAGACGCCTTAGCTGCAAAATTGAGGGTGGCTTGCGTGAGTCCCAAAAACTACCAGCGGTTAGAAAGAAAAATTATAAATAGTCCTACTCTTTCTTCTTCCAAACATTTACAGAAAACAGAGAGGCAAAAATCTAGGGAGTGAAAAAAATTTAATTGCAGAGATTTTAAAGAGAAAAACACAGTGAAGAGAAGAAAAAATTATTAGTACAGAGTTTTGTGGGAAAGAATGAAGCATTCACGGTGCCTGATTCCTTTTTCTAACGTTGAAGGTTAGTAAGTTCCAGGAATATTAAATTTGTTTTTGATATGAATGTCGGTATATGGATGTGATGATTCCTCATTCTTATGTAGATGGAGTACTCCTTTTTAGGTTTTTGCATTATAATTTTGAAAGGTTTACTATATGGGGAAAAATTTGTTTTTATACGGTTTTGAGGAAAAATTGGCTTTTGGAAATCTATTTTTCTTTTTGTCTGTGAATTATTGTAGAGGATGAAAAATAATATATTGTATATAGATATCATTATCTTATATTTTTGAAAAATAGGTAAAGAAAAATATAGACATTGATTGAAATACCTGGACCTTTATGTAGGTGTAGATTCATACAAAAGTACATAGAAGTAAATGTCCTTCATTTTTGAGCGTATAAATCAGAATGGGGCCTTCCACCTTGGGTCGTTTCTATGAGAACGAAGATGTTGGATGTGAGGGTGCCAATTCAGTAGGGGGCGAGCGTATTAAGTATAACTCAAATGAGGTCGATTAAGATGTTGAGGAAGAGAGCAACTCAGAGGAGAGGGAATGGGAGGAATAGTTCAAGTTTCCTGACTATAGGTATCTTGTAAACTCTGATGTGTTTGAGTATTAAAAATATAAAAGTAGTATAGTTGGTGTATGGGGGGATGTAATGGAGCATGATGGCAGTTTTTTAGGTGGTGTTCCAGTGGAAAGGGGGCGAAAACATTTATTTCTTGTTGCCTGATTTGGAGGATGAAAAAAGTTATAGAAAAATACCGAAGTTCGTTGCTCTGGAGTATTTTGCTGGGAATATTAGAGGTGATTTGGACGATGTTTTTTTGTGTTATCTTGCCCAGATTGAATATGGGCTAGTTATACCTTTAAGAAACTTGCAAAAGGTATTATGAATAAGATTAAAGTGTGTCTGGCCCAGCTAAATGGTACCATGTGGAAGGTGATCATTGTCTGTGACAATCTAAATAGGTGGTGAGCCCATGCGGGGAATGAGAGAAGAATAACTCCTTTTGATGTTTGAAAGTATTATTTAGTGAAATATGTCACTTCCTCCGGGGGTGCGTATTTCTCTTCCAACTCAAACTGACTCCAATTTTTTGACCTTAAATAAACTGGAAGAGTATGAAATGACAATATGATTTGGGTAAAAATCAAGTGTCTCCAGCGAGCTGACGAGGATACCGTGGCTTTTAAATATAAAACTGCTAAAAAACGTAAGTAAACCTTACTACTTTTGAACTTTGCCTATTTGTGCCCTGCTGGTTAATAACAATATTTGGTGATGTAGGTAGATTCTCATTCTAAAGTAAAGAGAGGAGAATCCCTGATCGATATAGTAGCCCGAGAGGAAGTCAAGCTAAAAGTTGTACTATGCAAACTAGCGATAAGCAAGCACAAGAGGGTGAACAGTAAACCTGTTAAAGTCCAGAAGTCACAAGCGAAGAGAAAAATGGCAGGTGGGATTTTATCTTCAGTTGCATCTCTAATTGCGGTAGACAAAATAGGGGCCAGTGATTTGGCTTTTCTCTCATTTAGAAAAGTTTCATTACCCACCGGGAAACCGCGAGCTGGTGGGGTTAGCTCGGGAACCACCAGCCGCAAGGTTTCCAAGAAGAAAAACCTGAAGACATCTGTGTCAACCTCTATGAATGTAGAAAGTAGAGAGGTCGAGGGTAATTTGAAGAAGAAGAAGACGTATAATCCCCCTCATTCGAATGAGCTGAAGAACGATGTTGAGGCATCGAGCATGGACGATGAGCTGCTGGCTTTTAAGAATAAGTTCAAGGTAGTACTGTTGGAGGATGTTGAGAAGGTGAACTTTGCAGTGCATGAGGAGTTGTGTAGGGTAAGTTTGATTTGTGAAATTAATGTGATTGGCTATTTTCAAAGTGATGTCTAATGGGTATTTTGTGTGTTGTTATAGGTTTCCCGCATTGTGAAAGGTATCTGCCTTGGATTTGTAGAAGGGAAAACGGGGTTGGAGAATTGGGTTGCTCAGCTCGAGAAAGATCTGGAGGAAGCGAAGAGGCAATCGATTACAGAGATTGCGAAGCTGAAGAAATATTGCCAGGCAGTAGTGGACAAGGTCGCGCAGGAGGCCCAATAACAAAATAGCGACGTGATTGCTTCCCAGAGTAATCTTACACAGCGTTTATAGAATGATGGGTATGAGTTTGGGGATGTAGAAGCTATAATGGAAGGGCGATTCGATGATGTTCCGGGGTTAGAGGTAGAGGATGAGGCAGAGATAAGGGGGACTTTGATTGACAAAGCTGAGTCAGGGTTAAATCTTGTATCCCCTAGTATATACCAGGAAAACTAGGGAGTTGAAGAATCTGATAAGGTAGAGTGACATAGATGTGAAATATTTGCAGAAGAGTCTATTAATGTTGTTTGTCAAACTTTGTATGGGGGTAAATGTGAATTACAAAACTTTGGAGTTTTAGATGTTGTTTGATATGGAAATTATTGTGTAGGAACTTAATGAACTACGGGCCATAATTGAGGGCTTAAACAATGAGTTCGCTAGGTAAAAATAATTTGTATACGTAGTAGCTCTACTAACTGCCTGTATTGTGATTAAGGTGAGAAAATATAAAGAACTTTATGAAAAGCATTAGAGTGATTTATTTGTAGTTCATTTAGGGGAGCCGAAGAAAAAAATAGAGAAAGATGAAGTGGTTAGAAAAGATAAGGGTAGGTTCGTAAATTTTGACTTTTCTTGCTTGGTGATATTAGGGAAAATACACTAGGAGTAACCAAAGACATAATGTAATTGACCTTATTTTTAAAAACTAAAACAAATAGTGAGAGAGGGTTAAAAAATGCATATCTTAAAATATTAGAGGATCGTGGTATTCATCTCGATTTGAAATTATAGAAAGTATGGACTCCAGGGCGAAAAAAATTCATAGATTGAAGGCTTTGTAAATAGCAGCTCATTATGGGGTGTCGATGATATATATAAATAATTGTAAAAAATGGGAGTAATGCTGGTAAACTGTTATATGAGGGAACTGTTTATTTGAGACATATGTTTTTGTTCCATGTGTTGAAATTAAAATCGAACTATTATGCAGGCTGAGCTAGAAGCTGCGCGATCAGGTGAGGATGATCAAATTAAGTGTAATCATGAGTTTAAGCTCAAATTAGATAGGGTCCAAAAAGCATCGGAAAAGACTTCAAATCAGTATGTAAAATTCAGGTTGAATTAACAAAGTATGAAGTGACGGCTAACAATTCTAAAATTCTTGGACGTGCTCCACAGGATCTCTCCCCTTGTATTTTTGAATCTTGGGAGTATGAAAACTGGTGGGTACTTCCTCGTTCAGCAACTCTTGTGCGAGTGGATTCATCTGTACTTTAGTATAGTTGTTCCTTTCAGTGAGTATTTGAGCGTCTAGTAGCTCTTTGATGCATTTTTCCACCTGCTCCAGAGTAAGATGATGTTGAGACATGATAGCTCATCATGTTGTGTGTCCTACTAGTAGATTATGTTCTTCTATTTCTTCGCCCATGCGATCATAGACTGAAACTCGAGGTTTTTCTCTATTTTGTACCTCCTGTTGTTATAGATTGAGTATCGCTCTAGCTGGCAATTGTGGATTGACATGACATGAAGAACTGGTTCTGGCATAATTGGATGCGGTGCTAGACTTTTGCCTTAATTTCCAAAGCAATCATGGACTGATACCCTCGAGGTTGCAGGCAGAGCGTTCCGTGGTCTCGGATTTACTGTTAATTGGTCTTGAAGTGCTTTGATTGTGATTTCCATGCTGGCGAGCTGTCTCTCTAGTTCCATTCGTCGTTCAGTTTATGCTTACACAGTATTTCACAGATCCGTCACTCCCTCGGCAGCGTCAGACAGGACGTTGGGTGATTTTTCTTTATTTGCCATCCTTCAAAAGGAAAAATGAATATGAAAACTAGATCGAAGAACGCTGAATATATGCTACATTACCCACCGACGGCGCCAAATGTAATAGCCTATTTTTCGTATTGGACGAAGATAGTGCCTTACACCCTTGAAATGTAGAATTTTTGTTAAGAACTGAAAGTAATTAACACGAGATTTAGCATGGAAAACCCTTGAATGGGTAAAAAATCATGACCTCTCCTGAGGATTTCTAAAAAAATGGTGTTTTATATAGATGCTAGCTATTACAAAGAGAAAGAGATTAAATATTTGATTTTTGGTAGAGATCACTTTCTCTAAGAGTTCTGTAGGTGATCATAGCCGTCATGGATTTTGATCTCTAAGTCTCTTTTTATAGGTCTTATAATATGACCGTTTGTTATATTGATGACGTACATTTTGGTCGTCCGTATTTGATAACTCTTTATGAGGTCTTTTGTAACGTCTTAATACTTGTTGATCTGTAACGAATCTATTGATGACCTTAGCTATAACTTCAAACTGTTGATGAAGATACGATCTCTAATGATGTTCGTATGTATACGAACTGTTGATGGATATCTGAGAACTTGTCTGTAGAACTTGTAAAGTAGGCTATTCTATGTAAAAGAAATAGTTGTCAGTAGAACTTGTAATCTTGATTTTTGAACTGACTGAAGTATTCATCCTTGTAAATTGTTTGTCTTGAATAATAAATTTGAACTTGTTTATCTTGGCTTGCATCTGCTTGAACGAACTGTTATAGGATACACTTAATAATTCTCGAACTAGTCAACTGTCAAATAGGTTAGAGATGTGTAGATCAAATTTTTGCTGAGTTGAAGTATATTTGAAAGTATATCTTTTTAAATTGTGTAGATCGCACTATATATTTGTTGCCTTATTTGAGATATATTGTTGTCATGTCTGATATCTTTCGTGCTCTATATAAGCTCTTGTTGTGAAAGTATCATCATAGTCAACTTGAACAATTGTGATCCTGATGTAGAACTTGGTCGTAACTTCTGATGTGGTCTGTTTTGCAAACTTCTGCTAAAAGTAGAGCTATGTGAGGCGGAAGTTCAAGAAGTCATGTTGGATAAGCTTGCTAAAGAGGATGAGAGATAAGCTGGTGAGGAAATCATTCTATCTATCTGTAATTACATGTAAAGTCGGATGATAAAATGATTTGTGTTTGTTGAGGTCGTTTTGTCATCGTTTTTCTGCATCTGTGATAATGGTGGCATGCGATATATTTGGAGCAGGATTTATGGCTGATTTTCTGCTTTTATTGGATCAAAAGTAAGGTAAGTAACAGCTGCAAAAGTTGTACTAGGGTTTTGAACTGGAATCAAGCTATAGAAGGCGTAGCAGGATCGTGCAGCCACAGAAAGTTGTTGCTGTACATAAGTAATCGTGCTACATGATATGTACAAATCTTCTTGGGCAGTGAGTCCTTAATAATGGTAGAGGAGAGAGACAGACAAGATAACCGAACACGTTACTCCAAAAATTAATATGAGGGTAAACGAAAAGACGTGCCTGCTAGGAGAGATGATGTTGACACGTGTCCCAAAGAGCTGTCGCTTCAAAAACCGAGGGATAATATAAAAGCTTGTCTTTCTTCTTCTCTTAAGCCACAATTAGTTATAGAGAGAGAAAGAAGCATTTCTAGAGAGAGAAAATCTTCAAACTTTGATCGTAGTCCACTGTTATACTATGAGTTTGCTGGGAAAACCATCGTCTTTCCGTCTGAAGTGAAAGTGGTGACCGGAAACGATGAATGTTGTTCTTCTTGTACAGGTTAGTAACTCTGTTTCCACCATTTTTGTTGTTGTCTGTGGCTTGTCATAGTAGATGATAGTTGCATGACTGAATTGCTTGATAGTTTGAATAATTTGTTGGGTAAGGCTGAGGAAGGAGGCCTGTTTGATTATAAACTCTGAACAAACTTTTCCTATATGTGGTAGATGCATTCCAAAAATTCAAAAACCAGTAGTAAAATGGTTGTATCCTCCAGGGAAGAATCATCGTTGTCTGGTAGGACTATAGATGATGTAGAGGCGAGTGGTACCATTGTTGTTGATATGCTGGTTGTTCATTTTGGGGAGGATGAGGGATTGCTTGTGGGGATTGAGACTGGGTAATTTTTTAGGTATTGCGAGAATGTAGACGTAGCGAAGAAATTTTTGCAGTATAAAAAAGATTTAGATGGAAAATTGGGGCATTATGTGATGAATACAGGGTTGAGGTTTAGGGCTCTGGTGAGACCAGGTGGTAAGATAGAGCATTATCAGGTGCCTTCCCTGGATCAGTGGAAGAGAAATATGGGTATAGGAGATGATATAGATATCTCTTATTATAATGGGACTGGTACAGAGGTCGTAGAGGAAGGATTCCTTTGTTACCTGAACCAGGTCGTATATAGGCTGAGCATTCCCCTAACCTTTTTTCAAAAGGGGGTAATGAATGCTTTAAAGAGCTTCCTTGGCCAATTAATTGGTAATGTCTTTGAGATGATGAAGGTCTGTGAAGCCCTTAACAAGGGATGGAGAGATGGTGGTATTGTGAGACAGTTTGTTGCGGACGATGTCTTGAAATACTATAACTTTAAATATATGAAAGATCGAAAGAGTGGATATTTATTTAGTGATTCGGCGAGGCCGAAACTCTTTGATTTGGAATCTGCTGGGAGACCCTGGTGCGACCATCTTGTGATGGTGTGGGGTAATTGTATGCAAGTACATGGGGAACCGGCGCTCGAGCTGATATATAAGAATTTTAACGAGAGTAAGTTTCTTCATTCTGCCTATAGTTCGTCTTTTAACTTGTTGTGAGTTACTAACATAGTTTATTGCTGATTTGGCAGAGCCTGATCCCAAAGGTGCTGCCGATATGTCGAGTCTACTTGATGTCGTTAGTCGAGAAGGAAACGAACTGAACAAAGTTTTTGGAGAACTAGGTATTCGCAGAGAGAAGAGGCTGAACTCTATAGTTGGAAAAGTGCAACGAGCTCATCAGAATCGAGCTATGGCTACTTCTGGTTCTGCTTATGATGACATTATGGATATTCCTGCCTGTGCTGCGGGTACTTCGAGTATCCAAACTCGATGACCTAGAGGAAAAAGGGCGTTGCCCCTTTCAGAGCAAGCAGCTCTTGTGCAGACGACGCAGGTAGAGACTGAGGTGGTGGATACTGCTGTAAATGTGGCGCCTCCTCTGAAGAAGCAGAAACAAGAGTTCAGGAAAGATAGCCGAGCTTCTTCAAAGGTGGTCAATCTCAAAGCGATGGAGCAGGAGGCGCTAGAGTTGGCGAAACGTGATCCAATACGCCTAGATACTCAAATTCAATCTAGTATATCATAAGTATGAATGATGATTATATCTGTTTAAGTAATGATCTGATCTGCAATACTGCTTTGTTGTATTTGTGGTACAGCTTTCTGTTGTCTGGCAATCAGCCGTGGAGGTGCTGAAGGTAGCTGTTGTGGAGTGTACCGAGCATGACACAGAGAAAGCAGCATTGAATGAACAGCTGAAGGAGTAAACTGCTCTATGTGAGCAATTGCAGAAGGAGAAGGCTTTATGGTCGGAGCAGCTGAAGCATGAGAAAACTTTACAGAATAAGCAGTTCGAGACAGAGATTGCCGTGTTGAAGGAAGAGCTCAAAGCTAATGGTAAAAAAGCTCTCGACAGTGTGGTGGCTACTTGAAATAGTCTTATTCAGGCCTTTTACTTCTGGGGGTTAAGGAAAAATGATGTCAATCTTGTTATTGCAGGGAAGTATGGTTAGAAAATTTTCCCAGAGGAGGATACCTCTCCAGTGGTTAAACGACCTTCTGAGAAGACCCCGGCTCCTCCAGTGGCTGATGATACGACCAAGGAGGTAGCAGGAGATAAATCTTGATTATGTAGTTGTAACATAGTTCAGAGACTTGTTTGGTCAAATTTGTCCTTTGTATTGGTGATAGAACTATTTTTGCTGAGACTTGAATTCTTTCGCGGTTGCTATTGATATATGTTGTTTCGATGGTGAATGTATAATTTGTATGTAGGCGGTAGTTCGTTTGAAGGGAAAAGTGAGCGAGATGGAGAAGGTCTTGAGTCGAGCAAGGGATTTTACCAATCATACTCAGCAGGTACACAATAAACTTGAATATGAGAAACGTCTTCATAAATCCAACTTTGATAACACCTTTAGGGAGCTATTCGAATTTCAATGCAGATATGGGAAGATAAAAATTGAGGGGGATGAGGTTTTACGGAAAAAGAGCGATATGTTTGTCTTATTCCAAAAATACCTTAAGGATAAGCAGTTCGTAGATGAGAGTGATATGTTATAGTGTCAAAGGTTGTTATTGTCTTTGACACTTTACTTTGAGGTCGAAGTTGATAGTGAGCGGGGCTTGAAGGAGGCCTACTTAGAACTATTAACTAAGAGAAGAGTAGCGCCAGATCCAGCTCGAGTAAAATTCTTAATGCAAGAAGCGCACAATCGTCATAGCATAGAGGCAAAAAGATGCTCAACTCGGGCTGGTGTATAAATCATATGGGGTGGTATAGGTGTAACGCATCAGCTTAACTTTTGTAGGGGTGAAGAATGATGAGGATCCTTTTCTTCAATATAAAGAAGGAAGATAGAAGGGTCCAGACACAATTAAAAAATGATTTGAGGCATGCTTGTGACGAACTGGAGCGATGTAAAGAACGTAATGCGTGTCTGGAGAAGGAAAATGTGGAGTGCGATAAGTTGCTGCAGAGTTTGGAGAAGATGGTGAATTTGTTAAAAGTACGTTTACTAGATACGTAGAAACGTCTCCAAGTCTCCTTATCGCAATTGAAGAAGTACCTTACTCGAAAGGGGGGAAAACTTGCTGTTAAAACAGACTATGAACGTCAAATAGCTGATATGATCGAATTTTATGGGGGCGGGCTTGAGGGAGTAGAAAATTAATTTAGATGTTATATCTCAAGTTGTGGTAAAGATGTTGAAATAGAAAATGATAAATTTGAAAATATGTGGTTTGCAAATGGTAATGCGGGTGGAGGAGCTTCGACCTCGAGACCGCGGGCTGAAGGGTCTGAGGAAGAGGAGGTGGACGATCTGTTACCTCACACACGGCCTAAGACTCGGCATCAAGAGGTTGTAATCTTCGATGAACCTTTGATAGTAGATATGAGTAGTAGTAGTAGGGTTCCATCATAAGCCAACTAAACTTTAGAATATAATTGTGCTCTGCATAATGTAGTTGATTTGGGTATCATAGCTTGATGTTATAATAAATGTTGTTGAATGATATGTCTTGCTTGCATGAATATTTGCTGATAAATGTATGCCCATTGAAATTTGCTCTTCTAGGCTGATGTCGATGAGCAGAATGAACTCTCAGCTTCAAATAAAGAACTGACCACAGAATACCAGCAGTATTCGTTGGCGGTTGAAAATATGACCTTGTTGAACTCGAAGCTAGAAGCTAATGTATTGGAGCTGCAGAGTCGACTGAATCATGTGACTGTAGAGTTGTCAAGGAAGGATGGAAATATATTGACTGCCCATTATGAAGCCAAGTTCTGAAAAGATTCTTTAAAGAAGAAAAAAATTAGAAACCATGACTGCAAACAAACAAGTCTTGGACCTGTCGAGTACGTTTGAAAAATAGAAGATCGATCTGCTATATTATCAATCAGCAGGGACCTAATATGTTAAAGAAGTAGGATGCTGAACTTTGTAATATGCGAGAGCGTGTGAAAAAGATGAGCTTGGATTTGCGTGAAGCTCGAGACTCTTGTCAGAGAAAAAGTGACCGTGCCAGAACCCATGAGGAAGCATGTTCCAAGAGAGATCGGGAGCTGAATGAAACCATTAATAAGTGTAACACACGGATCGCCGATCTTGACCGGGCAAAACATGCCTTGATACTAGAGTGTATGCAAGGTAATAAGGCTTACGAGGAGCTCCATGTGAAGTATAAGGAGTTGCAACAGTTAGTGGAGGCAGCGGACAATGATAACGAGAGTAAGAAGTTGCATGAGAAGTTGCAACGTATGAAGCGGGAGATGAGTCGCAGTGTGCAGGTAACGAAGCAATATAGGGGTTCATTGTTGAAGGGGAAAAAGTCTCTGGTAGATCGATGCAAGGGTCTTGACGATGAGCTAAACAAAGTAAAAACCGAACTGTGTGAAGTTATGCTACTGATGCAGATAATGCTTCATTGTGTACCATTGCTATGTTGCATGTTGATATAAAAAAATTGCAGTAAGAGCATGTTTCAATCTTGGCTGCTTCGACTGAACACGGTATGGAGTATGACATGCAGCTAGCGCGGCTATCTTATATAGATAATCTGAAGCCGAGAGTTACGAAACTGCTGAATGCGTCTCCTACTGCAGGTGATGCTTCTATACCTTTCCCTGCCATGCTTTCATTTGGACCTGGGGAAAGTTTGAATGTTGTACGCCCGAAGCGTGAAGAATAGTTAATTGTAATTAGACAGAGTGTAAATATGTTTTTGTTGTAGAAAAAAAAATGTCAAATGTTGAGTAAACAAATGTTCTTGTTTTTGTTCTCTCTATGAATTGTCGAATTGGGTAAACCAATAAACGACGATGCAGAGATATATGACTGGAGCAATGTTGTATTCTCTTTTGTATAGGTCGAATTAAACAAGTCAATAAGTAACCGTAAAGAGATGCATTGAATGCTAAACAGTTGTATAGCGTCTCGACCAGGCCGAATTGATTGACTCAATAAGTGACCCTCGGGAGAGCGTGTATACTGGAAGACCTGTGATGCAGTTCTCAGTTACTAGTCGAATTGAGTGTATCAATAAGCAATTGTAACAAGATATCTTGAATATTAAATAGATATAAAGTGTATCTCTGCCAGATCGAATTGATTGACTCAATAAGCAACCCTCTGAGAGCGTGTATATTTGAATAGCTATGTTGTAGGTCTCAGTCACAGGTCGAATTAAGCGTATCAATAAGCGACCATAATGAGATATCTTGAATATTGAATAGCTGTATAGTGCGTCTCTGCCAGATCGAATTGATTGACTTAATAAGCGACCCTCGGAGAGCGTGTATATTTGAATAGCTATATTGTAGGTCTCAGTCACAGGTCGAATTGAGCGTATCAATAAGCGACCGTAATGATATATCTTGAATATTGAATAGTTGTATAGTGCATCTCTGCCAGATCAAATTAATTGACTCAATAAGCGACCCTCGGAGAGCGTGTATATTTGAATAGCTATGTTGTAGTAATTCTCCGGTATAGACGGAGATAGGTTGAAAAGATTGAATTGAGGAGACTTGCAAGATGATGATGAAAAAGTACTTTATTTGAAATGCTTGTACTGAGATTGTAGAATCCTAAACCACTTGTGCCAGTTACGATAAAAGGATCTTCCCAATTATCCGCTAACTTTTCAGCATTGGGAGTTTTACGATGTTGTGGGATTTCTTTGAGAATGAGGTCTTTAACTTTGAATTTTCTGTGTCGAACCCATTTGTTATAGGATTGGGATAAAGCAAGATGATATCTTCCCAGATTAGCAATGGCTCTGTCACGTGTTTCTTCGATCAAATTTAGATTGCATACGATCTGAAATTCGCTTTTTTCATTTGTCATCTCGTGATTATGTATTGGAAGATGATATTGAGTGGGAATGATGCTTCAGTCCCGTAGGCCAGTAAGAATGGAGTACAACCTGTTGCTATTCTGGGAGTTGTTCGGTAGGCCCAAAGTACATGTGGTAACTCGTTCACCCAGTTCCCCATTTTGTCATCTAAATGCTTCTTGATGTCATCCACAATAGTTCGATTAGTAATCTCAGCTTGTCTGTTTCCCTGTGGATAATAAGGATTGGATGGGGAATGAATGATGTTGTGCTCATTGAGGAATGCGATGATTTTGGAGCCAACGAACTGTGGTCCATTATCAATTCTGATGAGGTGTGGTCTACCAAATCGGATAATAATGTTCTCCCAGATAAATCTGATGACTTCGTCTTCTCGGGTTCGGCACAGCGGGACTGCTTCTACCCATTTAGTGAAGTAATCTGTAGCGACCAACAAATGTTTTCATTTTCCTGGTACTGTAGGAAACTCTCCTACGAGATCGAGAGCCCATTGTCTGAATGGCCAAGTGGCTTGGCTTGAGTGTAGTTCGAGTGCTGGAGCTCATATTTTAGGTCTATGCCGCTGACGGGTGTAATACTTACGAGCATATTCGATTGCCTGTGCTTTCATCTTAGGCCAAAACATTCCTTGAGTTAAAGCCCGGTTTACAAGAGATCGTCCTGCTGCATGGGATCCGCACGTGCCTTCGTGTAGATCGTGCAAGAATCATTGTGCTTCTTTGTTAGACAGATAAAGGAGGTATGGACCAGTGACCAAAATTTTGTATAGGAGATTGTCCAAAATAATGTATCTTCGAGCATTGTCAATTAATCTCTGCCGCTCTGTAGGATCCTCAAGAAGTGGACTGTCAAATTTATTTTAAGGTCTGATGTATGTAATAAAAGGATGTCTCCAATCATCTTCGACCACCACGCTGCCCCCAGTATTAATGGTGTTAGACACGATGGTGTTAATGCTGGGGTTTGAAATGACGTCGATTTTTAAGTAACGAGCTTCTGATCCAAGGATACCAACAAGGTTAGCGAGTGCATCTGCATGTCTATTTTCCCACCTTGGGAAATGCTCCATAAAAATTGTCTGAAATTTTTTCATTCGCTCGACCACTGCAGCAGCATAGTCGACCATTCTCCCATTGGTTTGATACACGCCTGTGTAATGGTTGGCGATTAGTAACGAATCTGTGTAGACAAAGAGCTCTGTTATACCCAGTATAAGTGCCATGTCCAAGCCATGAATTAATGCCTCATATTCTGCCTCATTATTGGATACTTCAAAATTGAGGCGAATAGATTTTCCAAGTCGATCATTGGAAGGAGTAATAAGGACAATTTTAATTCCTGATCCGGCTGGTCTGACGGAGTCGTCGGTCGAAAGTCGTCAACCTTTCTTTGTTACCCAATCTGATTTATCTTCTGACTGGTCCGTGAGCAATTCATCTTTTTGACCAATAAAATCTTCTTCCCAATCAGGATCCGCTACTGGAAAGTTTGCTAGAAAATCTGCTACGGCTTGACATTTTTTGGAATGACGTGGTTCGAAATGTATATCGTACTCCCCAAGTATTACTGACCATTGTTGAATACGTCAAGATTTTTTGCGCTTGGATAAGATTTTGCAGAGTGGATAGTTCGTAAAAACATGAATAGTATGAGCTTGGAAGTGCTGCTTTAATTTTTGGCATGTATAGACGAGAGCGAGAAGAAGCTTCTCGATTTTGGTGTATCTCGTTTCAGCGAGAGTCAGAGTTTTGCTGATAAAATAGACTTGTTTCTCAATCTTTTCTTCGAGTCGGTGAAGAACGGAGCTAAGAGATGTATTTGTGACAGCTAGGTATACTGTGAGTTCTTCTCCATCTGCTGGTGTGCTCATAACTGGTGGTTTGCCGAAATAATATTTAGAGTTTGAGGAAAGCCACTTCGCATTGGTCTGTCTATTCGATCTCTGGATTTTTCTTTGATTTTCCTCATGATGTACCTTATTTTAACAGATTGAAGAGAGGTCAACATCTATTTGATGATTTGGATACAAATCTGTTGAGTGCTGCAATCTTCTCGGCTAGCTTTTGTACGTCCTTCTTTGTCTTTGGTGAAGGCATAGCCAAGAGAGCTCGTATGCGTGATGGATCAGCTTCAATTCCTCTTTTGCTGATTAGATGTCCTAGAAAATTTCCAGATTGTACTCCGAACTGGCATTTATCGGGATTTAAACGCATCTTGTAAGATCGCAAAATCTTGAAAGTTATTCGCAAGTCTATAAGATGGTTCTCTTTCTTGAGACTTTTGCAGAGCATATCATCAATGTAGACCTCCATTGTTTTATTGAGATGTTCTTCGAACATTTGTGTCATCAATCTCTGATAGGTAGCGTCGGCGTCTTTTAGGCTGAAAGGCATGACTTTATAGTAATATAGACCTTGTTCAGTGATGAGCGCAATCTTGTCTTGATCTTCAGGAAGAAGTAGTATCTGATTATATCTTAATGCAGCGCCCATCATTGAGAGGAGTTCGTGCTCTGCTGTAGAATCGAGCAGATGATTGATGATTGGAAGTGGAAAGCTATCTTTTGGAGTGTGTTTGTTGAGATCCGTGAAATCAACACAGACTCTGATTTTTCCATTCTTCTTTAGGACTATGACAATGTTCGAGGTCCAGTCCGGGTAAATAGCTTTGAAAATAAAACTGAATTCAATCAATTTATCGATTTCTTTATTCACTTCGTCTCGCAGTTTTGGCGCTAGAGTTTGTAGCATTTGTTTGACCGGTTCTACTTTATCTTTCAATCCTAGCTTGTGGCATGCTAAAGCTAGATCGATCCCTGGCATTTCATGAAACGTCCACGCAAAAACGTCACTGTTCTCTGTAAGGAGCTGTATGAGATTTGAACGTTCCTCCGTGCTTACACTACCAAAAAAAGGGCCTTTGGCAAAACGCATATATAGCTTTTGGCAACAAATTATGTATGTCGCACGTTTCCAAAAGTCTAAATCCCTTGCCATATCTCCAAGTCTGTCGCGCTAATGTTTTTTACGTCTCTCTCCCAAATTCCCCTGCCCAAAAGCTTCCCTCTCTTTATCAAGGATTTACCCCAAAAATTTCTTCTCTCCCACGATTCAAGAATGAATCTGTAATGGATATTCTCCTATTCCCCCACATTTCTCTCCAAATCCTCCTTTTTCCCAAGATTTTGTATATTTTATGGCATCTCTTTATGGGATTATAGCCTCATTGGTGGTTCTTGCACTCCTCTGCAATCAAAGGCATCTCCCACTACCTTTCCTTCTTCTTCTCTGAACATCAATCGAATTTTATGGCATCTCAGTGACGCTTATAACTAATAGTCTTACACATTATATTATATTCGCTTGATTCGGTTTTTATCGCGTCAAAATTTCAACATTTACAATTTTTGGCTATTTTTTTTCTTTAAGGAAACCAATTTGTTTGTGATTTGACAAAAAGGGGGCATTGCCAAGTTTGATTTTTTGTATGAATCTCCCATTTTGTATAGTTCTGGATTTGATACAGGAGTGTGATTTAGAGTAATGATATGTAGTCTTTGAGATCTTTTGAATTTTATGCTTTTGTTCATTGTGTTCTTTTTAAAATATTGTATTATTCTATATGTATGTATTAATCGTATAGTTTTCTTTTATTTATTTTTTCAGGATATAGAGATTTGAATTAAAGCTTTGAATCAGGTACTTGTTTATTTTCATTGCCAATTTAACTATGGATTCTATTGCATCTAGCTTATACATCTTATTAATACAAATCACAACACAAAAAACTTTAGAACTTTTATCACACCCTCATATTGTACTTTTTCTTAGAAAAATATAAAATCTTGAAATATTTACCAAGGTTGGATCTAACAGCATCCATATAAGTATAGTTTCTTTTCCCAAAAATAGGATCTCCTGTTTTATAACAATCAGCTAGAAGAGAAGAAGTACAGTAAATCACAAAGGAGAATAGAAACATCATGATAGGTCCCTGCAGTATACTCTGGTATTTCCGAATCAGAAAAGCTGGTGTTAGGCATGCCTCTACCTATTTATTGAGCTGAAAAGCTGCTACATCCTAGGATATTTACAACCCTTAGCATCTCCCTCAACAATATTTAGGAAATCACCATAAAATAAAGAAGAAAAAATAGTAAAAAAGCTGTTTACAACATGCTTAGGGGCAAAATAATATGCGGCATGTGTTCCCCTCTTTGCAAGTGCGTGAAAACACGGTCTTCTCAAACGATTCAGCTATGGATAAGATCTCTCTAGCTATATGAATTTATTTTAAGGGGCATGATTCTTTTTGTAAGTATATTAATGGCATATAGTGAGTCAGAAATGATATCCAAGCTGGTAATATTATGTTTCTTTATCAATTTCATCCCAAATAAAATAACCATATACTCATTTACCACAATATCTTTTGCTTCTATTGGTAGGCTATAGTCTATAATAAGTGGTTTTTCCTGGACCTTTTGAATAATATGTCTAACTGTGCTTTGGAGTTAGTATAAGAACCATCAGCAATTGAAATCCATTTCCTTTCATATATATGAGTCCTAGCTACCCATCTTTTTTAGCCAATTTGAATTTCTGATTTGTGTAAACAAATGCATAAACTGGGATCTTTAGAATTTACCTCCTTGATTACAGTCTTACATTTGAAATATATGAATCTCATCTCTTCGATTGCATAACATTTCCACCATAGTATTGCTTCGTCGTCTCGCGTAAGAATTTAGCAAATGTCATACCATCCTTTAAGTGTGAAGATAAAGGTGGAGCAATTCCATTGGTTTCTTCTATGAGGCTAAGCATTACCTTCTTATTAAGGTGAAAGCTAATAGCATCAGAGGTTGAGACACCTATCTCATCACATTCACTAGAACATTGCTCATTTGATATCAACTTTTCCTTAAGGTGTTGTGAAATAGAGAAAGATTTGTCCCAAGCTGGTTGTAGAAAACAACAAATGTTTCTCTACTTGAGTTGTCCTATTTTTCCGGTCTGCATACAGAGTGAAGAGTGGATTGTTGTTTCCCTTTTGATAAGATATCAGCCGATTCCCCCACTTGAACAACAAAATTGTCAAGAGGGGATCACACTACAAGGATTCTATTGTTGTTGTGGTCAAATAGTTGTAAGTATGTGTGTCCATCAGGGGGTGAACATTCTTGCACACATGACATGCAGTTGCCATAGTTCGATCCCTGCGTTGGTTCGTGACAAGGTGAAATGAACATTGGTGTTGTCAAAACAGTAAAAATGCCATAGTCATAATGCCACTGCTGCCAAAATTTGGAAAGAGAAATCTTCAAGAATCTAGTTTCAGTTTCACATGTATCCCGGTTTAAGTCATCAACTAATGTTTGCTCCTTGTTTTTAGTCTCTCATTCTCTAAACCCAATAGAAAGTTGTACGGGAAGGTTGGTTACTCTCCTGATAGAACTCTTTGTTTTCTCAGAATCTTTTAGGAGCAGGTTATCCAGAGATGAATGATAATGTAGAAGGCACCCTTTTGCTATGCATGAGTCTAATATGCTTTGCTCTAATTCTTTCCCACCAGTAGCTCTATCACAAACTTGTGCTAACCGCAGCCCAAGTTCCATCATGCAGATCCCTAGATCTTTAAAAGTATTTTTGAGATTCTTAAATCCGCTATCAGGAAAGTCATCCAGATCTTCTGGCATAGCTTCACTGTTCTGGTTTGACCCACTAAAACTAAAGTCCAAGCTGGATCCTCTGCGTATTTTAGTTGCATTGCAAAAGAGGAGACAATTCTATCTGGATTCTTCAATGAAACATCACTGCCTAGCTAATTATGATAAATTACCTAACTTAAGCCCACATAATTACATAAGGATTTCTTGCATGACTATGTTCCAAAGTCATGTACAGAAAAATAGAAAAGTAAAGAAAAGAAAAGCGGAAAATTACTCCAAAGCCGACTGCTTCATCAAAGCCAATTTTTCCCTCCCATAATTTTCAAATCAATACATATTATGGTGAGAGTACTCTTATGGAAGTCTTCTCGTATACATTTTATATAGCCAAACTTAAAAATCGGCTTTTAATATCTTTTAAGATCTGGGATGGGTCTAATTTATGTGGAATATTACCATAGATGCCATGTTAAGGACGGAAAACTTAATTATCACAACCCCAAGCGAGAGACTTAGTACATCTCATGTCCACCCATTAAGGCGAGGCAAATGAGTTTTGGAATCATACCAATGAAAAAATATTCTCGGTCAGCTCCCTCTACACCGTAATATCTGGCTTCCTTAAGAACTTTGGATGTACAATACAAATTTGGGGGTGTAATATTCCTAGTATTCTATTAATATTACTTTCCTTACATGGAACTGTCTCTGGGGAAAACTTAACAGCATAATATTTATGCTAAAAAGTGGGTGATCATTTCTTATTAGTATCTTGAGTGAGTCAGTGAGAATTCTTGATATATTCCCCTGAGGAATTTCTAGGACACTTCATGTCAGTTATGGATCCTTCCAAAGTAAATGCCGAAGAAGGGAGCAATATCAGTTTTAAGTTTCAACATAGATTTGAATGCCCTCTAGGTACTCAGTCAAGGACCAAAAGAACTTACTTTTGGTATAGTTTCTATCGATGCAAAGAATCTAGCAACTAGCCTTATTCTGCAGTGAAGAGAGTTCTGTTTTTCTGGCTAGTAATTCGTATTTGTAATATAGGACTGCACTCTTTGCTTCAGCGTAGTAGAGAAAAGAGCTAAACCAAGTACTTCATCGGTAACTTAACAGTAGTGAAGTATATCTGAACAGTGATATATTGTTGCAGTGCCTATTCAGTAGAATTAGAATAGTTGATAGAGCTTGGCTGAGGATTAATATTCAATCCAAACCACTCTGAAAATCACTTAATATCTTCTTGAAATTATCACAGCAGGTTTGTTTAAGCTTTTAAACATATGTTGAGGTCATCTGCAAAGATAAGAAAAAAAATTATAATAACTAGAGTAAGATGGGAAAAGAGAAATTTGACCTTGAACCACTGCATTAGTTAAGAGCACTGAGAGAACCCCCATCACCATGAAAAATAGGTAGGAAGACAAGGGATCTCTGTGCCTCCTCCCATTGGAACTGGTGAAGAGTTTTGTAGTAGCTCCATTAGTATCAATAGAAAAAGCAGGAATTCGGGCCGTATCCGACTGATAATTCTTGTAGAAAATTATGTGTTGGATAAACTTAAATTCCAACTAAGAGAGTCAAAAGCTTTTCTTGTGTCGGGAAATGGTAGAACCTTACAGATGAGCTCTCTTCCATTTGGCGGTGCTGATATTGCTTGATTCTATATGATTATTGGGTACTTATTCTGGATGATCCAGAAAAAAATTTCATTTAATCTTGAGTGTTTCTTTTTACACACCGAGGTTGCATTCTATGGCTACGAATGGCTGATCTATTGTAACTACTAAAGTGATCTGGTTTAAAGAAAACTTCATTTAATGCTGCTGAACCTTGGTTTATAAACATGTCGAGGTTATAATCTTTCACTATCTTTCACTATGTGCGGCTCAAAATTCTAACGTTTACAAATTTTGGCAGTTTTTATTTCTTCTTAAGAAAACAATTTGTTTATGATTTGATAAAAAAGGGGGCATTGCCAAGTTGGATTTTTTTTATGAATCTCCCATTTTGTATAGTTCAGGATTTGATACCAGGGTGTGATTTAGAATAATGATATGTAGTCTTTGAGGTCTTTGGATTTTTGTGCTTTTGTTCATTGTGTTATTTTTAAAAGAATGTATCATTCTATGTATGTATTAATCGTATTGTTTTCTTTTATTTCTTTTTTCAGGATATAGAGATTTGAATTAAAGCTTTGAATCAGGTACTTGCTTTATTTTTGTGCCAATTTAACTATGGATTCTATTGCATCTAGCTTATACATCTCATTAATACAATGTTGATTATAAATCATGTTTGTGATGAATGTTAAATTGAAAGGCAGGTAATTTTCATAGTTATTTTCGATATTAGAACCTACAAATTGTCTTACCTATATTGGTTTGACCGCTCCACCAAATATCAACTATATTGCTTAAATAATAGACTTAGTGAGAAACCCATATTCAATGACCTCTATTTCTTATTTCTTCATTTTCATTGTTAGATTTGGTACGAATCAATATATTTAATTGTTTGGCTTTAGATACCTAATTTCTGAGGGTTTAAGTCTAATTGGGTTCGACAAAGGGGTTGAGGGCTAACTTTTTAAATTACCGATTTTTCTATTAATTCTATTCATGAAACTCATAATTCGTTTATATGTGTTACCTATGTTTATGGAGAGTCCAAAAAGAAATGATGGATAGGAATTGGATTACTTTTCCTTTCCGTGGCCCAAACCATATTGACTCACAATATTTGGCTAGCATTGAAACCTTTTTTGACTTTGCACGTATACACCTTCCTGGTAAGAGAAATATTTATTGCCCATGTGTTAGATGTGGAAACTGAAGGATTCCAGTTTCTTACGACGAAGTAAGGTATGACCTTTTAAAGAACAAGTTCCTATCAACATATAGTGTTTGGGATTTTCACGGTGAGAAAGTAGTTACCGATGATAGTTTTCCACCACCAATTTTCCAACCAGTGTATGACGAGAGCTCAGTACCTCAAGAGGTCGAAGATATTCTAAATGAGGTTATTCAAGCTTAGCCAAATTTAGCGCTGGAAGACATTGTAGAGTGTATTTCCCCCGATATCTTTGATTCAAAAGTGCATGAGGCTATGACTGATTTGTACCTTGGTTGCAAAGACTTCACAGTTCTTAGTTTCGTTTTGAAGATGCACAACTTAAAGGTTGAAAATGGTTGGAGTGAAAAAAGTTTTACACAACTACTTCAATTACTCCAAAAGGTGCTACCGTCGAGGAATAAGATGCCAAATAATACGTATTGCGCTAAAATGATTGTAACAAGCATGGATCTTGGTTATGAAAAAAATACACGCATGCCCAAACGATTGTATTCTTTATTGGAAGGAACATGCTTCAAAGACCATCTATCCAACTTGCGGTAGCTCGTGGTATAAGACCGTGACGGAGTGGGGTCCAAATTCGAGGAATAAAAAAGTTTTGTTTAGGAAGCAAGTCCTTGCGAAGGTGTTACGATATTTCCCATTAACGCCTAGGCTACAAAGGATGTACAGGTGTATTTATTTGTCATATTTCTTAAATAATCTAACATTCACTTAAAATAAGGCTTATATTAGGGAGTGCGCTTATTTTTTTACATGTTTGGGTCCTATTGCAGTGCCCCATGGGTTGCAAAGGAGATGGCTTGGCATTCAACTGGGCGCATGCCACCCAGAAAAATAAGACATCCGGTCGACTCTCCTACATGGAAGTCCATTGATGAAAAATATAAAGAGTTCTTAAGTGAACCACGCAATGTTTGCTTGGGTCTAGCAACAGACGGATTCAACCCTTTTGGCACTTTAAGCTCAAGTCATAGTTGTTGGCCTATTTTTTGTGTGCCATATAATCTCCACATGGTTTATGCATGAAGCCAGAGTTTGTGATGCTTACTTTGCTCAGTGAAGGTCCCAAACAACCTGGAAATGACATCGATGTCTTTTTACAACCACTAGTTACCAAATTGAAGGAGTTATGGGATAGAGGGGCCACGACTATGGACGCACACATTAATGAAAAATTTAATATGCGTGCCATTTTACTGAGGACTATCCACGATTTTCTGGCATATGGGAATATGTATGGATGCCGAACAAAAGGTAAATTTGCATGTCCTTTGTGTGGTCCAAAAATTGACTCATTGAGACTACACCATGGAAAAAAAATGTTTAAATGAGTCATAGACGGTGGTTGGCATTAATAGATGAACTTCGAAAAGATAAATGTGCTAGCACCTTCAATAAAAAAGAGGAGGTTCGAAGGCGACCGATGCCTTTAAAGGGAACAGAGGTTGAGATGATTGTCGTTAGCTTAAATGAGCAGTGGGGTAAGGCAAAAACTAAAAAACAAGGGGGTAAGATAGATGTTGAAGTAGATGATATCAATAAGGAATCTTAAAGTTTCTCAAAACGATCAATATTCTTTGATCTTGATTATTGGAAACATCTTCCTTTAAGACATAACTTGGACGTTATGCACATTAAAAGCAATGTTTGTCAGAACTTTGTGGCGTTAATGTTGAATACGAAGGGGAAAACAAAAGATGACGCAAACGCTCGAAGAGAATTGAAGCGTCTAAAAATTAAGGAGGGTTTGTGGCTGAAAAATAAAAATGGCAAAGAGATCATGAAACCGGGTTAATATTGGTTACAAAAAGAGGAGAAAAAATTGTTCCTCAAAACTCTGCGTGATTTACGTGTCTCGAATAGGTTCAGTGGTAATTGGAAGAATATTGTCAAGGAAGGTGACATGGATTTAAAGGGCATGAAGTCTCATGATTATCATATCTTGATGCAACATTTACTTCCGGTTTTGATTCAACATGCATTTAAGGATAGGAAGGAAATTCGTCCACTAATTCATAGTATATGTACATTCTTTAGTGAACTATGCTCAAGAACCTTAGATGTTGATACCCTGATTACATTGGAAAAACAAATGGAAAGAACATTATGTGAGCTAGAGAAAGTTTTTCCTCCCTCAGTATTCATCATAATCATGCATCTCCCAATCCACTTAGCATACGAGGCTCATTTATGTGGTCCTGTCTTTTATAGATGGATGTATCCTTTTGAAAGGTATGCGATATTCTCATTCGACTCATTCAATATTATATATTTTATTTAGTAAAATTCCTAATTTATTCTTTAATTTTTAAGGTTAATGAAGACGTTAAAGGGGTACGTCAGTAACAAAGCACGGCCAGAAGGTTGTATAGCAGAAAGGTACATACAAGAGGAAACATTGATATATTGCATCGAATATAAAGGTAAAGGTACTGAAAGCCTATTGCAAGGACTGGAGGTGTCACTGGATGGATCAAACTCTTTGCCAGATGGGGCAAATGATTACATTTATGAAAATGAATATGGTGGTGATTTTTGCCCAGTCGGTCGTGGTAAAAATTTGGTCCTATCCAGTATTGAGTATGAACAAGCTCGAAAGTGGGTAATCGATAGCCATCCTCATTTTGATGATTGGAAAAGGTATGCTATTTTTCATATATTCTCTTGAAAAAAATTTAAACCTTATGAATCTCTAATACTTGAAGTCTTAATTTGTGGACGTAGTCGGCATAATGACTTCTTAAAACGTTGCAAGACAGCTGGAAAGAGGAAGTCGGGGCATGTTAGAGTAGCTAAGGAAGAAGAGTTTATACCCTGGTTGAAAAAATAGGTATTACATAGTTATTATGAATTATAAATAAGTTGTTGAGTCCAAAAGATGAATGTTCTGATAACTTGTAAACATTTTTTTCAGCTGAGTTTACCGAATCAGATGACATGGACTTTCATGATATTGTGAGAGGACCATTAGCTTTTGTTACACCATACAATAAGTATTGTGTTAACGGCTTCCTCTTTGTCACAAAAGACTACGAGGCAACTAAAGTAAATCAAAATAGTGGGGTTAGCACGACTTGTGTTACAACATTTCATTCCAGTTCTAAGGACAAAGATCCGACAGGCGAGTATGCAACATACTATGGTGTTCTTAGAGATATAGTCGAATTAGAGTACCGGGAAGGATACAAGCCTGTCTTATTTAAGTGTGATTGGGTGAAAGTGACTAAAGGCGTCAAAGTAGATGAAGAGGCAAAGCTAAAATTGGTCAAATTGTTAAATTTTACTAGCTCAGACCTAGCAGGGGATGAACCATTCATTCTTGCAGAACATGCAAAACAGGTTTCCTACTCTAAGGATCCATTAGATCCTGACTGGCACGTAATATTGGAAACTCCTGTAAAAGTTTACGTTGAAGATGAAATATCCCTTATGTCAGAACAACCTAATTTAGCAGTTGCAGATCTAAATCCAAGCAATAATGAACCTTAAGCTGAAGATGAGTTAATATCTGACGACCTTGATGATAGTTATGTGGTAATTGAGAAAACTAGCAAAAGGAAGCGAAAAAATTAACTTTATTGGACAACTACAATATTCACGGCTTACCTGTAGTTTTAGGTTATGTTTTCATTAATTAGAATTTACAAAACATTACATTCTATTTGTTGGTTTTTATTTTTGACTTATATTGGAATTCTTGTCTTAGAGTAAATTTATTTATGCATAAAAATTCAACTTCATTTTAATCTTTGATATTTATGTTGATAAAATGAACATCACCATGTCCCTTTATTTTTGGATTATAATTACATCTTATATCTTGTATTATCGTTATGAATTATGTTTATGCAACTTTATGTTAGCCTTCTATTATTGCATCTATTTATATTTTATTTATGTGACAAGTGGTTTTTAGATTTATGGACTTTAACACCACAACTGGAAATGATATATATGGTAGTATTGGCAGATGTAAGAAATTGATTTTTCTTTTGATTCTTAACAATTTATATCTTCCATCTAGTAATAGGAAATCTTTAGTGACTAATGTAATACCTTTTCTACTTTTCATCGTTTGCAGCTAAGAAGAAGAGGGGTCCCTCTCGGGGTCCAGCTAGCTTACCAGATGGACGGAAAAGAAATGTTAGTGTCAACCATTTAGGGCAACCAAATGATGTTGATGAAGATATGATCGCATTTGTCACAAATGTTGGTGTATTGGCTCGTACTGACATACCAATAATTTACGATGATATCCAACTCGTGCCTGCTTATTTTACTAATAGGATCCTAGAAAAGTTTGAGGCAAAATTTATGAAGTTAAATCATATCAAAAACGGGTATGTCTCAAACTTCATTATTTTATTAATTTTTTGTTAATTTGTGAACGAAACCGTGTTTAGGAGGGTTATGAAATGTCACTTGTATCGGATGATTACTTGAAAAAGAAAATTGCATATTCTTGGAGGCTTAATAATAGTAGATTGCGAACAAAATATATTACTGGTCATGATCCTACGGATGTTAAAGCTCGTCCTACCCCCCCGTTAGTCCCTGATGATAACTGACACATGTTTGTTAATATTTGCAATTCTGCAAAGCATATGGTATGTACAACTGTAAATCAATAATGCTAGTAGTCATTAATGTTACAATGACTACGACTTATACATTATTTTTGCGTAGGCTTCCAGTGCTAGGAACAAAGTCAATCGGAGCAAACGAAAAGCGCCGATATGTGTAGGAAGAAGGAGCTTACCTGTTATACGTCATATGCTGGTATAAGCGGCGAACATTCGCTATTCATATATTCATGTTCATTTATATATTTACATGTAGTTATCACCAATTATATTTAATATTATTGAATTTAAACTTCAAGCTATGAAGAGGAAACTCAATTCTAATGCATTGGTCGCGAGGTCTGAAGTGTATCTTACAGCTCATACACAAAGAGATAACACTGTTCAATGTCCTGAACTAGCTGTAAGTAAAATTTTCAATCATTGCATTAAAATTGTAATTCTTAGTATTTTCCTATAATGTTTTCCATGTTCGTTGATTTATATAGGAGAAAATAATGGCGATTGAGAAGTTAGAGCCTTATCTGAAATTTGCAAGTATAGATGATTCCCTTGCGAAGGTATGTGTTTAACTCAAGGTTGTAAGACCCTAACTAACTAGGGATGTCAATGGACATGATTTAATCCCTTATCACATTCAGTCTGATGCGTTAATATTGGATTGGAATCAATTTCTCATTTCATTTATAGAAATCCAATTCGCCATGTTAACGGGTCAGACCACAATCAACACTAACCTGATATGATACAGATCTAATTCGATCCATTGACAATCCTATGCATAATTGTACCATTTGGTGCATATTCCCAATTTCATAGAACTTAAAATCTATTGATTTATAGGCGTTGCAAAAGAAAGAAAACAAAGGCCGTATGCGTGGACTTGGAGTAGGTGTTTGTCCAATAGTCATGAAAAAGACGAAACACTTGATCAAACAAAATGAATATCTACGCAGTGAAAATTTGCAAATGATTAATAAGGTGGATAAGTTGGAGGTAGACATAACCAAACTCACAGACACTTTGAAAATTTTTATGGTAACTTCTAGTTGTTTTTATATTGACTTTTATTGTAAAATCACGGTTAATAGTACATATAGATGATTGATATTTATATTGACTTCACAGATTAGGAGTAGCTCATCATCAGAACCATCTGTGGGACCATGTCAACATCCATCACCGGTATAGACTTTCCAAAGTTCTCTCAGTATATTGCTAATTAAGCATTTTCTTTCCTGTAGATTATACTAATGATTGGTTTTAACATTTAGGTGTTTCATCGTCATCTCAATAAAAAATGTACTCTGAACAGCCAGAAGGATCGTGGAGTTGCTCGTGGCGAGGTGGTCGAGGTAGATCCAGATACTCTTATTCATAATGTTCTATTGGGTGATGGATTTTATAAGATTATCTTGTCTAAAGTAATGAAGCCTAGAACTCCATTAAGTAAAGATGATGGGTACTCAGAGGATCTAAGTGATGTTGGGGAAGGAGCTTATGTTGCTTGGGCTATATGGTGCCTTGAGTTTGACAAATGATATGCCAAGTCATTAGGTATTTCCTCGTAGTTCTAGGGATTATTTCTTTTTGGATTGAGAGCTTTTTTATAAGTTTTTGCTCTTGGATATTATAAGAATTTGGGAATTTTTGGTTTAGTTAATGTTTAGATCTCTCGCATATCCTTACGATAGTATGTATGAGATTTAGTTATGGATTGGGTTTCTAGATCTAAATAAAAATTGTTTATAATGCTATTGTTTCCAATATATGCATATATTATTTTAATTGCAGCAGTTTCATTGTCAGTGGCTAATTATTTTCTTGCAGGTATAATTGCAGCAGTTTCATTGTCAGTGGCTAATTATTTTCTTGCAGGTAAAGTCTTTTTTAACTCTGCCAATGGAGCCATATGGTTGCATTGCCGGTCCGAAGCCCAGATAAAGGAGGATGGAGAAGGACTAGTGTTCATTGTATTAACACCAATATGGGGCTAATAGAAATAGAAGAAGTTTACGATTGCTTCAATCAAATTGGTGAGTCAATCAACTAGTGTTATTAACAATTAATTTATACTTTGTTGTTCTTGGTTTCTATCGAGTATTAATGAAATTGCCCAAACTATAGTTGGGGACTTAGCTTGCTACAATAAATGCGCCCATGATTCTTGTTGAGGTACTTCCACTAATTTCTCTTGCTACTAATATATTTTCAGTTGTTTGGGTCTTGAATGTGATCTCGCTTGCAGGAAGCTGGTAATGTTATATCTCAAAGAAGAGGATGAGAAGAAGATTGGAGATTTTGAAAGACAGGTCAGGTTAGAGAGTTTACAACTCTAGAATAATTATAAATTATCCAAAAAGTTTAAGCTGTCTGATTTGAGTAATATTTTCACCTATATGCCTTTAATACGAGATTTATATTATGGGGTTTATCAACTGTCTACTAATGTTTTCTATAAGGCCATTGCAGTTTGCTAAAATTATAGTAATCTCTATCTACTAGAAAACCCCTAAGCTTCTCTCTTCCAGATTCTAACCTATGGGAAGGTTTTTGTACCACAGCAATGTGTTGAGGCATAGCATTTGTGGGATTTGACTAGTTAACTTTTTTGATTGTTATCTCAGGCTCTCGGCCTTTTAGGAGTTCCAGTACTGCCACCCTGTAAAGAAGTCAATTACTAGGGTTTCTCAACCTTCCTTTGAAACCTCCTAAAGCGTACTAAGTCAAAATCCAAAAAACCATACTTCTCGCCAATCTGTCCTGGTTGATAAGAAAGGCTTAAATTACTGTGTCGACAATTTGAAACCACATAATTTTGTACTCCAGAGTACATGTATAGTGTTGCTTCTGGTTGCCTACACAATGATTTTAGCCCTTCTTGTTGACTCAGATTTATTTGTCTGAAGTGTGGACTTGCAGGTTTTGGCGATATGCTAGTGGCTCACACTACGCTTTGTATGAGTTTGGAAGTCCTATGGGGTTAGATGACCACAGTTTCGAACCCGACTTCCTTACGAGGTCGGTATATTGTTCATTTAGTCTCTCTTTTTTTACGGAGTCATGGTTTCTGGCCAACAAGTCAAAATATCTCTTGCAAAGTCATACTTATTTGGTAAAGAAAAGGGGAGTGGGTCGTCGGTTGACATGAGAATGGAAGCAACGGGTGAAGACGAATCATCGTTCATAGACTGTGGCAAAGTGGTTGTTATTTGAACCCATATGGGGGGAGATGCTAGATTTCAGTGATGGTTAAACTAGTTAGATTTGTGGGAAATGTCATGTGTCTAACTGCACTGTTTTTGTGGTTTGAATCAGGGTTGTATCATGGGATGTTGTCGCTGTAAACCGTGTGTGTATATGTGGGAGGGGCTGTGCTAAGCAATGATCTCTGTTTATTTTTTGGCGCTAAGGTGTTGGTGGTACTGATGCCCGGTCATGAGGATGGTTTGCATATCCTTCACAGACTCCAATGTTTCATTCACATTGTCCATAAATTCATCCATTCGATCTGTAGTTTCCATGGGGTAGTGCTGAGCAAAGACCCGTTTTGTTTTATTTAGAAGAAGAAAGTTGGGGTTGAGGATAGCCACACCAATTTATTCACTCAGAAGTATTTAAAATGTAAGACATGATTTCCCTTTAAATACATCCTCAACAATCTTCGAGAGAACATCAGGAGTTTCTCAAATAATAATATTGAAAATTGATCACAATTTAAGCACTATCTTCTCCTAGAGATCCATTATTGTTTACTTTACAGGCATGATCAGTGCTAAGTAGCCATTTAAGCAGTCTTGGAGCTAATATAGGAGGCCAACTTGATGGTAATGCAGTGATACGAGCGATACTAGTTGCAGGTCTACTTTTATTCTGAAAAAGTCTTAAGCTTTTTTCCTCTCATGAACGATAGACTTTTGCTGTAAAAGCTAGGCTGAGTACTGAACCTTTTGATGTATGATAAGTTGCTTGCAGTACTAATCAATCAAAGATATCTGACCAAGAAAAGTTAGTTGGAGTAGGAATACCCACTTGAAACAAAATTTAGTCAATAAGTGATGATAAAGGAGATTCAAAACACTCGACTTCTATTTTCTTAAAAGGCTCCACATAAAGAGAGTTTTTGTCTAAATATTTAGTTTATTAATTAGGATTTAGGGATTTGAAACCTTACTAGAATGCCAAATTAATGTTTTTTCTCTCATCTCATCCGCAAGAATGATTCTTTTGTTTAATCTGAGCTTGGGTTGTACGGTCACCACTGAATACTAAAAGGTTAAGAAGATACAACCAGAACCCATTTCCCCTTAGAATACAAGGGAGAGTAGGGCAACACAAAGAGATTACACTCAAAAGTACATTATACCAGCAACATTCATCCTAATAACATTCTAAATATCTAAATATATTATGAGAAGGATCTTGCCTTCATCTCCAAGAAGTTGAAGTTACGATCTATACTAACCAGTTTATCTGTTAGTCTCCTTATAAACATGATGAATCTCAAAAAATCCAGCTCGTCTATCATAAAGAAAGATTCTACTCATGGTATATCTTAATTCCCATGGATTGACTTGAGTTTGATGATAATGCAGGAGTATAAATATACTTACTCATCTGGTCATTTCTAATTTTTTGCAGGTATTCAGATAGAGTGAAAACAGAGATTGAACGAATGGTCCGACTTGAGTTTGATGATTTAAAGGTACAGTTCTTTATTTTATTTTTTTTCTGAATCACGGCCATTGCATATTTAACGTCGTAATCGTGATAAAATGTGGTGCACTTACAGATGGATGAAGAGGAGAGATATAACACCGAGTATGCTTAGTCTATGCTTTGTCTGCTTCTTTACTTGAACTAACACCGAGTTCTTTTATGATTCTTAGGTCATGGATATTGGATGTTGTTGTTCATGCTGCCCTTTAAGAGTATTGTTATGTCTTCAATGGCAAAAAGAATAGGGAAATACTTTGTACATCATAGGTATGTAGTTGCTCCATACCTTCTCGAATATTGTAGGTTCATACTATATGCATAAAAGTTCACCTAGTTTAACAAGGATTTGTTATTTGGCATTGTAGTTCAAATCGAGGATAATTGATCCAGCCTCCATTACAAGGACGAAGAAGCAAAGTTAAATGGCTTTTTTATCTATTAGTTATAGCCTAATTAGAGATAGAGAATATGATACAGTCTTCTCCATTAATTGTTGGATAAAGGTCTTGAGATATTATTAAAGTTACTTGAATGTATTTTTTGTGTAATAATAATTTTTTTGGTGATTTCATTGCTATTATTTTTTTTAAATGAAAAAATAATTTGCGACAGACAATGGCCATTGCCAAAGACATCTTATCAGCAACAGAAAATAACTTCAGCAACAGAGTTTAAGTATTGTTGTTGGGGGTGTTGCCAAAGCAGTTGTAACGGACTAAACCTGTTGCTAAAAGTCTAACAACGACAATAGACTTTATCCGTCGTAGAAACATTACTTTTGGCAACGGACTTTCTCCGTTGCAGCCCCATCCGCAGCACCCTTTATGGCAACACTTATGCTACGGACATTGTCCGTTGCGAAAGGGCTTTTGCAACGGATATAGTCCGTTGCTAAAACCCATTTTTTTGGTGGTGTTAAGAGAGTTCCAATGTGAGTTCCTCTGTGCGTGCCACTGACCTCGACGTACTCTGTTGGTTCGACGCTTGGCAACTGAGATTCTGCTGGAATTGACTGCTATAATTGCTATGCAGGAGTGGTTGCAGCTGGCTTAGTTTCAATAGAAATAGTATAATCGCAAGCTCAAGCTAATTTCTGCCTTCCTTTGATTTTGTAGATCCCTCCTTTCCAGTCGAATCGTAATGCCTGATGATATGTAGAGGGAATAGCTATCATGTTATGCAACCATAGTCGTCCCATGATGACCAGGTAACGGGATTTAGCCTTAATGACGTAAAAAACTACGTCAAGTGTGACTGGCCTGGCTGTGATGGGAAGTGTGATTTTCCCCATGCGCTCTTCCATAGAGTCGTTGAATCCAGAGCTATTGATGTCACTCGGTTCAACCTTGTCTGATAAGCCCATTTGGTCGATTGTGCTCTGGAAAATTAGCTCGATGCTGCTGTCGGTATCTACCATCAACGTATGTAGAACTATGTTCTTCATCTTTAACATGATGACGAGAGCATCGTGGTACGGAAAGTTGACGTGATGAACGTCACAGTCTTTGAAAGAAATCCGAGCTCGCCGATTATTGGATTCTGGCAACAAACGAGCTACTTTGTCTACTATTGTCAGATCGTGGCATTGTCCGACGCGCCTACGCTTGGATCTATTGGAGTTGTTGATTGTTTGAGTTTCGATGAAGTACAAGTGTTTTTCTTCATTTGTTTCATCAACTTGGACGATCTTGGCGTCAGTCTTGTAGTTGTCATCCTTATAACTTTCGATGTCAACAATATACTTAAGCATTTGACCCTGTACAAATATACTCTGGAGAAGAAATATCACTGTGAAACACCGCTCCGTATCGTGATGTTGAATCTGGTGGTGAATGCAGTATGGCCTTCCTGGTATAGACGGAAGAGTATTGGCATTTCTCAAGAATTCATTTTTTTGTATTAGCGGGTATAAGTCCGCAAGAGTAGTTATTAACTGGGGTATGCACGGAATTGGCTTCTTTCATCCTTGGCATGCTCGATCATCATAGGACTTGAATCGCTTCTTATCACCCCCATAGTCTTTACTTCGGTTGTGAGCACGTTCTTCGGGATGATTTTTGGTGGATAGAATGATGCATTGAGGTTTTGGTTTCTCAGTTGTCAGTCGTTCGAGGTCGATAAAGTTGTTAACCTTCTCAATCATATCCTCCAACATCAGTGGCTTGTTGAGAACTAGGTGTTCCTTGACCCGTCCATCTACGAGTAGAACATTGTTGAAAGCGGAGATTATGATTTTCTTATCGAGGCTGTCAATTTTCTGAGCTAGTCTAAAAAATTTCCTGGTAAATGTCTCCAATTTTTCATCTGGTGCCTACTTGAGGTTGAATAAAGAGTAAAGACTTTCCCCCTTGTCTTTATTATGTGAATAGTTTTTGACAAACAGTTCACGAAGTTGTTCGAAAGTGAAGGTAGATCCTTCACTGAGTGTATGAAACCATTGTAGAGGTTCGCCTTTTAAACTGGTTGGGAAGAGACGTCAGAGGATGTGGTTGGATGTCGAATACAACCCCAAATAATCTTGAAATTCTTGGACGTACTCCACAGGATCTCCCCCCTTGAATTTCTAAATCTTCAGAGTACGAAAACTGGTGGGTACTTCCTCGTCCAGCAACTCTTGTGCGAGTGGACTCCTTTGTACTTTAGTATAGTTGTTCCTTCCAGTGAGTATTTGAGGGTCTAGTAGCTCTTTGATGCGTTTGTCCACCTACTCCAGAGTGAGATGTTATCGAGACGTGTCAGCTCGTCTTGTTGCATGTCCTCTTGGTGGATTATGCTCTTCTGTTGCTTCGCCCATGCGGTCATAGGCTGACACTCGAGGTTTTTCTCTATTTTGTTCCTCTTGTTATTGCAGATCGACTATCGCTCCAGTTGGCAATTGTGGATTGACGTGACTCTGAGGTAAAACTGGTTCTGGCGGAATTTGATGCGATGCTAAACTTTTGCCTCAATTTCCCAAGTGATCATGGACTGATACCCTCGAGGTTGCAGGCAGAGCGTTCTGTGGTCTTGGATTTGCTGCTAATTGGTCTTGAAGTGTTTTGATTGTGCTTTGCATGCTGGCGAGCTATCTCTCTAGCTCCATTCGTCGTTCAGTTTTTGCTTGCACAGTATTTCGCAGATCCGTCACTCCCTCGGCAGCGTCAGGTAGGACGTTGGGTAATTTTTCTTGATTTTCCATCCTTCAAAAGGAAAAATGAATATGAAAACTAGATCAGAGAACGCTGAGTGTATGCAGCGTTTCCCACAGACGGCGCCGAATGTAATAGCCTATTTTCGTATTGGACGAAGATAGTGCCTTACACCCTTGAAATGTAGAATTTTGGTTAAGAACTGAAAGTAATTAACACGAGATTTAGCGTGGAAAACCCTTGAATGGGTATTAAACCATGACCTCTCCTGAAGATTTCTGAAAGAATGGTGTTTTATATAGATGTTAGCTATTACAAAGAGAAAGAGATTAAATATCTAAGTTTTGGTAGGGATCACTTTCTCTAAGTGTTCTATAGGTGATCATAGCCGTCCTGGATTCTGATCTCTTGGTCTCTTTTTGTAGGTCTTATAATATGACCGTTGGTTACATTGATGACGTACGTTTTGGTCATCCGTATTTGATTAGTCTTTATAAGGTCTTTTGTAACGTCTTGATACTTATTGATCTGTAACGGATCTATTGATGACCTTAGCTGTAACTTTAAGCTGTTGATAAAGATACGATCTCTAACGATGTTCGTATGTATACGAACTGTTGATGGATATCTGAGTATCTTCTGAAGTGTGATGTTACTAGATGTTTCAATATCCTCGAACTATAGGTGAGGAAGTCTGTATTGTAATATGCTTGCTCTCAATCTTTGGATGATTATCAGTGTGTTTATATGGAATATGTGAGCTCGAATATCGGGCTGAGTACGAGGATTAGACATAAACCCTTACAAGTATAATCAGTACGATTAAAATTCCTGACCCTGCGGGTCCTGTTGATCCGTCTATAAGAAGTCTCCAGCCTTTCTGTGTAACTCATTCAGGTTGTTCTTCAAAAGATTTTGAAGGTAGATCATCTTCAAGTTCTTCTGTTAGATCTAGATCGTGCTGCTCCCAATCTGGATCGTTGACTGGGAAGTTTGCTAAAAAATCATCTACTGCCTAACCTTTTTTTGAGGCTCTGTCTTCAAACTTGATGTAGTGTTCTCCCAAAGCGGCAGACCATTACTATACTCTATGTAATTTCTCCTTCTTAGATAGTACTTCTCGAAGGGGATAATTTTTCATGACTTTGACTGAATGTGCTTGAAAATAGTGCTTGAGCATCTGTAAAGTGTAAACGAGTGTGAAGAGTAGTCGTCCAATTTTAGAATATCGTGTTTCTGCCGGTGTGAGCATTTTGCTTAAAAAAATACACTATCTTCTCAATCTTTCCTTTGAGCCAAATTAGAATTGAGTTGAGAGAGTTATCTATTACTGAAAGGTGGACGATCAATTCCTCATTTTCTATCGGGGTACTCATTATTGGAGATTTCCCTAGATAGATTTTGAATTCTTGAAATGTTTCTTCATATTTTGTTGTCCAATAGATCTTTTCAGTCTGTCGTCCAATAGATCATCCTACCTATCAATTCTGATAGGTAGGATGATCTTTCCTACTCGTTCTTCTTTAGAGTCATTAAAACCACTGATATCGATGTCGCTTGGTACAACTTGGTCTGCTAGTCCTATTTGGTCGATTGTGTTCTGAAAAAGTTTCTCAATTCCACTGCCGGTATCGATCATCATGGTATGCATGGAATTTTTTTTTTAAAGCATAATAACCAGAGCATCATGATGTAGAAACTTGACATAACCGATATCGCAATCTTCAAATGAAATCCTAGTTCATCGATTACTTTATTCAAGAAGGAGTTTAGCTTTTTTATCCTTAAATGTGAGGCCGCAACATTTCATTAATCTCCTCCTTTTGAATCTGGTAGAATTGTTGATCTGATAGATGTCGATCATGCGACTGTGGTATATATGGTATAAATATTTTTCCTCGGATTGATCTTTGACCTAAAGTACTTCGACTTGCATCTTATAGCTTCGATTCTTATATCCCTCCAGGTCAATAATATACTTGTGCATTCTCCAATCTTTGAAAATGTACTCTAACAATCTCTGTAAAGTATAATAGTTGTCAGTTTTGCGATGAGTTACCTTGTGGTACAAATGATATGATTTGCCTTTGATTTGTTCTAGAGGCTGAGATACACGGTAAAATTATATTTCTCCAGTATAGGATAGATCCTTGATATCCTGACATTTATCTTTGGTAGGAATGGTTAGGGTAATAAATTACATTTTTGAGAGTTGCCAGTATTTGCTTTAGCCCACTTTTAATCACCCTGGTCATCTTTTTGTTCATTATTTCTATCTGTGCTTTGACCTTTCATGCTTAGGATATTTTTAGTAGATTTATGCCTTTTGGTCATCATCCTTTCCAAGTTAACATACCTATTGACCTTGGTAATCATGTATTCCAAAGTTGAGGGTTTATTTAAGAACAGATGTTCCTTCTCTTTACAATCAATTTGTAGTGCATTGGTAAATGCTAAAATAGTTGTCTTATGGCCGAGATTATCAACTTTTCAAGCAAGTTCCAAAAAATTCTTTGCAAAGACCTTGAACTTCTCCCCCTGAGACTGCTTAAGACTAATAAAAGTGTATATATTATCTTCCTTGTCTTTATTATGGGCGTACATCTTGACGAAGATCTTATGTAGTTGGTTGAATGTGAGGATTGAATCTTCAGGTAAAGAATGGAACCATCGAAGTGGTTCTTACTATAGGTATGCAGCAAATAGCCTATACAGAATGTGGTTCAAATTGGAATACAATCCCAGTGAGTCTCAGAATTGCTAAATATGTTCTTTTGGATCTATGCCCTTATACTTACTTATGTTTAGAGTTTGGAAACCTGTCGGTACATCTATATCAAACAACTCTATGGCAAGTAGACTACCGTACAGTTTGGTCAAATCGACCTTATTCCCGAGAGCTTAAGCTTTGATTAATTCCTTGATTGAGCGATTTGGCGTGCAGGTCAGGGGTTATGAGTACTACAACCCTCGCTCAAACATTCATGAGCTAGTATCCTGGATTAAGGTCACGGCTCCTCTTCTTGACGTTTGGAAGGTATGCGTCCTCTGCTAATTATTGACTTATCTTCCCATTACAAATGAATTAAAGCTTCTGTTATGTATGGGTCATTACGGGGATGTCTAGAAGTTCCTTTGCTAGTTGCTCCTCGCGGTCCCAACCTATCTCGTGCTGAAACTCTGGAGTTTGTCGAGATCTGATCACGTTCCTGGGGAAGGTGAACCTGTTGATTATCTTGCATGGCTTTTAAAGTAGTTTGCATCGTTATCATCTGTTCCTCATGTCGTTTGAATTTTATTTATCGAGCTTGATGATCACCTTCTAGTTCTTGTTCGCGAAACTCGCAATCGAGCAATAACTGACGTTCGAGCTCATTTTGTTTCTCTGTTTCGGCGTGGAGGTTCGCCGTTAATTTTGCGAGTTGATATGGTTCAACTAAAATTTCATGTTAAAATCATTTGGTTGGTTGCTTTGAAGTCACCATGATTAAAAATTGATTGTTGAGTAACTGTATGCCTTAGGATTTCGTGGAAATGTTGTCTTTCCCACAGGCGATACCAAATGTAAGGGCCTAATTTCATAATAGCTTAAAAGGTTCCTACACCAAATATACCTGTGACAACAAATAAAATAAGAATAAAAATTGACACAGGGTTTAGCCTGGAAACCACTAAATAGATAAAAATCACTACCTCGGCTTGAGGATTTTAGTAGTCGTAATTTTATTTCTTAATTGAGATTTATATTTTGATTACAAGTTATGATCTCTTGAGCTAGAAAAAATTTGGTCCCCTCTTCTTCTGTGTTATGTCCCTTTTATAGACCTTAATCTCGGCTCATTTAATGTACTAGCACGTTCTCTTGAATTGGGGGAAGAGTGGAGGTTATCTCTATAACTGTTAGTTCATGGGAGGTAGGTGTCCTTGACTTGTTTTGTTTTACTTTGAGTGCCCGAGCCACGTTCTTCTGTAGTTTGTTGTCCAAGTGTTATTGTTGATAACGTATGTCACATGCATGTTGTGTGAGTCAAGATTGGCATTAGCTCGATGATATCCAAGCTTGAGGGATAAGTCCCTACAGAGACCTTCATTTACTCTCATGAGATCCCTCTCTCCAAGTCGCAGGGGTACTAGAATTAGGTGAGCCCCCTGAATTAGATGATGATCTTCTCCCTCCTCGCCCCCCGCGGCCTCCGGCCATGGCTGAAAAAAGGAAACTTTGAGTTTCTTAAAAAAGGCAGTGGCTAATAGAGATACCGGATTCAACTAAAAAAACTTCTTGAAATAGCAAAGAATAATAGCCCTATAATTTCCTCAAAAACTACACTACAAATTAATCCATGGCTAGGATTAAATCTGTGCTAAAAGACCAAAATGCCTTTAGAACCACTGCACAAAATCCCTTCTAACCGTTGTAGGGCTAAAAGGCAATACTAATACAAAGGTAAGAAAAAACATGATCAATACTATAGTGATAAGAGAAAGATATTCTGAGAAGGTACAGATAATCTAAGAATCGTAGAAGGGGAAGAAGTTTGCCAAGATGAAGAGAGTATTTTGGTTGCATTATAGTAGTGTGAAGTAGAAGCTTGGACTAGGAGTAGAATACTCTAGACCCCTTTGAATCCATGGTGCAATGCTTGGTCAAGGTCTAAAAAAGAAAGAAAAAGAAAAAAATAGACAACAATATCAAAGGCCAGGAACTATGAGGTTGTTTTCTCTTTTAATTGGGCTCTATAGGCAGACATTTCCTAGGCCTCAATTGAAGAACAAGAAGAAGAAAACAACAAGAATAACAAAAGGATGTAATGATTGGTAAGATGAGTCTCAACGACCCCCAACGACCGAATTCTGGTACAATCTATACCGTTAATTTGTTGATCCTTGGTACGCATCTCTATGTAGTATTTATACTTTTCAGATATATATATATATATATATATATATATATATATATATATATAATATAAGGGGAGGATTTAGAGACACTAAAAAATGAGACACTCAAGTCTCACTCAATGGAAACCACACATCTCTAGAGATGAGTAGTTCTGATAATAGATGAGGTAGAAAAGAGAAGCCCAAATGATATTAGGTGGTAATGAGTTGGCCTCTCTCTCTCTTCAAGTGGGCAGATATTTCTTTTCTTCTCCCCTCTCTCTCCAGTTTCAATTTTGAATCTCAGATCTAGTTTTTTTCTCACTCACTCTTTCTCTCACTCACTTCCTCTGATGTTTGATTATTTCTTTGGCGAGAGCTTTTGTTGCATTCTTAATTTTGTTTGCCAATTAAGGGTTTTGATGCCTTGAAATGTTATTTAACAGAGATTTAGAACTAGAGAGGAGATTATGTTACAATGGCGACGATAGGATTTTTATTAAGGTATTTTGGTGTGGTAACTTTATTTGCAGCTGGAGTTCTCCAAAGTAAAGGGTAACAATGAAACTAGAGAAGATGATCGATAAAAGAGAGAAAACAAACGCTAGATAATGGAAATAATAGTCCCATCTTCATCTACACTTACATATTAGCTTCATATCACAACAATTGTTGCTTCAACTCCCCATGTTGTTGATGTTGTTATTTTATGAAAGACTCGATGAACCCATGATCAACAATGAAAAGGAGCTGTCAAGAATCGATCATTTGTATTGTTTATGCAGTTAATTTTATGATCCATATTCGCAAACAAATGTTACAGATCTAAAATAAATACTTTGAAGAATATTAGAAGGAGATGATTGGAGTTTACCATGGAACAGTCGATTACACTATTTCCTGACAATATATTGTCGATTACACATAAAGGGCCAATATACACCCTTTTACATTTACACAAAATGTCAGTGATGAACTGGTGGAATTGGATCGAGGGTTATAGATCATCATGAATTTGTTAGTTATCTATAACTTATAACTCATTAATGCTACCTACTTTTGGCAGCCTCTAATATTCTTTGATGTCTGGATGTCATTAATGCCATTACTACTTTTTGTTGCAGAAATAATTGTCGACAATCCCACCACTCGATAATTATGGCATTCTTCCAATAACAATGCGTGGTCACATCGACAGTCCTTGTCATAATATATTGTCGACGCATGCAATGATCAACAAGTTCCAGTGTGCATTCATGAAATTTGAACCTATCTAATTATCAACAATAAAATAAGGAAAGATTGAACTCCAATTTTTAGCGTTTAGGAGTCCTTTTAAGAGTGACTTGAAGCCCAACTAGGAGCATGTGGATGGTACCTATACTCGATAATTTTGGATTTTCTTATTGTCGATGGTACCTATACCCGATAATTTTGGATTTTCTTATTGTCGATGGGAGTCCAATTATCGATGGTACTGATTTATACTGGATAATTAAGTGATTTCTTTACTGTCAAATTTGACTTTAAAAGATGCCTCCTTTGTAACAGGTCCACAAACCCTTGGGACCTGCATTTACCAGCACATAATAGTAGGACCTACCAATATCTCCCTTATTTTATAGTAGTCAAATACACCACTTTGCCCCTCTAGGACCCACCACTCACAACTACTAATCCCATAACCAATTGCACGACAAAGGAAAGACTTAAATAATTAAATTGCCGATTGCCAAACACGAGAAGTATATACATAAACAATTAAGGAATATACATATGGTTCCAAATCATATATCCCTAAATTATCGATTCAAATAATTAAATTTGTCAATCCATCTTTATATCGACAATAATATGCATATGGTCTCATATCATATATCTCTAAATTTTTGGGTAGAATATGAGTCCAACAATATCTAAACAAAGGGAATTGTCAACCAAAGAGTACCGATAATTCCAATGTCTACATAGTTCATGTCTAAACCTCCTTATCTACACATAAAATTAGGGTGAGTTCAAATACCAATACATATTCAATTCATTTAAGAAAAGAAATACCATCAACAACATCAATGCATAATCATAACACAAAGAGGGAAGGATAACTAAAACCATAAACATCAACATTTTTTTAGGGTTTGCGGGTGCTTGAGAAACAATCGCTGCAGTAAGAGTCAAAACCCTATAAATTAATCATAACCGTAGCTTTCGAGCTTATCATGATGTCCAAAAACCCTAAAAAAATAATAAATCAACCAGACCATTGTTGACCAAATAGAGATTCAGATCTGACTAAATTGTGAGAAAGAGATGGGTTTGGTCTAAAATCAACTTCCTACGGGTTCTTGGATTTGCTTTATTCTTGAGTCACAACAAGAGAGAGAGGGGAAAGAGACAGAGAGAGACGGTAGTGATGTGAGAGATGAGAGAATTAAAATTCAAATTGAAATACGTACTTATTGGAGATATATATATATATGTGTGTGTGTGGAGAGAAGCCACCTCATTTCCACCTAATACTAGATTTTCCACCTCATTTCCTATATATGATGTCCCTATTATAAAATCCACTCATCTGTATTAGATGAGTGGTTCCTATTGAGTGAGACTTGAGTGCCTCGTTTTTTAGTATCTCTAAATCCTCCCATATATATATATATATGAATTTAAATCGCTATGATTATTCTATATGGCACACACGATGCAAATGTGTCATCGCCCTTTATTTTAGAGCCCAAGCCCTATACTAATCCTAGGCAGAGCCTACCTCTAGCTTAAGCCTAACATCATTACCATAATTTTACATGTCAAGGTATCTATGAGAAGATCCAGTAGAGATTTGATAAGAGAAGGTTTTTTTGTATGATTGAATATCTAAAGGGTAGTTTACACATCTAATGTGGCGTCTGTTTTTTGGACTGATTGTAGTCAGAGATCTGAGTCTAAATCCAGTCAGTGATTTGGACTGACTGAAGTCACTTAGGGGCTGTTTGTTTATTTGCTTCTTAGTCTGAGTGAGTCTGAGTCTGAGTGAGTATCTGAGTCTGAGTCTGAGTCTACTTAGAAGCGTTCACTAGCTGAATGGATGCCTTAGAGTATTTGTTTTTTGGTCTGAGTCTGAGTTTGAGTGTTTATTAAAAATAGAAAAAAGACCAAAATACCCCTATCAGTTTATAAGGAACCACCACCACCCCTTCATCAGCGCAACGTCAACACCACATATACATAGCAAACACAAATACATAGAAAAGAACATGTATATATAGCAAACATAAATACATAGAAAAGATCATGTATATATAGCAAACACAAATACATAAATACCTAAAATCAAATAATTTTAACATTGGTTTGAAGTTAATACAAATAAGGCAAATATCATAATGGATGGAAAATGGATGAAAAATGGATGGAAATGAGACTAGCTGACTAGATTCATAGACAGGTAAACAAACAAGTAGAATTAAACAACCATTAATTTGATCAAATAGCATTTCATAAATAAAATTGTCTTACACGCCAAATTTATTACATCAAACTAGCAATAAAGAGAGTTTAAACTGAAAAACTAGAAAACATGAAATTTATTATATCAAACTAGAAAACAACAAAGTCATCTTCTCCCTAAATCGCAACACATCATGCTTAAACACCCTTGCTTATGGTAAAACTTCCAAGATTTCAACCCACTCCGGTTCAGTAAAGCTGAATGTATCAGTTACTTCATTATAACAGTCCCCGACCAATTTTTTTAAGGTTACCCAATTCTTATACATTTTCTTCAGATACAACCAGTTGTTTCTTAAACATGTAAGGGAGACATTCCGTTCAAATTTTTGAATGTCTTTCTCCTTTATATTTCTGAATGAACACAGTTTAAGATTGCCACTCTCATCAGTGCCATAAGTGTCAATCTCATGTTGAGCTTGCTCTATGAACCACAAATTATTGATGTGATCAAAGTGCAAAGGATGTTGTACCCTACGGAAAGGCATCTGAAGTAGAAAAATCACATTATTTTCAGTAATATAATTGGCTTAATATATAGGTAATAAACATTTATATTTACAAACAATTCTGCAAATGGATAAAAAGCATAACAGATATAGGTAATAAGCATCTATCCATTAACAACTATCCATTAACAGGTAATAAGCATTGAAGAACATAAAGGCTGGAGAGTGAAGAACTTCCCAAGATCAAAATCAAACCACTCTAGCAGTGGACATAACAGATGGACATGGCAGTAGTTCTTCATAAGGATAAGGAAGGGGATACTAGTAATAGTAATGTGATGAATGAAGTTAACACTCTAAACAATGCTACTCAGGTTAATGAGATTAATTCCCAGTACTTGAACACAGATGCTCATGCAAATGGAGATACTGCTAATGGGAGAGAATTTCATATCACTCCAATCCCAAATAATCACAAACATGTTTTTCTTAACAATAGATGGTATGTACTGTTAGAAAGGGAGAAGCAAGAACAACAGCTGGTTTGCCAAGAGAACATATAGTGATGGAAACTACTACTATTGGAATTACTAATGGAATTAAACCATAACAGATACAAACTAAAATCCAACAAAAGCCCAATCACTCTTAAAGTTAGAATCATAAAGGGTAACAAATAATCACTATTAACATTTAATCCCTAAATCTATCAAAAACAAAACAAAGTGAAGAAATTTAAAATGGAAATCAAACCTTGTTCAAATCAGCTCAAGCGTACTCGTAGGAGGAGCTGCGTTTGGAGGAGATCGAGGAGAGCAGTTGGAAGAGATTGGTGGGTTTACGTTTTTGGGGAGGAACTGGTTTGGAGGAGAAGGTGAGTTTTTTTTGTAATTTTTTGATTTTTGTAAGGGTAGTTTGGGGAGCCAAAATAGACTCAGAGTCAGACTCAGCACTAAGTTGACTTATTGGGGCTGACTCTGAGTGACCCAAATCACTGACTCTGACTCCACTCAGTGTCTGAGTAAGAGAAAAACAAACGCTTCTAAGTGACCAAATCACTGACTCCACTCAGACTCAAACGAATGAGTGGAGTCAGTCCAAAAAACAAACGACACTCAGACTCAGATAAAATATCTTATTGAGCCTCTCTTAACTCGGATCCAATAAGCTAGCTGAGTGGGAGATCTGAGTCTGAGTGTAAAATTTCTCCCCAAATTGCCCTCGTAAAAAATCTAAATTACGAAAACCAAAATCAAATTATAGTTCTCCCCAAACAGAAATCGAGCTCATCACCTCTACTTCAGCTCTCAGATCACCATAGAAACCAAGCTCATCACCTCTAATTCTCATGGAAGACGATCTTCTCAACACTTCATCTCCAATTCTCCCCAAATCAATCCACCAATCTCTCGGCGGAGGCGCAGGTTTGATCGCTCTCATTAAATCTTTAATCATAAAAGTTTGATTTCTCTGCATTTTAAGCTTTAATTCATGGTTGTTTGATCTCACATTTATCACTGAATCTGATCTCAAAACACTGTAATTCGATGTTAAATAGTTGCGGATGTGTTATTGTGGAAACGATGGAGCATAAGCGTTTTTCTGCAAGTGATTTCGAGCATCATTTGGTTGTTATTTGAACGAGTTGGGTATAATTTGTTATCGCTCGTCGCAAATGTACTATTGCTTTTACTTTTCATATTGTTCTTCTGGGCAAAGTCAACATCTCTGCTCAACAGGTGCTTTTAAATTATTAGTTATTGTTAGGTGTTTTGGTTTTTGAGATAAAACGAGGGGTTTGGTTTGCGGATTTAGATGGTGTTATGTTTTGTTTTGATACAGACCTCTTCTTCCTCTCCTGAATATGGAAGTTTCGGATGATTTTATTGGGAAGGTGTCAAGGTAGCGCAAGTTTGGGTGAATCGAGTATTGGGTGTTGCACATGATATTGCTCTTGGGGGCGATTACAAGCTATTCTTTAAGGTGTGTATTTGTTTGAAATTGGAATGTGATTAATAAGCATTAAGTTACCACTTCCATCATTCTGAATGACTTGGCTTTGCTTGTATTAGGTTGTATCCAGTTTGTGGCTTGTTTCTTTTGTTGGAAATGTCTTCAACTTCCTAACTCTTGTATATATGGGTGAGTTTGTAAGAGCTTTTCGTTATGTAGAGAGTGTAGATATTTGGAGTACATTGTTACTACAGTTTGGACTTATTAGTGTGTAGAAATTATCACAGGGGTTCTTTTTTCGCTCTCTATTCCAGTTTTATACAAGTACTAGGACACTGTTGATGACAAGTTGAGTTTAATGCACAGTGTTCTATCAGAACAGTATAGGAAACTTGATGAGAAGTTCCTAAGCAAAATTCCAAAGGCTAGCAAGGAGAAAAAGACACAATGACGTTGTAAGTTCCTTTACTTTTATTACTTATATACATATAACATATATTTAAGCACATTAGGATATATGGTAAAGCTTCATATTAGCAAAAACTTATATGGTATTCCTCTTATAACTGCTTTAGATAAAGGAGTACTATCCATTAGTACTCCTCTTATACACTAAAAATAACTACAAGAAGGAAAAGACTTTTATTGCTATTGGGAGTTCCATCTGGGAGTTGTGGTGTTGTTCCTAGAGATACAACAGGTACTGGAACTTTTAATGACTTGTGGACCTCCTTTACTCTCATATCAGTGTACTAAACAGGATCAAAAGGAAGGTCATAAAAGAGATCTAGAACATAGTTAGCTAACTAGAGATTCATGTGCAGTCTTTAGTATTGACAACCTAGTTAGCTAACTAGAGATTCATCAAAAAGACCTTCACAAAGAATGCTCATGGACCATCTATACAAAAATGGATAGATGCTTTTAATGGATAACTGTTTAGATTCTTTTTTTCTTTTCTTTTTTTGCAAAGGCAAGCTGGGGATAAATACCTATGGACCATCTTTACAAAATGCTTTTAATGGATATTGCTCATCTCATTAGTATGGTCTGATAGGTCTGTTAGTTTCTGTTAATGGATAGATGCTTTGCCCATCTGTCCATCTATTTATCTGTCCTTCTGTTTTATGTTGTTTATCTGTCCATCTGTTTAGGAAAGATGCTTTGTCCATCTATTTTAATGGATAGATGATGTTTATTTGTCCATTCTATTTTATTCTTTATCTATTTATACATAGAGTACTTTAGTGTCCATCTGTTTATCTGTTTTGTTAATATTACTTTAGAGTCCAACTTTTAGATCACAAGTCCTTGCTCTGTCAGTGCAGATCTGTAACTGTTTAGAGTCCACCTGTTTATGCTTGCTCCGTCAGGGCTCTTCATTGTTCGATACATCTACAATTACAACTACAACTTTTAGATCACAAGTCCTTTGATACCATTTTCACATGAGCTAGTGTAAAGATCCTTAACATTCATCAACTCAAGAACTGATTTTGGTGTTGCTCCTATCACAATAACATAAAATTCAAAAAAAGGATTTAGACAATGCAAATTAAGATTAGTCCTTGGATACCCTTTTAAGCATAGAGTACTTTAGTTAATATTAGGGCTATAGGGCTTATCTCTTTATGCATAGAGTACTTTAGTTAATATTTCACATTTCTCTCTGAATATGCCATTATATGTGTTCTTTACAGTGGTACCAAATCTGCTCTGCTGACGATGCTGTTATGCTTATCTATTACTGTCAAGAGGATAAAGCTAGAGGTTCACAAGTTAGAGAATAAAGCTAGAGGTACAAAGCTGTGTAACAAGAACTCATAACATGGGAAGTGGAACCTCCACCCAGCGGATAGTTCAGCCAATGGAATTGGTCCTATCTGTATTCATTGCCAAAGAAGCAAGTTCTACTTCTAATACAATGACACAGTACTTCTAAAGTTCTGAACGTAAAATATATGGTCAATTCATATGAGATAGATGATGCACTATTTTTCAAGGGTTTGAAGTTGTTAGGAGGAAAAGATAAGCACAACTGACAGGGTGATCTTTCTGGGGTTTGAGCCAGAGCGTCGTCTTGGCTTCATTTATCTTAAGTTGATTGGAACTTTTACGTATTTGTAATAACTCTTAAGACTCTGATATTTTCTTATAACTTCAAACCAATGTTAATCTTTATTTGATTTTAGGAGCCAATGTATTTGTTTTTGATATATATATATATATGTTATTTTTTTATGTATTTGTCTTTGTTATATATACAAGTTATTTTTTTTGTATTTTGTGTTTGTTATATATACAAGTTATTTTCTATGTATTTTTGTTTGTTATATATATAAGTTATTTTCTTTGTATTTTGTGTTTGTTATATATACAGGTAATTTTCTATATATTTGTGTTTGTTATGTATACAAGTTATTTTCAATGTATTTGTGTTTGTTATATATAAAGGTTATTTTTTATGTATTTGTGTTTGATTTGTATATGTGGTGTAGGTGTTGGTGACAGATGAGTGGTGGAGGTTGTACTAGTATTGGTATTGGTATTGGTATTGGTATTGGTGATGAATAGGTGGAGGTATTTGCTTATAAACTGATATGGGTATTTTAGTATTTGCCTATTTTAGTCAGATCTAACTAGCCAAAAGAACAAACATTCCAAGGCATCAACTCATATAGTGAACACCTCTAAGTGGACTCAGACTCATATCCACTAAAACCCAAAAAAATAAACGGCCCCTAAAGGTGTTCATGGGCAAAACTGGCATTATAAAAAACTAGTGCTATTGTACGGCCTACAGGCGTGTAACCCCACTTTTTAGAAGGGATCAAACTTCCTGAGAATCATGACAAATAGAAAATCACAATTCATGGTATACGCTACCCAAAATCTGTCGGGGATCGGGGCGGATTTGGGACTGCTAGCATAAAACTCGTTATCCGCTCCGCATCCGCCCCACTAAGCATTAATCAGTACTTTATATACTTTTAATATAAGGAGAGCTAAGTTATCCTCCATTTTGGATCTGAATATCATACTCAGAGAGAAGATAAAGGTGATCGATAAGATCGAAGAAGCATCAACATAAGACAAGGTCGTCTTCTCATTCGAGTTCTTCCCACCCAAGACTGAAGATGGTGTCGACACAATGTTCGACAAAATGGATCGAATGGTTTCCCATTCTCCTTCCTTCTGTGACATCACTTGGGGTGTTGGTGGTTCTACATGTGATCTCACTCTCGACATTGCCAACAACAAGAAGATGCAAAACATGGTACATTTCTTTGGTTTCTTGTTTTGGTAGATCTCATCGTGGTTGGACTCATTATTGATATAAATGATTTGTAGATCTTTGTAGAGACAATGATGCATTTGACGTGTACTAATATGCCTGCCTGTCGAAAGGATAAATCATACTCTTGATATTATCAAGTCTTATGGAAATCAGAATGTTTTGGCTTTGAGAGGTGATCCACCTCATGGATATGATAAGTTTGTCAAAACAGAAGGAGGGTTCGCTTGTTGTTTAATTATGCAGAAATTGTGACTGACCATTTGTCAATTGTATGTATATCTGTATGAATAAATAAACACCATGTGATTGTTACTAACAATCTGCATAAACAAATAAACACCTCTTAAGGAGATGATCGAGTCTAGTGTATACACACTATCTCCTTAATACATATTCACCCCTGCCACAGTGCTTTGAAGGAATGTAGGCCCCAGTATCCCATGATACAACGATCAGTCGCAGAGAGAAGAAACCACTTTTATCTCTCTGCCAAACGAACCTTGATTGTGTCTGTTTTCTATCTTGGAAATGATTCAAGAAAAACTCTCAAAAACTGATGAAAACAATTAAAAATGAAGTTGGGTTATAAAGAGCATAGGTGCCTCTTCACCAAGGGTTGCACCTGAAGTCAGTGCCTCTCCACCAAGAGTCACACCTTAAGGTGCATCTGTTGGAGACACCCCAACTCACACCTCAAGCCCAAAAAAGTGACTAAGTGTTCCAAGGAATCCCCATAAGCCCAAGGCCCTAAGAACCAATCATAGACTTATAATAATAAGTGGGCTCCTAGGTCGAGCAATCCCATGGGTAGCCCATGCACCCAAGCTAGTTTGCACACATGAGTCGCACATGAGCGTGTGACCCACCAACTCTCACACACATCATAATAAGTTAAGTGTTAAACTTAGTTCTATAGTAGAGTTGAGCTTCTCTCATATCCAATGTGGGACTAAACACTTAGTTCTACCAAAAAGTAAACCAAAACCCTTCTGTATTTTCCAACAATCCCCCACATTTGAATGGTAACAGACAAACTCAATTTTTTTTAGAGAAAATCAGGGAATGGTCCTGCATCGAGAGAGGTGTTTTGTAGACTAACAATCGAATTTACACTGATTAGTGAACATATGTCTTGAACTGTCAGCTTTAGTGTAAACCAAGACAATAGTCTTCACACAGTACATCTCCAAACGCAATTGGCTCACACAGTTATGTTCAATTCGGCCCTGAACAAACCCCGGATACATGAGTGTCTTAGAAAATTTTGCCCTATGAAATTCTCATGGAAGCGGCCCCACCTCACACTCACATAGGTCATTGTCTATTAAGAGTACTTTTTCGTACCCCACTTGTAAATACAAGGCATATGAATCATTAAAAGTTCAGAGAACTTACCCTAAAAATTGCTACAGGTTGCACTGTTCACATCATGGAATGAGCAGGAGTTAAGATCTCCTCAGTGCTCATGTTAAGTAACTCACAACTAGTTGTCCTATTTGAACCTAGATCATGGAATCTCCGATCAACTAGGTTAGGTTTCCGCTGAGGTTAACTCGTAGTTAAAGGTTTTAAGCCCATTCCTATCGATGTAGAAAATACTTGTATTTTTGCCAACCCTTTTGTAAATAGATCCGCTAGGTTGTCACTTGACTTCACAAAGTCAATAGATATAACTCCACTTACAAGTAATTTATTTACAGTATTATGTCTGCGACGTATATGTCATGACTTACCGTTATAGACATTATTCTATGCCCTTGCAATAACTGCTTGATTATCACAATGGATACATAAGGCAGGTACTGGCTTTGGCCACATAGAAATATCCTCTAAAAATTGTCGAAGCCACTCAACTTCATCTCCCGCTAAATTGAGAGCAACAAAATCTGATTCCATAGTCGATCGAGCTATGCATGTTTGTTTTGAAGATTTTCATGAGACAACTCCACCACGAAGGGTAAACACGTATCCACTTGTGGAGTATGACTCGCTAGAATCTGGTATCCAGTTTTCATCACTGTATCCCTCAATGACAGCTGGATATCTTGTGTAGTGCAACCCATAGTCTATTGTATGCTTTAAATACTGTAAAACCCTGATTAATGCTTCCCAGTGGCTCGGTCCAGGGTTTATAGTATACCGACTCAGTTTACTAACCGCATAAGCAATATCTGGTCTTGTGGAGTTCATAATATATATTAGACTACCAATTATGCGTGCATACTCTATTTGAGAAATAGGTTCACCTGTGTGTTTAATCAATTGACGCATATTGTCGTATGGTGTCTGAACACCACGATAGTCAAATTTATTAAACTTCTTAAATACATTCTCTATAAAATGTGATTGAGAGAACACAAGTCCATGTGGTGTTCTATTAATCTTTATGCCAAGAATAACATCTGTAACACCTAAGTCCTTTATATCGAAGTTCCTGGACAACATTTTATTTGTTGACATAATGACATTGATGTTAGTCCCCATGATGAGCATATCGTCTACATAAATACACGCAATTACATGCTCATCATTAATACTTTAATATAAACACATCTATCACATTAATTGATTTTGAAGCCATCCTTCATCATGACTCCATCATTTTTTTCATACCATTGTAAAGGTGCCTAATTCAATCCATAAAGAGATTTAACCAACCGACATACTTTATTTTCTTGGCCTCGGGCAATGAACCCCTCAGGTTGGTTCATATATATTTCTTCATCTAATTTACCATTGAAGAATGTTGTTTTAACAACTATTTTATGTATTTCAAGCTTATGCACTGCTGCAATAACTAACAATATACGAATGGAAGTTATTCTTTTCACTGGAGAATATGTATCAAAATAGTCCAAACCTTCTTTTTGCCTATATATCATTTGGCAGCAACTCTGGCTTTGTACTTTTCAATTGAACCATCAGGTCTCAATTTTTGTTTGAAAATCCACTTACAACCTATAAGTTTGTTGCCAGGTGGAAGATCTACCAATTCCCAAATTTGGTTATGCATTATAGAGTCTATCTCACTCTGCACAACCTCTTTCCAACTAGGAACTTCAGGTGTAGCCATGGCTTCCTTGAAGGTTCGAGGCTCATTTTCTAACAGGAATGCTACAAAATCTTTGCCAAAAGTCTTAGCAATTTTAAGTCATTTCCTACGTCTTGGTACTACAATAAAATTAGAACTTGTAGGAGTGGTACGCTGATCACTACTAGAAGCCACATCATCAGTTGTTCTTTTAAGAGGATTCACATTATTACTCTTTTTATATGGAAATAAATTTTTAAAAAATATAGCATCTCGTGATTCAATGATGGTATTCTCATGCACATCATTTATTTCAGATTTGTATACGAGAAATCTATATGCACTACTATTATTGGCATTGCCAATAATAATGCAGTCAATAGTTTTTGGTCCTAACTTAGACCATTTTTGCAATGGTATTTGTACCTTTGCAAAACACCCCCATACTTTTAAGAAATTATTGGAAGGCTCTCTACCTTTCCAGAATTCATAAGGAGTCTTTTCAATCTTCTTGGGAGGTAACTTATTTATAATATAATTCGCAGAAAGTAACGCTTCCCCCCAAAAGTTTTCAGACAAACCAGAACTAATAAACATAGCCTTAAGCATATTTTTTAACATTCTATTTTTCCTCTCAACAACTCCATTTTTCTGAGGAGTGTATGGTGCAGTAGTTTGGTGTATAATACCAAACTTAGCACAAAGTTCTCCAAATGGAATAGAGTCGTACTCCCCACCCCTATCAGTTCTAAGAACTTTTATCTTTTTGTTGAGTTGAGTCTCAACCTAGCTTATTTTTTGAAAATAACAAGCATTTCTAGTACTTCATCTTTGCCTCTGAGCAAGTACACATGGTTGTATCTTGTGCAGTCATCTATGAAAGTAATAAAGCACATCTTTTCTCCTCGTGTTTGAATAAACTTCAAATCGCAGAGATCACTATGAATCAATTCTAGTGGTTTAGTTTTTTGTTGTTCAATAGAATAGAAATGTTGTTTTGCAAATTTTGCATCAACACATACATCACATTTTTGTTTGCAATCAAGATTAAATTTTGGCAACAATCCTAAATGGACTAATTTACGCAGTGAACCATAATTTACAAGTCATAATCGTTGATGTCAAACATTAAATGACCAAGCAAGTAAATAGAATTCTCATTCTTATTGATAATTGAAACAGATTTACATAAGACTGCTAGTTTGAACAGTCCATCACACTCATAACCCTTTTCCAATGAATACACCATTCTTAGTCATGATACATCTATTTGACTCAAACACTAACTTAAAACCATTATTGATCAGCAGTGCCTTGGAAACAAGGTTTCTTACAGATATCGGGCACATGCAGCACTTCATTCAAAGTAACTTCCTTTTCTTATGTGAATTTCATAACTACTTTCCCTTTTCCTTCGACTTTTGACGTTGAAACGTTTCCCATAAACACATTCTCTTCATGTTCAGTCTTATTGTAGGTAGTAAATAAACTCCTATCATAGCATATATGACGTGTTGCCCCTGTGTCCTCCAACCATCCTCTGGAATCGCGTGCCAGGTTGATTTCGGAGATTACTGCACACAGATTTTCCATCTCAACAATGTTTTCTTGAGTGCCTTTATCTTTTTCATGTCTGCTTTTACGCTTCCGGCATTCCATTGACTTATTATGCCCTGGTTTGCAACAAACATAACAACTCCCTGTGAACTTCTTAAAGTCTTTGCCCTTAGGTCACAGAGAATTCTTCCCATTTTTCTCTTTCTTCTAATTTTTCTTATAGGGTCTAGGGTTTCCCTAGACCATGTTAGCCTTGACATCGTAAAAATGAACAACATCCTTTTTATCGTTGGATTTGTTATCTTCTTTGATCCTTAGCCTTACGATCAGTTCCTCCAACTTCATTTCCTTCCTCTTATGCTTCAGATAACTTTTGAAGTACTTCCAGGACGAAGGTAACTTCTTAATTATCGCAACAACTTGGAACGATTCACTTAACTTCATACCTTCTGCATGAATATCATGCAGGATAATCTGCAGTTTCTGTACTTGACTGATTACAGTCTTGGAATCCACCATTTTATAATCCAAGAATCTATTGACTAACAATGTTTTTAGTCTGTCATCCTCCATCTTATATTTATAGCTAAGGATTCCTGCAGTTACTTTGCAGACTCCATTGGACTATATACATTGTATAAAGTATTGTCCAACCCATTTAGGATATTGTTCCAACACAGAAAGTGGGAATGAATCCACGCCTCCACTGCTGCTACGGCTGATGGGTCAGTTTCTTCCACCTTTAACTCTAGTTTGACCACCTTGAGGAATTTTGCCAAGTTCAGAGTCGTGAGAAAGAATAACATCTTCTGCTACCAACTCTTGAATTCAGTGCCATCAAACTTCTCGGGCTTTACCTTCAGAACTTGTGGGTTTCTTTTTTCACCCTTCTTCCCTGCGAGATTCACTATTGTTGCAGTCTTTGATCACGCAAAAAATTAATCTATCTTAAGATTGTTACAAACAATCTGCATGAACAAATAAAAACCTCTTAAGGAAATGATCGAGTCAAGTGAATATACACTATCTCCTTAAGACAGATTCCCCCCTGCCACTGTGCTTTGCTAGAATGTAGACCCCTGTCTCCCAGGATACAATGATCAGTCGCAGAGAGAAGAAAGAACTTCTATCTATCTGCCAAACGAACCTTGATTGCGTCTGTTTTCTCTCTTGAAAATGACTCAAGAGAAACTCTGAAAAACTGATGAAACCAATTGAAAACGAAGTTGGGTTATATAGAGCATAGGTGACTCTTCACCAAGGGTTGCACCTTAAGTCAGTGCCTCTTCACCAAGAGTCACACCTTCAGGTGAGCCTGTTGGAGATACCCCAACTCACACCTCAAGCCCAATAAATGACTAAGTGTTCCAAGGAATCCCTATGAGCCCAAGGCCTCAAGGCCTAATCATAGACTTATAATAATAAATGAGCTCCTAGGTCGAGCAACCCCATGGGTAGCCCATGCACCCAAGCTAGTTTGTAGACATGGGTCGGACATGAGCGTGTGACCCACCAACTCTCACACACATCACAATAAGTTAAGTGTTAAACTTACTTATATAGTAGAGTTGAGCTTCCCTCATATCCAATGTGGGGCTAAACACTTAGTTCTACCATTCAAACCAAAAAGATAACCAAAACACTTTTGTATTTTCCAACAGTCCCCCATATTTGAATGGTAGCAGATAAACTCAAAAAAAATTGAGAGAAAATCAGGGAATGGTCCTGCATCGAGGGAGGTGTCTTGTGGACTAATAATCAGATTTACGCTGATTAGTGAACATATGTCTTGAACTGTTAGCTTTAGTGTAAACCAAGACAATAGTCTTCACACAGTACATTTCCAAACGCAATCGGTCACACAGTTATGTTTAATTCGGCCTGAAAGAAACCCCGAATATATGAGTGTTCTTAAAAAATTGTGCCCTATGAAATACTCATGGAAGCGGCCCTACCTCATATTCACATAGGTGATTGTCCTTTAAGAGTACCCTATCGCACCCCACTTGTAAATACAAGGCATAGGAATCATTAAAAGTTCAGAGATGTTATCCTAAAATTTGCTACAGGTTGCAATGTTCACATCATTGAATGAGCAGAAGTTAAGACCTCCTCAGTGCTCATATTTCGTAACTCACAACTAGTTGTCCTATTTGAACCTAGATCAAGGAATCTTCAATCAACTAAGCTAGGTTTCCGTTGAGGTTAACTCGTAGTTAAAGGCTTTAAGACCATTCCCCTCGATGTGGAAAATACTTGCATTTTTGCCAACCCTTTTGTAAATAGATCTGCTAGGTTGTCACTTGACTTCCCAAAGTCAATAGATATAACTCTACTTGCAAGTAATTTCTTTACAGTATTATGTCTGCGACCTATATGTCATAAATTACCGTTATAAGCTATATTCTTTGCCATTGTAATAGCTGTTTGATTATCGCAATGGATACATAAGGCAGGAACTTGCTTTGGTAACAAAGAAATATCCTCTAAAAACTGTCAATGCCATTCAACTTCATCTCCGCTAAATCGAGAGCAACAAACTCTGATACCATCGTCGATCGAGCTATGCATGTTTATTTTGAGGATTTCCATGAGACAGCACCACCACCAAGGGTAAACACGTACCCACTTGTAGAATATGACTCGCTAGAATCTGAAATCCAGTATGCATCACTGTATCCCTCAATGACAGCTGGATATCTTGTACAGTGCAACCCATAGTCTATTGTATGCTTTAAATACTGTAAAACCCAGATTAATGCTTCCCAGTGGCTCAGTCCAAGGTTTATAGTATACCAACTCAGTTTACTAGCCGCATAAGCAATATCTGGTCTTGTGTAATTCATAATATGTATTAGACGGCCTATTATGCGTGCATACTCTATTTGAGAAATAGGTTTGCCTGTATGTTTAATAAATTGGCGCATATTGTCGTATGGTGTCTGAACACCACGACAGTCAAATTTATTAAACTTCTTAAGTACATTCTCGATATAATGTGATTGAGACAACACAAGTCCATGGGGGTGTTATGCTAATCTTTATGCCAAGAATAACATCTCCAACGCCTAAGTCTTTCATATTGAAGTTCCTGGATAACATTTTCTTTGTTGACATAATGACATTGATGTTAGTCCCCATAATGAACATATCGTCTACATAAAGACACACAATTATATGTTCACCATTAATCCTGTCGTACCGCACTTGTAAATACAAGGCATAAGAATCATTAAAAGTTGTGAGAACTTGCCCTAAAAATTGTTACAGGTTGCACTTTTCACATCATGGAATGAGCAGGAGTGAAGATCTCCTCAGTGCTCATGTTGAGTAACTCACAACTAGTTGTTCTATTTGAACCTAGATCATGAAATCTCCAATCAACTTCGTTGGATTTTCGCTGAGGTTAACTCGTAGTTTAAGGCTTTAAGCCCATTCCCCTTGATGTGAAAAATACTTGCATTATTGCCAACCCCTTTGTAAATGGTTCCACTAGGTTGTCACTTGACATCACAAAGACAATAGATATAGCTCCACTTGCAAGTAATTTATTTACAGTATTATGTCTGCGACGTATATGTCGTGACTTACTGTTATAGATATTATTCTTTGCCCTTGCAAAAGCTGCTTGATTATCGTAATAAATACATAAGGAAGGTATTGGCTTTGGCCACCTAGAAATATCCTTTGAAAACTATCGAAGCCGCTCATCTTCATCTCCCGCTAAATAGAGAGCAACAAACTCTGATTCCATAGTCGATCGAGCTATGCATGTTTGTTTTGAGGATTTCCATGAGACAGTTCCACCACCAAGGGTAAACACGTATCCACTTGTGGAGTATGACTCGTTAGAATCTGATATCCAGTTTGCATCATTGTATCCCTTAATGAAAGCTGAATATCTTGTTAAGTGCAACCCATAGTCTATTGTATGCTTTAAATACTGTAAAACCCTGATTAATGCTTCCCAGTGGCTCGGTCCAGGGTTTATAGTATACCAACTCAGTTTAGTTACCGCATAAGCAATATCTGGTCTTCTGCAGTTCATAATATATATTAGATTGCCTATTATGCGTGCATACTCTATTTGAGAAATTGGTTCACCTGTGTGTTTAATCAATTGACGCATATTTTCGTATGGTGTCTGAACTCCACGACAGTCTAATTTATTAAACTTCTTAAGTACATTTTCTATATAATGTGAATGAGGGAACACAAGTCCATGTCGTGCTCTGTTAATCTTTATGCCAAGAATAACATCTACAACACCTAAGTTCTTCATATCGAAGTTCTTAGACAACATTTTCTTTGTTGACATAATGATATTAATGTTAGTCCCCATGATGAGCATATCGTCTACATAAAGACAAACAATTACATGTTCACCATTAATCCTTTTAATATAAACACATCTATCACATTTATTGATTTTGAAGCCATCCTTCATCATGACTCCATCAATTTTGTCCTACCATTGTAAAGGTGCCTGCTCCAATCCAACCGGCACACTTTATTTTCATGGCCTCTGACAATGAACCCCTCATGTTAGTTCATATATATTTCTTTATCTAATTTACCATTCAAGAATGTCGTTTTTACAACTATTTGATGTCTTTCGAGCTTATGCACTGCTACAATAGCTAACAACATAGGAATGGAAGTTATTCTTATCACTGGAGAATATGTATCGAAATAGTCCTAACCTTATTTTTGCCTATAGCCTTTGGCAACAAGTCTGGCTTTGTACTTTTCAATTGAACCATCAGGTCACAATTTTTGTTTGAAAATTCACTTGCAATCTATAGGTTTGTTGCCAGGTGGAAGATCTACCAATTCCCAAGTATGGTTATGCATTATAGAGTCTATCTCACTCTGTACAACCTCTTTCCAACTAAGAGCTTCAAGTGTAGTCATGGCTTCCTTGAAAGTTCAAAGCTCATTTTCTAAGAGGAATGCTTCAAAATCTTTGCCAAAAGGCTTATCAATTTTAAGTCGTTTCTCACGTCTTGGTTCTGCAATAAAATCATAACTTGTAGGAGTGGTACGCTGATCACTACTAAAAGCCACATCATCAGTTGTTCTTTTAAGAAGATTCATATGAACACTCTTTTTATATGGAAATTAATTTTGAAAAAATATAGCATCCCGTGATTCGATGATGGTATTCTCATGCACATCATTTATTTCAGATTAGTATACGAGAAATCTATATGCACTACTGTTATTGGCATTGCCAATAAAAATACAGTTAATTATTACGAACCTAACTTTGACCTTTTTGGCAATGGTACTTGCACCTTAGCAAGACACCCCCACACTTTATGAACTTATAGTAAGGCTCTCTACCTTTCCAGAATTCATAAGGAGTCTTATCAATCTTCTTGTGAGGTAACTTATTGAGAATATAATTTGCAAAAAGTAATGCTTCCCCCCAAAATTTGTGTGACTAACCATAACTAATAAGCGTAGCATTAAGCATATTTTCTAACGTTCTGTTTTTCCTCTCAACAACTCCATTTTGCTGAGGAGTGTAAGGTATTGTAGTTTGGTGTATAATATCAAACTTTGCACAAAGTTCCCCAAATGGAATAGAGTCGTACTCCCCACCCCAGTCAGTTCTATGAACTTTAATCTTTTTGTTGAGTTAAGTCTCAACCTAGCTCATTTTTGAAAATAACAAAAAAATTCAGTACCTCATCTTTGCTGCGGAGCAAGTACACATGGTTGTATCATGTACAGTCATCTATGAAAGCAATAAAGTATTTCTTTCCGCCTCGTCTTTGAATAAACTTCAAATTGTAGAGATCATTGTGAATTAAATCTAGTGGTTCAGTTTTTCTTTGTTCAATAGAATGGAAATGTTGTTTTATAAATTTTGCATCAACACATACTTCACATTTTGGTTTACAATCAAGATTAAATTTTAACAACAATCCTAAATGGACTAATTTCCGCAGCGAACCATAATTTACAAGTCGTAATCGTTGATGCCAAACATTAAATGACTCAAGCAAGTAAATAGAATTCTCATTCTTATTGATAATTGAGACAGGTTTACATAAGACTGCTAGTTTGAACAGTCCATCACACCCATAACCCTTTTCCAATGAATACACCATTCTTAGTCATGATACATCTATTTGACTCAAACACTAACTTAAAACCATTATTGATCAACAGTACCTTGGAAACAAGATTTCTTACAGATATCGGGCACATGCAGCACTTCATTCAAAGTAACTTCTTTTTCATATGTGAATTTCATAACTACTTTCCCTTTTCCTTCGACCTTTGATGTTGAAACGTTGGCCATAAACACATTCTCTTCATGTTCAGTCTTATTGTAGGTAGTAAATAAACTCCTATCATAGCTTATATGACGTCTATCCCCTGTGTTCACAAACCATCCTTATTAATCGCTAGCCAGGTTGATTTCAGAGATCATTGCACACAGGTTCTCCATCTCAGCAATATTTGCTTGAATGCCTTTATCTTTTTCAGGTCCGCTTTACACTTGCGGCATTCCATTAACTTGTGCCCTGGTTTGTCACAAACATAACAACTCCCTGTAAACTTTTTAAAGTCTTTACCCTTAGGGCACTGGGAATTCTTCCCATTTGTCTTATAGGGTTTAGGGTTTCCCTAGACCATATTAGCCTTAATATCGTAAGAATGAACAACATCCTTCTTATCGGTGAATTTGTTATGTTCTTCAATCCTTAACCTTTCGATCAGTTCCTTCAACTTCATTTCCTTCCTCTTATGGTTCATATAACTTTTAAAGTCCTTCCAAGATGAAGGTAACTTCTTAATTATCGTAAAAAATTGGAATGGTTCACATAACTTCATACCATCTGCATGAATATCATGCAGGATAATCAGCAGTTCCTATACTTGATGGATTACAGTTAAGGAATCCACCATTTTATAATCCAAAAATCTACTGACTATAAATTTTTTCAGTCCGGCGTCCTCCATCTTATATTTATGGTCTAAGGATTCCCACAGTTCCTTTGTGGATTCCATTGGACTATACACATAGTAAAATGCGTTGTCCAACCCATTCAGGATATAGTTCTGACACCGAAATAGGAATGAATCCACGCCTCCGCTGATACTGCAGTTGTTGGGTCAATTTCTTCCATCTTTAACTCTGGTGTGTCCTCCTTGCGGAATTTTGCCAAGTTCAGAGTCATGAGAAAGAATAACATCTTCTGCAGCCAACGCTTAAATTCAGTAGCATCAAACTTCTCGGGCTTCACCACCAGAACTTGTAGGTTGCTCTTTTCACCCTCCTTCTCTGCGAGATTCACCATTGTTGTAGTCTTTGAACACGCATAAAATTAATCTGCCTTAAGATTATTACTAATAATCTGCATGAACAAATAAGCACCACTTAAGGAAATGATCGAGTCTAGTGTATACACACTATATCCTTAAGACCGAATCGCCGTTGCTACAGTGCATTGCAAGAATGTAGTCCCCTGTATCCCAAGATATAACGATCAGTAGCAGAGAGAGGAAAGCACTTTTATTTCTCTGCCAAACGAACATTGATTACATTTATTTTTTCTCTTGAAAATTACTCAAGAAAAACTCTGAAAAACTGATGAAAACAATTAAAAATGAAGTTGGGCTACATAGAGCATAGGTGACTCTTCACCAAGGGTTGCACCTCAAGTCAGTGCCTCTTCACCAAGAGTTACACCTTAAGGTGCGTCTGTTGGAGATACCCCAACTCACACCTCAAGCCCAAAAAGGTGACTAAGTGTTCCAAGGAATCCCCATGAGCCCAAGGCCCCTAGGCCCAATCATAGACTTATAATAATAAGTAGACTCCAAGGTTGAGCAAGCCCATGGGTAGCCCATGCACCCAAGCTAGTTTGTATACATGGGTCGCACATGCGCGTGCGACCCACCAGCTCTCGCACACATCACAATAAGTTAAGTGATAAACTTACTAATATAGTAGAGTTGAGCTTCCCGCATATCCAATGTGGGACTAAACACTTAGTTCTACCATTCAAACCCAAAAGAAAACAAAAACTTTTTGGTATTTTCCAACAATCCCCCTCATTTTAATGGTAATAGACAAACCCATAATTTTTTTAGAAAAAATCAAGGAATGGTCCTGCATCGAGAGAGGTGTCTTCTGGACTTGAACATTTCCTAGTGAATAATAATTGGATTTACGCTGATTAGTGATCATATGTCTTGAACTTTCAACTTTAGTGTAAACCAAGACAATAGCCTTCCCTCAGTACATTTCCAAACGCAATCGGCTCTCACAGTTATGTTCAATTCGACCCTGAACAAACCCAGGATTCATGAGTATTCTTAAAAAAAATTGCCTTATGAAATTCGCATTGAAGCGGCCCTACCTCACACTCATATAGGTGATTGCCTATTAAGAGAACCCTGTCGCACCCCACTTGTAAATGCAAGGCATAGGAATCATTAAAAGTTCAGAGAACTTACCCTAAAAATCACTAGAAGTTGCACTGTTCACATCATGGAATGAGCAGGAGTGAAGATTTCCTCAGTGCTCATAACTCACAACTAGTTGTTCTATTTAAACCTAGATCAAGGAATCTCCAATAAACTTCGTTTAGTTTACGGTGGGGATAACTCGTAGTTAAAGGCTTTAAGCCCATTCCCCTCGATGTTAAAAATACTTGCATTTTTGCCAAAACTTTTGTAAATGGATCCGCTAGGTTGTCACTTGTGATCACAAAGTCAATAGATATAACTCCATTTGCAAGTAATTTCTTTACAGTATTAGGTCTGCGACGTATATGTCGTGACTTACCGCTATAGACATTATTATTTACCCATGCAATAGCTACTTGATTATCACAATTGATAGATAAGGCAGGTACTAGCTTTTGGCCATATAGAAATATTCTTTAAAAACTGTCGAAGCCACTCCGCTAAATCTCTGGCTAAATTGAAAGCAACAAACTCTGATTCCATAGTTGATCGAGCAATGCATATTTATTTTGAGGATTTCCATGAGACAGCTCCACCACCAAGGGTAAACACGTATCCACTTATGGAGTATAACTCGTTAGAATCTGATATCCAGTTTGCATCACTGTATCCCTCAATGACAGCTAGATATCTTGTGGAATGCAACCCATAGTCTATTGTATGCTTTAAATACTGTAAAACCCTGATTAATGCTTCCCAGTGGCTCGGTCCAGGGTTTATAGTATACCTACTCAGTTTACTAACCACATAAGTAATATCTGGTCTTGTGCAGTTCATAATATACATTAGACTACCTATTATGAGTACATACTCTATTTGAGAAATAGGTTCACCTGTGTATTTTATCAATTGACACATATTGTCGTATGGTGTCTGAACACCACGGCAGTCAAATTTATTAAACTTCTTAAGTGCATTCTCAATATATTGTGATTGACACAACATAAGTTCATGTGGCGCTCTGTTAATCTTTATGCCAAGAATAACATCTGCAACACCGAAGACCTTCATATCGAAGTTCTTGGACACTATTTTCTTTGTTGACATAATGACATTGATGTTAGTCCACATGATGAGCATATCGTCTACATAAAGACACACAATTACATGCTCACAATTAATACATTTAATATAAACACATTTATCACATTCATTGATTTTGAAACCATCCTTCATCATGACTCTATCAATTTTATCATATCATTGTAAAGGTGCTTGCATCAATCCATAAAGAGATTTAACCAACCGGTACACTTTATTTTCTTAGCCTCTGACAATAAACCCCTCAGGTTGGTTCATATATATTTCTTCATCTAATTCACCATTCAAGAATGTTGATTTAACAAATATTTGATGTATTTCAAGCTTATGCACTGCTACAAGAACTAACAACATATGAATGGACGTTATTCATGCCACTGGATAATATGTATCAAAATAGTCTAAACCTGCTTTTTGCCTATAGCCTTTGGCAACAAGTCTCGCTTTGTACTTTTCAATTCAACTATCAGGTCTCAATTTTTGTTTGAAAATCCACCTGCAACCTATAGGCTTATTGCCAGGTGGAAGATCTACTAATTCCTAAGTATGGCTATGCATTATAGTGTCTATCTCACTCTGCACAACCTCTTTTCAACTTGGAGCTTCAGGTGTAGCCATGGCTTCCTTGAAGGTTCGAGGCTCATTTTCTAACAGGAATGCTACTAAATCTTTGCCAATAGACTTAGTAATTTTAAGTCGTTTCCCACGTCTTGGTTCTGCAATAAAATTAGAACGTGAAGTAGTGGTACGTTGATTACTACTAGAAGCTACATCATCAGTTATTCTTTTAAGAGGATTCACATTATCACTCTTTTTATATGGAAATAAATTTTAAAAAAATATAGCATCTCGTGATTTAATGATGGTATTCTCATGCACATCATTTGTTTCAGATTTGTATACGAGGAATCTATATGCACTACTGTTATTGGCATTGCCAATAAAAATGCAGTCAAAATTTTTTTTGCCCTAACTTAGACCTTTTTGGCAATGGTACTTGTACCTTTGCAAGATACCCCCACACTTTTAAGAACTTATAGGAAGGCTCTCTACCTTTCCAGAATTTATAAGGAGTCTTATCAATCTTCTTGTGAAGTAACTTATTGAGAATATAATTCGCAAAACGTAATGCTTCCCCCCAAAAGTTTTGTGACAAACCAAAACTAATAAGCATAGCATTAAGCATATTTTTTGACGTTCTATTTTTCCTTTCAGCAACTTCATTTTGCTGATGAGAGCAAGGTGCAATATTTTGGTGAATAATACCAAACTTAGCACAAAGCTCTCCTAAATGAATAGAGTCGTACTCCCTACCCCTATCAGTTCCAAGAACTTTTATCTTATTGTTGAATTAAGTCTCAAACTAGCTCATTTTAAAAATAACAAACATTTTTTGTGCCTCATATTTCCTTCTGAGCTAGTACACATGGTTGTATCTTGTACAGTCATCTATGAATGTAATAAAGTACTTCTTTTTTCCTCATGTTTGAATAAAATTTAAATCGCAGAGATCACTGTTAATCAAATCTAGTGGTTTAGTTTTTCGTTGTTCAATAGAATAGAAAGGTTCTTTTGCAAATTTTGCTTCAACACATACTTCACATTTTTGTTTGCAATCAAGATTAAATTTAGGCAACAATCCTAAATGGACTCATTTACGCAGCGAACCATAATTTACAAGTCATAATCGCTGATGCCAAACATTAAATAACTCAAACAAGTAAATAAAATTCTCATTGTTATTGATAATTTAAACAAGTTTACATAAGACTGCTAGTTTGAACAGTCCATCATACTCATAAGCCTTTCCAATGAATACACCATTCTTAGTCATGATACATCTGTTTGACTCAAACACTAACGTAAAACCATTATTGATCAGTAGTGCTCCGGAAATAAGGTTTTTACAAATATCGGGCACATGCAGTACTTCATTCAAAGTAACTTCCTTTTCTGGTATAAATTTTAGAACTACTTTCCCTTTTCCTTCGAATTTTAACGTTAAAACGTTTCCCATAAACACTTTCTCTTCACGTTCAGTTTTATTGTAGGTAGTAAATAAACTCCTATCATAGCATATATGTCGCGTGGCCCCTGTTCCCACAAACCATCCTCTGGAATCGCATGCCAGGTTGATTTCAGAGATCACTACACACAGGTTCTCCATCTCAGCAATGTTTGCTTGAGTGTCTTTAACTTTTTTTGGTCTGCTTTTACGCTTGCGGCATTCCATTGACTTGTGCTCTGATTTGCCACAAACATAACAAATCCCTTAGGGAACAGAGAATTCTTCCAATTTTTCCCATTCTTCCAATTTTTCTTATAGGGTTTAGGGTTTTCCTAGACCATGCTAGCCTTGGCATCATATGAATGAACAACATCCTTCTTATCATTGGATTTGTTATCTTCTTCGATCCTTAGCCGTGCGATCAGTTCCTCCAATTTCATTTCCTTCCTTTTATGCTTCAGATAACTTTTGAAGTCCTTCCTGGATGAAGGTAACTTCTTAATTATCGCAGCAACTTGGAACGATTCACTTAACTTCATACCTTCTGTATGAATATTATACAGGATAATCTGCAATTCCTATACTTGACTGATTATAATCATGGAATCCACCATTGTATAATCTAAGAATATGATGACTACAAATTTTTTTAGTTCGACATCCTCCGTCTTATATTTATGGTCTAAGGATTCCCACAGTTCCTTCGTAGACTCCATTGGACTATACACATTGTATAATGTGTTGTCCAACCCATTCAGGATATAGTTCCGACACAGAAAGTCAGAATGAATTCACGCCTCCTCTTTTGCTACGGTTGTTGGGTCTGTTTCTTCCTCCTTTAACTCTGGTTTGTCCTCCTTGAGGAATTTTGCCAAGTTCAAAGTCGTGAGAAAGAATAACATCTTCTACATCCAACGCTTGAATTTAGTGCGATCGAACTTCTCGGGCTTCACCTTCAGAACTTTTGGGTTGCTCTTTTCACCCTCCTTCTCTGCGAGATTCACCATTGATGCAGTCTTTGAACACGCAGAAAATTAATCTGCCTTAAGATTGTTACTAACAATCTGTATGAGCAAATAAACACCTCTTAAAGAAATGATTGAGTCTAGTGTATACACATTATCCCCTTAAGACAGATTCGCCCTTGTCACAGTTCTTTGCTTGATTGTAGGCCCCTGTCTCCCAGGATACAGCAATCAGTCGCAGAGAGAAGAATGCACTTCCATCTCTCTGCCAAATGAATCTTGATTGCGTCTGTTTTCTCTCTTGAAAATGACTCAGAAAAATCTTTGAAAAACTTATGAGGATAATTGAAAATGAAGTTGGGTTATATAAAGTATAGGTGACTCTTCACCAAGGGTTGCACCTCAAGTCAGTGCCTCTTTACCAATAGTGACACCTTAAGGTGTTTATATTGGAGATACCCCAACTCACACCTCAAGCCCAAAAAGGTGACTAAGTGTTCCAATGAATCTCCATGAGCCCATGGCCCAAGTCCCCAAGTCCCAATCATAGACTTATAATAATAAGTGAGCTCCTAGGTTGAGAAAGCCCATGGGTAGCCCATGCACCCAAGCTAGTTTGCACACATGGGTTGTACATGCGCATGCGACCCACCAACTCATGCACATCACTATAAGTTAAGTGTTAAACTTACTTATGTAGTAGAGTTGAGCTTCCCACATATCCAATGGGGGACTAAACACTTAGTTCTACCTTTTAAACCAAAAAGAAAACCAAAACTCTTTTGTATTTTTCAATAGTATTAAGGATGTTTTATTATTACGTTACATGAAAGACCTCTCACTCTTTTTTTGTTTCAATCCTCGTTTTCATTTTCCTCTCCATTTCTTTAAATTTTTTTCATTTCTTCTGATTTTGCTATATTCTCTTCTCTATCTTCAGCTTTGAAGTTGTTTCCTTCCTTCCTCGACTCTATCTTTTTCTCTTTCATCACTTCAGCAATTCTTTGCCTCATCTTTATTTGTAACATCCCTCTCCTTAATATCTTCTTTGTTTCTCAAGCTTAAAGTTGAGAACAAGTTGGACAGTACCATCTACCTTCGACTTCATTGTCTTGGGTAGCATCTCCTTCCACTTTCTATCGCCATGCCCTCATAAATACAACATTGAGCTTAAGAGTCTTACGATACTCCTCCTCCGAGTCATATTGGATCGACTCCATGTAAAATTGGGTGCCTTCACAGAGCAGAGTGTAAAAGTATGTGGATGAGCCTCGCCCATGTCTTTGTTGGAGAAACCCGGTTTGTAGAGAAGTAAATCTTGATTTAAGGATGTTGGGTATCGCCATCTAAGAACAAACTGAAAGGGATACATAATGCAAATGACATGGTGAGGGGGAGGGTTATTCATCTATTTAACCATGCAAGATGTACAAACCTAATTTAGTATATCAAACTTTGTCTCTCACACCAAATATAATCAGAACGTTAGTAAGAAACAAGTAGATGCTAACACAAGGTTTAGCGTGAAAAACCTTTGAATCGGATAAAAACCATTACCTCTCTTGAGGATTTAGAAAGAGAGATACTATTGATGATGGCTATATATTACAAAGAACTCTCTGGATAATTTTGTGAAGAGTTTCTAGGTAGAATTCTCTATATAGAATTTCATGTCCTTAATTTGTAGTTCTCTGGCTCTATTTATAGGTCTTATAATATTACCGTTTGACAACCATTACTACTCTTAATGATGAAAGTTACAATATGAATTTGATGAGTCTTTGATATGATTCCGTAGCATTCTGATCCTTTTGTTCTGTAACGGCTTTATTAATGACGAAGTACTTGTTGAATTGAGCTGTTGATGTGAAGGTCGAGAATGAGAAGTACATTCTTCTTTATAGTTATTCCATAGTGTGCCACGTAATCATATGCTGATGAGGTTGAGTAAATGTATGATGGTCGATGATGAGGCTTTAGTTTGAGATCCGAAATAGGCCACTATAATCGCCCCCTCTTAGCCAAAAGCACGAGAAGCATCATGGGCGATTGGTGTTGGCTAAGAAGCATCATTATTGTTGTACTTAATACCAAGGGATCATTTCCAATGTTTCTTCATGAATATCTGTATGGCTGTTGGGTTCCTAGAACCAATAGCTTTGGTCAAAATTATTGTATGGGAATTTCTTCTGATATTGGGAATTTGGAACGTCATCTTTAATGAGGTTACAGTTTAAATACTGTTGTGGTTGGCTGCTGCAGTTGTTATTTGCCAAGTACTTCTTTGATTCTATATTTTTTACAACTTTTCTTCACTGTAATTGTTCTGTGGAGAGGATCATGACCACCAGACGGCAGTTTCGCAAGGTTAGAGTTATTGCTAAAATGAAAGAACTACAGTTCGATACTTTGGGACCCAGTCTTTAAACCTTCCTACTCATATTCTGGTGTGCCCTACCTATCACAGAATGACGTATGAAGAGGTATCGAGGAGGCAGATGACGATTACTATTAAATGGTCCGCTTTCACTATATAGTGACGTCGAGGTGGAGACATAGGGATAGTCTGCATCTTCTGGTGGAGGAGGCAGTCATAGCGGCTCATGAAGCGGTTGGGGTACGTCCAAGGAAATCTCACCTGTACCCTGCTGGTAAGTACATTTTATAAAAAATATATAATCATTCTTCTTTCTTAGCCATGCGGGGGTGGTGGGGGTTATGGAGGAAGAAGGGAGACGGAGAGTGGAAACATGCTTCCATTCTTCGTCTTCAGGCTTGGTTACTGCCATTTTCTTTTTTCTTAAAGAAGGGTTTCAGTCTGTAATTTAATCTGCAGATCACTCTGTAAGAAAGTTTGGAGATTCTATAAGAAATATTCGAGCTAATACAAATTTCTTGTTGGGTCAAATTTATATTGCAATACGAACTAAAATATATGCTCAGTATACTTATGTAATGCCCTAGTTAATAAAGCGAACTTAAAAAAATGAAAATGAAACTCAAACTGTCGATAGATCAAAATTTGTGATAACAAGTGGAAATAACATATAAAGAATTCTGGAGGTTAAAAATATGTTGAAATATTACAATTAATTGTGCCAAACTAAAAGAAGTTTATTGGAGTGAGCTATCAAACACCCCTCTGTGGTAGAATTAATGTGCTGACAAAAATTGAACTGTGGCGAACTTGGTATGTATGTAAATCATATGAGATATTGGAAAGTTAGCTCGAAACAAAAATGTTTGAAATATAATGATGTCGCTTGGGGAAGTCAAACTGAAATAATTTGGCTAACACGTTTGAGATGTGTTGGGTATGTTTATGTGTTGTTTAACTTGACAAGGCAAATATGAGAATGCTTTTGTCGAACTGTTTGTAGGATTTATGATATGTCAACTGGAATTATATAAAATTGTTCGATGCGAACTGGTTGTAGAATTTTTGACCTGCCACCTTGGAATTGTGCAATGGTATTTAGCATAGTTGTCATTCTTAATAGGCGTACTTCAATGGACTAGGTCGTTAGAGTTCCAACAAACTGTGCCCTTTTGTCAGAGTTAAAGTATGTTGTTGGCACGCTATAAGTATCCTTTATTGGTGATAGAAGATTTGTATTATGTACATCAATATCCTGGTGGTTTGACGGTCCTTTGGAGAAGTTGTTTTGAACTGTTTTGAAAATGCCTTGATGTAGTTGGGTAAATGATATCTATCTGTATGTGCTTGGTTGAAGCTGTTTCTGGATGTACTTAAATATTTTGTGTGAGCACTATCTTTTCTGATGCGTCATTTGTGCAAAGCACGTGATGAATAATATCTCCTTAGGATACACTTCTTAGAATGGAAAGTAATTTTTGTCAAAAATATTCCCAAAGCATCTGCTGATATTGTTGTTACCAAAAATTTGTTCTCGTAGAATATATCTTCCCTATAAATCTGATTCATAGGTAAAATTGGTGGTGTTTAAAAATATCTCCATGTTGGCTATATAAGATCTTGATCCTTTTGTACTGTGTATTGTATTCATCTGTAGCAAAAGCTTGCTTTTGGTTGATTGGAAGTTATTATGGTGAGGACACGTTCTCAGCGTGCTCGGCATGCGGCAGAAGGGTGGATAAATATCAAGGTGGCCGAACTTCGTGAGCGGTAATTTTGCATGTTGCCTTATAATGTTGTACTACCAGAGTAGCCATTGTAGTTGGACAGTTTAGATGACAATGGTAGGTGTGCAGAGTACGATCGTTATTTCTGGTGTGATATGTTTTGTGAGTTACTTCTAGATGCAACCTGCGAGAAGATGTTGTTCAAGAGATCACACGGAATAAACTGGCTAAATAGGATGAGAGGGCAGCAGGAGGGGAGATAATTCCATGTTCTGAATTGAATCACCCGGGTTGCTTTAAATGTAACTATATGTAAATGTAAGCTCAAACTTTAAAAGCTCAAAATGAATAAGTTGTTTGCAGTGTATTGTGTTTGTTATCTATTAAATGTAGAATAGTACAGATTAAATCAACGAACTGAAATGTAGGATTAATGCGTTTGCTTAGCAGCTTATGTAGCGGATACTATGGAGTACAGCTGCCTGATTCTAACAGATGTGCAAATAATTTTAAATTTTTAATATTTTCTATTTATAGGAATGACGTTTGGTGTGGTACGATCTTGATTGAGTATAAAAGCAAGGTGATGGATCGTGTAAATTATTTTGGGAAGGAGGGCTAAAATTGTTTAATGGCCGAAGGCAGAGACAAATGTGAACACGTTATCATAGAAGTAATGATGATACTGTGAGGCAAAAAAGATGTGCCTGTAGAGGCGAAGGGGTGATCAACACGTGTCTAAAAGAGCTGTCATTTCAAAAACTGAGGGAGAGTATTAAAACTCGTCTCTTTCTCTGTCATAAACTATCTATAGTTATAGAGAGAGAATAAAGTAGTGTAACCAGTATTTTTAGAAAGAGAAAATGCTTGAGTTCTGAGTGTAATCCCACAGTAAAAGTATCATCTGGTAAAAGATATTTATTAGAGAAATAACATAATCATTCATCCTCAGTGAAAATTGCGGGCAGAGTGGAAGATTATTGGTCTTCTAGTACAGGTTAGTAAAATTTTAATGCTCTATTATGTTTTGAAGAGAGTAATAGTCTGTATTTGTGTTATTTGTATCGATCGCATTTGTATGTTTACTGATTGGGGATGGGAAATTTTGAGAATGCAGGGGTCTAAAAAGGATTATTTTCTGGTATTTGTGAATATTTGTAGAAGTTCTATGCATGGTAACTGTTTCTGTTAGAAGAAGAGGGAAAGTTGTAGATGATTGCCTGTTGCTAGGGAAAGTTTTGAATTTTATTTTTTTGTTTTTGTTTTGTCTGAATGGGTAGGGTAAGGTTTTTATTTGGTGTACGTGTAGAGCATCATGTAACCATAGATATAGAGGAAATAATAAAAGATTGTTTGTAACTGTAGGTCCAGTATGCATTCAAAAAACCCAAAGCCTAGTAGTAAATTTATAGTGTTTCCCAATTCATGGGAAACATCTTCGCCAGGTAGAGAGGATGATTGCGGAGAAATGGAGGAGACTGTAGATAGGGGAAGTCACTGTAGGTGTAGGTACTGAAATGTCTAGTGAAGTGAGCAAAGTTGTAGAGCAGGATGATACAGGGGTGGAGGATGAGATATTTTATATATATCCAGAGGGAGTAGATGTAGGGAAAGAATACATGAAATTTAAAAAGAAGTTAACTAGGAAGTGGGGAAATTATCTAATGAAGCAAGGTCTGTGGTTTAGGTCCTTTATAACAGGGAAAGGGGAAAAGGTATATTATCAAGTGCCCAACCTGGATTTGTAGAAGTTGGAGAAAGGACTTGGGGAAGATATAGATGTGGCATACTATAATTGGTCTGGTATGGCAGGTTCGAATGATGGGTTTATGTGTTATCTGAACCAGGTTGTATACGGTCTTAGGATTCTATTAACATATTTTTAGAAAGGGGTTATAAATGAATAGCAGTGCTACCTCGCACAATTAAATGGGAATGTTTTTAAGATGATGAGGGTGTGTGAGGCGTTGAATGTGAGGTGGAGAGCGAGAGTAGAACTGCAAAGCAGTTCGATGCAGCTGACATGCTTAAATTTTACAAAATGAAATATGTGAGAGCTCGCAGTAGTGGTTACCTGCTTAGTGACTCGTCTAGGCCAAAGTTTCTTTACTTCGAATCTTCTAGAAGACCATGGAATATCCATCTTGTATGGGTAAGGGGTAATTGTATGTTGGTTCCAAATGAACCAGCGCTTGACCTAGACCATAAATATTTTAATCCGAGTAAGTAACGCCTGCTAACTTGACCGAATATTAGTTTGTCTGTGAGCTTCTAATCATTTCCTTGATCTTGTTTGTCAGGACTTGATCATAAATCCTTCCCTGATAAAATGAACTTGCTTGACTGCGTAGCCCTTAAACAGGTCGAGTTGAAGCAAGTACTCGGAGAGTTAAATATTCGTAGGGATAAAAGAGTGAACTCCAGAGTTCCAAAAGTGTAATGAGCTCATGAAAATTGGGCTATGGCTGGTCAAAAGGGTAATGAGAAGGTTGTGAAGAAGACCCTTCGTCCTCTAGGGGATTTGACTGGTATCCCTCCATCTCTGCCAGGGAGTTTGGGCGGTGCGCAGAAGTTCCCTAGGAAAAAAAAGATGCTGCAAAAATCTTCTCATTATACTGTGGGGGTAGCCCAAGGGAAAAAAGGTGACAAGCTAGTTATCTTGGATGTTGTGGAGCAACAGACAACGAGTGAGGTCATTCCTCAAGAGACAGAAAAGACGTCTCTAAAAATAAAACAACATGAGATCGAAGGTAGTGACCAAATGTGGGTTAAGGTTGTGGCCAAGCTGAGGGACATAGAACCAAGATATTATAAAATGGCAGGGACAGAGCCGAGGAAGCTCGAAGAGGTGTTTCAAGAGTAAATAATGAGTGTACGTATTAATATGCTCTATTTGTTGTATTGTGATTAATATGTTTATTGTTGATTATGTGTATTGTATTGGCATCTCTCGATGTTGGTAAAAGGGGATATAGATTTTATTGAGAAAAGAAATCAATGAGTATTTAGAGCTTACTCAAAAGTTCGATGCTCAAACAGCTCGAATGAAGAAGCTCGATGAGGAGCTCAAGAAAGAGAAAGATAGCAAGGCAGAAGTAGTGAAGGCTGCTGAAGTGCGGTGTACAAAACTGTCTAAGCGCGAAGAGATCCTGGGGAAAGTTTTTGCGGAGGTGAGGGTTGGTAGAAACAATATGATCCAATCTTACCATCACTTTGGGTTAAACGAGGCCGATATCACTCTTGCCTCAGAGGGTAGGTTTTATGAGATAGTTTTTCTTTGGATGCGGAAGATGAACTGGTTGAAGATGTCGCTGCTCCAGTAAATATACCCCTCCCACAAGCTGAGCAAGTTCCAGCAGCTGGCACTGAACTGGAGCCACCGTCTAAGGTAGATATTGGCAAGAATATTTAATATAATTATGTGGTATCATGTTCAAACTATTTCGTTATGTTTTGACTTTGATGAGACTGTTTATTGTGTGTTTTGAAACTGTGAAATTTTATAGACATATGTTTATTGTGCCTTATTTGAATATTTGGTTGATAATAGAAAATTTATAATTTGCGTAGGAGATATAGCAGTTGAGAAAAGTTGTTACCACCCTGAAGAGATTGTTGAGAAGAGTGAGGGACTCCGTGACCCGTATTAAAAAGGTATTAAATTAAACTGAATAAGAAAAAAGGCAATTTAAATCTAATTCAGAGAAAAAATTTAAAGAATTATATGATTTACAGTGTAGATACACAAAAATAAAAATAGAGAGGGATAAGGCTTTAAGAAAAGAGGAGGATAGAGGGGCACTTGTACAAAAATCTAAAGACTTGATTTGTTATACTGCCTCGAGTGATAAAGCCAGGTGTCAGAAGCGTTTGGTAACTCTGACACTGTATTTTGAGGCCGAAGTAGATAGTGAGTGGGGTTTAAAAGAGGCTTATGTAGAACTCTTAAAGGAAAGGGGTGCAGTACTTGACCCAGCTCGAGATATGTTCTTAGCTCAAGAGGCACAAAATTATCATAGCGTAGAGGCAAAAAATATTTGGCTCGAGCTGGCTGTTATATGGGGTGACGTAGGTCCTTAACTTGATGTTCTTGGCTTTATGTAGGATCGAAGAGCAATGAGAATTTTGATTTTCAAAATAAGGAAAGAGCAGAAATAGGTGCAAGTCAAGTTAGAGGGTAAGTTAAACGACTTGCAAAACGTGTTGAGATAAAGTACGAAACAAAATACTTCTCTAGAAAATTAACTGACAAAAGAAACAACTGTTAAACAGAAGGTAGAAGGGAAGTTGAAAGTGTTGGGTGCATTATAGAAGGTGACGCATAAGCATCTACACAGAGAGCATATGTAATTAAAGGAGCATTTGTATCCGACGCGAGCAAAGGATGTAGCTCAAACAAATTATGAACATCATATAGAAAGTGTGATTGAGTTTTATGGAGGGGAGATGGCAAGGGTAGAGAAAAAATTTAGGAAATATGTTATGGATTGTAGGAAAGACTTTGATGTTGAGAACAAAAAGGCTAAAAATATGTGGTTTACGAAGGATAAGGAGGAAAAAGGTGTTGAAAAACCAGTTCCTAGACCAACACAAAATTTGTTAGAAGAGGATGAAAAGGAGGTCGAGAGCCTGATACCTCGATCGTAGCGAAAGCAGCATCAGTAGGAGGTGGTGACCTTTGTTACACCTTTGGATCTGCAGGTAAATAAGTCAACGCGAACAGGAAATAGGGGGCAGTCCTCTCGTAGCTCGCGGGAGTAAAAGTAAATTATCTAAGCTATTTAAAAATGCGCATATGCATTAGATATCTGTATACTATTTTGATGATAAATAAATAAGTTATGTCTGTGATGGTAAGATAGATATGAATAGAGATATAGATCGATCGTTCATTCATAAGAATTTTATTGTCGTAAGATCGACCGTACACGATTGCTATGAGTGAAACTGTGAACTATTATGATATGTACTGTTTTGATGTACGAACTATTATATATGTGAAAGTAAACTTTTGATACAGGTTGAAATAGAGAAGGCTCAAAGTCAATGTGAAGCTCTTCGCATTTTGAACGAAAAACTGAACGTTGATTTGAACTTTCACCGTGAAGTACTAAAAAATACTACTGAGTAAAATGTAAAAATAGAGGTGAGGATGATTGAGGGGCAAGGTATGGTGAGCCATTTCTCCGAGCAAATGGAAAAAAAGGAGGCTGAAATAGCTAGTGTGCAAGAAAAAGTGGAGGAGTTAAATGAGGCAATGAAGAAAAAGGAGTTGGACATTAAAAAAGCTCAATGTCATATAAGCAATATCTCGGAACGAGTAACCCAGCAAGAGGTGGAATTAATACCAGCGCGAGCTAAACTGGTAGTTTTATTGGCGATGTTGAAGAAAGAAGAGGATGGTGCTAAGTGCTTATAGGTTCGGGTAAACACGCTAGAGGAGGAAGTAGTTGGCGTGCGAGCTGCTATGAGGAAGGCGGATAAGCAAGCTAAAGAGTTTGAAGGACTATGGAATGTGACTAAAGTTAAGAAAATGATTTAGAGGAAGTTAACAATAAGCAAAATGAACTGGTGAAAGCCTATTTGGCGAAGATAGGGAGTTTGGAGAGCGTAATTCAACGGTTGGAATTAAACCTTATGGAGTATCGAATGTTAGTTGGAGAGCTGACTAGTTCGAATGAAAAATTAGGGGCAAATCATGTGATAGCTCAACAAAATATTAACATAGAGGTTGACCAGAGGTGTCATAATCAGTTCGTTATGGAGGAATCGTTGGCTATGTTGGGACAAATGGACGAATTTATGACGGAAATGGAAGCACGTAGTAAAAAATTTATTGAAGAAAAGTTAGTGATGGTGGCTCGCTGTAAAAATTTGGAAAGTTTGCTAAATGAGGTGAATGAAAATATTGTGGAGCTCATCGTGCCTGGCAAAGTTAAGCTCGAGGCAAATAAGATGCATGAAAAAGAAATGGCGACAGTGCTTACCTTTTTTATGTCTGAGTTTAAGAGACTTGAAAAAGAAAGGGACACGATTCATAAAAGCATGATCGCAAATGGTATACAGTACGATATGCAACTAGTGCGGACCGAATATCTGGATCATGTTATGTCAAGAATCGGCGCTCTTACTAAGAGCAGGTTTGATGAAGGAAGACAAATTGTTACTGCGAGGGCAACAAAATTAATGCGTCTGCTACTTTCAGAGTATGGGGAAAGTTCACATGATGATGTGCTGACTGAACTTAGTGATTGAGGAGGTGTTGGTACTAATGTAAAAATGAACTACTGTGTTGGATCACCTGAAATATAGTAAATAATATAGCAGTTATGGATATTGAACTTTGATGGCAGATTTAGTGATCCGTGCATATGCGTATCAAACTTTGATGAACCAACCGTGGTCTTAAAGTATGTAATCTTTTAGCCGAATTGGGGAACCAATAGGAGACCTATAATGTAATAGAAGATCAATTTATTTGAAGTAATAGTTGATCTATACTGCAATAGAAGATCCAATGGTCTGAAGCAATAATCAATCTATAATGTATTAGAAGATTGAATTGGATAAACCAATAACCGATTTGTAATGTAATAGAAGACCGATTTGTAATGTAATAGTAGAATTGGGACAAACCCATTGTTTATCTACGATATTGCAGATGCACTCTGTATATATGAGATAGTAGCAGAGAACTTGTATGAGATAGTAGAAAAGTACTGAAATATAGGTCAGTCAAACACAAGTATTTCATTAATATAAGAACGACGTATAATATTGAAAGAAATAGTATAACAGTACTATATGAGATAGTAGAATAGCACTGGGATGTAGGTCGGTCAAACACAAGTATTTAATTAATGTAAGAACGTCGTGAAATATTGGAAGAAATAGTAAAACTATATTGTATGAGATAGTAGAATAGTACTATGATGTAGGCCGGTCAAACACAAGTATTTCATTAATATAAGAGCGACATAAAAAATATGTAAAAAATAGTAAAATATAAACTGTAAGAGATAGATATCTGCGATGCAGCTTCAACCTCTTTGTGTTCCAAGGATTGGGGACTCGATCTCCATCGGATGTAACGAGGTTGCAAGAGCCAAGACCGTTTTTGCCGATAACAATAAAAGGCCCTTCCTAATTTTCTACAAGTTTCCCAGTATTGAGTTCCTTTCTGTATTTTGGGATCTCTCGTAGGACGAGATCTTTAATATCAAACTCTCTAAACGAACGCATTTGTTATATGATTTTGCTAAAGCCTGATGGTACCTTCCCATGTTGTTAACTGCGCTGTCTCTTGTTTCGTTGATCTAGTTCATGTTCATGCCAACTAGAATTCGTTATCTTCATCTGTCATTGTATGATCACGCAGTGGGTGATGATATTGAGTGGGGATGATTGTTTCGGTACCGTAAGCAAACAAGAACGGTGTACACCCAGTAGATACTCGAGGTGTTGTTCGGTACGCCTATAATACGTATGGCAATTCTTACACTCAATTACCTTTCTTTTATGCCAAATACTTTTTTATTCTTTTGACTATAGTACGATTGGCAATCTCGACCTGACCATTTCTTTGTGGGTAATACAAATTTGAAGGAGAGTGAATGATGTTATGTTGGCTGGGGAAGTTTACGAGGTTTGAACCAACGAACAATGGTCCATTATCTATTCCGATGAGGTGGGGGCTACCAAACCGTATGATAATGTTTTCCCATATGAAGTTGATGACTTTGTCTTTTCATCTTCGACTCCAAGGGACTGCCACGACCCACTTGGTGAAGTAGTCTGTTGCTTCTAAAAAGTGTTTCCTTTCTTTGGGTGCGGTAGGGAATTTTCCTACGAGATCAAAGGCCTATCTTTTGAATGGCCAGACAACTATGTTAGAATAGAGTTCTAAAGTTGGAACCCGAATTTTGGGTTCATGCCATTGGCAGGCACCATACTTGCTTGCATATTCGATGGCTTTGGCTTTTATTTTATGCCAAAAGACTCCTTGAGTAATAGCACGGTTTGTTAGGGACCGTCCTGCTGTATGGGATCCGCAAGTGCCTTCGTATAGATTGTACAAGAAATCTTGGGCCTCCTTATCAGATAACCATTCGGGATAGGGCACTATAACCGACCTTTTGTAAAGGAGATTACTGACAATGATATATCTTTTAGTATTATCTATCAGTCATCGTCTTCCATTGATATCTTTGGAGAGTTTGCCATCAAATGTGTTGTTTTGTCTGATATATGCGAGGAAAGGTCGCCTCCAATCGTCTTCGACCTCTTTGTCGCCCCCAGTATTAATGGTATTTGAGCTTATGGCGTTAATGTTGGGTGTAGATACTACTTCGATCTTTAAATATCGGGCTTCTATTCTGAGGACTTCAGTAAGATAAGAAAGGGAGTCAAAATGTTTGTTTTCTCTACGAGGCAAGTGTTCAATTGTAGCCTTTTAAAATTTGCTCATTCTGTCAGCTACTGCTGTTGCGTAATCTATCATCTTTCTATTTTTCTGATATTTGTCTTTATAATGGTTCAAAATCAATAAAGAATCTGTGTAAATAGATAATTTAGGCACACCGATCTCTAGTACCATATCCAGTCCGTGGATTAGTGCATCGTATTCGGTTTTGTTGTTGGTAGCTTTGAAGTTGAGCCGGATTGATTTCTCCATTTCATCATTAGAAGGTGTGATAATAACTATCCCGATGCCTGACCCCAGCTGGTCCGACAGAACCGTAAGTTAAATGGCGCTAACCTTTTTTAGATATCCTATCTGACTTTTCTTCGAGCTGCTCTTCATTTATGTCGGTGTTATTCTCTTCCCAATCAGGGTCGTCCACTGGAAAATCTGTAAAGAAATCCGTTACTGCTTGCCCTTTTTTGGAGTGCCGAGGTTCAAAATGTATGTCGCGCCTACCAAGAGGTACCAACCATTATTGAACTCGTTTGGATAAAACTTTGCGCAGGGGGTAATTTGTTATTACGCAAACTGAATGAGCTTGGGAATATTTTTTTAACTTCTGTCATGTATAGGCGAGAGCTAGGATGAGTTTTTTAATCTTAGTATACCGTGTTTCTGCTTGAGTAAGAGTCTTACTGATGAAGTAGACGAGTTTTTCTATCTTTTTGTCAAGTCGGATAAGAATTGAGCTGAGTGAGCTATCAGTAACTGCTAGATATATCATAAGCTCTTTTCATTCCTTGGGTGTACTTATTACTGGTGGTTTCCCCAAGTAGCGTTTTAGTTCTTGAAATGTTGTTTCACATTCTGTGGTAAACTCTATCTCAGAATCTTTTTAAGTTTTTCCTTTTTTTGTCACTTCTCTTAGAAGGTAGAATAGCCATCGACATCGATCTGAAGACTTGGAAATATAACTATTGATTGTTGCTATTTTGCCAGCTATCTTTTGGATGTCTTTCTTTATCTTTGGGGAAGGCATTGATAGCGAAGCACGGATAAATCTGGGTCAGCCTCGATACCTCTCTTGTTAATCAAATGTCCCAAGAATTTACCTAATTGGACTCCGAATTGGCATTTGTCAAGATTTAGTCATATTTTGTATGATCGAAGAATTTTAAAGGTCATGTCTAAATCTTTAAGATGGTTTTCTTTTTGGAGACTTTTACACAGCATATCATCAATGTAAACTTCTATCATTTTTCCAAGATAGTATTTGAACATCTAAGTAATCAGTCTTTGGTTAGTGGCCACGATGTTCTTGAGGCCGAAAGGCATGACTTTGTAGTAATATAATCCATGTTCTGTGATGAAAGCTAATTTTTCTTGATCTTTGGGCAAAAGAGGTATCTGATTGTACCCTGACGCGGCATCCATCATAGATAAGAATTTGCGTCCTGAAGTGAAATCGAGCAGATGGTTGATAATAGGAAGGGGAAAACTATCTTTTGGAGTATGCTTATTTAAGTATGTAAAATCCACGCATACTCTGATCTTGCCATTTTTCTTTAGGACTACTACGATGTTTGAGATCCACTCGAGGTACTTAGTTTTATGAATAAAACCAACTTCAATGAGTTTGTCGATCTCTTTGTTGAATTCTTCTCGTAACCTTGGTGCTAATGTTCTCTGTTTTAGTTTGACGGCCTCAATCTCATCTTTTAAGTTAAGCTTGTGGAAAGCCAAATTTGGATCAATGTCTGGCATTTTATGAAATGTCCATGCAAAGACGTCACTGTTATCTTTTAGAAACTGAATAAGAATATTTCACTCTGTTGTTGGTAATAGAGTCCCAATGTAGGTACCCCATTTGTCTCCACTAATCTCAACGTACTCTGTGACTTCCACACTTGGTAGCGGGTTTTATATAGTGTTCTCTGTAGTTTTCAATAATTGTTATGTTATGTTGTACTAGTGGTTCTGTCACGATGGCTGCAGTATTTCCGTAAGCTCGAGCTAGCTTTTGACTGCCGTTGATTTCATAGATGTTGTCATTCCAATCGAACCGTAATGCCAAATGATAGGTCAATAGGATAGCACACATGTTATGCAGCTAGCAGCACCCCATGATTCCTAAATAACGGGATTTTGCGTTTATAATGTAAAATATAACGTCAACCATTACCAGTCCTACGGTAATAGGAAATATAATTTTTCCAATTCGTTCTTCTTCAGAGCCATTAAAACCACTGATATCAATGTCACTAGGCTGAACTTTGTCGGCCAGTCCTATTTGATCGATCATACTTTAGAAGAGTAGTTAGATACTACTGCCAGTATCTACCATTATTGTATGCAGTACAACATTTCTTATTTTTAACATGATTACGAGTGCATCATGATGAGGAAAGTTGACGTGACGAATGTCGCAATCTTCAAAGGAGATCACTGTTTGTTGAGAACAGGACGCGGGGAGTAACTGGGCTTCTCTATCGACCATGATCAAATCATGGCATTGGCCAAGACGTTCTCTTTTAAAATCTAACCGATCTTTTAACTATGTAAGTTTCTATAAAATGGCTGAGGGAGATGTAGTACAAATATTATTCCTCTGCCGCTTCCTCTATTTGCATGATCTCAGTATTAATCTTGTAACTCCCATTTTTGTAACTTTTGAAGTCTGAGATGCACTCGTGCATTCTTCCGTCTACAAAGATATACTCCAAAAGTCAATGTAAAGCAGAGCAATGTTCTGTATCATGATGTCAAACTTTGTGGTGTATGCAATACGGTCTGCTTTCGATGGGTTGGAGATATTGGGCAATGGGGAAGAATTTATCTTTCTGAAGTATGGGATACAGACTGGCTATTGTAATAGATAGTTTAGGAAGACATGGCCGCGGTAAGTTACCACCTCATCGAGGTTGATCGTCATTAAATTTGGTCTGTTTTTTGTCTCCACCGTAATCTGTAGTACGATTGAAATCTCAGTCTGCGGATTGATCTCTTGCCATCAAGGTTGACTTCTAAGGCTTCTGTCTTTCAGATACCATCCGTTCGAGATCGATATATCTATTTTGATGTGAGAAAAACTCGGTCTTTAAATACCCCGCTCAAAGCTACGAGTGTTGTAATATAATAAGGGTAAGCGGAGGTCGAATCCACGGGGAGTAAACGTATTAAAAATATAATTTCCTAATTAACTAATAAACGAATCTAAACTAATTTTGATAAAAAGATTTTGATCTAAAACATAAATCTAAATTACTAAATTTTGATACGATTATAAGTAAAAGAACCTAGGCTTTGGATCACTTCTGACTTAGTTTACTAAACGATATGAAAACGGCAGCTTCTATCCCACGTAATAGCCATGGCTAGGTCTATTCGGGTCTAAGATCTAGGGTTTGTGGCTAAAACCCTAAGTAAGAACTTCATTGTTCATGGACAATCGGATCTAGGGTTTATAAACTCCTATCCATGGCTAGGTGGAAAGTATTAACTCTAGTGATCTAGAATTCTCTTTGAGCGTGAAAACAATCAAATATGGCTAATTCAACATCTTTCTCATATCTGTAGTAACTTAGAGTTGTCATGACTAGATCAACTTCTCGTAACTACAAATCAGAGAATTGAAGATTAATTCTAGATCTAAACTACTATTAATATCAATTTAGCTTACTGTACCGGAGGTTCAATCCTTAGCCTAAGCTATGGAGACTACCTCTCCATTAATGGTGTTGATCACAGCTTAAATTAAACGCATAAAATAAAAGAGAAAGATACTGAAAACTGCAAGTTTTATTCCTTCTTGAGATTGAGATGTGTAAAATACATAGAATTGTTCTATTATTTATAGGAGATAGGAGAGAGTTGTTTGCAATTCTGAAACTCTATCAGATAAATCCTATCTCATGTTAATCCTTGTAGAGTCTTTCATCATCTTTATTCCATAGAGTAAATCTACAAGTATATTCAATGTAGACATCTTCCTTGTACCTGAGAGACTGTTGGAGATGCTTCAGCTCTTTATACCTTCTATTATATGTCTTTTTCTACTTATTAGCTTCAACAGTGATAAGTGCCTGAAAATAAGAAAATGCTACTAACATTAGAAAATAATAAATCGGGATTAACAAAATGATACTTTTAGGAGTATTAATCCTACGTATTTTTACGCCTATCAAATACCCCCGAACTTACCATTTTTCTCGTCCCGAGTAAAATAAATAAATAAAATTAAACTAAAAAAGGAAACCACTTTCGCAGGACTCGCGATTGCATTTAGCGTATGCAATAAGCCATTAAACCCCCAGGTGGACGAGTGTTGTCCCGTGAGGATTTACAGTGACTATACCCATAAAAGACAATAATGACATTATGGCAATTCTAAATAACAAGAGACTTATTTCCTGTCAATTTATCCTTATTTAGTTATGACAAAAATATGCAAGCAAGAAATTCCTTAAAACCTATTATTCCCTGAGTATACCATAGAATATATTGTACTTATCCAATACTATAGATACTACCTCATGATTATAAAGAAATTAAAGTATTTTACCAGATATATCTGAGTGTATTGTGAAGATAGTTTTATTGCTTAATACGTTGTCTAGAATTATTGAGTCAGTGTATGGTAGTCGAGTACTTACTGAAATAAATTTAACGGTCAGTTTGACAAGTGCCTTAGTCAATTGTACTCCCTGATATCTTATTTTTCATAGCCTTTTTGAGTACATTGTTTCTTAGTAAAACCTCCGTAAGAAGGAGTTTTCGGTCGACAATCCCCGCTAGTTGACTAAGGTTATCGGGGTTTGATGCCCCTTCGTGACCTAGACTCAGGATTCTCACAAGTAATTTTTTCACGCTCCTTTCACATAGTTTATGGTCATACTCGAGATTGGTGATAATTTTTCCCCTTTCAGTTCTTAATCATGGGAGTAGCCTTGCAGCGTGAAAGTTTTTTTTTTGAGCAACTTTGGCTTCTTTTTTTTTCTTTTTTTTTTCTTTCGGGATTGAACTTATTCTTAGGCAGTTGTCTCCCTTGGAGAGAATTATATTCCTAACATAAATACTAGATTTCCCTAAAACTGGTCAATAACCTATCGAATGCATCAATTACAAAACTATAGTGAAGTGCAGGTTTTCAAAATATACCACGTTAACTTGAATTAGTCGTTAATTAAAATATAGTACATCTAACTTAAGATGGTGTGCAAAATATTTTAGTGTATACTTGTAAACTTTTAAGTTTTTGGTTTTTTTGTTAGATTTATTCATGTTTCCCAACCAATATTTATGTCAAAATAAATTCAGTCTAAAATGTTAGAAATTTATCAAAAGTATTTCATAAATTGCCAAGAGTGTCATTATTTCACTTTTCTCCGAAAAATATTGAAAAAAATGATTTTCCTACCCCCAAACTTAAGCGAAATATTGTCCCTAATATTGCATAACAAAAAATAAAAATGGAAAGAAAAATTAGAATTTCTTACTTGAATGTATCGTGGGTTGCCTCTCAGAAAGTGCTAAGTTTATCATCTTCAGCCAGACAAAACTGTTGTACCCCCAAACTTATGTGAAGTCAGAGAATTATTCGAGAACGGGCAATTCCCTGTATTCGGGTTCGCAAATATCTATATCAGGGAAATTTTCTAAAGGGATTGTCTCGAGATAAGGTTTAAGATGTTGGCCATTGACGCTAAAATTTTTCCCTGTATGATAATTTTTTACTTTAGCCCAACCATTTTGGTGTATGTTTACGACTTCAAACGGGCATGCTAACAGGTTTGTAATTTTCCAGGAAAAAACGCAGCTTTGAGTTAAACAATAAGACTTTTTGTCCTGGTGTAAAGATTTTTTGGACTATATGTTTATCATGATATGTTTTGGTCTGATCCTTATTTATTTTAGCATTATCATACGCCTTTTGTCTTATTTCTTCTAACTCACTTAGTTGAAGTTTTTTATGAAGTCCTGCTGCGTCTATTTGAAAATTAAATCCCTTAATTGCCCAGTAAGCTTTATGTTATAATTCTACATGCAAGTAACAAGTTTTGCCAAAAATACATCTATAAGGTAACATTCCAATTAGGGTTTTATAAGTAGTCTGATAGGCCCAAAGAGCATCATTAAGATGAGTGGACCAATCTTTACGATCTGGTCAGACAGTTTTCTCTAAAATTCTTTTAATTTCCCGATTTGAAATCTCTACTTGCCCACTTGCCTGTGGATGATATGGGGTGGCAACTTTATGAGTAATACCATATTTGTGCATAAGACTTTTAAAATAACGATTACAAAAATGAGTTCCACCGTCACTTATAATTGTACGAGGTGTACCAAATCGCACTAAAATATTATCGTTTAAAAAGTTAATTACGACAGCGTGATCATTTGTCTGACATGGTACAGTTTCCACCCATTTAGAAACATAGTCAACTGCTACTAAGATCCACAAATAACCTTTAGACATCGGGAAGGGGCCCATAAAGTCAATGCCCCAGACATCAAAATTTTCAACCTCTAAAATGTTGCTAAGAGACATCTAATCCCGAAGACCCATGTTGTTAACCCTTAGGCAACGGTCACATCGTGAACAATGGTCTTAAGTGTTCTTAAATAAAGTAGGCCAATAGAAACCACATTGAAGTACTTTATTAACTGTTCTACGGGGCCCAAAATGACCACCATCATCATGAAGACTTTTTAAAATTTGTGGAATGTCATTTTCAAGGACACAACGACGAATCACTGGGTCAGCGCTAACTTTAAATATATAGAGATCCTCCCAGATAAATATTCTAAAGATTGTTTCAAATCTCCTTTTATCTTGTCTGCTCAAATCTGGTGGTATGTACCCTGCGGCTAAGTAATTTGCAATATCAGCGAACCAATGTACCTTATTAATATTCATTAACTATTCATCGGGAAAATGCTCAGGAATAGGAAGGTCTTCGTTAATGTCGTCAACTATCAAATACGACAAATGGTCGGCAGCAATATTTTCTTTACCTTTTTTATCACGTATTTCGAGGCTAAATTCTTGGAGTAAAAGGATCCAACGGATAAGCCGTAGTTTAGCATCCTTTTAATTAAGAAGATATCGAAGGGCTAAATGATCAGATTGCACAATGACTTTGAGCCCTAAAATGTATGACCGAAATTTTTCTAAAGCGAAGACGATGTCTAACAACTCTTTTTCAGTCGCCGTATAATTAATTTGAGCATCATTTAGTATTTTACCCACATAGCAAATGGCATGGGGTGCCTTTTCAAAACGTTATCCTAACACGGCACCCATGGCATAATTTGAAGCATCACACATAATTTTGAAGGGTAAGGTCCAATCGAGTGGCAGGATAATCGGTGATGTGGTCAATGAGGACTTAAGTATGTCAAAAGACTTGTGACATTTATCGTTAAAATCAAAATAGATTTCTTTAGCAAGTAAATTGCATAAAGGTCGTGAGATTTTACTAAAGTCTCTAATGAATCGTCGATAGAAACTTGCATGCCCGAGGAATGCACGAACGTCCTTCACTATTTATGGAGGAGGTAGAGAAGAAATCAAATTAATTTTCGCTTTATCAACTTCTATCCCTTTAGATGATATCAAATGGCCGAGTATTATTCCTTGATTTACCATAAAATGATATATTTCCCAATTTAGGACTAGGTTTTTTTCTCTACACCGGATCATGACCAATTCTAAGTGTAGAAGACATTCATCAAATGTGGAGCCATAAATGAAAATTTCATCCATGAAGACCTCTAAGAACTTTTCTACCATATATGAGAAAATACTTAACATACACTGTTGAAAGGTCACAGGTGCATTGCATAAGCCAAAAGGCATACGACGATAGGCAAAAGTTCCAAATGGGAAAGTAAAAGTGGTTTTATCTTGGTCTTCAGGGGCTATTGAAATTTTGTTGTATCCTGAATAACCATCCAGGAAACAGTAAAATGAATGACCAGCTAGACGTTCTAATATTTGATCTATAAATGGTAATGGGAAATGGTCTTTTCGAGTGGACGCGTTTAGCTTTCAGTAATCAATGCAAACTTGCCATCCTGTCTGAGTGCGAGTGGGTACTAGTTCATTGTCTGTATTTTTAATGACAGTAATACCTGACTTCTTAGGTACCACTTGAACTGGGTTTTCCCAAAAGCTGTCGGAGATGGAATAAATAATACCCGCATCAAGAAGCTTCATAACCTCTGCCTTTACTACCTCCTTCATTGGAGGGTTTACACATCGTTGTGGTTCTCGAGATGTTTTGGATCCTTCCTCTAAGTGTATTTTATGCATAACTATTGATGGACTTATTCCTTTGATATCTGCTATTGACCATCCAATTGCTTCTTTGTGGGTGTCTAGGACGGCAATGAGTTAATTTTCCTGATCTAAGTCCAATGAAGATGAAATGATAACAAGAAGAGTCTTGTAAGGCCCGAGGAACTGATATCCTAGATTATCTGGAAGTACTTTAAGATCAAGTTTTGGTGGTGACACAATAGAAGGAACTGGGGGGCTAGAAGACATAAACAACGACTCGAATTTGGGAGTATACCGATGAGGAGGAGTGTATGCAGGAGGATTATTTTCAAAAATAGCTGAAATATCTTTTAGGATTGACTCGTGAATACCAATGATGTCATCCTCCAGACAATCTTCTAAGAGGTTATCCCGAGAATGTTCAGAGATAATGGTGCCTATCATATTACACTCTTCAGCAGAATCCTGATATTGCCTCATGGCATTAAAAATGTTCAGCTCCAAGGTCATGTTACCGAATGTTAAGTTCATTACTCCATTTCTATAATTGATTATAGCGTTGGAAGTAGCTAGGAAAGGTCAACCTAAAATAATAGAGATTTGGCCATGGACATTCGAAATCGGTGGTGTATCAAGGACTACAAAATCTACTGGAAAGTAAAATTCGTTCACCTTAATTATCACATCCTCAACAATACCCCTAGCAGTTTTGGTGGATCGATCAGCGAGTTAAAGTTGTATCCTAGCAGGCTTAAGTTCTCCTAAATGGAGGTCATCATAAACACAAAATGGAATAAGGTTTACACTATCCCCAAGATCAAGAAGGGGTTGCTGGATGTAGTGTTTTTCTATTACTAAGGGAATGGTGAGACATCCTAGGTCCTTTTGTTTGATCGAAATTTCAAATGGTAGGACAGAGCTAACCTGTTCAACACTAAAGGAATTCTTCATAACTCCGGTTCTACATTTCTTTGTACACAATTCCTTAAGGAATTTAACATCTGACGGAACCTGATCGATAGCGTCCAAGAGCGGAATGCTAATCCGTACTTGTTTAAATAACTCGAGAATATCTTTTAGGCCTTCGTTCTTTTTGGCAGGAACAAGTTGGTTAGGGAATGGGGCCCTAGGCACATAAGGCTTGTCTACTAGGTCCGGTAGAGTTAGAACATGATGTGGCCTAGATGCTACTATTTCGGGTTGGCTAGATGCTAGATTTTCATGGGCTTTTTCCTGAGATTTGGGAACTAAATTGCTCTTAGTTGACGGTATAGGGTTTGGTCAATTTTCTATAGTTCTCTTATTCTGAAGGGTCATAACTACTTGAGCAGTTTTAATGTTCTCAGGTGAGCTCTGTTGGTTATGAACCTCAAAGGCGACCCTCGGGTTAGCAATTGGTTGACCAGGGAATTTTCCTTTTTCTCGTTCACTTAATTGGCTTCCTATTTGTCCTATTTGGGTATCTAGCTTCTGTGTAAAGGCTCGTATTTCTAAAAGTTCCCTAGAATTTTGTTGGGTTACCCCCCTAATCTCTGTTATAAACTGTTGGTGTGTAGATTCTAAACTAATTGGGTGGGCGGGCTTGCTTGGTCGGGTATGTTTGGGTGAAGGTTTGATTTTGCTGATATGGTAGAGGATTATAATTGGATTGTCCTTGTGGTTGATTCCTCCAAGAAAATGTTGGGTCATTTTGCCAAGGAGATCTGCCAAAATTATTTTGGTGTTGTCTCATTTCATTATCCAAGATAGCATTAACGTGATCCGGATTATAATTAATTAACTCAAGGAGTTGTGGACACATGTGTGCATAATGGGTGAGATCATTGCATAAATTGTAGACCCCAGGAATGGATGCTGGTTTAGGGGCCCCTACTTTCGCTATGGCCATAGCCTCGAATTTACGTGTAAGGGAGTCCAGTTGGACTTTGAATTTGAGGCTTTCAGGTAATTCAAGGATGCCTCCTTTTTTAATGGGCCTACGATCACGAGAAGTAAAGTCCCATTGCTGGGATGTCTCCGCATATTTATCAAGAAATGTATATGCAGCAGTTTCATCCATATCTTGAAATTTTCCTGAGCTACGGGCTTCGATTGATTCACGGGTTGAAAGAGTTAACCCGTGCAGAAAGAATTGGATTAGTCTCCATTTCTCGAAACCATGATGGGGGCACCTTAACAATTTTTCCTTAAAACGTTCCCATGCTTCGTAAAATTTGTCTCCGTCTTCTTGAAGGAAATCAGAGATCTCACGTTTTAAAAGGTCAGTTTTTTCTATGGTGAAAAACTTGATTTTAAACTTTTGTTTAAGGTTATCCCACTTGTCAATTGACTCGGATGACAAAGAGTTCAACCAACGCTTTTCTTTGTCTTTTAGAAAGAATGGGAAAAGGAGTAAATAGATGTACTCCATTGCTATGTCCTTACATCGAAATGTTTAGCAGATAGACTCAAATTCATTGATATGTAAGTATGGGTCTTGGTTATCGAGTCCATGAAAAGGTGGGATTAGGTTCAAAATTATAGGCTTGATATCGAACTGGGTTGCGTAATTGCTGGCAACTTAATACATTTTGGCAAGTTTTCCAAAATGGGAGCAAAAAGCTCCCTCAATGACTTGTCACCCATAGGTTCAGGAAGAAATTTGTTTTCAGTTTCAAGGTCGTATATTGCGGCCTGAAGGTCTTCCTGATGGACTTGATTAGCCGTATTAGCTGTTTTAGGAATCGGTGGTATATCAATGTGTTGCCTAATCCGATCGTACTTGGACATATACTAATGAAATAAAATAAAATTACAAAATTCAACGAGAATTTAAACACACAATTCAAGATAAACACATCAACGGTTTTTGAAGTTAAATTAACTAAGTCAATCATAATCGAGATGTTAATCAAACTGGGTAGGTCAGGCTAGTGTGTGATTTCTAATACGAAAGCTTCATTATGCTAACAACGGTTTTAGTGTTTGAGCATCAGTCCTCATGCCCGTGTGCCTCGCCTTATCATACGTAACTCACACGGAACGGTGACGTCACTTAACAACCGATGGTTCGCGGCGCTTGGCTGAAGTGGTTCCTATGAATTCGTGTTGGTACCCCGGTCTGGTACCTCCTAATTCCTCATGTGATGAAATCCCTTGGAAATCTTACTAATAGCTTTTTAAGTTTTAATTAAATTTAAAGGTCGGGACAGTTAGGAACGTGTGATACGAATTTCTCCGTATCCCTGGGTGGGAAGTCCCACTCGCTGGAGATTCTTTTGGGTGATGTAATCCTGCAAAAGAGCCCTAGCGGTTAAAACCCTTTACTATGTTAAGCATGGAGCAAAAATTGAAACACGATAACAGGTCAATCCAAGCACAACAAATTTTTTAATTTAAGAGCAACGTGTATTTGAACAGTCCACACGACCTACTTTCCTAATGTCGGGGGGAGCGGTGATGAATCCCTTTTATATGTCAAGTTTTAAGAGAGGACCAACCACGGGAAGTGTTTCTCGGTGAGCTGTGGTCGCCACTTCACTTAGGGGGCGAAAAAAGGAAATGCCCCTCCACTTAGTGGGCACAAGAAGGATTTAGAGATATACTTCAAGCATTTCGTATTTCACTTTTTTTTTTCTTTTGCTTTACGTTCCTTTCTAATTTCCAATCGTAATAGAAAAAGTTTTGCACATTGGATCAAAACGAGCACCTACAAAAAAATAAAAATAAAATAATAAGGTTATTAAGCACCTAAAAGAAAAAGGAAAAAAAAAACTAAATACGCTTTGAAAAATATTAATAAACACAAACTTTACTTAAACTAAACATTAAGAGTAGAAGTGGTCATCAGTTCTTTCATTACTATCTAAATTAGCAAGTATTTGTAGATGTGGGGTCAAATTATGTGAAGAAAACAGTAACTACTCATGAAACTAATCGAACTTTAAGGTAAACATGAAATGCATTTAATTAGTTAGATGCATAACCAAAACAATAGTTTATCACAAGTTGTTATTATACGTATTTAATTATACTAGTTCACCTCTTCTACCTCTTGATTAAACAATCCGACCAAGTACTTTACTAGACCGGACTTGCACTAGTTATGCATGCACAAAATACAATATTAAAAGGAAAATATCACTGACTAGCTTAAATGCATAATAAGGTACTATTGTGCGTAGGACTTGTACCAAAATCTTAGTTAAAGTACTAACAGGTGCGGGCCTAACTTTTGGTAAGAGACCAATAAGAAATAAAAAAATAGTATCGCACCTCCGAAACAGTAATAGAGAGCAGGCCAAAACAACATGAAACTTCTCAGTTTTGTAACCAACTAAAATTAAGAAAATAGGTAAAATAGGTACAACGGAAAACTTAGAGTTTAATAGACCACTCCTCCCCGGCGGCGCCAATTTTGATGCGAGAAAAACTCGGTCTTTAAATACCCTGCTCAAAACTAAGAGTGTCCTAATATAATAAGGGTAAGCGGGGGTCGAATCCACTGGGAGTAAACGTATTAAAAATATAATTTCCTAATTAACTAATAAACGAATCTAAACTAATTTTGATAAAAAGATTTTGATCTAAAACATAAATCTAAATTACTAACTTTCGATACGATTATAAGTAAAAGAACCTAGGCTTTGGATCACCTCCGACTTAGTTTACTAAATGACATGAAAACGGTAGCTTCTACCCGCACGTAATAGCCATGGTTAAATCTATTCGAGTCTAAGATCTAGGGTTTGTGGCTAAAACCCTAAGTAAGAACTTCGTTGTTCATGAACAATCGGATTTAGGGTTTATAAACTCCTTTCCATGGCTAGGTGGAGAGTATTAACTCTAGTGATCTAGAATTCCCTTTTAACGTGAAAATAATCGAATATGGCTAGTTCGACATCTTCCTCATATCTGTAGTAACTTAGAGAATTGAATATTAATTCTATATCTAAACTACTATTAACATCAATTTAGCTCACTTCACCGGAGGTTCAATCCTTAGCCTAAGCTAAGGAGACTAGCTCTCCATTAATGATGTTGATCACAGCTTAAATTAAACACATAAAATAAAAGAGAGAGATACTGAAAACTGTAAGTTTTATTCCTTCTTGAGATTGAGATTTGTAAAATACAAAGAATTGCTCTCTTATTTATAGGAGATAGGAGAGACTTGTTTACAATTCTGAAACTCTATCAGATAAATCCTATCTCATGTTAATCCTTGTAGAATCCTTCATCATCTTTATTCCATGGAGTAAATCTACAAGTATATTGAATGTAGACATCTTCCTTGTACCTGAGAGACTGCTGGAGATGCTTCAGCTCTTTATACCTTCTATTATATGTGTTTTTCTACTTATTAGATCCAAGAGTGATAAGTCCCTGAAAATAAGAAAATGCTACTAGCATTAGAAAATAATAAATCGGGATTAACAAAACGATACTTTTAGGCGTATTAATCCTACGTATTTCTACGTCTATCACATTTACTTTTTCGATCATATCTTCTAGGGTCATAGGTTTGTTGAGAATAAGGTACTCCTTCGCTCTACTGTCCACAAACAAAGCGTTTGTAAATGCCGAAATAGTAATTTTTTGGTCCAGTGGATCTACCTTTCTGGCCAATTCTAAAAGAAATGAGCGATTCGAGCTTTTCTCTTGGCATTTGTTTAAGGCTGAACAAAAATTACAGATTTTCTTCTTTGTCACTGTTATGCGAGTAGTTTTGGACGAAGAGTTCTCGCAACTATTCGAATGTGCGAATGGACCCTTCATGTAGTGAGTGAAGCCACCGTAATGGTTCTCCTTAGAGGCTGGTAGGAAAGAGACGACATAAAATGTGGTCGGATGTAGAATGTAAGCTTAAAGCGTCTTAGAATTCTTGGACGTTTCCACGGGATCATTTCCCCTGTACTTTCGGATTTTTGGTGTGTGAAAATCGGTGGGAACTTCGTTGTCCAATAGATCATGAGAAATCGAAGTTTTCTGTAGTCTGTTGTGGATGCCTTTGGCAGTTTGAATTTGAGCTTCAAATAATTATTTGATACATTTTTTGACATGTTGTGGATTCCTGTAATTTTCCAGCACAATAAAGATGGAAGCAAAGATAAGGCTGAAAACTCAAACACTAGAGCTCAATCACCTTTTTTCATATTAACAGTAGACAACGGGTCCTCTTGGCAGCAATAGTACCGATTTTAGTCCTGGTAGGGCACCTGCATATGAATGCCCTTTGTGATGATGGTTACCATTACCATGGGAATAGTCCACCTGATTAATAGCAAGACCGTGAATCTTTGGACAATAGTTACTCTTTCATACGTACCTGTGAGAAGTATTTCTCACATTGAACAGAAACTTCTCCAACCTGCCCTAGCATAACATGCACCACACTGTGATGGGAGCTTAATTATGAAGGTCCCCATCTCCAGTATGCCCTAGCATAGCATGCAACCATCCCACTACATGGCACAGTTATTATTTCGGGGACGCATAGAAGTTGAACATTTCCCGCGATGAGATTTGCTCTGTGGACCTTCCAAATGGTGCAAGGGATCTGAATTGAGCATGCTCCCTTAAGTTTTTCCTTCCATTGATTTGGTGATTATTTCTTTCATGAGGCTGAATTTAGGTTAAAAACATAAAATAAAGAATTACATATAAGAAACAAACAAACATGAATATCTAAGCACAATTAGAATGATGCATACACTATAACAAATAAAGGCTACCATGTCATCTAATTAAAGTTATTTTTTAAGATAATGACGTGATTTGTCTTATTTATCATTTGATTTATAAAATCATTTTTTTGAAAAAATGACATTAAAACACATATTTATTTATTTTTAAAGTCATTTATTAGAGATGGTGTAAAAATAAGAATTTATATCATTTTTGCAAATGACTTTACACGTAATATTTGATAAGAAGTCGTTGTTTTAACAATGTAACGTGATTTGTTTTAATAAAAATAGCAAGTGTTATGAGGGGAAAAAATACTCAAGAGATTAGGACTCGGGGTAAAAGATTAGAGCTAATTTTTGTGTGATTGATGAAGCAATTCAATTTCAGCTAATGGATGTCGTAAATCCAGGAATTATTCAATGCACAAGGTCAATTTTGAAGCGGATAACGAGCATGAAAGGATCTAGTTGGATCTTGAGGCATCACCATGGCGCTCCGATGTGTATTGTTCACGCCTCCGACGCCCTTTACCTGATCCACCTCCGATGTGAAATGCGAGCAAAGATAGACCCTATCCATACCTAGCCGATCCTCTCATTAATGGCTTGAGAGAGGGAAAATCCTTGATTTCTTACTCAAATCAGCGAGGCCTATGCGTAGAGAAAAGTCATCACCTAGAACCCAAAGAATGTGGACTATGTAGGAGCACTATAAAGCAGTAGTGACGTAGATCGGCCTGTTCCCGGTGAAGCATGCAGAAGAGTGGCTTAGTCGGGAGTAGAGTTGAAGATTTCCCTTCATTGGCGAAAAAGGATTCATCATGCAAAAGATCATAGTTGTGTTGGTTGGAATCCAACTTCCCCTTCCCTTGCTGGCCGAAAGAGAGTAGAGCATCCAATCACCAATTGTTGCTCTGGCTGCAGTGATGCCATGGACGCCCGACCTACTGATATCGAAGACGAAATCCTTTGAAGTCATCTACGAGAGATCGGTGAGAGCCCGCGATGACTTAATGTAAGAACCGGAAGGTATGGTTAGGGTCCAAAGTCTAGTAATGATCGCAAGCGCTAAGGTACAAAAAAGTAGCCGATACTTATGTAATATGCCCAACCTGCCTATGCGGAAAGAGAAGGATTCGATACTCTTTTAAAATCCCAAGAACTGTATATGGAAAGGACTCACTAGAGCTAGGGAGAACTACCTAACCACGGCCTTGCCGAATGAGAAGAAAGCAAACTCTATGCACTCAACCAGAGGGACGCCGAAGTAGACAACGGACTGATGAACCTTGTTAACTATAATGATATGCTTCTTCTTGCAAAGCTTTGACATGAGAGGAAATTCTTGCATTTGAAGTATTAGATATCGAAGAGAAAATGTCAAAAGGGATCTAAAGAAGGGTCACACAAATGCCGACTTTCATCCATTCAGTTTGAACTTTCTAGAATTGACTTCATTTACTAAGAACCTTTTAAAAGTCCCTGATGAAGTATGAGACCTCCTTGATAATGTAAGTGAAGATGGCAAAACTCCCACAATTGAACTCCAATACGATAATGCCAAAGCTTTCAAGTTTGGGCTTTAACATCTAGTGGTTTGTACTCTTTATTTTACGTTATCAATGAACTTTCATTTTTGTTTTACGAAAAATGCTTGCAACTAAATGATTTTGGGTTGTAGTTACTAGTCAAAAAGTGTCATCTTCAAAATGCCTAGGATAAAGCAAAGGAACTATTTATATCACAAAATAGGTAGATACTTCGGAGCCCCATAAAGATATGACACTGAACCGTTCAAAAGAGTTTGTGGATGCTTTGGAGATTCTTAAAAGGCTTGCCCGCTTCCAAATTGGAGAGATGACTAATAAAATGTGTTGTAAATGGTGGTGGACAATATTAGTGAGTACCTTGTTTAGTTCATTGATAATGCTTGTTCTCATTTTTCATAATTATATTAGCTTTCTTAATCAATTGATTATTTACGTTGTCTATTTTGATTTGCCTTCAATAGACTGCACCTGGATCATGTTAAAGTTTGGAAGGCTTGTAAGATATTGTTTCTTGTTTTTCAAGATGCAGAACATGCCCTAATTATCAATGAATGCAATTAAACTTATACTTATTAAGCTGCCCTAATAATATAATCTAAAGTATCCTTAGAGTTCACATTACACCATTATTAGCTTTCAACTTTTTATCTTTATTCTACTTGAGACGCCCTTTTTTATTCATTGATCACTTGATTGTAGAACCGTTCGTATCAACTTCATATTGTTATCCAGTAGCTAATTTTTTGAGCTTTGTTTAGATAGATGTTGGACCTCCATCCCCGATTAGTCAACATCATGGTGTATTATTCTATATAATGGGATTGTGCTGCAAGGTTAGTATCGCCAAATTCATGATTGATTTACGATTCCTAACTTGTCTCAACTGATTTTAAATAACTATATTCTTGCTCAATTGGCAGGAAATAGTTGCATTAGCGGTGCACACATATTGGGGAGATCTTGACTGGGCCACTGTGGCTGGTGAAAGCCAGAAATAAAGTATATAATATGTAGAGGACAAACAACTTTTAAGGTATCCACCTAATTTAAGTAACCAATCTTGGTTTGCATCTTACGGTGAATCTTCATGTTTTGGACTTACTAGACCTAATGCTATAGTACTTGATCCAAGTCATGTATCCCTCTTGTCATTAAAGACGTATATTTGCTCTTAAGTTCACATGGGGTTTTGTTTTTGTTTCTTTTATTATTTTTTTGCAAGACAAGCCGCCGGTTTTATATAAGGATCCGTAACCTTGAGTTTCCTGCCCCATGAGGTTTCGAACCCACGACCTCTCTCTAGGTGGAGAGGTACAACCATTACTGGGCCAAGAGCCCAACGGTAGTTCACATGGGTTTAACTATTTAGTAATATACTCACTGATTAATGTTCGATGACTCATTTTGTTACAGTGACCTATTTATTTGACTACATGGTACTAAGGCTTAATTAAGTTATTAAGCAATAATTATAAAGAGGCACATAGTGTTTAGTGTAAAAAATAATCATCTCAACCCATTAATTTATGAGTTAAGTAAATCTGAAAACCTTTTCATGTAGCCGATATGTCCAAGAAATTTCAGAAACTAGGAGCAACCAACAATCTGGTGAATACAAAAAAGAAGCCCCTCCGGTCCAGGTAGCTGATGATTACAGAGAAGATATCTACAAGTAATATTTGAATTTCTGAGTTAAGTAATTAATGTAGGTTATAGTAAACTAACTCTCAAACAAGTCAAGATGGATTAAATGAGTGTTTGTGAATGGTTTCTCAATCTTGGTCTTCGGTAAAAAGTGAGTGACATCTTGCTTGGTGTTTCTCTTTCTCTTATAAGGACTTTGCTTGATAGCAGAATAATGTAGGTATAAAACAGGGTAAAGCAGTAACCAAGTTATCTAACCCTAAATACTTGTAGGCAACAAGATCTCATTACAAGCATGAATTGGGACGTCCATTACAATTGCTGGAGTAGCCGCATACTCATAACATTCAACAGCCCCTATTGAAGAGAAGAGAAACGAGTATGTAACCACTTTCAATTCTGTTTTCGATCATGCATTATCATCATGTTACATGGTTTTGTGTAGTTGCTTGATAGTTACTGCGTATATAGTTGCATGAAAGTTTTTCTTGATTGTTGATGCTTATAACTGTTTGATAGTTTTGTTTATGGTTGTTTCTTATTGCTTGATAGTTATTACTTATTGCTTGGTGATTATTTTACTATATGTTCATTCATTGGTAGTGCTAATGCTTTTGTATCCTTTAACAACAGGTTTACAAATTGATCAGTATTAATGTAATCTTGCAAAGGCGACAAAGGCTCTGAACATTCTAGGAACATTCCGGCCCAGAGTCATTTGAGATCTTTATTTTGTTCTCTCATCCAACTAATAAAGTGTTTGGTAATAAATTCAATGTAAGTACTTTGCTCTAGTCTAATAATTTGTTTCATTGGGTGTAGATGGTGGGGAATTTATATATATTTTATTTTATTTTTCAATTTTAGAGTAAATGACGTCATTTTAATAATGAATAATGACATTGTTGTTGCAGAGAAAAGCTACCACATCATTTCTTATGCGCTGCCAATAATTTTAACTACTTCATTTTCAAATGAAGTCATTAAGTAACATTAATAGTACTCATGTACCGGTCGGTCACCGAAATTGGGTATCAATGACGTCAATTATAAATCTTCTTTAATGTCATTTTCACAAATGACCTGAATAAACATGTACTTTCCACGTCATCACTTTTCACGGAAAACGACGTTAAATGACGTTAAACTTCATTAAGCATTAAAACCCTTATTTATTTTAGTGATATCTAATATTAATAACCCAATCGATTAACAATAGGGCTGGCAATTTAACCCGCCCCGCCCCGCCCTTAATGAGGCGGGTATAGTATGACTATGCGGGTATGGGGCGGGTTTGATAAAAAAAATACTCATTTATTAATTGGGGCGGGTCTGGTTTTAGCCTTTAATAAACGGGGGCCCGTCACCCGACCCAATTATATATGATATGTCATGAATACCCTTATGAGTTATGAGAATATGAGTAACCCAATTCACTTAATCACTTTTTTCCTCCTCTCTTACTTCTTTCAAGTTCAACCTCCACAACCTCTACAAATTTATTTCAACATTTGTGATCACCATCAGTCTGTACCAATTACTAAATTCATTTCAATCTTCATTTCCATTTGAATCATTTCAACCTTCATCCTTCAAATTTAAGGTTACGGATATTCAAACAACAATTAAGTCTGCGATCATTTTATAATTCAACATCTACATCATTCATTGGGAGGTTTACGAAGATTAGATATATTACCAATCGATTGGAACAACGTTTATATCAGTCTGTTTCAAACCAATCTCTACATCAGTGATTTATTTTAGGAAGTATACAACATTTGCAAATTATAGAGATCACTAATCGATTCAGGTAACTCTTCCAAGTCTCCAACAATTCAGAAGCTTGAAACACCAATTAAGTCTCAACGTTTACAAGTTACTAAGATTAGTCTCAACATTTTCAACCTTAATTCTGATTTGATCCATTTTAAGTGATTGATAAGATAAGAATATAACAATTGCAGTGCAGCACATTCTATGATGTTTGTTCTTACTGCAATGTAGCGCATTGCATGATCTTTTATTGTGTGTGTGTGTGTGTGTGCACTATGCACCTGATTTAGTTTAATTTTTTATTTTTTTTTGTATAGGTGATTTCTATTTTTTTTTTGTAAAATTTCATAAATGGGGCGGGTTTGGAGATCCCAGCTTAGAATAAACGGGTGTTAAATGGGTGATGGGGCAGGTTTGGTATTGGCAAATTTAAACGAGGCGGGTTTGGGTATTCCCCATTTAAGTTAAATGGTAATGGAGCGGGTATGGAGGTATAGTAATTTGGCGGGTATGGAGATGGTATTACTCCACCCGCCCCAAACCCGACCCATTGTCACCCCTAATTAACAATGATGCAACTTTATCACTTTCGTACACAAGGATATTCAAAACTATTGTTAGTTAGTTGTACAATCCAAAACAAGTACCAATCATAAGTTAATCAAAACAATAGGCTTTGCTCTATGTTAAGATTTCTTTGAGAACCATTTCAAGGACAAAAAACATTCAGAATTTATAAATCTCAACCAAGATATCGCTAAGGAAAAACACAAGTGAGATTACCACATTTGTTCTCATATAATTCACCACAAAAGAGAGTAAGAGTGACAATCAAGGGAACTAATAAAGGAAATGACATTTTATTTTAAGTCAGAATTAAATCTTAATTAACATAAGAAGATAATTTATTAAATAGGACGAGAACTCCGCCCTCTACAACTAATAAGAAACCTAACAAAGAAGAATGCAAAAGTAATATCTACCATGGCTAGTGGAGAAGGCGGCATAGGCATTAAGCATCTCAAAAAAACATATTAGAGTTTACTGAGCATATGAAAGGTTGGCTACATGAATGTAAAATAATGAACAGTACCAACATGGCAACGATGGCCAAACCTTCTTCATAAATAAGGCATAAGCCACTTATAGGGTAAATTATAATAGCCTTAATTTCCCTAAAGATATTTTATTGGATGATCATATATTTTAGGACAGATGTAGTCCACTATGAGAACATGCATCTTCATAGGATTCATAGGTGTTCAGATGGCATGAAATTAGGAGAATTTTATACCAAAAGCAATAAAATTCGAACTATAAAGAATAGCCTTAGCCCCTTAAATACCTGGAAGAAGAAAAGAAGAAAAAACTAAGGAACTATAATCCCAATTTACGGAAGAACACAAAAAATAGTAACAAAAAAAAAATGGAATTAAAAATCAAAGAAGAATAAATGATACCTAACTCAATTTTTTGGTAATGGAATGAACCTTGGTTCTTGGAACGTTTACCTTCCTTCCTATGACATAAGAAATCCTACTTATTCTCTAATTTCTCATTACTCTCTCATCAAGGATCGTCTGGGTTTGGGTCTGTCAGGATGAAGCAGATGGAGAGCAGCACCTGATTTGCTAAAACCGAATAGACTTATATTATCAAAAACCATAACATAGAACTTTTTCCAAGGGAAACAAATACAAGGTAAGAACCTCATCGCTTTACAGTTCATGGCATTCGGAATAGGTCTTAAACCATCATCGTTCAGAGATTTATCATAAGCACTGATCAAGTCTCTAAGGTATATGATAGTCTCACAAACATCTTGTATTTATAGTGCAAGCACTGAGAAAATTCCACGGTCAAACCTTCTGGAATTGTTATAACTAGTGTAATATTTGTGAACCTTATTCACATCAAATTGACCAATATATCATTCGACATATCAATTCTTCACAAGATATAAACATTGCATAACAAGGATACTTCAATTCTCGATACAAAGTAACCAGGTCCAATCAACTACTTAATGAGAGGTAGACATTCAAGGTAAGTAAAAAAAATGACGATCCTCCCAAGGTAAAAAATAGAACCTTAGAGATGGTAAGAGTTGTACTCCATTGCTCTTTGAGGATATCTAGACAAATACTTCTGTTGTTATTAATGTTTGGGAGGAAAACATTCGTCTTAAACAAAACCCCGAAAAAAAATGGAAGATTTAGATTAAACCTCACGCTATACTTGTAAACTTTAAACCTTGACATTGATATAAAATTAAGAAAACAACATTGAATAATCGAAATTGTCAAAACATAAAATGATTTGAACACTTAATCTGAACAAATTATAGAAACCAAAGTATATAAAGAAAAGTAAATGTTATGGCAGATAGAAGATGAACTCAAAAAATATACTATATTGATATCAAATATTAGACACAGTTCCAATACTAGCATACATCTCAAAACAACAGCGTAAGTAATTAATTCTTTTGGAAAGAGCCTCTGTTATAACATTAAAGTAGTAGGAAGATAAACATGTTTGATGCAGATTCTTTGACATGTTTGATGCAGATTACTTCAGTCATTATAGTATAACTGGTTAAGATGTAAAACCCCACAATGGTTGACTTATGGTACACAATTTACTTGTAAAATTTGCAATTGTGTAGTCTTAAATGACATATTACATACATTATAATATTTCATTCTAATTCTTCATAAAGAAGTATGATAGCCCATATGATTCACTTCAGGCCTTATGAAGGAAAAATTTACAAAAAAAAAGGCAATCACAAAGATTTATGTACATATAGAAAGAATTAAATATTATATTAAATGAGCGCACAACTGTTAAAATAATATACAGTTGAATTAAGGAGATCATGGATATTATTTTCTACAATTGCAAACAATACTTCTGCATTTCACTAATTGAGTACTATACGAAAGAAATATGATCAATTGAGAAGGTACCTTGGAAGTTTGAAGAGATAATCAGGAGGACAATGAATAGTAATTTAAATATTATATCATGTGTGAATAAGGCTTTTACCATCATTTATCTACAAATACCATAGTGTGATTAAGTAAACCAGTTTAAAATTAGAGTTTCAAAGTCTAATATAGATGAAAAAGTAGGGGTCAAAGAGAAATATATAGATTGTGATTAACGGTTTACTTACTTTTTTTAAGATTAACCATTGCATATTGGAATGAGTTTCTTATTTTCTGAACCCTAGACAAAATTAGCCCACATCATCTAAGGGCTCATGTAAATCCCGGGAACATGAGGAAACCTGGACCAACCACACACACTCCCCATTATTAATACTCATGTATACATAGTTACATATAAAAATACACATCTAAATCTGATGACAAATTGTGTTACTCAAGTAAAAAAAACGAGTTTGATTTTTATGAACATATTAAACATTCATTTTTTTAGACTATCTTCGTGCACCCAAATTACTTTGTGAATTATTGGTTTCACATAATCGCCTGATAAATTACGTTACTTTAGTGGGGATGATCTTGAGCTCCCTTCTAATAATGTCATTAACCAAAGTACCAAGGTCACTGTCATTGTCTAGACAAAATTTCATGGAGTTTTGGTACCTAGAACAATTATACATATTCTTGTTTTGTTACGTTTGGAAATCTAATCCCTTTATTCGATACCAAAAAAGTTTCTAACTAAATCAAACAATATACACCTAATCCTAAATCGGGGGCCTAAGCCATTCAAACCAACCAGATATCTCAAATTCTATACATCGATTCACTGTCAAGAAAAATAACTGAGATTATTAAAAAAAATCAAACCTGTGGCTAGTACATCATATCTATCAATTCACCAAATCCATAACAACCTAAAAATAATATCAAGCCCATAACAACCCCAAATCCTACAATTCACCCAAATCACAAAATGAAGTTCCCCAATCTTGAAAAAATAGAAAATCTTTCATAGCATATATCAACTTTAGCTCAACGATCTGAGTTTTTGACAAAACCACAGAACTACAACATGTATATAAATATCAAATCCAATAATTTTGATTACTAAACAAACATAGAAAAAAAGTTGGATGAATTGAGATAATTTTTAGATGAATGGGATATAATTAAACGTACCTTTAGTCGATCAATAGCACCAGCAAAAGAAATTTGAAGACGAATCTTGCAATCTTAAACGATGATTGAGACCTAATTGAGCCTATGTTAAAACCCCAATGCACCCTGCTTGCGATCTTAAAACATCTTCTTCTTTTAGGGTTTGAGTTCAACACTTATTCTTCTTCAATCACCATTAATCAATTGATTGATTGATCGATCAAACCCTAATAATGTTGCATTTGAAAATGAGAACTAAGGGGTTTGGTTCGCTCTCTCTCCTCAGGTGTTTGAGTTTGGAAGATAGAATAGAAATTGGAATATTGATTGATGGGTTTGTAGGGGTAGGGGTAGGGTATTTTAGGAAAACAAAATATTTTCGAATAGACAAAAAATATTGGGTTGGAAGAAAGGGGCAAATTCCATATATACCCCAGCTGTTATCAAATAGGGGGTATTTTAGTATTTAAAAAAATACAGGAATGGACGAAAATACCCCACACGATCTAAGGACTGTTGCAATTAGCTACATTTATGGTTTTAAACTGAACCCAAGATCTATCATCAACATGTGTAGGGTGTATTCTTGGGTAAACTTATTCTAAATAAAAATCTTGGTTTATTCTTCCTAGAATTAAATTAGGGAAAATCATTGATTGCATAAAAAAAAATATAATTATTTGAAATTATTGTAGAAACAGATAGAATATAGACATTACATTAATCACTTAAGAGCATCTCTAGCAACGAGTGCGGGTTTGGGTGTGGGCTCTGACAAGTTGGCCCACCAAAAACTCAACCCTTTCCAACAATGAGTTTGAGTTTTTTTTTTTTTTTTTAATTTAGTCCGCACGGTATTCATTTGTCCGCATAACTATTCATCTCTCTCACACATCAATAAAAAAAAATCAAAAAGAAAATTAAACACGGCGGTAATCAAAACACCGCCAAATTTTTTTAATTTTTTTTTGTGAGCTCCTCACACTCGGTTGGGTTCTAACACAACCATGTAGGCGAACTCACCCGTTTTTTCGCTGCTGGGAGGCTCAAAGTGTGAGTTTGAATTTGAGTTTGCAAATTCAACTCAAACTCCCACCCTACTAGACCAATTTTGATAAAGGAGCCATCTACCCTTGGAACTTCCTACAACTCTAATTTATATCCAACCTAGAGTTAATATGAAGTTTGAAGTATTTGAAGCATGCATCATTACTATTGTACTTTTAGTGGAAAACCCCTAGTCTCTTATAATGTACTCTCCCAATCGACCAAGTGGGGGTCTATGAGGCGAAGAACTTTGAAATGTAAGCAATGAAATGAAGGGTCAAAGTCTCTCACCCTAAACCCCATGACCCATCCATCCTTAGTTAAGCACATCCACGATGTTTCCCAAAGTAGTAATAAAAGGAGGTACGAAGTCTATATGGTACTAAGCCGTTAATTAAACTTTCCAATTTTCCCTTAGAACATAACCCTAACACAAAGAGGCATTCAACCATGTAATCCAATGGATATCCGAACATATACTTAATTCAATGTCTGAGTATTTGAAGCATGCATCATTAATAGTACATTGTATCCTATGTGCAACTCCCAGACCAAGTTAGGGTTTGTTGAACGAGCAACTTCCAAATGTAAACAATGAAATGAAGGGAGAAAGTATCTCACCATAAACCCCATCCATCCTTAAACTTCATCCACCAACAAAGTAGCAATGGGACTAGTTATAAAGTCTCTCTAGTTCTAGGCTCTCAATTGTACTTTTCAATTGAACCTGGCTCTCAATTGTCACTCTTAAAATTAAAGTTTGAAGTAGTAATAACAACATTCAAACTCCCTGGATGGTCACTGGAGATTTCAATCCTATTAGGCATAACCATGAAAAGGTTGGGGGAAGACTTGGCAATGCTACTTTGATGAGAGATTTTGAATTTATGATTCAAGCTGCTGGTTTTATTAATTTAGTCCAATTTATGGGTTCTGCCTTTACTTGATGCAATGATCACAAGGGGTTGATTAGATGTTGGGCTAGACTGGATAGAGCTTTATGCAACTCTTCTTTCATTACTGTTTTTCCTTCTCACAAAGTACACCATCTGGATAGGGTACGTTCTGATCATACACTATTATTATTTTCTTTTAAAGAGAATTTTTATCAAGGACTAGACCTTTTAAGTTTCTCAAAATGTGGGGTCCGCATGAAAATATCTTAACTGACCTGACCAGCAGGAGTTTATGGTATCTGTCTGAATTCTCTTGGCTTCAAACTAAAAAAAGTTGAGAAATGTGCTTACAAATTGAAATATTCAGATTTTTGGAAATGTCACTCAAAACCTGAATGCACTGAGAGACATAATTACTGCTCTTGATCATGCATTGCAGGATGGATGAGATGATAATATAGGGAGAACTTGCTGTTAGATTTTCCAGCTACACCGGCACTACTCTTCCGGTTCACGAGCACGCATGTTAATAGGTCGTATAGGTATTATTGGTTGTGACCAATTGTTACACCAAGTTAAGGCAGGTGGGACCTAATGTTACTCTTTATTAGGGTTTGAGGGTATAATGGGAAGATCACTCTAACCCTATCAGGTTAAATAAAAAGTCATTCTTGGAGGCTACAACACATAAAACCATCCCATTGAGGTCTGCAACCAATTCAAAGGAAGACTTCACTCAAGAATATTAGATTTTCAAAAAGCATGGAAAAGGTTAGTATAATATCATTTACTTATGCAATTATTGATCATAACTAATTGTATGAAATCTCAACAATTTGTTTCAGAGCTATGATACAAATTAATGTGGTTAAATAATTGTTTTCGTACTTTAATGGCTTTGTTTAAGAGAGTGCCTTTCCCCGAAGCAGAGAGAGAAGACAATGCAATAACAAATTAGTTCTTAAGGTGCCGAATCATCTCTCTCTAAATTTTTTTGTTTTCTTCCTTATGCTTCATCTCTCTCTAAGAGTTCAGTGAGAAGAGGTTTTTCTCTCTCTTTTCTCAAATCTCTCCTCAAATCTGCCATTAGGGTTTAATTCGAGCTCCACAAATCTCATCAATGGCGACTACTTGTCAATCCACATCGCCAGGTCTCTGGTAAACTGAACAATAGAAGTTTCGTTTACTATTGATATTCGTAGGCTGGAGACTAGATGCGCTCAGTTTAGGGCGACAGAGTCTCGATCAATGATGTATGCATCGTATTATGTTCTCCCCAAAACCCCAATTCACCTCCACCAACATCAGAACCCCAAAACACTAAGTCAAGTTCTGCGCTTTAGCAACTTGAGGTGAGAGTGGCATCGGAGTTCGACATCGACATCGACATCGACATCGAAGTTAAAGTTGTCGTTTTAGAATGATAATGTATGGGGATGTCTCGGATCATTAATTGGGGTTCTTCACCTAGTATATTTCGGTGTATTATGATGTCGAGGAGTAGTAGATGCATTGGTTAATGTGGGTTTTTATGTTGGGATGAAGATTACATAGGAATTGTTGCTTAATCTTTCTATAATTTGGATAAGAAGAAGTTGTATTTGGTGTTGGTTTTAATGATCTGTAAATGGGTATTGAGATGGTTCATAGAAAGATTTTAGATTCATGACTCACCACTTTTTTGCCATTCTCGGCCTTCCATCGAAACCTTTTCCATGTATATGGTAAACCTTGTTATGTTACTTCAATGGGGTTTAATATTTTGGCTAATTGAGGTTTTAAGAGAGAAGTCGGCAACAAGGGGAAATTTAACTAGATATTGGGTTTTGTTGGGTTTTATGTTGGTTGATTCAGTTTGGATTTAAGGGGAAATCGCTATTGTTGTTGTTCTCGATGTATTATTTATATGGTTTTTTGTCTTATATCATGAAATATGCAATTTTTGCATTGAGTTTGGCACTAACTTACTGCTATAAAAGATGAAACTTTATATATGTTTTGCTTATGATAATGTTGAATCTATGGAATTATTGTTATATGTTAGCTAGCTAGCTAGACATTAACATGAATAAAAGTTACCAAAAGAAACTCTAGCATAAAAATATCCAATGTATGGTAACCCTGTTAAGGGATTACAATAAATTATTCACATTTATTATTAATTGGATAATAATATATGCCATAAGCTATAATATATCATTCATGATATAGGGATTTAATTCCCAAGGATCTCTAATGGAGTTTAAGTAAGATCAAATAGTCGTTAGGAAGATAAGATATAAAATTGGCAAATACACCTAAAGGAGGTTTGTCTTTAGAGTTGAACGTTTCTCCTAATGTTAAAACTCTCTAGTAAAGTCTCATTAAGACTACTTTGCACTAATTAAATTTGAAATAATTAGACCACCCAAAGGAGGCTAAGAAAATTTTAATTAATTAGTGGGTCAAGATAGGCTGCATAGTATGAGGAGATGAGGATAACCCTCGACCCAAAGGTGAGGAAGTGTCTCAAGTCAAACTGTACGTGACTAGTCTAGTCTTGAGCGTGAGTGATCACCAACTAGGGGGCAATGTATGTTAAATTACCACCTAAAGGAGTGATTCGATGCAGTGGCGGAGCCAGGATTTATGGTCAGTGGGGGCGGAGCACCCAATTTGTTTTGGGGGTTTCAGGTTGGTGGTCACTATGTTGTAGAGAGGAGAAGGGGGACCTAAGACTTTGGAGACTTCAAGCACTCCATGAACGAGAGAGGAACTCTATTGGTTCTTTTGGGGTTTTGGGTATTGATGTTTCAGGTCTCCTAAGTATCACCTCCTCTCATGTTGTTATTAATGTCTTCCATTAAAATATGGTGCTCTATTTTAGATTTCAGACCCAGTTGGGGATTTTATAGAGAGAGAACAAAGCTTTTGTGAGAGAGAGAGAAAGATAAAGTGGCCGTAATGGCAGTGAGAAAAAAGCATAAATAAAATAATAGATTGTTGTCTCCTCACATTTACATATATATTTTTCTCAAAAAATTGAGTGGAGGCAGATGCCCCCTCTCGTTCTTTACTGGCTCCGCCACTGATTCGATGATGCATCGTTGTACCCACAGAGTGAAAAGTTCATACCTTAAAATATTTTATACACTCTGACTCGACTATTCTAACCCCAGGTAGGATTGAGATTAAAGACATCAAGTTATCGATCTCTTTTAAAGATCAAGTTAAACGTGCATAAAATTAATTTTTACACGTCTTAATATAAGTCATTGGTTCATGCAGCTATGGACCCTATAATCCAGAACCAATTGACTAATATTGAGACCGTAATGGACTCTAACTACTTCAACTGGAAGCTAAAAATCCAAATTGCCCTAGACTACCTTGATTTCGATTTTGTACTTAATGAAGCTAAGCCCACGGATCTTACGAATACTTCTTATGATGCTGAGAAAGTGGCCTATGCTAAATGGGTCAAAGCCAGTAAAATGCAAATCTCATCATTCATTCTTCTATCGATCCTATTATGCGGGGAGGTATCGCTGAGAAAGGTACCGCAAAAGAACTGTTAGATGTCATTATGAAACAGTTTGAGGGTTCCGTCAAGGGTAGGAAGTATAGTAACTTATCTCAGCTTTTATAGCTAATTGTATGAAATCTCAACACTTGCTTTGGTGAAATCTGAATATGCTAACATACTTCATAGAAAAGAAATTTTGTGGAGAGAAAAATCCATAACATGGTTAAAAGAAGGTGTTAATACTTCTTTTTTTCATAATGTAACTCAGGTTAGGAGAAAGATGTCAAAATTTGATGGAAGCAAAATACAAGATATTGGTGTCATTCATGATGAAGCTGTGTGATATTACTTTGAGGTCTTATCTGCTTAATCTGTTACTCAGGATGAAGACATCTTCAGTTGCATTCCTTCTTTGGTCACATAAGAAGATAATATTATGCTGTTAAAAGTGCCTAATCTAGAGGAAGCCAAAAAATCTCTTTTAAGCATTACTGGAGATAGTGCTTCAGGTTGTGATTGATTTTCTTCATCCTTTTTTATTACTGCATGGGATATTATTAAAGAAGATTTGCATGGTGCTGTCAAAGAATTTTTTTTGTGGAGCTGCACTTCCTAGGCACTTCAATACTTCTTTTCTCACTCTAATACCCAAGGTGGAGGTTCCTGCAAGCTTGACTGATTTTAGGCCTATAAGCTTTTGCACTGTGGTGTATAAAATCTTTTCTAAAATCATTACTTCTGAGCTGAGCTCCATTCTTTCTAAGTTGATCTCCAAAAATCAGGGTGCTTGTGTACAAGGCAAAGAAATTTGTGAAAACATTTCTTTAGCTCAAGAAATGGTTTGGGATCTGCATAGAAAAATAAGTGGCCACAATGTGATCATTAAAGTAGATATGGCAAAAGCTTATGACAGGCTAGATTGAGGTTTCCTAAAGAAAGTTTTATGCAAATTTTGTTTTAAATCTCAGTGGATAAAACTGATTGGGGAGTGTGTTGAAACACCTTGGCTCTCAGTGGTGCCCCATGGTGTTTTCAAAGGCTTTTTCAAGTCATCCAGGGGCATAAGGCAAGGAGACCATTGATCTCCTCTCTTATTCATCCTCTCTTATCCAAATGTTTTCAAAATGGGAAGATTGGATACTTGCTTTTGGGAGAAACTGTATGAAACTCACGCACTTACTTTATGCAGATGATTTTGTAGTTTTTCTCAATGGCCATCAGCACTCTATCAAAGGTTTCTTGGAATTTATTTCCAGATATGAGGCTATTTCTGGGCAATTAGTAAACAAATCTTAAAGTGGGATCTACTTATAGCACAAAACACCTACAGTAAGAAAGAATATCCTATGGATTTTAACTAAAGGAATTTCCTATGCCATATATTGGTGCCCCGGTGTCTTATGGCAGAACTCTTTTCTTTCACTGTGAGCCTATTATTCTAAGAATTCAGAAAAAGATTAAAGGTTGGTAAGGCAAGCTCATTTCTGGGGGTGGCAAGGCATGTCCTCAACTCTAGGCCCATTCATTTGTTATCCTGCTTGGAGGTTCCCAAATTTGTGATCAAGCATATTAACAAAATCTTTACAGACTTCTTTTGGGGTTCTTTCGAAGGTCGACCTAAGAAACATTGGATAGCATAGGAAGAGCTTTACAAGAAGAACTGCGAAGATGGTTTGGATGTCAGAAGTTTAGAAGATATAAAGTAGAGAAAATTTGCTCTTACCCCGATTATGATAGAGGAATTCGCAATTGCCCGCCAGCGTTGGCACTTATTGGCCTATCACCCCCATTTTTGGGTTGACTAGCCTTTGACTGGTCATATTTTGGTAAACTTCCTAAAACACCCTCGGTGCCAAGCACCTGAACTTAGGCAACCGGTTGCCATAATCTCTTGAATTAACGGCTCAGATCTTTTCCAATGTCGTCGCTACAATCACGACACGTGTCATTTATTTGAGCGGGAGGTTTCCCTAATTTTCCCAACTCTCTATCTCTCTCTCTCTTTCTACTATTATTACACCATCTCTCTCTCTCTCTCTACTGTTATTACACCATCTCTCTCTTTCAAAATATTTACACTACAATTTTAGTAAGTAAAGGAAGCCATTGTACCAAAAGAAATTATTGTACCAGAGGAAACCCTAACTCGAGTTTAATACCAGAGGAAACCCTATCTCTCTCTCTTCTCGATGTAAGTACTATTTGATCTTGTTGTTTAAAGTGCAAATCTCAGTTTACTATAACCCAATTACTATATATAACTATTTAGGGATTGGGGTTTTCAAATATAAAATATAAAATTAGGGATTTTGAATAATAAGGGGTCTGGAAGTTAATGATTCTGTTTCATATGTATTGTTTTTGTTTTTTGAGATGTAACTATGAGAAATGTGATTTTTTATAGAATTTGTTTTTGTACTTTTTCTACAGGGATGAAACTATGAGAAATGTAATACTTCATTTGGGAGGGTACTTAGATAAAACCAAGTTGGGGTATTAGGTACACTCATGACTTGTATGTGGGAGGAAAGGCAGAATATATGATAAGGTGGATGGGGATAGGTTTTCTTACATATGCTTGATGGATTATGTGTTTTTTACCTTGACTGAAGTGAGCAATCTTATGCCACCTGGGAATGTGTTTAATTTGAGTACTATCCACCTTGGTAAAATTGTTCAAGTAAAATGTGACAATAATTTGTTGTTTTATTGAGCTAATGTTGATTTGGAGGTGGTGGGTGATATACACTTCTATTTAGATAACAATGGACCTGCTCTGCCCCTATCACAAACCAACCAAAACCTCTTACCCTGAAGTAATAACTCTTGACGTTGATGAGGATCCTGCTCTCCCTACCCAGCCTGAGGTAGCCTCATCAATTTTTGACGTTGATCCTCCTATACCTAATGTGGGTAATGTTAAGAGAAGTACAAATGTTCCAATTGTTGAACCCAAGAGTAAGGATCAAATTAAATCTAAAAGAAAAACTCAAGCTATATCTATGACCAAAAACCTAGTTGAACCAAAGGAAAAAACTCCAGCTGAATCAAAGAAAAAGCCCATAGTTGAAGCTAAGAAAACAAAGGCTAAGAGAAAAGAAAAGTGTACTTCAAGTGCTGCTCCCAAACCCAAAAAGGTTAGAAAAAGTAAATTACCAGAAGAAACCCTAGATGATATACCAATTACGTTTGATAGTGATGATGATGCAATCATATTGGATGGGGGGGGGGGGGGGGGGGGGTTGTTGATGGACTTGGTGATGATATACCAATTGAGTCCACTTTTAATTATTATCCTGCTGAAATAGACCCTGATAACTTAGTTGCTGAAGAAGGACATTACTCTACTCATACTTCTTTGGATGGTAATAAAGGGCCTACTCAAGAAGATATAGATAAGTGTGATGAGGAGTTAATAAATTTTGCAGAAGAAACTGAGAACGTCTTTGGAGTGGAAGAAAATACCACAGTTGTTGAAGATTCATTTTAAAAGGTTTGTGACTTGGTACCTGAGATTGAGTGACCTACAATGCATGCTGCAAGAGTTTATATTAGGAGATGGAGTATAGTGAATAAGGTACTCTATCACTAGAGAAAAAATGAGAGCTATAGGATTAGACTTGAATGCAGTGAAAGAAAGGAAGGTTGTGAGTAGCTCTTTTATGCCAGGGTAACACCTGATGGCCATACCTTCAAACTGAGAAAATGTAGTATGTTGATCCATACTTGCAAAGGGAAGGGTAAGCCCAAAAATAAGTTGGCCCATGATGAATGGGTAGCAAATAAGTTGATATAATAAGAACAATTAGGTCCACTAAGCCTTGTAATGTGGCAAAGCTGATTAGAGTAATTTATGGGATTGACATTTCTTACTACACTGCATGGAATGCATGGACTATTTGTATGGAGAGGATTGTGGGTTCATATGATGAGGGGTATGTGTTACAGCCTGAGATATATAGATAGATTTTGAGTTATAATCCTAGAAGTATAGCTAGGACTAGCAAGGGCATTGACATTAATTAGTAGACTGGGACTTGTGTTGCTTACAAAACATCTTTAGATGAATTTGTGGATGGTTGCAGACCTATACTTGGTTTAGATGGATGTTTCCTCAAGGGAAAATATGGTGGAGTGTGTCTGTCTATCATTGGACTAGATAGAAATAATGAGTTATTCCCACTAGCAGTGTACTTGTGCAGGTCTGAATGTTTTGAAACTTAGTTTAATTTTCTACAAAAATTAGAACCTTATTTTAATCAGCACAAAAGCAAGTTGACCTTCATTAGTGATAGGCTATTAGAGATGCATTCCCTAATGCAAGCCATAGGTTTTATTTCAGACATATGTACAAGAATATGAAGAAGTACCACAGGGGCACACATTTGGAGAGTCTTGTTTGGGGGGCAACAAAAAGTTTTTAAAAAAATGAAAAATATGGGAAGATGGACAAACTCAAAGTTGATAACCCTATAGCATATGATTAGTTGGTGAAGGAACCATACGAACATTGGGCAAGGCCACACTTTGACTTCACATCCAAATGTAAGCACATAACAAACAACTTCTCAGAATCTTTCAACAATTGGATATTTAAGATTAGAGATAAGCCAGTTTACAGAGCCTTAGTAAAATATAATTTGATGTTGGTGAAGCTGATGTATGACAGAAGATTAAAAGCAAAGGAATGGGACCAAGATGGTATGATACTATAACTTATAAAATTGATCTTTGTTTTTAAAGTTTTTGTTTTGTTTATAACTTGCTAAGGTTTGAACTTTTTTTTCAGGGTTAGTGCCAAGAGTTGTGAAACACATTGCAAAAATGGAGACATTCTATGGGTGCTACCATCCTTAAGGTACTGCTGATGGATGTTTTGTTGCTATTACTGTAAATGGGCAAAGATGGAGGGTTAATACTAAAAAACATGAGTGTGATTGCAATTAGTGGCAACTCACTGGCCTGCCATGTGTGCATGTAGTGAGTATATTGTTACCATTTAGAGAATCTTGGGTTGAGTAAGTATCACATATTTAATTAAATTGTCAATAAAATTTGTTATCTTTGTTTACTTTAGTTTTATGTTTTGATGTTAATGTAGGTATTGTAGTCCATATTATAGAATACCTTCATATGTTGCCACATATTGAAAAGCTATCTATCCAATGGTTGATTCATCTGATTGGAATAAAGTAAAAGTGAAAATCTTACTATTTTGTACATATCCAAGGTCTAAAATGTCATTTGTTAACTAATTGGAGAATTATGTTCTCTATTTTTTATAGCCAAATGATGATTGGTTACCCCTATCATCGGTGAGGGGGTCTGGAAGACCAAGGAAAGTGAGGATAGTTGATCCAGATGAGGCACAAGGTACACAAAAAAATATGGTAAGTGTGGGGGATTTGGACACAATAAGAAGACTTATAAGGGTGTTCCTGCTCCACCAAGGCCAAGTGTACCAAGACAGAGGCTAAGAGTTGATGTACACTCTAGCAAGGCTAAGCATAGGGAAACACAATTCAGCCACCTAAAACACCTAATGTAAGTGGGAGGGGGTGGAAGTTCTAGAAGGAGTGCAAATAGAGCAAGGGGTAGATCAAGAGGTAGAAATGGAGCTGGTGTTCACTATAACAGTTATTGAGGTGTAATTGGGATTGGCATTGAATTTTTTGGAGGTGGTACTGCAGTAATAGGTGGGGTAAGGGGTGGAAGAGCTGGAATGAATGTTGGTGGTACAAGAAGTGGTGGGGCAAGTGGTGGTGGTACTACAGTGAAAGGTAGGGCAAGTGGTGGTGGTTGCAGCGAGAGGTGGGGCAAGGGGTGGTAGAGCTGGAAGGAATGTTGGTGGTACAAGAGGTAGTGGGGCAAAGAGTGGTGGTGCTACAGTGAGAAGTGGAGCAAGGCAAAACTTCAACCCTCCAAGACAAGTTCTAGCACAGTCTCAACCATCAACTTCAAACCCTAACAAGAAGAACTTTCAACCACCAAACAGGACTTGGAAGCCATAAATAACTTGTTGTAGGGCATTTTCTACTTTTTTGGTTATTCACTATTTTTTTGTGACAATAATATGCAGTGGTTATTGTTTTGTAATGGGTTAACTCTATTTGACTATTTTGAGTGGCCATTTTTTTGTGGAATACACCAATGGTGACAATGTGAGACAATGTTATGTGCTGAATGGTTGAATGCTTATATATTTCCATTTTGTTTGTTATGGTTGCAGAATAAGTTTGTTTTAAGTATTTTTTTTGCTATTGCATGGTATTTTGCATGTTCTAGTTATGTCTGAATTCTGTCTGAGTTATGGTTTTGTTGCTATTGAAAATGTTGCTGGTTTGTTTAGGTGCAGATTTTCTCATTTTCTATTTATTTTGCATGTTCTACTTATGTCTGAATTATAGATGCATTGTATGTTTTTTGTAGGTTGGAGTGTGTTGTGGAGTTCTTATTGAGTGTTGTAGGAACTCACAGGTTAGTATCACATTGGACATTTCTTACACTACAGAAGATGAAAATGTACAAAAATGAACCCCTAAGGTTCGAACATAACTAACTAACAACTGAATTGTAGATGCCTTGTGTTTTATTTTACATGTTCTATTTATTAAGCTACTTCTATACAAGGCTAAATGCTAAATTCTGAAGTACCAAGTGCCTGAAGCATCTTCTTGGAGTCCACCAATCTTATAGCTCCCCATGGAGTTCCATCATTGACTAAGGGTAGAAAATGGATAGCTTCCATTGAATCATTGTAAACAAGAATCTTTAAAATGTTGTGCCTGATAGCCAAATTTAGACGATACTCAATTCCTGCCACTACAGCTACTGGTACACCCTCCTTGCTACTATATCCACTGGTACACCTTCCAAATTTTATTGCTAATTATAACCTATGGTACTTTTTTCTATTAGCATCATCTATACATAGATTTTCAAAATCTAAAGAGAAACCCTAAGAAAAATAAAGGTAATTAGATGAAATCTCTTAATTGATGCTATGTAGTCTGCCATCTTATTACCCTCCCTCTGCTTGTTGAAGATACCAGCACTTCCCATTACTTTTTCTAATATTTAAGATCAATCAAATATTTTTTGTTGAGAATGTCCAAGGAGGATTGCATTCACCCTTTAACACTTGCACTGTATAGGAGGAATATGAAATAATACAGTCTCTGAAATCCCAACATTCCTGTTATGTTAATCCCTCCACAAGCTTTAACTTCCAACACCCCAATACCATATCTCTTAGTGCAAGCTCTTTTAAAAGTTGTAATTAGGAAGCCATATGTAATCTAAAAATACCTCCATAGGATCTTCTTTCATCAGCTACACAATCCATCTACATTCAGGATGATCTGGTGTTCCCTGCTGTATCCATTTACTCCATTGTAAGATTTTGGGCTGCTTTATGATAGGGTTCAATCCCTAGTCCCTATAAACATTATGAGAGGCAGGTCTATGCATAAATTTGTAATTTGAGTTACAACATTTAATGAATACCTCAAGCTAGATCCTTCTAAACAAAACCTCCACTGATAAGCTGGAATTTTGAAGTGCTTACTGCTACTACAACATTTAGGCATACAGTCAATAAATTTCAGCCAACCATAGGTATCACAATAAGGGGAAGACTTAGCTATCACAATACTCTAGGTTTTGCCCATAGTAAACAATAGCACAAAAGAAAAAAAATAACACGATAATACAAACACAAACTAGAAGAAAAAAAATATCACAATACTCTAGATTTCTCCTCACCACCATCTTTCTTCTTCTTCATTTTCTTCTTGCCATCTGCACCATCCTCCATGCCATCTTCTGTATCATCTTCACCATCATCAACTTCTTCTTCTTCTTCTTCTTCTTCTTCTTCTTCTTCTACATCTCCAATCTCTATTTCCTCAAAATTAAGGTCAATCATACCATCATCTCACTCATTCTCAGACCCTGCAGATGAACCATGAAAGTTTGAGTCTGAGATAACATTATTCTCCTCCTCCTCCTCCTCCTCCTCTTCATCTTTACCACTTAAGAAGAACCTGGTTGCCTTAGGAGAATCAATTCCATCCCCATACGTAAGTGGTTAGGAGTTAGGGGTTTAAACCAAGGTTGATTCCCATAAAACAGTGTTCAAGTAATGTTAATACAAGTCCTACTCAATTTAAAAAAAATAAAAAATGGATGTGCTTCATAACATTAACCACAAGACTGTGTTGTATGGCGTAAATGAGTGGGGCTTTGAAGATTAAGAAAGACAATTGCATTTGAAGTACCATTACACAAATAGAGAAAATCCATTATAACATAAAAAGAAAATCCCTTACAATATACAGAGAAAACCCTTACGAATAGATAAAATAGTATGATCTTATACACAAAAATTGTCACATAAGTACACAAAACCTTAGAAAATATAGATAATTACTTCTTCCTTTGTCAAACAAGTTTAGCCTTCCCTTTGAATTCTTTACAAAATTCATTCAACTCCATTGTAACTGACATTTGGACTTTGAGATCTACATCCTTGTTCTTCTCATTTCCTTCTTTCTTCTTCATCTTTTCATCCTGCATGAACACCTTAAGCCAATCAAAGTTCTCACAGTGACTATTGACACACTTGAGAAATTTTTGCTCCTTGGATTTATCAAATGTAGAAGTAATTAACCTCCTCGGAGCACCACAAAGATCACAATTGGTGGACCTCCATGGGCATAGTTTCCACCAATGCTTTGAAGATCCACACCCAAAATAACCACTACTAAAAGAGGTCTCAGTATCACATTTTGACTTCTTAATTGCAATATCCAACTACTTGAAAGCATTGCATTCACTAACTTGGCAACTAAGGAACTTTGTATTAGGGTTTTTTTTTCAGTGTTAGATTTCTTTAGCATCATAATTCCCATACTGCCCTCTCTCTTACATTTGCTGTATATTCATAGACAACCCAATCCTGTTTTATGGCCACCATCACCACAAATTTCAGCCTGTTTCATGAATTTGTGTTAGTTAAACTATACCCCCCATATTACTTTTTGCACTTCGTCTTTACCCCCCAAAACTTAAACAAACTTTAATGGCAAAAATAATAATAATTAAAATACAAGCACAAAAGCATATGAAAACAAACCAAAAATTGTTATCTAAGACTTGGAACCTCCCCCCATTGTCCAAAAAAATAAAAATAGAGGTTTTGAGGTAAGTTTTTGAGCGAAGAGAAACAGAGGTACGCCTGGTTTAAGCTTGAGGTTTGAAAATAGCGGTCAAATTTGATTTCAATCTGGATCGTCAAAGCTCTTGATGAGTAGATCAAGGATTTTTTTTAATTTATTATTTAAGTAAAACACAACCGGTAACCTGGGTCACTGATCCACGTGCTTGGCACGCAATGGTGTTTTTGGAAGTTCACCAAAATCTGGCAAGTCAAAGGCCAGTCAACCCAAAAATGGGGGTCATAGCCAATAAGTGCCAACGATGGGGCAATTGCGAATTCCTCTATCATAATGGGGGGCAAGAGCAAATTTTCTCTATAAAGTAGAGCTTCATTATAAAAAAGGTTGGAATTATCTTCATAAAGAGTCTCTTTGGTCTGAATTCTTTAGGAGTAAATATGGTGAAGTTCTAAATAGACTCCCTGCTAATGCATTTCATTTATGGAAGCATATGTATGGTTTGATGTAGACTATAAATACAGACACATCTTGGAGCCTTGGTGAAGGTAACCTCAGTTTCTGGACTGATGACTAGATTGGGAAGGGTACTTTACAAGATCTGTTAGACATTGATAGTAATCAGCAGATACTAGTCAAAGATATAATTTCCAATGAAGGCAGCTGGAAATGGAATCTACTTGATGCTGCAATCCCAGATAGCTGGAAGACCATACTCACAAATAAATTCAAGTTAAAAATTATGCAAGATAAAGCAGTATGGAATCTAATCAACAATGGAGAATTCACAATATCATCAGCATGGGATTTTTGGAGAGGAGAGCATGACAAACATGAGAAGGTGGGGTGGATCTGGAGTTCTATCTTACCAACAAAAATGCAGGTGTTTGGGCAGAAGCTTTGGAAGAAAATTACACCAGTTGACACAGTAATTCAAAAATATATACTTCTAGCCTCTAAATGTTTATGTTGCAGTGAAGGCCATATAGAAAGCATTGATCATATTTTTGCTCAAAATGAAGTATCATATGTTGAGAATAAAGGTAGTTAATCTCTCTTCTACTTGAAGAACGATACGCGAAATATGCCAATCAACCAGACTAAGAAACACAAAACAATAAAGAATGCAAGAATTCCTAGAGGAGGGAAGTGGAAAGCCCTTGTAGATAATAAACCACTCCCCGAACAATCTACTAAGATGATCAAACGGGTTACAACGATCTCTCCAAGCTTCTCAAGCTTTAATGGAGTCTATCAAATTCAAAGCCTAGAATTAAACTCACAAGGAAAAGATGGCTAACAAAATAACCTAAGTCCTCTTTATATACAAGAGGACTAAATACAAGTAGAACGGATCTCGAGGCAGAACTCAACGTCCCAGAAGAAGACTCAATATGGCAACCACGCAAATCTAGTTTGAACGAAGTCCAATCTCGTTCGAACGAGTTCTTCGGTCTTTGAAAGAATACGTAAAATCTTACAATCTCGTTCGATCGAGCTCCAATCTTGTTCGAACGACTTCGACCTATTTTGAACTCTTCTTCAGCAACTTGAATAGAACCAGCTTGAGTCTTCAGGCAATATAACCAGTTTGAACTCCAGGTAACTTAACCAGTTCGAATCTTCAGGATACTTGACTAACTCAAACTTTTATCGATCTTAACCAGTTCGAATCTGAACATTGAAAATCTCATTTTTAATCTGTTTCAATCCGTCTTCAATCCTTGAACTGAAACAACTCGAACTAAAATAACCTCAAACATAATTTGAGTTCATACCTTAACAATCTTCCACTTGAAATCGAATCAATCATAACCCATCTCAAGATCTCCAAATGAATTACTCGAACTACCCGGACCTTCCAACTTGAAGACCCACAGAAGTTGTACATGTTATCAACTTCTGAAAAGTCACCACCTTCGTAAATATATCGGTCGGATTCACTTAAGTATGAATCTTCGTGCTTATACACACCGTCCTCGGGGAGCGAGCGAATATAATAATATCGAATATCAATGTGCTTGGTCCTAGAGTGAAAAGCCGAATTCTTCGCTAAGTGTATAGTGCTTTGATTATCACTATACAGCTTAGGAGAATGTTGTTCTTTACCGAGCTCTTTCATCAGCCCTTTAAGCCAAACCATATATTTGCAAGCTTTTGTAGCTGCAACATATTCGCCTCCGTCGTAGACAAAGCTACAATCTTTTGTAGCCTAGAACCCCATGTAACTGCACCGCTTCCCAATATAAAAATGAAACCACTAGTGTTCTTCCGCCTATCCATGTCACCCGCCATATCAGAATCAACAAAACCTTGCAAGCATATTTGAGAACCCCCATAACATAATGCCATATCTTGAGTCCCCTTTAGATACCTTAATATCTATTTTACAGCTCTCCAATGCTTCTTGCCTGGATTACTCATATACCTACTAACAACTCCCACTGCTTGGGCAATGTCAGGTCTCGTACATATCATAGTGTACATTAGGCTACCAACCGCGGATTGATAATGAACTTTTCGCATCTCATCGCGATCCTTCTGCGTCTTCAGACAATAATCCTTTGATAATTTGAAGTGACCTCCCAATGGTGTACTAACAACTTTAGAACCATCCATATTAAAATGCTTAAGTACTTTGCCGATGTACTTAGCTTGAGATACCTTTAATTATTGCTGCTTTCTGTCCTTTGTAACACGCATACCAAGAACTTGTTTCGCTGCACCCAAGTCTTTCATAGAAAACTCCTTGAATAATTGTTTCTTCAACTTAACAATTTCTCCCATGTTAGCACTTGCTACCAAAATATCATCTACATACAGAAGTAGAATGATATATGAGTTCCCCGTATTCTTGATAAAATAACAGTGATCGGCATTGCTCTTCGAATAGTCATTTTTGGACATGAACTGTTCAAACTTCAAATACCACTGTCTCGGCGCTTGTTTCAAGCCATATAAGCTCTTCGTGAGCCTACACACAAGATCTTCTTTACCTTTCACAGAGTACCCTTCTGGCTGCTTCATATAGATATCTTCATCGAGGTTGCCGTGAAGAAATACAGTCTTAACATCTAGTTGCTCAAGATATAAATCTTCAACTGCAACTATATTCATCATAACCCGAATTGTAGACATCTTTACAACAGGAGCAAATATCTCACCAAAATCAACGCTTTCTTTATGCTGAAAGCCCTTCATCACAAGTCTAGCCTTGAATCTCCTTGAACTGTCAGATTCGTGCCTTAGTCTGTATACCCACTTGTTGTGCAATGCTCTCTTCCCTTTCGGTAATCAAACTAAATCTCAAGTTTGATTTACTGATAATGACTGCATCTCATCATCCATAGAATGCTCTCACTTGCTCTTGACTTCCACATCTAAAGCCTCCTTGTAACTTTCAGGTTCACCACGATCTGTAAGTAACAAGTGATTTAGTGAGTTAATAAACCTTGCCATAATTCTTGTAACTTTTGGCTCCTTTCGAGTGCAATTGGAATGTCTAGATCATTAGGTTCCTCATTTTGATCCGGTGCATCGGACTCAACAACGACTTCTTTATCATCCTCTCGAGATGGTTCATCATCTTCAATGTTGATAATTTCTACTACTTCACCTCGAATCCTTTCCACAGGTGCTTTGAAGTCTTTATATAAGACTTCCTCATTGAATGTAACATTTCGGCTTCGGATAACTTTCCGATTCTTCGCATCCCAAAACCGGTATCCAAACTCATCACCACCGTATCCAATGAATATGCACTTCGTCGACTTTACATCTAACTTGGTCCTTGTATCTGAATTATCAAGCACATATGAGGTACAAACGCCGTACGAGATGTGCCTTGTTGAGCATGTATGTTATTGAACTCACTGATATGAGCTTGCACACTACCATTATCCTTCATCTTTAAAGTAAACAAACGCCATAAAAGATGTACCTTGTTTGCCCCGGAAGGTTCCGAGTACATAGCGGACAACGTCTCCATCAAACCCTTCGTAGTCGTGACTTTGGAGATCATGTGTAGAATCTGAGATGATAGCGCTAACCTAACGGTTTCAAGCGCTTTGCGATCCTATCGCGCCCACTTAGCAGCATCGTATTCTGCTGGCATCATCTCAACTCCACCCAGTGGTAAATCAAGATCCTTCTAATAGAGGTAATCTTCTATTTGCATCTTCCACACTCCAAAGTTTGATCCATTAAACTTCGTGATCTTCAACTTCTCCTGATCGGCTATCGCTCTTCACCACACAAGCCTTAACACTCGCTCTGATACCAGTTGTTGAGAATAGAGGTAGCTAATCTCTCTTTTACTAGAAGAACGATACGCGGAATATGTCAATCAACCAGACTAAGAAACACAGAATAATAAAGAATACAATAACTCCCAGAGGAGGGAAGTGGAAAACCCTTGCGGATAAAAAACCACTCCCCGAACAATCCACTAAGATGATCAAACGGGTTACAACGATCTCTCCAAGCTTCTCAAGCTTTAATGGAGTCTCTCATATTCTAGGTCTAGAATTAAACTCACAGGGAAAAGATAGGCTAACAAAATAATCTAAGTCTTCTTTATATACTAGAGGACTAAATACTAGTAGAACGGATCTCGAGGCAGAACTCAACGTCTCAGAAGAAGACTCAATATGGCAACTACGCAAATCTCGTTAGATCGAAGTCTAATCTCGTTCAAACGAGTTCTTCAGTCTTTGAAAGAAAACGTAAAATCTTACAATCTCGTTCGAACGAGATCCAATCTCGTTCGAACGACTTCGACTTATTTTGAACTCTTCTTCAGCAACTCTAAGAGAACCAATTCGAGTCTTCAGGCAACATAACCAGTTCGAACTCCAGGTAACTTAACTATTTCGAATCTTCAGGATACTTGACCAGCTCAAACTTATGTCGATCTTAACCAGTTCGAATCTGAACATTGAAAATTTCATTTTTAATCCGTTTCAATCCGTCTTCAATCCTTGAACTGAAACAACTCAAACTCAAACTAAAACGACCTCAAACATAATTCGAGTTCATACCTTAACATCATACAGGGTGTGGAGGCATTTCAGATCTATATGTGATCTCCCTAAGTGTGATATTGATACTTTTTTGGACCAAATGGCTACTAAAAGCTGAGCACAAAACACAGATGGGAATTGTGAGAGGGGTCCTCCCTAGCATCATAACATGGGAATTGTGGAGATCTAAATTCAGATTAAAGTATGACAATGTCCAAATCCAAAATGCAGACATCATCAGGAAAGTGAATAAATGGATTCAGGACCTCAACTACAAGATCAAAGTCCCTAGCACCTGTAATTTCAGTGATAACATCTCATTGCAGGTTCTTCAGCTTCATAAGAGTACGATAAAATGCAGGCTTCTTAGAGTTGTCAGATAGCTTAAGCCCAATGTTGGGGTTCTTAAACTTAATTGTGATGGTTCATCTTACAACAATGGTAACAGTGGTGCAGGTGGGGCTATCAGAAACCCTGAAGGGGGTCTTTTGCTGGCTTCCTCGTATGCGCTAGGTCCAGGATCAAATACCATTGCAGAACTGATTGCTCTACTGCTGGGACTGAGACTATGTAAAAGAATATCATTTTTTCCCTGTGGTAATTGAGATAGACTAACAAATCATTGCAAACTAGTACTACAACAAGGGCAGAATTGCAATCAAGTTTCAAGGCATGAGGAAAGAGATTACAGAACTCACAAGGCGGCTCCAATGTGTTGTGATTCATATACTCAGGGAAGGAAATAACCTGGCAGACTTCTTTGCTAAACTTGGTAGTGAACAGGTTACTCAATCTATTTTCTAAGGATTTGATGCTTGTATCAATCTTGTTTATGTACAGTTCTCCCTCAATATTCAATAAAATTCCACATTTACAAAAAAAGTCGGTATTATTAGCCTCCTATTGCAACTTTTGACATCATTACGATTTAGTGGGAAACCCTTAACATTCTTTGATAGTTGTCAAGTATAGTGCCTGTTTTTAAAGTCTGCATCAAATAAAGTCTAATTCTCCCGGACATAATCCTCACTAATAAAGTCAATCAATGTTTTAGGTTGATAAATAAAATAAATGGGACAACATTTGATAGCTCTAAGAATACAATTGCTGCACAAAGTATGCATGTCAAAGATTGAAGTTCAAGCATTCAAACTACAACAAGGAGGTTCACCATTTATCCAGGATAAGAGAGAGCTACAGTGAGCGACTGGAAAAAAGAACAAACAAATAAAGGAGATGCTCCAATTGAGTGACCAAGAAAAAAAACAAGTTTCTACAATTTCCTATAAAGTTTTGAAAGAAACCATTAACTCCGCAATAGAATGTCACCATGAACCCTTTGGATTTACCAACCAATGTGAGCTATTTTCTTTTGAAGAACACGAAAAAAAACTGAAATAAAAAAATCATTTTACTCTCTCAACCATTTGATTCTAATTAAAATGTTACAAATCATAACAGGAGAAAGAGTCCAAATGTCAAAGACCTTCTCCCTTCAAAGTTCACGAAATTTCTTCCCGCAATGACGAACCTTCCAATAACCAACCAGCCGCGATAATATTTGCGGACGACAAGGCAATAAACCCAACAAATGAATGTGGTAGACAGTAATACATCAATCCATATCAAGAAATTCCATTCTCCTTCTCATGGACCCTTTCAGATCTGTAGCATCTCTTTCTGCTTTTTGCGCCTGAAAAAAGTTAACCATGTCATGGATTGATTGAAAGAAAAAAAAAACAAATTGGAAGAGTATTAGCAGTCCACTGGTTCATCTAACAGGGCATTTAGAACCTCTTTCCCCATAGACACTAGGCAAACGAGCCTTACAAAGATGGTTGATGTGCAAATGAAGAAGGAACAGAGCTAGCACAAAAGGGAACAAAAATAAAAAATAAAAAGGAGATACCGGCAAAAATGATATACCAAATTTGTTCCCAAGATGTAGCACTTACCCTCTTTATATCTGCAGCTGAAACAGGGATCATATGTGGAGGAAGCTCTTCTCTCTCCATGTCCTGTCCGACCAATCAAATTTTAGAATACAGCAGGAGATTCAGTAGTAATTAGCATTTGCATAGCAAATAGAGTATATATACCAGCTCGCCAATCAACACAACGTTTTCCCCACGGATTACATATAAACCCAAAGGAATGTCACAATAAAGATCTCCGACAATTACTCGTTCACATGCGCCCTCAAGAACGGCATTGGCTGTTACAATAAACATTCCCATATTTAAGATCAACAGATGAAGTTAGGAAAAAAGGACCGCATGAAACTTTATGAAATAATAGGAGAATAGGACCGCACCAAATTGATCAAAGGAACGAAGTATTCCCATTAGTTTTCTACCATCTCGCAGCAAGACGAGAAGTTTTTCTGCAAAGAGAAGAAAAAGTATGAGAAGATTGAAAAGAACCTTGGGACAAAATTGACCGTCATACTTTGAAGTAAAGCACTTTCAAGGATAAACTATAGGAAGAGGATCCCGTCAACTGCATGTACACACTAAAACTTTTGAGGGCATTAAGGTGAACATTTTGAGATAACATACTTGGTCCAAAATCTTTCATTTTAAGTTAGTGTTACGCAATGTAAGTATTATAGTTAACAGACTTAGTGTCTGCTTCAGGAAGTAATAGTATATTCTCGTAATGTATCATATCTTAAATATATTGGCTAAAACTATCCTATACAGTAGTATCCAACTTAAAAACACTTTCCAGTTATTCTTTTTTAATAATATTACGTGTTATATAAATCTTTCGTGAAAAGTACAACCCCACATTGGCGGTAATCAAGAGAGGAATTGCAAACTGTCTTCCAAAAGAGTGATAAAAGATGAGTAGAACGTAACTGGAGATTGAGAAAGACTGTTAACAATAATGTTTCTCAAGATAACGGAGGAAAAACTCCATGTGGAAGAGTGCAATTAGCCTATGAGAACTACTTGCATGAAGTTTTGGTGTGCAAGCACTCAGCCAATGATCCCCTGTTAATATCTCTTTCTCCAGAAAAAAAAATTCTGGACTACTAAGATACGCAAACAGATACCTAAATTGGGTTAAACAAAATGGCCCTAAATCCATCTATGATAAATTTCGTGACTTAAGCACTAAAATATCTTCTGTTTCACTTTTTTGCGGGTACTGCTATATTTATAAGTCATACAAGTCTAAATAATCACTTTTGAACATTCAAATGAAACCTGAATTGTTTATGAAGGGTAGCAATTCAAGGGCAATGTCTTATAGTCTTTATCTCTTCACCGCCTAAGAAAGTTAGAAGGGGAGTAATTGAGATGCTGTGAATCATTTCTTTGAACTTGCGTACATGCAAGCCCTATTTTATTTTTTATTCTTTTTATCTTGATGGCCTCATTCTGGTCATCAGGTAGAACTTGCTTGATGAGATATGCTATATATGGCATTTGCGAGTCTGGCCCTCCCTGGTCGATTTCCACGGATTCGAGCTCTTCACTAATTGTATATAGCTCGTTTAAGACTTCCATCTCAATGACTTGTATCTTGTCATCCACTATCCCAAATAGATACGCTAGCGTATTGGCAAGTCTGTCTCTGCCTGATAAATGTGGGTTATACGAGCTCTTTTGAAACTGTAGACTGGCACCCAAAAAAGGAGGACCCAACGCAAAAGGCAAACCCAGCCCATCATAGCTCAACAGGTCGCCCCGGTGGGCTCAGGTCAAGCCCAACCAAACATCTCACGGGCCCACACAAGAACTGGGTCCATGATCTAGAAGAGGGACCACAGCAAGGACAAGGCCTACATAAGGAAAAGGAGATAGAAGGGAGGAGGATGAGTTACTGGTAGAAAAAGTTCAGTAAGCCTAAGGATTAAGAAGGAGCGCACGCACGACCCAATTACAATGGCGACTGCTGGGGAGTTTTTCGCACCCTGAAAAAGGAACCTCTCGTGCCCACTGCACATTGGCGTGAAAGTAGCGATCGAGAGATTTGATGAAGAAAGCGCAATAATAGGTGAAAGAAGCGCCGCAGGCAGAAAGGAGTCTCAACAGGGAGAACCAGCGCTGATGCAGAAAGAAATGGAAGACGAGAATTGACCTCGGCTTTTGGAGATGAAGTGGAACAAATAAATCTGGGAACTCCCAACAATCCTTGGATGATCAACATTGATATCTGACTTAACTGTGCAGAGAACTGGGGATACCGGATGTGACGATGGCACGAAAACAGGCTAAGATGACGTTTTGCCCAAAAATAGATAAACAAATAAAACAAGAGAATAACAGGCGAGATTTTATAAAACCCCTAGAGTACCTTATGTGGTTGGCGAACATAGTAATGGTATGAAAGAATTGCTCACGAAAAAGAATGCCACATTCAATATAAAGAAAAGAGCAATGCGATTCACATATTAAATGGCGAACTCTAAAGAAAGTATGGGCGGAAATAGGCTACGATGTGTGGCAACAGAAGAAGTGCCCAAGTTACTCAAAGAAACCCACGGAGAGGAGCACCAAGGAAAGTAGAAACTGTACATCGAGCTCATACAGATATACTATTGGCCAACGATGGAGGTGAATGTAACGAAGCTCACCCAAAGGTGCCATCAATGTCAGATTCATGAAAACCTTGTGCATGCCCGGCTTAAGGATTAAACCTAATTGCAACACCATGGCCTTTCCACAGTTGGGAGTTAAACTTGGTAGGACGTGTGATTGAAGCGAGAGGTAAGCTTCCAATTTCTTACTTTTTCCACCAGCAGGGTTTGCGGTACGACCACTCGCTCATGCTAAGCTTTTAGATAAGCCCATCATCATCAAAGCGGCATGTATTTATACTTGCGATGACAAAACTTTGCATCAAATGGGTCGAGGGGTGCCAATGACGCAGGTCAGGGAGGAAACATCACGACAACGATAAAAGAATTCATCATATACGTATTCTGGGTGTCGCAAAACATCCTAACGGATAATGGAACATTGTTCATAAAGGACGTAAGAGAGTTATGCAAAGCATATGTAATATAACACCTACACTAAAACCTTACTACCCTCAGTAGAACGGACATGTGGAGGCAACCAACAAAACGTTAATCCAAATACTATCGAATACGGTGTACGAAACCCAGCATGACCAGTTAAAAATATCACTTTGGGCTTACAAAACTTTGTCCCGATCAGCAACAGGAGTCTCGTTGTTTGCACTCATTTACGACACAGGTGATGACCTATCGAGCTAGAGATTGAGTTGGTTAGAATCACATTCCCGGCATTCACAATAGCTAGAGAAAATGACATATTAAGGATGGCGCAGATAGAACCAATAGAGGAAAGAAAGGAACACACAACCGAGCACGCGGACAGATACCGTGCACGAATAGCGCACGCGTACAACAAAATAGTGAAAGCGAGAAATTTCAGCAAGGAAGATCTAGTGCTGAGAAGGACAGCGGCTGTACGGCAAGGTAAATCAGAGTCCAAATTCGTTCCCAACAGGGACGGACCATACATAATCTGCGATACAGGGCTTGCAGGGGATTATTATGCGAATGACAAAAACGGAGAAAATGTAAGCAAGAGCCGGTCAATGTGAAAAACAGAATGTATTATGCATAAGAGGATATATGTGCACCGAATGCGCTGATAAAATTGCAAACGTATCATCATATAACAAATAACAGCAGCAGAAGCAAAGATGGACCAAGGCCAAAAAGACAACAATGAAGCACAAATTACGCATTTTTCCAAGCAAAGGGTCTCCGGGCCTTAACTACAAAGGCCAAGCAAAGGGTTTAACTCAACGAATACAAGAAGCTAGCAAAGGGGGGGGGGGGGGGGGGGTGTGTGATCACGAATCCCATCAATTAAAAGCAGGACCATCCCAACCCTCAGCCTCATCAACTTGTGACGCCTCTAGAGCGTCCACAGTCGTGCGAGGGTGGCGAATACACCACGGGCAGTAACCATCCTCTTGATCAAAGCCGTGTGGAAGTTGCTTGGCACGAACAGGGGACAGAAGCAACGTTAGGAAAGGTTGACACCATACCCATAAATGAGCCCAAGGATTTGGGCAAGGAGCTGTCGTCGACCCCACCCCGAAGCGCGCTAGGCATCGAATCACAAACAAACTTTGATACAGAAGAAGAATCAGCCTCTATAATTGCTATACAAGAGCAGAAGAACAGAGTGTATATATAGCTAGCGCATTTAATTAGGGAACATTAATGGCAGCAGTTATTACAAACCCAATAACGGCAAGCAAATCATCGAAAGCCAGCAAGTCCAACAAACTAACAAACGAATTGTAGCAATGCATGCAAATCAACTAAAAAGAAACCAGAGAAAAGTGATTTAGGAATACACTTCAAGAGGGGAATGAGAGAGGTGTCTAAAACAGTGCAAGAGGGCAGGAGGAGAGCAGACTCGTCGACACCATCTACCACCGCCAGGGCAGCCTGCCGATCCACAAGGACATGCTCCAAGTTGTCTTTCTGATCTGCACTAGGTTATCTTATTTTAATGGATTCTGCAACTTTTGACCTCTTACAGTTGGTTTTAAGTAATGCGATCGAATATCTTGGTCGCGGAAAAATGGTTTCGTCGAAGGCTTAGTTGATGAGCTCAAATCAAGCAATGGTGAGGGAGAAAAACACATCAACAACCCTGCCTTGAAGGAGCAAAAAACATAGACTAAGGCGGAAACTGTGAAAGAGAACAGGATCGAAGAGAGCAGATCTGTGGACTCAACAGAAAACCTCCATGGGTAAAGGAACAATGGAAGAGAAAGAATGTGCAGAAAGTGTTAACACCCAAGTTCAAGTTGATGAGGATACAGGAAAGGTGAATGGGCTATATTTATGAGGGCTAAATTCTACACGGCTAGAGGGACTATGATAACCCGTTATAAAAAAATCTACAATGTGGAATGGGGTGAAAGAGGCAGTCATAAAAATGCAAGACTATTTTCTGGCACGTAGGGAATAGGTTGAAAGTCTCATTCTGGAATGACCACTGGGTGTCTTTTTCAGCTTTGAAAAACCAAGTGTTGGGAGTTAACAGACACAAAATTACTACAGTTAGTACAGCGTGGACTGATGGGGTCTCATACTACCTGTTTTGCTACAGAACATGTTTTTACCAATGGGAATTGATTTCTCCAGTTGATGAAACACAAGCTGATACATGCATATGGAAACTAGACATAAAAAGGATTTTTTTTGCCAAATCAGCTTTAGAGTACAGACAAAATTTGCCTAAGACGTGATGGTTCTCTTTGATATGGAGGTAACCTGTGAAACCTAAGCATGCTAATTTTGGTTGGAGACTCCTGTACCATGCATTATAGATAATGTGCTGCAAAGAAGAGGGAAAATCACTGCTTCATGTTGTTATCCACGTCACCAAGCTGCAGAAACTGAAAAATATCTGTTCTATGATTGTGAATGGATGGAGGAAATTAGAGAGTGGAGTGTACACCTATTTAAATTGAATGGTGCAACTGTTATTGATTTGAAGTCTATGGTGGATATGGCCAGGTTCTTCAGTCTTCCAGTCCTCCTGTTAAAGGCCTGTGGAAAGCATTTATAATTATTTCTCACTATCAATTGTGGCTAACTAGAAATGCTTTCATTTTCAATAACAAGAAGGCTAATATGACCAAGTTGAAAAAGGAAAATCTTAAGCGAAGTCAAAGACTGCTCAGTTTTGAGTAAAGCAGTTATGTGCAATAATGCTTGTGATTTACAGATTGTGAAATCACTGGGTGCAGCAGTAAAAATGCAGGACACAACTGTTAAATCATGCATATGTGTACCACCAGGTCCAGATAAAAAACTAGAGAGTGCTGTGATGGTGCCTCCCTTGGCAACTATTGAGAATTATGCTAGTTATATTTTACTTTATTTATCGTGTGTAACCGTAACAGGTATTCTATTCTCTATAAATGTCGTCACCGCCCACATGTGTGTGGGTATTCTAGTAGTAGGAATTCTATTATTAGTAGGAGTTATCTAACTAGAGTTAGTAAGAGTTGTGTAATGGTTTACTTATAAATACAATGGTATGAGGGACTCTCTCTCTCTCTCTCTCTCATCTAATTTTTTACCTCTTCTTTATCATGGTATTTTGATACATCTAGGTTGTAAATTCAACAGCAACCTTGGTATTAGTGGGAGTGGAACTGTGCTAAGAAGCTATGCAGGAGCAGTGGTTGCTGTGGTGGTCAAGAACCTTCAGAACTCAATTTTTTTGTAGAATGTGTAGCAATTATAGAGGGTCTAAAGCTGGCTAAAGACATGGGGTTTTCTAGTGTATGGGTCACTTCAGACTCAGAGGCTGCTATTAAATCTTTCAAAACAGGCAAGGTTCCTTGGCAGTAGATCCCAACTTGGCAAAAGCTACAGAAATGGTTCACAAGGATTAGGTTCACATCTGTGTGGAGGGAAATGAACTTTACAGCTGATGGAGCAGCTAAAAGAGGGTGTAGGTTGCAAGTTGGAGATGTGGAAATTCATTATGGTAGACCTGCATTCATGGAAGAAATTGAAACTTCCTATGGGGATTTAAAATTTGTAGCTAAGATCATTGTATTTTTATAAGAGCTGCAAAATGATTGGGGATGCATAGGGAGCCAAACTGGATGGGAAGTCATGCTATTCCAAATGAAGCCCCTGCTCTTATATTTTTCTAGCTTTCTAGATTTTTTTTTGCTGTTAACTCTACTCCTTGTACACTTCCACTTTGAAATCATATATAAAAATCTTGCTTAAAAAAAAAGAACACTTTCCTGCACACTATCTCTTCTAAAGTATCGACAGCTTCACACAGACCAGTATACATTACTCGCTATCAAACGGTAGCAAACAGAGAATATGCCAATATTTCAGCACTGTACTGCAACACTATACTTAATCGCACAGGCTGAACTTGAAGGCTCTCTACATCCACATCAAGGTACTAATCACCGAGACGGTTAAAGCTCCTACTCCAAATAAATAAAATTACCTAACTTCTACTGAGATTAGGGGAAGGCTATGAGCTTTCCCTCTAAAATTGGGCTCTTTCCTGCAAAAATCTGCAAGCTTGCTACAAAAACTTAACTGATGCAAGAAAGTATAAGCATACCCTAGAATCCAAACCAAAAGGAATTTTAATCTACCTATTGCTGTTTTAAATGGTGCTAGAGCAATAAATGCAATATCCTCTTTGGAATTAAGTCCTTAAGGTAGTATAAATGCCCATCACCACCCTTTAATACTTAAAAATTCCAAGTAGTAATCACCTGGCCGAAGGCTTATTCACATCTAAGCTCCATGTAAAACCCGTTCTTTTCCATTACTATGTATAAAGTTTGAGATTGTAACCGCTGGAAATTGCTCTGCAATACAAAGACTCAAAATTCTACTTTATTGACAAAAGATTTATGAGGCGAGATTGGCTCTCCTATTGTCGTGGTCGAGAGAATAAATGACTTTTGTTGTTATTGAGTCTCCAACCCCTACTTCTCAATTATTTTTCATGAGTACTTCTCTCTAAAGAATGAAAATATCACCCAAGGACGTGCATCTTCTTGATGTTAACTCTGCTAAAAATGCACTTAATTTGTTTCTCAATTTAAAAGCCAGAACTTTACTGTTACCCCAAAAAAGACATCAAGTGGTGGTACTCGAGCATCATATTCTTAAACTGGATAGATATAACTCAACCAACAATCTCCATGCAACAAATATCTCATTATTGAAGAAAACGTTATGATAGAGATTGGGTATCCTATATCATTGGTGGAATGAATTACAAAAACTTTTTGTTGTTATCAACCCTTCAACTACCTAAAGCTCCCAGAGTACTTTCTCACAACTCATGATTAACATGAAAATCAAAATTGGTAGTGACTTGTTAGTCCTTTTTCTCTCTCCAATAAGTGTAGGCCTAGCCGGACTTACTTTTGACTTTTTCTCAAGAATGAATATACCACCAAATGGCATCTGTGTTCTTGATGTACACTCCAGAAATGCATTTGCTACATAGTTTTGTCTTTTTTAACACACATGAAAAAGAAACTGGGGCCACGGCACAGCGTATTCTCAGATTGGACTGCCTTGAAGCAACTTAAAAAACTTAGTAAGACAAGTTTTCAGTGAGATGACAGTGACTCTTTTATAGCATTGATAGTAAACAGATAAATCTTCGCTGTTATCACCGTCTTTCAACCACCTATTCCTTGACTATTTCTCCAGATAAACTTCCTCAGCACTTAAAATTGCAGAAAGAACCAAATATGGTCATTCGACTAGCCTTTTCCTTCTCCTAACCACCTTGAAACTTTGATCACCTTTCTAAAGTATCAAATATCATCTGAGTCCGCGTGTTCTCAATGTCCACACTCCAAAAATGCACTTAAGCTGCGTCTTAATTTTGATTTTTAAATTTATTGTTACACTAGAAACGAAACTAGGTAGAGTTACAGGAGCAAGATGTTCTCAGTCTGAAAAGACTTGAGGTATCCAACAATCTTCATGAGACAGATTCTTCAGTACAGACAAAAAAATTATGAGAAAAGATTGCCTCTCCTAAAACATTGGTCGAGTGATAGATAGCATATTGTTGTCATCCCGTCCTTCGATAACATAATCTTCAGTCCTCGTGACTCGAGATAAACAAAAGAATCAAAATTGATCTTGGTATTGCTATTTCATGTTTCCTATCCACATTAAGACCTTGATTTCTTTTTTCAAGTATGAAGGTATTACTCATGCACATGGGTTCTTGATGGCTATTCTACAAAATACACTTATGCTGTTTTTTCTTTCTTTTGATCTTTAAATTCGTAGATGTATCGGAAAAGAAACAGGGGCGAGGGTACTGCAGCAATATATTCTCAAACTGGAAAACTCAATTCAAGGCAGCCAAAAATCCTTGTGGGACAAATCAGTCATTACTGGCGAAAAATGATCATTGGTAAAATTAGCTCTCCTATAGCATTGCTCACGTGAAGAAATAACTTTTTGTTGTTATCGCCGTCCCTCAACCACCTTATTACTCAAGATTAATAAGAGATGCAAAATTAATCTTCGACTCAAGATTAATAAGAGATGCAGGATATAAATGGAGAGGCCAGTATCCTCTAAGAACCAAAAAACTAGTATGAAAGCCCTGCATTCAATTGTGCATAGAAAACTTACACCTAATTAGAAATAAAATGTAGGCCCCAGGATTTTCAGAAACTGCCAAACACCGTAATCAAAACTAGATTCCTGTACAACCTAGGACTCTCCATTCTCAAGAAAAAAACTAACACCCATAAAATGTATGTTCTTAATGTTCACTCACTCAAAATACATTTATTCAGTTTCTTAAATCTAACCTTCAACTTTATAGTTACACCAGTAAAGAAACTGGATGGTGGTACAGGACAGGAGCAACATATTCTCCAACAGGAATGATTCAAGGCAGCCAATAGTCTTCATGATACAAATTCTTCATTAGTGAAAAATGTCATGAGAAGAGATTGGCTCACCTATAACATTGGTAGAATCACTAATTAATTCTCAACTATGTTACTTGAAAGTGAAGCGGGTACGGGAAACGGAAACGGGAAACGTCCAATATTTTTTATACATGATTGAGGAAACGGGAAATGCATATAGAAGAGATGCGACAATTGAAGCGAAATGTGAAACGAAGAGGGAAACGAGTATTGAAAATCGAGTGTGAATCTTTGAAGAAGTTAGACACTCAAATTAAGACAATGCTGATATATATTACTCATATGTTTCCTTTTCGAATTAAAAACAATTGATCTATATAGAATAGATTAGACTAAGGTGCGGAAAAATGTTGATTTTCTATACACTTTATCAAATTTAATATTTTAAAGTGTGGCAAGAAAATACGTTTTTATATTTTCTATATGTTTTATTATATTTTATATTCCTATTAATTATAATGTTGAGTTTCAATATGTTGCCTTACCTTATAAGTATTAGATATTTAAATTTTCATTTATTGTGTTACCTTAATTATTTTCCCAGAATCTGAAAGCAAGGTCTAGCTTCATAATCATCGCCACAAAGGAATCCGTATCATTTATGATAATTAATAACTCTATCTCCTGAGTAATATATACAAGATTTCAAGTAAGCTCTAGAAACACGAAATAGAGATCAATTAGACATGACGTGAAACTAAAAAAACAGGTTTTACTTTTTCTCATTCAATTAAATTTAGATAGGTAGCGAGCATTTGCTGAGCCATTTCACGAGAGTGCATCGTTCGTAAGCATCATGGAAGTTTTTTATTTGGAATGGGTGGTAATTGAAATGAGAATGGTAGAGCTTTAAACTACACGTGGGATTGCACATTATTCTTACATGTAATACTACTATTCTAATATCAGCCAAATATTCATCAATAAACTTCGTAATAAGTATAAAATTAACCCCATAGCTTAAAAAAAATAAAGCGTGAGAGACCAAGAACGCTTACTATCAAGATAGCTTGCAAGAGAGGTGGAGAGAAATAGCTCTTCAGGACTCGCCCCTGACATCAAAATCTTATCTTTCCAACACTTGCAAATTGCATTTGCAGCTCAAATTTCTCCAATTCGATCTCAAAAACCTAATTTTTTTCAATACCCAGAACCCTACCGAAGAAAAGATGATATCTTTGTTGGTGCAGCACTCAGATCTATCAGCAAACTGTAACTGCGTCTAGGGTTTATTTCGTAGAGATCGAATTTAATGTTTATCTCCTTCGATGGATTTGAGAAATTAAGAGGGAGATGAGAAATTAAATTTCGCGGAAAAAATAGTTAAAGGAGACGATATATGTGGATGGAAAGATTCCGTTAATTTTAAGGGTCCCTGAGTTGTACTGTATTTGTAGATACACCATTGATCTATAATGTCAACCCTCCAACAACAAATTTATTAGAGCATCTCCAAGAGAACAAATTATATTTTTTCTCTTGGGCGCTTAACGATTTAGCGCCTAACACTAAAATCGTAAGGCGGTAACGAAGAGAGTCTTGCAAGATTCTGGACCCGCACACCCACCTTCACCCCCTAATAATCATCTTGATAGCATGAGGAGCATGGTTGTTTTTTGCCGAAGGGTAAAACTCATATATCGAATAAAGTTGCGACAATCAAGGTGAGAAAAAAATTTAAATTTTATAGATTTTTTTACCTTTAGCCATATGTGTTTGATGAAATGTCTCAAAAAAATGTGTTTGATGTTTAACAATGTGTTTGATGAAATATCATGTTGGTGATGATGTAGGGGATTGCTCTTAACTTTCGTAGCGGGATACTTATGATTGTGAAAACCTACGAAAGTTGCATAAAGAATAAAAGGTTTGGCTAACGAATTCCCCATTTGGTATTTTTTTCAAATGTTGTATAGGAAAAATCGATAGATATTGGGCACTCGAAAAAAATTATAGAATTTTAGTTCAAGGTCTCTCGGAGATGTGGTGGCCGACCACCCACACGTTCCACTTAGTGGACACAGAGATTGATTTTACCCGTTAGACTTTTACATGATAATGGGAATAACTATCGGAGATCCCAAAAAACGGTCATTGCCATTTAATTTTGATTATGTAAAGCCGAGAATGTTCAGCCATTTTTTTTACTCTATGGGAAAATGATGTCCATTCGAGGGCTGTAAAGATAAGTTGGATAAAGTGGTTTATTAAGGCGAATAAAAATGATCCCATGACACGACCTTTATCCATCCGGGCTTCATATTTTTTTTAATGGCCGAACTCTTATTCCCCAATATTAAAAGTATGATTAGGTTGGATTATTTGGCAACGATTGTCGACTTAGATAGGTTGGATGATTATGATTGGGGCTCCGCCATTTTGGGGGCTTTATGCACGGCCCTTGACGTTTATTTTTTGGGTGTGAAGGATTTGTGTGGTTGGTAGAGTTTGTTTGAATATTGGTGCTATGAATATTTAGCAAATCTCCACCTAATACTTTAAGATGAGGCAACCAATGGCCCACACCTCTATTTCCCAAGATTAACTCAATGGACGAGGGTGAATTTAATAGAGAAAGCTAATAGGGGAATGCACAACAACGTGAGCATTGCTAGGGTTCAGATTGAGATGCGGAGGTTAAACAATCTCATGTGTCCACGAGACTCATATTTAGAAATGCAATAATATTTAGAGGATTACGAGGATACGCCCCTAGCAGTTGTGCGATGCTTTTCACGGAAAAGGGTACCTATCTATGTTCCTAGCCTTCTGCATGCTTAGTATTTGAGGGAGCGGTGTTCTCTTCAGGTATTTGGAGTTACATGTATTCTAGCAGACCCTTTACCCGCTCAGGATATGTTTGGGGATCATCGGTTACTTGGGGATCACTATCTAGACCAGCTTATAGGTCAAAGATGGGTAAATGGTGAACAGTTTCCCATAGATCACATCAGCTACGATCTATACTGGGCTAGGGTTTTATACCATACATTTTACCAGACTACTCACAGACGATCAACACCGATGTGATCGGTCCAAGAGCAGTTAGAGGGTAGATTATTCCTCCGAGGTTTGCATATTCCATGTCATAGAAGATACAATTCACACAGGAGGACATGGATACTAGTGTTGATCCCGCATGGCAGTTTAGAGTTGTTGATATTGATAATACTTATAGGTTGCTTTATGTACCTCGCCTTAGCGACGTCCCTAGGGTACCATTTGCAGGTTTATATCATAATACAGAGGTAAATGGTTAATTTAATATTATAACATTTTGATATCCTTTTATTTACATATATAAGTTTTGCTCATGACACCTTTTATTATTGCAGTACACGCAATATCTGGATGAGTCTAGACGTATGTATGTTGGTGGCCACCAGATTGTGTATGATTGGACAACTTTAATGTACGAGCATTATACTAGTCTGATCACTGACAGAGACTAGACGATCAGATAAAGAGATGCCCACGTACAAGAGCTTTATGATCAATACCATTTGTGATAATTTGTCATTTATCGTTTCATCTTTTGGAATACTTTTTTTAGACTATGTCGTTATGTTTTAATTTTGGACTTTGGGCTTTATACATTTAAACTATATCGTTATGTTTTAATGTTTGACTTCTTAGTTTAACATTTGAACTATGTCGTTATGCTTTTATTTTGGATTATGCCGTCATATTGTTAATTTGGAATACTATGTATTCCCTCTTTATTTCCCTTAAGTCTTCCGCCTTGGTATTTTTCGTTTAAATATCCCGCTTTATTTCTCTCTTAAATCTCTCGCTTTTATTTCTCTTATATATATCTTATCAAATACATACATTTTTACACATTCAAACAACTATCTCTATCTCTATTTCCAAATTCTCAAGCAATATTTTCCAACTAATAGCCCCCTCACAAATTATTTGGCTAGTTCCTCTGGCGAAGATGATGAGTTATTAGAAGAGTACGCGTTACGTCAAAGCTCTCATTTAAATTTGTTAGTATCATATGAAGCTTTCAAATCCGGGTTACTCAGAAAGGTCGGGGGATCGATGATGGGTTGGAAATACGTCAATCGCAAGCACAAAATCTTTAATCAACTTTTGTTGGATAATTACTTTGATGAGGTAAATTCGACTTTCGATACGGTTTTTTTTTTTTGCAAAGATTTCGAATGTCGTGCGATCTATTTCTATGCATTTTTCAAGGTATTTCCGAATACGACTCTTATTTCGTATACAAGCCTAATGCGTCAAACACACAAGGATTAACGGGTCATCAAAAAATAATGTTCGTACTTCGTATGCTTGCATATGGCACGCCTGGTAATTCGACGGACAAGTATTGTCAAACGGCGGAGAGTACGGCCTTGGAAGCATTGGATAAATTTTGCAAAGCGGTGATTCATTTATATCGAGATAAGTACTTGTGATCTCCTAATCTGGCCGACGTAGCAAGGTTGCTCAAAGAAATTAAGGCAAGGGGTTTCCCAGGAATGTTGGGGAGCATCGATTGTATGCATTGGGGCTGGAAGAATTGCCCTAAGGCGTACCAAGGAGCTTTTAATGGGAAGAGTAAAAAAATGACAATCATACTTAAAGCTGTGGCTTCGTATGATTTGTGGATTTGGCATGCATTCTTCGGTATGCCGGGATCAAACAACGACATTAATGTTGTTGAACGTAGCAAATTGTTCAGCAACCTAGCAATGGGAAATACCCCTTCTATAAATTATAAAGTTGAAGATCACGACTACGATATTGGTTATTATATTGCAGACGGTATTTACCCAAAGTGAAGAATATTTGTAAAGACAATTCCAATGCCAATCACGGCAATTAATTTTTTTTTACGGCTATGCAAGAAGGGGTTATGAAGGATGTAGAGCGAGTTTTGACATTTTTCAAGCTCATTTTGCAATTGTTCAGAATCCCGCATGGTTTTGGAAGCCCGAAACATTAAATTTGATTATGTACACGTGCATTATTTTGCATAATATGATTACCGACAATGAGCATGATTGGGAGATACGTGATTACAAGTATGATAAAACGAAGGACCCATTCAAGTATCCACCAGAGATTTTCCGAGGTATTTTTACGGGCGGAGACTTCGATAAATATTTTGGGGAATATTTGAAGTACCAAAATGAAAGCAAAAATTTCGAACTCCAAGCCAATCTCATGGAACATTGTAAGAAATTTGCCGAACGTAATGCTTGAGTTGTTATTTTAATTTCAATAATTTAAACTTGTAGTTTCTTTTCATGTCTATGTATGTTATTTCAATTTCACTAATGTTCTAAATTTTATAAGTTGTAATTCATTCCAAACTAAAAACATTGAAATACATTTCAAAATAATCGACATATTTATTGAAAAATACAATTAGAATTTAAACTACATCATTTTGATGAGGCATATTGTCACTACCACCGCTAGTGCTTGACAAATCCGTAGTGTTGTGTTTTGCCATTATCTTTTTGATCACTTTGTTCTTCAATATTTGCCAACATATGGTGATATCTCTATCCATTCCATACAAATCCATTTCCATAATCTCCATGTCTCAAATTTGTTGTTCCCTTTCTTGCTTTTTTTGGTATAGCTCGAGATGTTTCGCCGCCATTGTAGGGACCTATCCCTTGACCTAGTCCAAATTCAAACTACCTCAGTATCAGACTCACGCATTTTATACATGACATGAACAGTCAGCATTGCCATCCAGACCATGAACTGATAAAGAACGTTGATCGAGCACTATATAAAATGTGAATAAGTTAAAGATACATGTCTTCCACAAACTAAGCAGTTACACAGTCAACTACCACTTACCTCATTATTCGGAGAACGTGCTTCAGCATGATAACGAGCTGCGGGTAAGGTCTATATAAATAAAAAGTTCAAGATAAAATAAGTACTAGAAAAACCAGATTTTTTAGACTCTAACACAAGAATTTATAGATTCTGAACACCATAAAACTTCGTATTTCAAGATCAAGTATTTCTAGTTTGAGAGATTACTTGTAATAAGATATCAGTCTTAAGTAATAAAAGTTACAGTTACTAAACCCTCAACTCGAGGTCGTGGTTTTTTACCTATTCAAAGGTGTTCCATGCTAAATTACCTGTATCATTTCTTGCATTGCATTAATTTTTGTCACAAACATATTTGGTGTAAGAGCTAATTTTTGAGCTATTTCGAGCTACGGAGGCCATTACATCCATGACCTTCTTTATTTCCCTTTCTTCTTACCTTAGCTTGACATTATTTCTAACCATCTCCGTTATACCCTCATGGGCCTTTATTGCCTTTTTAAACTTTGTCAAAAGGTTATTTTGCATTTTTTCCTTTTTTTCCCCCGTTGGCCTATTCATTAACCCCGGAGATGAATAGACTGGGTCGTCACTTCATCATCATTGTCAACTAAGCTATCGGGGGACCCATTGAAACCCTAGGACTTGTATTTTAAGATATTTTTTGTGCCTTAGAACCGAACTTAAAGCCGCCGCCAACTTACATTTCATGGACGCTTCTATGGCGATCTCCGGATTCCATCTTGGATACTTCTTCATATTATGCTAAATATGTTTGAAACCAAACTTGTGTAATTTTCGATTGTTCTCGGTTTTAAGCATTTTCTCAAACATAGTATCCGCATGGTCATACTACGCACAAAGAAAAAAAAGTTAAACACTTAACGAAATAAAATTAATATACCAAATTTAAATAAACATGTCATATAAATTGAAACGTACCTCGTGGTATTCATTTCTAATCCCGCAATAGTTCACCTCACAAACTTTGATAACGCAAGACACAAAAAAAGTGGTTTGCCATTGGATTTCCCTCCCAACGTTGTTTCAAGGCGGCTATTGTACAGGTTTTCACAACCACTTGTTCCTTTATATCCCCAAAACTTAGATTCATCTTGTTGGTTATCATTTTGAGAATCTTGCGAGTGTGCTACCTAATATTTGGCAAGCGTTTGATCCTCAAGGTCGATCCAATAACTATTATCACTTTTCTTTTCATTGACAAACATGTTGGGTGGCGTAGAAAAGGAATGTTGGGGTATGAAGTAGTTTGGTGATTTTGGAAGTTGTGTTAATGAAATGTATTGAGAGTATGAATTTTGGAAAAAATTGTTATCCATTTGAAGTTAATAAAGCTTGAGATGGTAGAGAGTTGATAATGGTTACTAGATTGAAAGGGGTAAAAAAATTAATTAAAAGAGAATTTAAGAAACTACCCTCCTTATTTGAAGAGATGTAGGTAAAATTTAAAAAACTAGCCTTTTGAAGAGGGGAGTTGGGATTATAGAGTGTAGGTGTTCTTCAGTAAAGTGCCTAGAGTTTGGGAAAAAAAAACTTACGTGCGCTGAACGGTTCAGCGCTTGGACAACTGTAATTAAAAGTTGTTAGGCACTGAACGGTTCAGCGCCTAGGCGGTATACAGATACTCCTCGCCAAGTTCAGGTTTTGCATACTTTGGAGGGTTATGGGGGTGAGTATGTTGAAACCCATACCCCTGTTGGATGGACTTTTCACAAGAGTATAGGAAAACCTTAACAACATACCACTCTATTGGAGATGCTCTTAGTAGTATTGCCATTATATGTGGGAAATTGACTTCAGGAGGGTGGTGGTTTGTAGGGGAGTTTAGTTCCCGCACTTTTAATGATTATTGCTTTTAAGTTAAAATAGATGTTGAGTATCTAGTACCTCATGTTCATACACAAAATAGCTTAACAAAATCGTTAATTAAGCGACTTCAGATGATTGTTAAACCGATGCTGATGCATACTCAACTTCCGTCTTCTTTATGGGCATAAGTAATCTTGCATGTCGCGAAGTTAATATGATTCAGACCAATAACATATTATCAATATTTACTAACGCAACTGTTGACTGGGCTTCAACCAGTATCACCCATTTGTGCTCATTCGGATGTACAATGCATGTTCATATTGTACCTCCACAACACACTAAAATGGGGCCCAAAGGCCGCCTTAGAGGGTATGTAGGTTATGATTCACCATCTATTATTAAACACTTGGAACCTACTACAGACGATGTATTTGATGCAAGATTTACAGATTGTCACTTTGATAAGATAATTTGTCTGCTGTTAGGGGATAGTAAGATAATAGCTCGTCTGATGTACCGGAGATGTCAATCTCATGGAATATACCATGATTTTTTCATCTAGATCTATATAACTCCCAAAGTGGCTAATAGACTTCCCGGATACTCAAATTACAAAAGATAGTTCTTGAACTACCCAATGTGTTCAACGATGTATCTAAAGTAACCAAATCTTATATACCTACTAGGAATATATCAGCTCACGTAGAGATACTAGATGCAATTTGTAAGAGTACTCATGCTGGTGAATCACAGTTTAAACGTAAGGGGGAATGCAATGGAAATACTTGAAGGGTGATATTCCTCAAGGAGATCTACTTCATAAGCAATCAGGGGTTTCTACGGGGAGTTTATCAAAATTTGTTAGGGGATCGATGAATAACAGTGGTGTCAAAGTTACAAAAGAACGTAAACCATCAACTAGTGGTACAGTAAGTGCTAAGAACCAATAAAGAATACCAATTATCTTCTCATAAGTTGTTACACAATCCGCTTTACCTAACGAGAACATAAATAATGAAATTATGCAATTATGGGTACATGCGTATTTAGAGAACATAGAGGTCTCATCAAATTATGTCTCGTCAGAAGGAGAATACGTTGACCGCTCACATGTAGTTGTTGATAACAAATTTACAAATGAAAATGCTCTCTCCATTATGGACGAGGATCCTAACCCACAGTATGTTACCAAATGTCAAAACATAAGGATTGACTTTCTTGGAGATTATCGATCAAAGCAGAGTTGGACAATTTTGTCCGGTGAGATGTATTTGGACTTGTAGTTTTGTGGAATGATTTCACAAAGCCAGTATAATATTGTAGTAGCCTACTCATAGCCTTCCAAGACTAGCCAAACACTCAAAGGCTACATCGAAGCCTACCAAAAGACTCGAAGCGTAATATACTCACAAATCAATTAATGTAATCATCTACTTGCAGCCTTTCCAAAGAGAGCCGAATACTCAAAGGCTACCATGAGACTCAAGGCTTAAGGAACTCACACATCAACCAGAGCCCACTTTTGAATCCAGTGAAGCTTCACCCATATCAGTATTAGATCGAGGCAGACAACCCTGCAGATAACTCAACGAACAACTCTGTAGACAAGTCGGTAGACAAAACCAACTTCTGTACGAGATAGCTACCAAGAAGGATATACATGTAACATAACCTTTTTGTAGTAACTTATCTTTTCCTATCTCCTATAAATAGGGGAAGAGGGCCACGATGAAGGGGTTAGAAAAACTTAGTCCATGAACCCCATATAAGAGGGAGATAAAACCTTCAAGTACTCAGAGAAGCTTAATATTCATGCCCTCCCTAACTTAAAATCTGCAATCCCATCTAAGTTTAACGTGAGATAGTATTCCCTTAATCAAATTTGCCCCCTAAACGCCATCATCCCTTCGCTGGGTACATCCTCAAAGGAATACTTTGACCCACACGGAATCATGACAACCCCCTTTCCCATAAGATTACGTTTTACCACGAATCGACCCAGTATAGTATGCTCATATAGATAGACATCTCCAAAAATAAAGTTATCATCATCCGTTTATTCATCGCCATCCTCACTATCACCATCCCCATCATCTTCATCGTCTTTATCTTCGTCCTCTCCGTCCTCCCCCATCCGGTCGCCCACCACCTCTTCCTCCTTCTCGTCACTCTCCCTAATTACCTGATCCTTCTTCGGCTTTGCTTAACTAAATTAACATCAGGTACCATTACTGCGAGAGGAATATCAGTTGTGATATGTAATTCCTTGACATCGCTATTCCTCTCCTCCTCTCAACCAGAATTGCTGGGCTCATTCATCAAATCATCGGCCTCGTCTATTAGCCTCATCTTCGAAGCTTCATAGATACGCATTATACCCTATAGAAGAAGAGGGAACAAGTTAACTCGAGATGTTCGAGTTAAAACCCTCAACGAATTTGTTACTACTCATCGGACATGCCACAATCCAGACTTGAAGACTCATATATAATTTAACCTACTTCTATTCTGCCTTTTGCCCAAACACCACCTCGAAGTCAAACTTCAATGGATCTCAACATGTCTGTACCAATCCCTACCCTCTTTTCACATACCAACCATTAATGGCGGACATCAAGTTCTACTCATATATGTAATAACCTAATTCTGTAAGCTCAAAGTAGCTTGGAATTAGCTCTTACACCAATATACATGTGACTAAAACCTTTGAATAGGTAAAAATCTATGGCCTTGATTGGAGAATTTTTGTAATAGTAACTTTTATTGCTTGAGGTTGATATCTTATCGCAAGTGATCACTTGACTTAGAAATACTTGAATCTTGTGAATAAGAAGTTTTATATATTTTGAGATTCTAGAAAATATAGTTTTCATGGTAATTTCTCTTGTATTTTTCTGGTCCTTGTCTATTCTGGAACTTCTTCTTTATATAGGCCTTTTCCACAGTTCTTCATCGTACTGAAGCAGGTTCTCCGAACAATATGGTTAGTGGCGGTTGACTAAGTAACTATTGAGTTTGTGAGAGACATGTTTTTTTGACTTGTTCAAGTTTTTATGTTTGAGCTCGACCCACGTTCTTTACAAGTTTGTAGAGTAGGTGGCAATGTTGACTGTTGAGTCATGTGAAGAATGCGTGAGTCTGATATGGAAGTAGTTCAAACTTGGAAACAAATCAATTTGGGTAAGGTCGAGGGGTAGGCTCCTACAATTGCCCCCTCATAACCAAAGTCACGTGGCTTTGGTTGAGAAAGAATTTGTGGGTATATGGGTATTCGGGTTGAAAGTTTGAATAATGAGGGAAGTAATGATGGTGTTTGACTGCATGGAAAATACGCATATTATGGGGGGACGTACGTGCATTGAATGTTGATGAGAATATTTATGTATGCGACAGTTAGGGTTTGAAGAATTTTATTTGTATTGAATGATGACGCTTTGGAAAACGTACCTGCACATTAAATATAGGGTTATATAAATAGTACATTGTTTGTTGCCAAATTCTCTGAAAGTGTTGAAGATGGTGAAGACCCAGAGAATGTTTCTTGAAGAAAGAATTTCTGCTGAGATGCAGAAGTTGAGAATGAAATATTTCAGTGATCAGTCTTTGGAGATGTCGACTCCTATTCCCGTTCCTCCGACTTATCAAGGTATGTTGGAAAAAGAAGCAGTTGAAGCTGTGGAAGATTTTTACTGTATGTGGAGATTTCATTATGTTGTTGTGACAGGTGAGCAACGTTGGGTTTGTCTCTGCATCCTTGTGGAGGACAAAGCTATAGAGATAGATGCAGGGATGGGCGTAACTGCCTAACTAATTTTTTGTGTTTAGTTATATTCTAAGGCCAGACCATCTTCATCTCTACCAACTCTGCGGAGGTGGTGGTTATAGAGGAGGCGACGATGGTAGTGGAGAAGGTAGATGGAGAATGGAAGTCTGCTTCTACACTTCCATCGTTTCTTTGCGTTGAGAAGACCTTCTATATGAAAAGTTGGTTCAAGCACGGATTTCTTTTCTTTCATAGTTTCCATTTGAAGTTTGACTAGACTTCAACCAAACTCACAGGAGGGAGGATATTTTCTATTTTCTAATGTCTGCTTTGCATCAGAGTGAAACATTACTAAAGTCAAATGAACTGTAGGTTTTCATGTTTCGGAGTGCCTGAAAGGCTTGTTATCTGTAAAAGTACTTGAAAATCTTGTTATCTGTAAAGTACCTGATGTATAAGTACTTAAAAGACTTGTTATCTGTAAAAACACTTGAAATATATGTTATTTGTAAGGTACCTATAGTTTGTATTCGAGATGAATACAAATTTGTGATCCAAACTCTGTGTTGATATAAAATAGAATAATTCTAGAAATCGAGCTATGAATAATTCGAGGACTTTTGAATATAAGATGATGTGAAATGTATGAGATTAGAATGTACAAGTCTAGATATTAATCTGTTAAAAATATGCTTATGAAATGAAATATGTGTAAGATATGGTGTTCGACCTGGGGGCCAAAATTTGTAGAAATTTTTAGAATGGGAAGTTCGAGCTCAGAAAGATCATTCTGGAATACTAGATTTGGAAAGAATAAGCTCGATTTAGAAATTGTCTGAGGTTGATAGGGAGAGATATGTTCAAATAACTTTTCTCAAGATACTAGGTTTTCTGTTACGAGATAATAAGATAATATCCCGAGCTGTGGGGAACTTGTAACTAAAATATATAAATAAGGAGGAGACGAGTTTCAAACAGGTGGAAAACAATAAGAATGGTGTGGACTCGATCTGAGAGAATTTGTTGTGCCACTGAGGGGCGGTTGATGATAAAAATAGCTGAATTACAGGAGTGAATTTTTAGATTGTTAGATTATGATGTTGAACTGCCAATGAGAGAGGTTCAACTTAAAGGTTTAGATGGGATTGAGAGAAAATGCGAGTATGAACATCATTTCTATGAAGTGATGTTTCGAGAAATCATGGTGGATCCTGTAGCTCAAAAAGATGCTGTGAGATTTATTTTTGAAGAGAAGATCGAATTGGAAGATATAAGGATTGCTGGAGGATACTTGATCGAATGTGATTTCCCAGGTCATCAAGGTTGTTTTAGGTGTAATTATATGTGAGGTGAATAAAGTAAATGTAAATACGGGTAGTGTAGGGACCTATCCCTCGATCTCACCTAAAATCGAGTTATCGCCACTTCGAATTACCTCAATCTCAGACTCGCACATTTTCCACATAACTTCTCCAGTCACCGTTTCAAACTACTCCACGAACTGGTGAAAAAAGTGGGTCGAGCTCAAACTGAAAAACCTGAACAAGTCAAAGGTACCTGTCTCTCATGAGCTTGTCAGTTACTCAGTCAACCGCCACTAACCACATTGTTCGGAGAACATACTCCAGCATGATGAAGAACTGCGGAGAAGGCCTATATAAGGAAGAAGTTCCATAAGAGACAGGGACCAAAAAATTATACGAGAAATCACCAAGAAAACTAAGTATTCTAGATTCTCAAAAACATTCAAACTTCTTTGTTACAAGGTTCTAACATTTCTAAATCTAGAGATCGCTTGTAATAAGATATCCGCCTCAAGCAATTAAAATACTTTTATAAAAATCCTCCACTCGAGGTCATGGTTTTTTACCTATTAAGAGGTTTTCCACACTAAAACCACTTGTGTCACTTCTTGCTTTCTATTAAAATATTATCACAGGTTCATTGGTGTGATAACAAATTCCAAGCCATTTCGAGCCTACAAAATTTGGCCATTACATTAGGTACCGCCCGTAGGAAAGATTTCATTTTCACGATAATCTAAGGTATTCTTTTACTATAATTTTCAATCATGGTTACTTCCAGACGACCGGCTACAAGCATCTAACTCGATGTTTCAGTGGAGCCGGAGCAACTTGTAGAACTACAGGCGAATCTTAATACCAAAAATGAGAAACGCGCCGAGCTCAGACTTTAATTAACTCCGGATCGAGAGCTCCGTGAGAAAGATCTCGACATAGAATGACAAGCTCGTTTGACAGTGCTCAAACGACATAAAGATCATATGATGACAATGCAGACTGCCCCAGAGGCTCTGCAAAATACTCAGCAGGATCCTCCAACAATGCGTAATGATCAGTTGCCAGAGACCTCCCGTGTTTCTGCAAGGAAAAGATTGGGACCTCGAGGAGTTACCAGTAAAGTTATTTCCAAGAATATTTAGCAAGAGCCTCAGCCTTCCATTCATTTCGGTGGTGAAGTTTAGTTCGAAGCCAGTCGAGGTCACTAAATTTCCATCCGTCAAGAGGAAGAATAGTGACCTCCCCATTGAGTTTCAATACGATATCATTTGAGTGAAGGTACCGATACTCATCATCTACAATTTACTCGTCCAGGGATTCAACCAACACGTCATTACATCACAAAAGAACATATGGACCAACGTATTAAGGAGTTGATCAAAGCACAAGTTCTAGGTACAGCTGATAACATCACAAAATTACAAGGAAGTCTGATTGCCAAAGAACAATTCGATATGGAGATACCGAAAGGTTTTCATACTCCAAAAATTCGTAAATACAAAAATACCGACCCGAAGGAGTACATTCAACAGTACTGTGATTCGTTGGGGTTGTACTCCAATCTCAGCCACATCCTCTGCCATCTGTTCGCCACAAGTCTGCAGGAGGAACCCCTCCGATGGTTCCACTCTCTCCCTGAGGACTCCATATATTCATTCGACCAGCTGCAAAAATAGTTTATCAAGACATATGCTTATAATGAAGATAAATGAGAGAATTTGTATTCTCTTATCAGTCTCAAACAGTCACATAGACAGAAGCTTGAGGCTTTTGTGAAGAAGTTTTTAGAGCTCGCGCATAAAGTAGATAACTTCAATAAGAAAATAACTGTTACTGCTTTCACCATCGCGCTTCAGCTTGACTAAATGGCCAAAGAGCACCTCTTCCTCAACAAAGCTGTGACCTTGGAGGATATAATCACCAAGGTTAATAGTTACGTCGACTTGGAAATGATGATGTATGAGCGACATAAATCTACTAAATCCGTCCTCACCACGAAAGGTCTATCTAATGATCAAAATATTGAACCAAAGGAGGATCAAGGTGATCAGAAGTGCGCCAAGGGTAACACTGGCTACCCTTGGAAAGGTGGTCCACCAACCAAACTATCAAGCATCAAAATCTAGTAATCGGTAGCTAGACCAATTACTGAGATTAGATGATGCACAGGTCGAGGAATCTAAAGATTCGCCCCATGAACAACAGAGCCGTAGACAAATTCTGGCTCAGTTATTCACAATAGTATTACAACAGAGTAATAAGGAAAAACAGAAATAGCGGAAAACTAAGATAACAATATCTAAACATAAGATTCTACAAACCTCTACGCAGCAAGCCCAACAGTAGTAATTGGAGAAAGAGCATCCAGCTCAGCTCCCCAAAGATCACCACAGCAGTAACTAAAACCTGAAACAACCTGCCACTAAAAGGGGGATGCGAGAGTGAGCAAACAATGAGCTCGCTAACTCCCAAGAATAGCTAAACGATTACACTAACCAATTATATGGATATAAATAATGATAATAAAACATAATAATATCTAACGATAAATAATATATATATATAAATACCAAGGATGTCTAATTGGTATCTAATAAGTATATAACTAGTCTAATGATTATATGTAGCTATACTATAATTATACATACATATCTTGAGCAAAGGAGTGCTAAGACTATAACTATACTCCAGTCCCAAGGACTACTAACTACACTCTAATCACTACCGTGGCCCTCAGCACTACAAACAACTAACCCACCTCAGGAATACACTAACACATGAGGGAAAACAACCTTCGGCCAACCACCATCCAACCGGGTTATCCAAACTCCAACCAGGCACAACCCTGAAGCTATCACAAGCTAAACGAGATCACCCACAACCAAAAACCACCCTAAAGTTCATAGCAACCAATCAGACTAATTAACCAAATAAATTACTCATATACAGAAGAGGGAGGAAATAAATGCAGAGATGAGAGGAGTATGCAGAAGGAAGATGAATCTAATTACACTGCAAATTAATTAGGAGAAGAGGAATTTAAATAAGAGGAGAAGAATATGATGAACTTGGATAATCTCATAATTATCCCAATGCAATGATATGTTATGATGATGATATGATCGAAAGAGATAATCTTATGATTATCCCAAGTGCAGAAGATTCTATATTAACCATAATACAAAAAGGGTTAAAGATTTCTTTCAGAAGAACCTACGAATTGGAAGTATGCAGAGATGCAATGATATGCTTGATGATAATGATGATGATAATGCGGAATGATTTAGCGATGTCAACCCAAAAGGCTAGCCCCCAAGACTAAAGTAGGCTGACGACTGCTGAAAAAATGATTTACCTTACCGGATATTGTTGGATACAAGGGTACGATGTACTACGCTAGCTCGACCAGACTATGATGATATTACATCAATCTATCAAATCTCACAGAGACAACGTCCAAACTATATATACATTTCGAGGCATTTCAACCTCCAGGATAAGCCCTGTACCGGATTGTAAATACTGTCTCATACCATCCCACACTCCCGAATGGGTGACTAGGTATAATAGTATCCATCCTGGACCCACCTTCTATTTTAACCCGATTTAAGGAATCCCTGAACCTCTCGAGGGTCAGCCGATGCGGAGATATTTATGTATCCAATCGCAGTAAGATAAGGAGATAATATATTATCTATGGATGTGAGCAAAAATCCTAAAGACTGGAACATAACTGTTGTTAACACAGCCAGAACACAATAGGATAACCGCCTGCCTGAGAGTGTGGCAACCAAAACTAACACAGATGCCCACTTGTGACTCAGTTGTACCATCTAAACCTAGATGAAATTACAACTTAACCGTCACGACATCTAAACAACATCAGTCACTAAGATTTCTTAAAGTAATATGATTACCAATCAAGTACAACAGTACTCTAGCTGTCAATAATGACTAGTACTCATGGGGTGACCTACAAGTGCCCAATAAGTAGTCAACAGTCCCCAATAACAGAACTGCCTCACAATCCTCCTAATCATGTACATAAGTCTCCAACACGGATGTACAGGAACTGGATTCAACAAGAGGTTTTAGCCGCATTCCAACATCTCGGGCGACGTACAACTTCATAAACCACCTGGCTCAGCCGCGGACCTCACTGAACCATGCTGTCTCGCTGCCTCCTAGATGGCGGAAGGGAACATAGCCCTAACAGCCTCATCCCGGGGAATGAAGGCCTACGGGTAAGCTCTATTAGCTCTAAGAATCATGAGGACAATAAGTGTCACAACACGATAAGCAAACAATCCCAAGGCAAACTATCAAAAGTTCAACATCCACGACCAACCACCACGGACAAGCTGTCTGCTCACCACCAACAACTAACAGTCCAAGAGATGCCATATTCCCATATGGAATCCAATATTCCAAACAACCACCAATCATAACGACAGTGCTTAAGGACCAGGCCTCGAGAACACAGAGCACACCAAGACTAGTCCTAAGACTTATCAAAACAATAGCAGGCAAGAGGACGAGCTCCGAATCGAAGACCATGTCTTACTAAAGCTATGTCGCCCTAAGACTACCCTGGAACCAAGTCCAGCAACCTAAACAACCAAGGTGTTATACTATAAGGTAAGAACTATACTATCTCAGAGAAATGGTGGCTAAACCACAAGCCATCTATACATCTCCACTAATCGTCAAACCAAGTTACTAGTACTCTGAAACAAGTGGGGCACCCTAATAACTAACCAACAATACCACACTCATGATATTATATATATATAGCGACACTGAGGTGTCGTAACACACTGAGAAATGTCTTTGTTTTTAACCTCAACGAAGAAAAGATTCGTGATAACCACCCTAAATGAAATCAGTCTAAGGGGAATCTCCTGAGTTATCGTCACATCTACGACAACTGAGAACAACTACCTATGACTAAACATAACCTACAAGTTCTATCTAGCAACTAAAGTTTCAACTAACTCGGGTTTTACTAACTTATCAAACCCTTAAGTACTCTCGCCTAAGGTATGCCAAACGGATAACCCGTGAATGTGTCCTAAGAAATTAACCCATATACTAACATAATCACGGTAATAAACATGATAAACTATGTAATACAATAACTTACAAATCAATATAATGGTCTAGTTATTAAGGAAGATAAAACTCGCCTGACAAGACAACGCTCGGAACGGCAATCTCGGCGAAACTGTCCAAACAACACCCCAACAGAAATGTGCTCCGCGAATCGACTTTCGAAACTCCAAATAAATCACGGAAAGTACCAGGAACACCACAACATCAGCCACTATCAAGGCCCAGAACTCAATCGCAATTCCAACAAAGGATACATGCCCGAAATTCTGTTTCAGCGCCACATTCGAATCAGCACCACAAACTGCAGTGAAATCCACAATCCACCACGCTATGCTACTCTGATCACCCACAACGCATTAAGATATACCACTTTAAGCCCACCGAATCAGCCACCTAATAATCACGAACCGGGTGTTCAAAGGGTGTTAAAACAACCCTAACCCTTCCTCTAGAATAACAGCAACTACGGCAGCATTTTTTGAACCAAAATAGCCACAATTGTCGGCTCAGGCAGCCCTCTCCAAAAGGGTAACAACTACTACCTAGAACAACCACCATACCTCCTCTTCCCAACCACTCTAATCCCCAATCATACCACCGAACATCTGCAAGAAAATCCCATCATTTTAGGCACCCAAACACCAACAATTTAACCCACACAATCATCGCCACCGGTTAACACCTGTGATAACCCAATCAAACACCCCACAATTCTTCAACAATCAAACCCTAAATCATCCCAACAAGGTTTTTCATCAAAACTAAATCAAATCAACAAGAGAGAAAGATGGATAGGGGATTACTTACCGACTGAGGGAACTGCTGCAACTGGCGAGGGAACGACGACCCAAAACGGCGATTCATTCGCAGCCCTCTCTCTCTCTTTAGGATGGCAATAAGGGTAGCCGGAGGTGATGATTTATAATCCTAACCCAAATCAAGTAAGGAAGGAGAAGGAAGGAGAGGAGGATGAAGGGTTTGAGTCAGTTTTGAGAGAGAAAGTGAGAGTCGGTTATGAGAAAGAAAGTTGAAGTTGGTTATGAGAAAGAAAGTTAAAGTTGGTTTTGAGAAAGAAATAATTTGCATATGAGGAAAGGTTTGGGTATTTATAAGGAAAATATAATACGCATCTCGAGGCATCACCACAGTTGCGATTGGGAATGGATGACGATTAGTCGGTGATTGAATACGGCTAAAATAGCCTCTCTCTACACTATAAAACTACAGCAACAAAGCCGGAAATGACTAAAACAGATTAGCCACAAGGGCAGCAGCAACTGAGCTGTAACAGTTGCCTCTACTCCCTCTAATAGCAGCAACTCTTCTTGGTAAAAGGAATCATCCAATGGACAAACACAGAAACTCAAAGGCATACAATGCTTCTCAGGAGTCATCGCAACACTACAACATAACACCAACACCAATCCACACAGGGGATCCCAAGGTCACCATATAATCTAATCTGCCCTAAACCACTGAAACCACCAGAAGGAAACAACACAAAACCTGCCAATAGAAATAATACGAATGCATAACAAATAACATATAGGAATAACAATACTAATACTTAATAATAAATAAATAAAATAACCTGAAAATCCAGAACATTACAATCTACCCTCCTTAGAAGAATTTCATCCCGAAATTTAAAATACCTACTTAAGTATAGTATAGTATATTTCAATTGTTGGCTCTGGCAGCCCTCTCCGAAGCGCAAAAACTACTACCTAGAATAGCCATCATACCTCCTCTTCCCAACCACACTAAACCCCAATCATACCACCAAACATCTGCAAGAAAATCCCATCATTTTAGGCACCCATACACCAACAATTCAACCCACACAATCACCGCCACCGGTCAACACCTGCGATAACCCAATCAAACACCCCACAATTCTTCAACAATCAAACCCTAAATCAGCCCAACAAGGTTTTCCATCAAAACCGAATCAAATCAACAAGAGAGGAAGATGGATAGGGGATTACTTATCGACTGAGGGAACTGCTGCAACTAGCGAGGGAACGGTGACCCAAAACGGCAATGCTTAGGCAACCCTCTCTCTCTCTAGGATGGTAATAAGGGTAGAAAGAGGTGATGATTTATCATCCCAACTCAAATCAAGTAAGGAAGGAGAAGGAAGGAGAGGAGGATGAAGGGTTTGAGTCGGTTTTGAGAGAGAAAGTGAGAGTCGGTTATGAGAAAGAAAGTTAAAGTTGGTCATGAGAAAGAAAGTTAGAGTTGGTTTTGAGAAAGAAAGTTAGGGTTGGTTTTGAGAAAGAAATAATTTGAATATGAGGAAAGGTTTGGGTATTTATAAGGAAAACATAATACGCATCTCGAGGCATCACCAACTCCTTAGAATCTCTCAAATCAATTACCAAGCAAGCATGAGGGTTACACTAAACTGAAAATCAGATTATGAAATTTGAACAGAAACATGGAATTACTTACAGAAAAAGGGCAGCTGCGATTGGGAATGGATGACGATTAATCGATGATTGAATACGGCTAAAATAACCTCTCTCTACACTATAAAACAACAGCAACAAAGGCGGCAACGGCTGAAATAGATCAGCCACAAGGGTAGCACCAACTGAGCCGTAACAGTTGCCTATACTCCCTCTAACAGCAACAACTCTTCTTGGTAAAAGGAACCATCCAATGGACAAACACAGAAACTCAAAGGCATACAATGCTTCTTTGGAGTCATCGCAACACTACAACACAACATAAACACTTATCCACACAGGGGTTCCCAAGGTTACCATATAATCTAATCCGCCCTAAATCACTAAAACCACCGGAAGGAAACAACACAGAACCTGCCAATAGAAATAATACGAATGCATAACGAATAACATATAGGCATAACAATACTAATACTTAATAATAAATAATAAAAATAACCCAAAAATCTAGGACATTACACAAACCCATCCTCCCAAAGATGAATATTTGAATCTCTACAATCTTTCTACTACTCTTGAAGGATAAGCTCTACCGCGTCTCTCAACCACTAGAACCAATCGACAATCGACCATACTGCCTGCATCATAAGGTAAACCATCATTCTGCTTATAGTTTTTATGATTTACAGAGGTTGCTAGAATACATTTTTAAAGAGGGACGAATGTTTAAATAAATTATCGACCTGGAATCATACAAAGATGGCAGCTATAAGAAGCAACTTGAGGTTGTTTAGGTCGATGATCAAGCTGAAGAAAAACATCTTTCCATATGCACCACAACAACATGATCGAAATCAACTAGATCACCAACACTAACAGATCCAAGCGCAGGAGACTATCAGAATGCTGCGATCTCACACCTCAAGACAAGGAAGCCAAGCTTTTACCTGAGTCGAGCAATCGTCAGCTTGGGATTTCCTTCAATGATTGTGATACTAGCCATGTCAAATTTCTACATCATGATGCGTTAGTAATAATGCTCAAAATAAAGAAGTTTGTCATGCACACAATGATAATCAATATTGGAAGCAACATTGATATTCTATTTCAGAGTACTATCGACCAAATAGGATTGGCTGACCAAGTTATTTAGAGCGAGACCAATATCAGTAGGTTCAATGGTTCTAAAGAAGAACGCGTAGGCAAGATCATCTTACCTATTATTGCAGGACCAGCCACCATCGACGTTGTCTTCTATGTAATCAACGTTAAATCTCGTTACCTCGGGATTATGGGCCGCTGCTGGATTAACAACATGGAAGCAATCGCTTCCACCTATTATCAAGTACTCTGATTCAAAAACAATAATGGTATCTATGAAATTAGGGGCAGACAGAAGCTTTCTCGAGCTTGTGAAAATACCGTCTCTGCTATCCTAGATACCTCTGATAAATTTGATGCATAACAATTACATGAAGCTGATCACCTCAACGATCAACCTTTTAGGGAGGAGCGCACAAAATATATCAACATTGATAGACCTAGCAGAGGTACTTTTATCAGTACTAAGCCAGTTCAGCTCAAAAAGGATGCTCTCATTAAGTTTTCGTAACTAAATTAAGATGTTTTTGCATGGTCTTTCGATGAAATGCCTGGGGTCGATCCGACCAAGGCGTGTCACAAATTGGCCATCAACATCAACGCCACGACGGTCAAGCAGAAACAGTGACGACTATCACCTTTCCTTCGAGATAAAGTTAACACCGAGATCGAGAAATTGATCAAAGTGGGATTCATTCGAGAAGCCAAATATCCAGAGTGGATATTCAATATTGTCGTTATCCCAAAGAAGAGTGGAAAGGTTTGAGTTTGCGTAGATTTTGCCGATCTAAACAAACATACTCCAAGGGATAGTTTCCCTCTTCCTAATATTCATCAGATCCTCGATTCCATAGTAGGCCATGACCTTCTAATTATGATAGATGCTGATTCGGGATACAATTAGATTATACTTTTGGAAGAAGATCAAGAAAAGACGACTTTCATCACTGAAAGAGGTCTTTATTGCTACAAAATCATACTCTTTGGACTTAAAAATGTGGGTGCCACATATCAATGGTTAATGACTACGATGTTCAAAGCACATCTCAGAAAAGTTGTTGAAGTCTATATCGACGATCTTTTGTGCAAGAGCGTCCAGTCAGCCAACAACATTTTAGATCTCAATACCATATTCAACATTCCTCGATCTTATAGGATGCGTCTCAATCCTAATAAGTGTTAATTTAGGGTGCATTTCGGCTGATTTCTAGGTCACCTCATCTGCAAGAAGGGGATTGAGGCTGACCTAGATCAGATTTGGATTCTCCTCGGCATGCCTTCTCCAAAAATGACGAAAGACATTCAGAAACTTGCCGGTAAGATTGTTGCTATCAACCATTTCATTTCTAAATCTTTAGACCGCTATCGTTGGCTATTCCTACTACTCTGCGATTGTACCAAACAAGGAAAAGTTAGCAAAATATAGAGGTCCAATGGACACCAGAATACGAAACAGCTTTTCAGGATCTCAAAACCTATTTGGTGAGGTCTCCCATAATGAGCACCCTAGTAGATAGTGAGGAACTGATTATCTACCTAGCAGTCACATATACTTCACTCAGCTTGGTTCTCATTCACCTTGAAGGGGAAATTGAGAAACCAGTCTACTTCATCAGCAAAACCCTTATTTTAGCGGAAGCGAGGTACTCTAAAATTGAGAAACTTCTTCTCAATCTTATTTATACTCTACAGAAACTCAAACACTACTTCCAAGCTCATTTAGTCAAAGTTATGACGAACTACCCACTTCGGGAAATTTTATCTAAAAAAGAAAAATTATGAAGAGTGCAACACTGGTCAGTCAGTTAAGGAGAGCATGATATCAAGTTTGAACAACGTCATTCTGAGAAGGGTCAGGCCGTTGCCGATTTTCCCTCGGATTTTCTAGTAGAAGATCCCGAGTGGGAGGAGCACGATCCTGCCCTTGTAGAAGAAACTTCCGAAGAAACACCCCCCAAATCATTTGACGAACGAGCTGAATTGATTACAACAAAGGAGTAGAGACTTCTTACGGATGGATCAACAGGACCCGCAAGGTCAGGAATCGGAATTGGAATCGTACTGATTACCCCTTCCAATGATAAAATTGAGAAATTGATCCCCTTAGATTTTGAGGACTTAAATAATATCACCGAGTATAAAGCTCTTATTCCTGGACTCGACCTCGCTCTTGAGCTCGATGTCCCCGAACTCTCAGTTTATATAGATTCACTACTTAGCGTCCACCATTACTTTGAGCAATATAAGAAGAATGAAAAGATGATCGAATACGCGGCCCTTATTGCAGATAGGATGAGCAAGTTCGCGAAAGAAACTCTCGATTATCTTCCTCGAGGTGAAAACAGACACACCGATTCCTTGGCATATCTAGCTGGGGTCTAGGGTACAGAAGCTCGATATCTCCTGATCGAAATTATTTCAACCGCCAACATTAATCTCATTTCTGTATGCACGATTAACACTGGGGGCGATAAAGGGGGAGACGACGATTGAAGAAAGCCTTTCTTAGCCTTCCTCGGTATCAACAACAGTTACGACGAATCATTTCCAGCTGATCTGATAGAGTGCCGACAGCTGATCAACAACTCAAAGTGCTGCACAAATCAAAACGATATGCTATACCGCCTTTCAGTTACAGGGCCTTACCTTAAGTGCCTCTCCAAACCAAAAGTAGATGAAATACTCTACGAATTATATGAAGGGACTTGTGGCTCCCATGCAGTAAGACGATCACTAGCAAATAGAGCTATTGCATAAGGAGTATTCTAGCCCGGCATGTACATACAAGCAGAGAACTCACACAAATATGGCCCCTGTAAAAGACATGAACACATGATACGCGCCCCTGCGCTCGAACTCCATGCAAACAAGGTATTATGGCCTTTCAAAAGATGGGCACTCGATCTCCAGGTAACCACCATCACCTACTCGTAGCTGCCGATTATTTTGCAAAATGGGTAGAAGCAGTTCTACTATGTCAAACTAGAGAAGAAGAGGTTATCTCTTTTATCTAGGAACACATTATCACTCGGTTCGGGTGTCCCTACCTAATTCGTATCTATAACGGGCCCCAATTTGTTAGAGAAAAAATCGTAGCCTTCCTCGACCAACATAATATCATCCACTCACCATCTAATCTTTACTATCCTCAAGGCAATGGCCATGCCAAAATCACCAACAAAACCATCGTGGATGGACTCAAAAAGAGGCTTCACTTATAGAAAAAAAGAATTGGGTTCGAGAACTACCTCATTTCTTATGGGAATATTGTATTACTCCCTGACAGTCAACATGATGTACCCCATTCCTCCTTGCCAATGGTACTGAGGCCGTCATTCCTTCTGAATACCATCATCCAGTTCGAGATCACGAGTTAACTGATAAAGAAAATGAGTTCGAATTGGCATGCAACCTCAATATGATCGATAAAACCAGGGAATGCGCCATCGTTAACCTAGGTCGATATTATCATATGCTACCCAGTTCATACAATAGCCGAGTCTGAAGCTGTACCTTCCAAATCAAAAATATCGTCCTCAGAGAAATTTCTCAATACCGTAAAGAGCCTCAGGCTTGAAAATTAACCAACAATTATAAGGGTCCTTTTATTATCACACGTCTCTCAGGCTTGGGATCATATTACTTCATGACAAAAGAGGGAATCTTCATTTCAAATCCTTGGAATACTAGTCGACTGAAACGATACTATCGTTAAGCGCCTTACTACTCCATTTTCGTTTTTCACTTTTGTTTTTTCAATTCCAAAAGTAAGATTTTCATCTCCATCCAATGTAAATTATGAACTATTCAATGAAACTCCTAATTTTTTCATAACATCTTTCTACTTACGTAGATTTAACTACATTCTATAGATTAAAGCATAAATATTTTTTTCTTTAAATCGATCTCATTTTAGTTAAATCAAGGATAACACTTGGTTTGGCTGACTCTACTAAATCTTTGCGATTATAACAAGTGTAGAAACTTGTTTTATATCAACGACTCTAACAAACATAAGATAAGGTAAAAGTAATACTAGCCTTTATCTCTTTCAATATGTCTACAATATTACTATAGTTAAATCAAGATTCGCTTGGTTTAACTGACTTAACCCATCTCTGCGATTAGAGCAAATGTAAAAATTTGTTTTATATCAAAGACCCTACCAGACTTAGATAAGGCAAATGAAATACTAGTTTTCATCTATTTTGCTATGTTTGTGACATATACTTTTTATTTTTCAGGTTGCATTCACAGCCACTACAATGGATTCTTATTTGCTGTTGGGATGTCAGCCATGCTTTCCTCTATAATGACTTCATTCACCTCATAAATATTTCTACCCACACACATCGAGAAAAATTATTAAAAAATAACACAAAATAATGTTTACCTCCAAGTGATACATTCCTAGAGGGTTCCCATATATTTGAATAAACATAATGAAGGATTCCATTAGTATGATAAATAACCATGCCAAACTTCACCCTTGTCTGCTTACCCAGAACACAATGTTCGCTGAAATTGAACTTGTACGCCTTAATACATTTCAGTAGCCCTTAATTCGTAAGAACTTTCAAGAACTTTTCACCCATATGTGCCAAACGCATATGCCATAATCTAGATGTATCTCTGGAAGTAGTCTCAGCATTTCCCATAGTAGCAACCTCCCCACGAACAACCATACCATCTAAATAGTATAAGTTATTACCTCTTCTTGACCCTTCAAAACTACCATTGCTCCCTTAAAAGCCTTCTTAACTTCATTTTCAGCTACAACCTTGTAGCCTTTCACTTCAAGTAAACCAGTTGAGATAGTATTTTTCTTTATAATTAGAATATACCAAACGTTCTCAATTTCTTCAACCGAACCATTGTGCAACTTTAGACAAATAGTACTTATCTCTATTTTGCGACATGAATCATCATTTCCCATCAACACATCTCCACCTTCAAGCCTTTTAAAATAAGAAAAATAACCTTTTCGGTACAAATATGATAAGTAACACCCTAATCCATAATCTATTCTTTGGAATCAACAATACATGCATTTGATGATATAGTTAAAGAAAAGCTAAAATCATTACTTTCATTTACCCCACGTTCTCGAGCAACATTTATTGAAGAGTCAACTTTCCCACATTTTCTCTCCTTTAGAAGTACAGGATATTGTTGCAATTAATCCTCTCCTGTCTCTTTCTAAAATACACATTGGTCTTTACCCAAATTGTTGCAATTAATACCGCGACCTCTCGGCTTCGATCAAGAGTTGTTACCACTAGATTTCTTCTTGTTCATAAACCTCCCTCTTGCCATCAAAACCTTAGATGTGGACTTATTGGACTCACGTTTATCTTTCTTTCTTAACTCATGATTTACCACTGCCATTGTCACGCTTGAATATTGTAAATAACTCTTCCCATAGATAATCGTCGTAACGAAGTGTTCATACTCTTCGGGAAACGAGTTCAGGAATAATAAAGCTTTGTCCTCATCACCAATAACCTCTTCTAGATTTTCCAGGTCAGCAAGTATCTTGGTAAAATTATTTAAATGCTATGGCATAGAAATCCCTTATCTCATAGTGAAACGGTAAAACTTCATCTTCAAATAGAGTTAATTTTTGATGCACTTCGCCAAATACTTTTCCTCAAGAATCCTCAAAATCTCTTTTATCGAGGTTTTATTCATCACAAGGTACTTTATGTCTTGAGCTAGGCATGACCGAATTTGACCACATGCCCGTTTATTTATCTTCTTTCAAATACTCCCCTCTACTTCCTCGGGTTTGTCTTCTACCACCTCATCCAAATCATGTTGACTAAGCACATCAATAGCTTTGCATCGCCATGCCGAAGTTATTGTTGCCATTGAATTTCTCAGCTTCATTTTTGGCATTGTTAAACATAACCATTCTATTATAATGTTTAGGCGCTGTTGAAGATCATGGTTCTTCTACCATTGTTCCTCCGATTTTTATTCGATATTTGAAATTAAAAATAAGGTAAAATCAAGATAATATGTTACCTCAAATTTTAAGAACCACTGAGGATATAACCTCGCTCTAATACCAATTATTTGCGTGCACCGCGAAAGTCAACCACCTATTTGATCCGATTAGTGATAAACAAACTAAAGGAATAAATATAATCAAACGAGAATTCATATTTACTGTGGTTTGAAAAATTGCCTACATCCACACAAAATAGAGAAATAGTTTTATTCAATGATCTAAGGTTACTATCACTTGCAAATCAATTTTAGGTTTCTCAAGGTTTTTCTCTAAAAAGATTCCTCACCAAATGATCTAAATAAGAGGTGGCTACCAAATACCTTGAGTGTCCATTATATATTTGGGTGACTTATTATATCGACATTAATCTTGAGGTAAAACCGACCTCTTCAATTCAACACTAAAACTGAGTTTATTGATGTCTATTCGAACAAACTCCAAAGTCTATTCGAACAGATGGTGTGCTACCTCTTTTGTTCGCATAGACTCTAAAGTTTATTCGAGCAAAAGGTGTTATGCCTCTTCTATTAGAATAAGCATTGTGTCTATTCGAACAAAAAATACTGATCCCCTACAAATTAATCCTCTAATTCATAAGCTAAAACAACAACCTCTACAAAGAACTAGTCTTTCTACTAACTTAGTATTAAAAGGGTAACCTCCAAATGTTTTATTTATGCCCAACTTTGGAAATCTTTTCAACCTTAGCCTGATATAGGAGATGAGTATGTTGAGAAGTAGACTACGCTTTTGCCTTGGTTTCTATAGCCTTGTGTTGCCGCTCCCAAACTTCATATGCATCTTGCATGCAATCTAATAGGTAGTTAGCATTCAAGGTTATATGCGTGGCACACTTCAACTTGCACCTATGAAAGTTAAACTGCTCCTCAATAATATAAGGCAGGCGTATACGAAACATGGAATCCACAACGTCCAAAATGTCATCTGTTATAATAAGGTAATATGATTTCTCCCTAAGTTTGACAAAATCTACCTGGGAGTATATAATGGGCCATTAACATCAACAATACATTGGTAAAGATTCAAGTACTTGGACGAAATCCTTGTACACGGCCACTGCGTCTGCATTTGCTGGCAGTGGGGTAATATGGGACAGAAAGTGCTAATTGGATGGCGTGGTTGCAAAACGAGGAGAAGATGAGTGAGTGGGTGAGTTCGGCAGCCAGAGTTGTAAAAGATCGATATATGGCCCGTCTGAACTAAGGAAGTCTGGCAGCACATTTTCTAACAAAAAAAGTAAAGGGGGAGAGAGAGATGCATATGAAATATGCCTTCTAAAAAACAAAAAGAAATTATAAAAGAAAAAGGGAAGTTTTGAGGCTACAGAACAACGTACCACATGGTTATAAATGTTACTCCCTACGCCCTAGTTTCGGGAGACAGGCGTTGGGGAGGATCCAAAAAACCTTTCGCAAAGGCCGTAACACTGGCAGTATCTTTGGAAGCAAGTTCCGGAAGAAATATAAAGGGAGAGATACACATCTTAAAAGCCAACAATGAGAATTTTTTTGTACAGGGCCTAAACTACCTTAAAAATTACAATTAGGATCTCATACTTTCAAAAAATTATGAGAGGACCCAATTTTTGATGTTTTGTTACATTAAGTACCTCAAACTTTTATTATACCAAATTTGCCCCTAGCATTCAATTCAAAATTCAATTTTTTTACTTGAAACCTGATCAACAGGTAATAGGGTAAAATATAGTTTTTTTTATCTTCTTTATCTTTCTCATTGTTAAGTTCCTTCGTCAAACCCCATTGTTGGTCTTATTGCTAATGACTTGGAAAAGCATACCTAATGAATCCATGGATAATCGAGGCCAAGAGTCGAATGCCAGTGTTTAAATGCTTCATCATGTTTTTTTAGGGTTATAATTAGCTTTAGTACAAGGAGAGATGTCAAAAAGAAGACCGAGATCCAGAAGAAACAGACTCGTGACATAAACAAAAAAAGTTGTTAAACAACGCTATTTGGCATTTAAGGGCTTAGGATGTAGTGGCCCATTATGACATATGGTCAATATGCATGCTATGGTGGGAGCGACAAGCTGTGAAACCAACGGTTTGAGTTCATTATTTGATCGACTAGACCACTTCGCTAACGATCTATTCATGTCGCTATATATGTTGGTGCATCGGCCCCCTTTCGTGAATACTTAGGCCTCTGCCCTCGGCTTAAAAACGTACCTACTTTCAACTCTAGTAGGTAACTATAGTTTACTTACCTTTCCCTCACATTCTACATATTCTGAATGGTAATGGTTATTGGTTTGAAAAAGCGTTGGAAAAATATTTTAAGTAAGTGCATCGGTTAATCAAGAAGTATCATTAGTTCTTCAGCAATAACAATACTTGAAGATGAGACACAATTTGACATTATTAAGATTACCAACCTCTTCTAGAGCAAGGATCACTTTGTTAGGCGGAAGCAATATCTTTTGAATCATCTAATTTCAAAATCTAACAAAACTATTGCCATTGGTAACATGTAGAGACCGGTGAGAGGGCCATAACAGTTATAGAAACCCTACGAGAAAAGGTAAGCTGGGAGAAAATGTTATAATTTTGTAAAACATGTTACAACTAGTTACAACACTTAATTGAATGTTTTAAGAAATTAAAACTGGGTTAGTTTAAACATTCTAAAAGATTAGGGTACTAAATTTGAGATAAAAAGCAGAGTAGTGAACGAACATCGATAACGGTACCAAGGGCATTGGGGACACTATTTAGAAAATGCGACATGAAGGCAATCCCGCTGGGAAGCAAAGCTTGAGAAGTAACAAGATCCAAAATGGCTGCTGTTGTGTGAAGAGCCTTTGAGATGACAATTTTAAGCTTACGAAAATGAAGCACCAGATTGAGAAACAACACCAAGGTTATTGGGCCCCTATGGAAAAGACGTTCTATGGGAAAGGCCAGTAATATTACTTAGGCTGGTGGCAGCTTGGGATTGAGTGGTATTGGTCACAGATGGTTGTGCATGGCCGGCAGAAGCTGACTCCTGATAAGCACCAATGGAAGGAGTAGAGGTGATTTACACATGACCAGAGTAAGGCCTTTTCTGTACCTGGATCGAGGATGCCACATACGCCTTTTGCTTAGCCGAAGGTGCCTTAGAGTTTGAACCCCTATGCATGGTCGAATTAAGGCACCTCATAAGCCAACTTCTTAAATGAGATCCTAGGCATGTGAGATAATGCCTCCCGACGGGCAGGGTCATAACACGGCGTGGGCAACCCAATAAACCTTTTAAGGTCAAGCATTCAACTGCCTTAACAAGATATCCACTTGGGAGTGGCATAAAACAAACGGTTTGGAAACATATGAATAATGTCTTCGAGAGGGAATAAAACACCGGCTAAATATGTGCTGGGAACGTAGCACATAAAATTTAACGGCTTAGGAACAACAAAGATGAGGGGGGACAAAAATCATTGTAGACCCGCAAAACATATTGATTAGAGTAATAATGCTAAGGAAGAATAACAAAATTGTCACCCTCAATAGACGGTAAAAAAAGGGTAGGAAGATTGCAAGGAGTCCGATTCAAGCAAAAACCATCTCACCCTCAAACAAAATAGAGGAAGGGGTTATATGGCAACTGGAAGTAAAACAATAGTGAGGGACCCCAAAAGCCATCGATGCCCTTGCATCATAGAGGTGATGCACAAAATTGTGCAAAAGAGTATGCAAGGTAATAAACCCTTAAACATTGTGCTCAAAAGCCCAGAGTTGGAGAAATTTTTTGTCCACCCAAGTGCAAATGGTATCGTCTGAAGAGTTGGGCATCACGCAATCTTGGATTATGCAGTCAAGGTTGATAGAGATTACCAAGGAACATCGCGTTTAAAAGAAAGTGATGTTCTCGAGATATGCGGGCACACAAAACCAATAAGAGACGTTGGGGGCCCTCAGGCCATGCTACCAACACATGAAAAGACATTTAAAAGACCAAGAATACAGCAAAGAAGGTAAGGAATTTGATGATTCCCTACATACTTTAGATTGTCGAGGAGCTTGCTTAGATAAACTTTATAACTTCATCCGCTTAAGATCAACGTCAGTTTGTTCATTAGCATTCGGTCAGGCACGGCGATAACACCCTCGAAGAAGAGTGATTCATTGTTAGTAGGAAGAGAATAACCCTAAAAATAGTAAACCCAGCCAAAAAATGTAGCCTTGCGACTGGTGCTACTTATGTTATGAACGTCAACGTCCTTCCCAAGAGAGAGACGGATGGTCTTGTAACCAATTTTTAGTAAGGCAACACTTGTGTGTCCTTAACTAGAGATACGACTTTGGGAAACAAAGGTAAATCATCAAAGATTATTAGAAGACTAGTTAATGCCACTACATCTTCAAGGGTAATAGTGACTTCCTTGGAGGGTAATACGAATGTATGAGTACCCGTGACCAATAGCCAATAAAATTGGTAGGCATGAAATCTTGCATACTTAGAACAATAACTGAAAGAAGGCCAATCACTTTCAATCAAAATGAATAGGCTGGATGGTACAGCATGTGATGACATCAAGGCAACTAATTCTTAGTGGGTTTGCTCAGGCTTTTGAAGTTCAAAGTCACACCCTCCATGTCACCCTGGCATATAGCCAAATTGTGAATCAGAGAGGGAGACCACTGCAAATCTTGAGCAACTTCATCAATGAACTTGTTCTCAAGGCGGGAGTAAAAGAATGACGTATTCCAGAAGCATGGGCTTCCCAACAAAAGTTGTTGTTTATATCCAGAATAGAACACCCTTCACTGGACTCATGGCATAATTGCTCAGCAACCACGGTTGAACAGTCCAAAAAACTTTGCAGAAGTTGAAAACTTTTACCGTTGAATATAATAAACAAGTACAATCTATTGGAAATGCAAGGGTAGATAAGCGTTATGGGATTGGGCGGAGTCAAAAAGCGAAGTAAAAAATGAAAGAAACAAGATTACTCAACACACAAGGGAACTTTGTAAAACAAACAAAGTAAGTAACTAGCTTCTAAGACCTTCTGAATTTATATCGAGGGAGTGGCAGTTGTAAAATATGAAACCGTAGTTATGAAAATGAACAGTCACAGCGGCTAATGCTTTACATCTCTAGGTCATAAAGGTAGTAATTAAAGAAGTTATCATAAAAAAATAAACAAAACAATAGCAATAAAAAAACCTCTCGAAAAAATGAAATTACCCCACAGTCAGCCTATAAAAGCTACCCTAATAAAAGAGGAAAGAATGATCTCTACAAGTAAAATCGTAGGAGCGGTGTAGAGGGTAATAGAAAATTAAGGAGTAAAGTGGCAGCTGGTCACAGACATTAGCCTAAGCATTGGGGCCTCTGATAAACAGCTATTCTCGGTGATAGAATCAGCAATAAACCATATGGGTGCGCTACGTGATTACCTGTACTTTGGTCACCTGGAATGGGGAAGGATGGAGTCCGTTGCAATAGGAAAAACGTTGACAATCAGCTAATAGGTATGCGATGAGGCCGAAAAGTGAGACCGGTGGGCGTCCCAGGGAAGAAGGAAGCAAAATCCAAAGGCAAAAAGTATGCAAGGCCTGTATAACCAATTGGATAATGGAAAATATTAATTCATATAAGTAAGTATGCATGTTTTCCCATGTGAGTTTTTATTAATTGTTTCTGTCATGACTACTAAGGACCGCAATCACAAAGTCAACTCACACCTCCTCCTATGTACATGTGTCGGAACCCCAATAATTTAGGGGCGTCGACACATGGGGGACTTATGTATATAAGGGACCTCCGAAAAGAGGGAGCCGAAAGGATAGATTGGCCCAAGTCAATACTAGTTATTGCAAGCAATTAAGGGACCCCCATATGCCTAACAAGCCACTCTGACTGCCGATGCCAAACACATCAAACTAGCATGCAACACGAGATGGGGGAAGAATACAAACTTGGTACAACATGAATAATAGAAAATGGCAGGTACAGAGATGTTGAGCCCATAGTAAAGAGTGCCACTTGGACTCAAAAGTTAGAGGAGGAGCCCTGGCCTATATGCCCTATATAAGAAAAGGGGGTATTCATTAAAGTGGTGGAAGAAAAAAGTAAAGCTTTAGGTGGTGCGATTCAGTCGTGCCTGATTACCCCGGTTACAGTAATTAATACACGGTCTTATTAAAATGTTCTATGAAATCAATGAGTTAGCCAATGTATTTCGAATGGTAAGAGATAGATTTCGGGATGTGGAGTCTTTTCCAATTTGATTACGACTTATTAGAAGTTGGCACAATGATAGTAGACAATACAATATGCCAGCATCATCAAAGGTTGCAACAATTTTAGTTGTTGATTGTTATAAACATAAAGATTGTCGAGATATTGTTGTTCATCAAAGAGATTATGGATTAATAATAATTACTTAGCTCCATCCAAGTTTTATGGCATTGCAATATCCCATTTTATTTTCTTTTGCTAAGAATGGCTTTTGAAAAGGCATTCCTTATAGATAAACTCAAGGATATAGGCCAAAGTTTTGACTATATTTACCAATTAAAGAGTACTACACATTCAGGTTGTACAAGGAAAACACGAAGGACAAACATATTAATTTAAGGTAGTCAGTTGTTTCAGCAATATATAGTAAATGCTTGCTCATGTACAGAAAAGTATAAACTAACATATGTGAGGACACACCAAGACAAACTCGAAGCTAAACTCTACGATGGGTTAAAAGATGTTGTAGTTGCAGAGGACTCAACATCGGTTTCGGCAGTGAAAAGATTGATCTTACCCTCTTCATTTTCAGGTGGTCCTCGATATATGGTTAAAAACTATTAAGATGCAATAGCCATATGCCGATGGGCTGGGGCTCCTGATATTTTTATGACCGTCAGGTGTAACTCAAATTGGCCAGAAGTTTAATATTTCTTGGATCTAATTTTGGGTCAAAGAGTGGATGATCGCTATGATATTACTGATAGAGTATTCAGGATTTAATTAGATCAATTGATGAATTGCGTAAGCAAGAATGGACATTTCAAAAGAGTAATTGTAACTACACTATTTATTTATTATTTATTTTGAAAAATAAACTGAACATATATAACTTACATGTCATTTCTAATTTTATGTAAGTTTGTACACAATTGAGTTCTAGAAGGGAGGTTTGCCACATGCACATATCTAGCTATGGTTATATCTAGATGAATTCATATCGACGGAGCATCCAGATGAATTCAAAGATCTTATTGGTTACAAATATGTAGTTTAAATCATTATGCAAGGCTCATGGGGTGAACATAATGAAATAGTTCGACTTATCCAAAAAAGTAATGCTCCAAACAATTATTCAAAAAAGTTTAACTTATGTGCGAAGATAGATGAGGGTGGTTTTTCAATTACAGAAGAAGAAGCAAGAAAATGACAGTAAAGGTCAATGAAGATATCTGAAATAATATATATGTAGGTAATACCTCATAATGTTGATTCAGTTATTTTTCCAAGCGCATATCAATGTAGAGTATTGTAACCAAGGAATGTCGATCAAGTATTTGCTGAAATATGTAAGCAAAGGTAGGGACATGGCTAATGTTGTTAATGAAGAAAATATGAAAAAAAAAATTCGAGAAATAATGCATGATAAACAAGGGAAGTTGATGAAGATAAATTTATTTGGATTGTTGATATATTAATGCGCTTAAAGCCTGTTGAAGACTATTTAAGTTTGATATCCATTTTGGGCAATGAGCTGTATAAAGACTATCTTTCCATCTCCAAGATGAGAGCACTTAGTTATATTCTGATATGAAGATAATTTGGAAGATGTGGTCAATAGAGCGTATACTAGTAAAATCATGTTTACTCAATGGATGCATAGAAATAGCCTATATAAGTCCACTGAACTCACTTATGTTGACTCTTCAACCAAGTGGGAGTGGCATAATAATAAGAGGATTTGGGCACTGCGGAAAACTCAATTTGTAATAAGGCATATTTATAATACATGTCCAACCTCAGGTGAGCATTTCTATCGTTGTTTACTTCTAAATATAGTTAGGTCATAAAAGCTATGGAGACATATGACGACTGATGGTATCATGTATCATGATTTTAAAAGTGCATGCACATCTTTAGGAATGTTAGACAATAATAATCTATGGCATGAGGCTATTGAAGAAGTGAGCCATTGGTCATCGGGTTATATATTTAGTTATATGTTTGCTACAATACATTTGTTTAGTAAAATAAAGGATCCTTTCAAAATATGGGAAAATAATTGGAAACATCTTGTAGAGAACTACTTGAGTAGAGAAAAATAAAAGTTACACAGAATAAAAACATGACTATGACTGATAAACAACTAAAAGTTATGCATTAGTTTCCACCAAGAATGTGTTAAATTCGAATAATAGATCACTTAAGGATTACTCAAAGAAATTGTTTCATGGTGTGGATAATAATTTGATGAAAAGATATAAGTAAATATTGGAGGAGCAAAGATACAATATTGGAGGAGCAACAAAAACATAAATGAGATCAACACTGCTATGCTTTGCAAGCTAGGTTGTACATTCTTGTAGGGGCGTAATCTCGTAGAGGGGAGTTTGTGTTCTTACACCGTGGGATTTAGGTTCGACTAGAGGTTTTCACAAATACATAAGACATAAATAAGAAAATATTTTGTGCTAACATACTTGTGTGGAGTCCATGAATTGGTATTCTCTACGACCTCCAGCGAGGATTTGAATGGGATGATGAATATATGAATGAGGTTACAGTTTGAATCAAATAGAGCTTGAATATGCTCAAAGGTTTCTAAACATATGGGAGGTTGTGGATCGAGATTCTCTAACCTCTCCATAATGTCTCCCATTTCCTATTTATAGGAGATAGGAAAGGATAAGTCACCATAGAGAGGTCCTATTACATGTACACCCTTTTAGGGTAGCTGTCCTATACATGAGGTTGATTATGATACTGCAGGTATCTGGCAGCTTATTTTGCCATATTGTCTGGTAAGCGGGCTGTCAGGTTTGTCTGCTTTCAACCATACACCGATATGGTCGAAGTTCTCTTAAAATTTGTGTTGGTCTCTGTATACTGTATGACTGCCTTTGGCTTCGAATATTACAGTAGACTTCTGCTCTTTGGTAAGCTTGGATATGGCATTCGAGTATTCGATTAGTCTCGGATGGCTTTAGGTAGATCTTATGCCTTTGCTATTTTATAGGTCCTTTGGGCTTCGAGTCTTTGGTAGGCTTTGATGTAGCCTTCTAGTATTTGATTAATCCTGGAAGGCTGCGAGTAGACTATTACATTTGCTCCTTCTTAGCTGGTACCTCAAAAATTGCTGTAGATGAAGTGTGCTGAGAAAATTGTTATGCGTGGGAAGTTGTATGGTTCACTGGGGTTGATGTGTCGAGTTCCAATGGTATTGATGGTGATTATGCATATTAAGGGGGTATTAATGCTTCTTTAAACATGGTATAAATAGGGTTTGAGGGGTAAGTTCTTTTCATCTTCTTCCTCAATTTGTTCTGTTAGAAGAAAAGCCATAAAAACTCGTTATCTACAAAAGGTGCAGGAAAAGGAGACGTTTGTAGAGGTGAAATATACTGAGTTGAAGAAAATGTATTTTGGCTGTAAGGCCATGGGGTCGCCGTTGCCAGACTTGGTGGATTTATAAGGGGAAGAGTTGACTGGATGGGAGCGGGAGGAAGCTGAGTCGTTCACCTTTTGGTGGATAATGTTCCAACAGTACTTGCTAAGCATGACAGAACATTCCTTCGCATTGAGGCAGCTGACGCAAAGATTGGTAGAGGCCGAAACAAGTGGGAAGTGTTGTCCCTGGTACTGGAAGAACTACCCTGTGTGCAAGTAGGGTGGGGGGTTCTTGATTGTGGGTGGGGATACTGTATGTAATTGTTGCTATGTTTTTATTCTCTCCTTTTTTGTTGAATGAAATGGAAACATAGTACTTCGTACTGCTATCGATGTGTTCAATTTTATTGAAAAATATTCTTAGGGAGATAATTTGACCAATGATTACATAGGTGCGGTTAGTATTCTTATAAGGAAAATAAAACTTATGCTCGATGTGGAAACACTAGAAAGATCTCGAATAAGAAATTATTTGGTCGAAGATTGCTGGGAGAGTATATGGTATTGTGCCATGGTGAAGGCTTAAAATTGTTCGAGGATATGGAGTAGGTCGATCGTAACAAGATGGCTCGAGCGATCAAAGAAGGTGTATAAACCAATCCAATATTCCTTGTGTTCCAAAATCCTCTTCGAATAAGAAATTATTTGGTCAAAGAGTGTTGGGAAACTATATGATATTGTGTCATGGTCGAGGTTTAAAAATGTCTGAGGATATGGAGTAGGTCGATAGTAACAAGATGGTTTGAGCAATCAAAGAAGGTGTATAAATGAATTGGTTGAGGCTTGTTCCACTTCGACTACAAGGACCTGACAACTGTAATTACAGAGCTATTAGATGGGTTATTCTACATTAAGCAGTGCGTTGGGTAGACAATAATCATGATATGTCGGCCATGGGGATGATGTGTATGCCATGTGGCTGTTAGGTGAAGTCCACTTGGTAGGATGTGATAGTTTGTCAGCAGTTTTTCATCGATGGTTATGGGTATTTGAAGATTATTGGTAGAATATGCATTTGGACAAATGTGTTATTAAAAGGGAGTAGAGGGTTCGAAAGGTAAAGGGGAAATTCTGTAATTGGTGAAGGTGTGGTTGTCGTACGTTCGTATTTAGTAGGGGTGCTTATGTAAAAGCACACGGTTAACTAAAAATATAGAGGGAAGTGGGAGAGGTGTTGGGGGTAGTAGTTATGATTGTAGTTCGAGGAAATTGAGGTGGTTTATTATGCTGTAATTAAGAGGGGAAAGAGAGAGTTACTGCAAATTAACCTCAAAGTTAAATTTCTGGGTGGTGGTAGGTATGGGAGTAGACTAGTTAATAGTCGATTGAGAGTACAATAGTCAGACTTTGGTATGTCCAATGAGTGAGAGTTGGGTAGGTGATAGTAACATATAAACTCGAAGGTTTAACTTTGAATATCTCGAGCTAATGTCTTCCCTCTTTTTCTGTAGGGTATAATGCATACCTGCGAAGTGTCGAAGATGAGGTTGATAGATGAGGACGATGATGTTATAAATGGACTGAGCACATCCGGTCAAGGGGAGGGGAGTAGTGTTGTCGAAGAGTTGTACATCGCGACTAATGTACCTTTGGCAGTGATGGAGCTTAACGTTGGTTCAGTGAAGCAGAATCGGCTGAGAGCTCGGGTTGTTGGGTGACAAAGAGGAAGAGGAGGTTGAGGAGGCTGGGGTCGACCGTACGGGGAATGTACGGGATAATGGGGATAGGGAGGATGTAGACGAGAGTGAGGGAAGTAGTAAAGAGACAGTGGACGAGAATCCATTTGTAGGAGAGGTCTCGCAGCGGCAGAAAGCGAGGCTTAATCGATTTATGTCAAAACATGATCTAGTAGGGAAAGGGATCATTCTGGTACCATTAGGGCCGGAGTATTTATTTATGGACGTACCCAATGAGGGGATGATGGAGTTCAGGGGGAAAATTTGATTGGGAATACAACTACCCCTTCAACGTTTGGTGAAGGAGGCACTAAATTTCTGGGACGTGGTGCCGTGCCAGATGAATGGGAACTTTTTTGAAATGATGAAGATTATCAAAGGCTTAAATAAAGAGCTAGTATGCGATGGGAGGCCTGTCATCGAATGGTTCGACGTGGTGTCGTTCTACTCAAGGAAGGGAAATAAGAAAGGGGGAAGGTACCATATTCAGTGTCACCCCGAGAAGCCTTGGTTGTTTGACTTGTGTTCGACTGGTCACAGGTGGGATAAAAATTTAGTGGTAGTGAAGGGTGATTTTGAGTATGCAGATGGGGAAGTAAATCTTGCTTTGTCCCATAAGCTGTTTAATGGAGGTAAGTGTATGTTTGAATATCAAGTATGGCGTTGCTTCAGCCATTGCCTAACTTTTAATATGTATTTGTTGCAGATCTTGCGAGTAAAGCTCTGAAAAACCCTCGGTTCTATATCGATAATCTGATAGACAATAGTAAGGAGTGAATAAATAAAATATTTTAGAAACTGAAGATTTTGAGGAAGTAACGGAAGAAGATGGACACTTTGCTGAAAGGACCTTTTGGCAACAGCTAGACTTTCAAAGAGGAGAAAAAGGTTGCGCACCTGAAGCAGTAAGCGAGATGGATTACAGCACCTTGACAAGGCTGAAGTCTAACTTTGCGCCGAGGACTCGTCATGGGGTTACAGTACCGACGGCCGAGGTAAAGGGGCGAGGCTCGAGTTCCCAAGAGGTAGTTCAACAAGCCCAATAGGGCAAGGGAAAAGCCATAGCCGATGGGTTGAACGTTTCAGTGATGAGAATGATGCCTCGAAAGAGGTCGTATGATCAGATGGAAGAAGGGTCAAACTCAGCCGAGGCTAGGCATCTAGCGGCCGAACAAGAGGGTGTTGTTCGAGTTATGGTCGAGTCGATGATGCATTTGTGTGCCTTGAACCTTGAGGAAGCAGGTCATCGGGCAGAGTTGGTGTGGCACATGGTATGTGGTATTGGAATTTGGGAGATGTTTATTATTGAGTTGGACATACTTGGTTGAATGGTCGAAGTGTTTATGATTTGTGAAGATGCATGCCTGGATGTTCTCTTTTAAAAAGGATCAAAAAGTATCTGGCAAGAAGTTGAAAGAGGCAGTTGATGGAGGGAAGCTCGTGAAGGAAACCATTATATAGCTGAACACCCGAGTCATTGAACTAGAGCAGGAGATATTTCAAGTTTGATCTGATATGACAAAGGAGAACTTGGCTGTGGTCGAGCGGTGTGAGGCGAAGGTAACGGGGCTAGAGGTGAGGCTGCGAGTGAATCATGCGCGGTTCAAAGCAGACTTCAACCGGGGGTACAATTTGACTTTGTCTTTGAAGCAATTCAGAGATGAGTTGGGCTATGATCCGGAAACCTTTGAACACTACTCTTCAGAAAGGCCGAACCCGTCTCTCGATGGTGTTGAAGATGTGGAGGTGATGGATTTGAGTCCTACTGTCGAAGTGGCTAATGTAAAAAATATGGAAGTCCCGTCTGTTGGGGAGACTCCTGGTACTGTTAAGATTCCTATTTCTTGGGGAGACCAAGGTAATTCTATTATGTATGTTGCTGCGAGTACGTAAAAAAAAACTTCTTTAATCTGGTTGTTGTGGGTATTGTTTTGGAAGAATTCTTTTGGTAATAATTGTGTAAACGATGCTTTATTATTTGATTTAAACTTGCTGGTGTATGTTAGTATTTTGTCTGATCAAATGGTGGAGCTACTTGGATTGTGGAAGTTACCCTTGGGTATTGTTATCCATAGGGTTCGAGGTTTAGCTAAATTGAGGAGGTGATCGAGCTTCAAGGTTGCCTTCAGGTATATCTATTTGCGGGTTTGATCATGAATAAACCAAGATGTGGTCGGCCCCGATGTCACCCTCAAGCATTTAGTCTTTCGACTATTCATGCCACTTAGGTTTATCCAAATCGGAACTTTGAAAAACTTCGAGGTCACCCCCAAGTACCATTCTGGTCGAGAGGTTGACTAGATACTTAGGTTTACCCAAATAAAGAAGTTTATTAAGCTTCAAGGTCACCCCCGAGTATTTATATCCGCGGGTTTGATCCTGAACGAAACAAGACATGGTCGGCTCCGATGATACTCCCGAGTGTTTAGTCTTTTGACTATTCACGACACTCAGGTTTGCCCGAATCTGAACTTTGAAAAACTTTAAGGTTACCCCCAAATATCAGTCTGGTCAAAGGGTTGACTGGATACTTAGGTTTGCCCAAATTAAGAAGTTCGTTGAGATATGATACAATGCGAAAGGCAAATTAAATTTGTTTATTGATTACACCGTGGTTATATTAGTGTTGAGAGATGGTGGCCGCTGCCTATTGTATGAGACTAGTTGCATTGTGTTCCATGGGTTGGGTAAGGGTTTCTCATCTTTAGTCATAAGGTAATACAATCATTTGTCTATTTGTCGTACACCACATATGGTCCTTCCTAAGATTTGGCTAGTTTGTCGACATCGCCTGGCTTCGAGGAGGGGGTGACTCGGCAAAGTACCAAGTCGCCTTTATCAAAACTTTGTGGTCGAACGCTCTTATTGTATGATTTTTGGAGAGAGATATGGTAACGCCCGAGGTTAGCTAAAGCTCGGTCTCTGGAATCATCGATCCATAGCATGTTACATCTAAGTTCAAACTCATTGCCTTTATCTGGTAGGTCAGGGTCGCATGTTGGGACCTTGAACTGAGTTAGTAAGACTGTTTCAGTGCCATAGACCAGGAGGAAAGAAGTATAGCCCATCGCTTTCCATTGTGTGGTACGGTAAGCCCAGAGTACATATTGTAACTCTTGAACCCAACTCTCCTTTTTCTTGTCGATGTATTTTTAAGACCAACAACTATATATAGTTTTGTTGATTACTTTGACCTGTCCATTCCCTTGCGGGTAATACGGTGTGGATGGAGAGAGGAGGATGTTGTATTTTTTGAGGAATGTTTAAACCTTGTTTCTAACGAATTGTGGTTCATTGTCGCATCGAATCATATGTGGGCAGCCGAAGCATGTAATGATATTTTCCCAAAAGAATTTAGTGACTTCTTCTTCTCTAGTTTGACATAATGGTATGGCTTCGACCCATTTTGTAAAATAATCTCTGGCGACTAGGATGTGTTCTCTGCTTCCCAATACCTTTGGGAAGGGGCCCACCAGATTGATGGCCCATGTTTTAAAGGGCCAGGCAACTTGGCTACTGTAGAGATCTTGTGAGGGGCTTTTGATGTTATGGGCCTAATACTGGTATTTTTCGTAGTGCTTCGCATACTCTTCGGCTTGTTTCTTCATGTTCGGCCAAAATAAACCTTGCGTTATTGCTCGGAGAGCCATAGATCGGTCGGTAGTGTGGGATCCATAATTCCCTTCGTATAACTCGGTAATGATAGCGGTAGCCTCTTGTTTGAATATGCATCTGAGGTATACTTTGTTTGGTAATTTGCGGTGTAAACTGCCTTTGAGAATGGTGTACCTTCGACAATTTTCTAATAAGGACCATTTTTCTTTTGGGTCCTCAGGTAATGTGGAGTGGTTGAAGTACGCGAGCAAGGGTGTACGCAAGTCATCGCGATCGAGACTCTTGCCCCCAGTATTGATGGTATTAATTTTTATCTGGTCGATACTTAGGCATTCAAGTACTTTGATACTGAGTTGTCGGGATTCGGACTGGCTTAGCATTGCTATGATGTAAGCGAGAGCATCAACGTGACTATTTTTACCTCGAGGGTAATATGTGATAGAAGATTTTTTAGGGGATCGATCCATGCATTGGCAGATGAGCGCCGCATATTCAGCCATAGCATGGCTGATTATGCAGCGCTCATCTGCCAATACGACCGTTCGCCTGGTTTTTGTTGGTATACTGTCTCTGGACGAGCTGTAAGTTGCTGAAGACGGCTAGTTTGGAGACTCCGAGCTCGAGGGTTAGTTGGAGACCATGTATGAAAGCTTCGTATTTAGCTTTGTTATTAGTTCATTCTAAATTGAGTTAGAGTTCTTTTTCGATGAGGTCATTTGGCATTGTGACCAGTACGGTACCTATCCCTGAATCATTTGGTCATGCAGACCCATCTGTAAAAAGATACCATCCTGTGTTATGGTTCCAGGGGTCGTTATGTTATGGCTGGTCTTTGGGGAGGTCATCTTCGTGTTCTTCCCACTCTGTGTCGTCGACCAGGATGTCTGCTAGGAAATTAGTGACTGCCTGGTCTTTTAGGGATACTTGTTTCTCAAAAGTGATATCATGTTTACCAAGGTAGACGGATCATTATTGTACCTAACGAGATTTATTTTTCTTGGCAAGGACTTCTCGAAGGGGGTAGCTAGTAATTACACGTATATGGTATGCTTGGAAGTAGGGCTTAAGCTTTCGAGAAGTGTAGATGAGGGTAAGGAGAAGTTTTTCAAGTTTGCTATATCGTGTTTCGGCTGTTGGTTGAGTTTTGCTGATGAAGTATTCCAATTTTTTGATGCATGCATCTGTTCGAATAAGTACCGAGCTGATAGATTTATCGGTAACTGCTAGATAGAGGGAAAGTATATCTCATTCGATCGGGGTGCTCATGACAGGTGGTAGGCCAAGGAAAGTATTAAATTTGAGGAAAGCTTGTTGGCATTTGGGTGTCCATCGATGTCAGGGTTTTGTCTTTTTGGCTTTATGGGCGTGTTGGTCTTGTAACAATAAAATCAACCAGGCACAACGATAAGAAGATTTGGAAATAAACCGGTTAAGGATACTATTTTGCCTACGTCCTTCTGAACGTCTATTTTTGTTTGAGGGGAGGGCATATCGATAAGGGCACGAATTTTGGTGGGTTCGACTTTAGTACCTCATCTACTAATGAGGTGGCTAAGGAATTTCTAAAGGAAACACCAAACTGACATTTGTCTGGGTTTAATTTTATTTCGTATGATCGAAGGATGGAGAAAACTTCGGTCAGGTTCTGTATATGGGTATCTTCTGAAGGCTCTTGCAAAGCATGTCATCGATGTAGACTTCGATTGATTTGCCAAGCAAGGGTATGAACACTGTAATTACAAGGCGCTGGTAAGTTACGCCCAGGTTTTGGAGCGTGAAGGGTATTACGTTAAAATAGTAGAGCCCTTATTCGGTAATGATCAAAGTTTTAAGTTAATCTTCTGGAAGAAGGGGTACCTGATTATAACCAGATGCCGCATCCATCATTGATAGGCATTCATGGCCAGCCATGGCATCGAGTAGTACGGAGATGATAGAGAGAGGGAGGCTATCCTTCGGTGCGTACTTATTGAGACTAGTAAAGTCAACGCAGATTCGGATCTGGCTATTCTTTTTGTGTACAACGACGATGTTCGAGATCCAATCAGCTTACTTGACCTCGCGTATAAATCCAAGGGCTAAGAGCTTTTTGACCTCAAGGTTCACTGCATCTCGAATCCTCGGGGCTAAAGTACACTTCTTCTTTTTTGATAGCCGTTGATTTGGGGATAAGGTCGAGTCGGTGGCAGGCGAGGGTGGGGTCGACCCCGGGAATCTCGTGGAATGTCTAAGCGAAGACATTTTTGTTGGATCTAAAGAAAGTGGTAAGTTGAAGTTTTTCTTCGGCTGCCATGGAACTGCCAATAAATGTGCCTTGACTAGGGCCATCGAGTTCAATGTATACTTTGGGTTCGATAGTCGGGGGGTTGGTGGATGGGGACGGAGTGGGGAGGGTGGGTTGCTGTGATTGCTATGGTTTGAGCAATTTTTGTGTAAGGTCGATTTCAGGATGCTCACAGGATCGAGCTAATCTATGGCAACCTTTTATGTCCCATGTGCCATATGGTGTGGTGAAATGCAGAACTTGGTGATATGTCAAAGGTATAACCTTCATGGCGTGGAGCTAGTCGCGGCCCAAAATACCAAAATATTCTGATTTTTTGTCTAAGACGAGGAAGCTGGTTTGTAAGACCATTGGGCCCGTGGTGATGGGGAGGCTGATTCTTCCTACAACGACCTTTATGGAGCCATTAAAGCCTTTTAGTTTGACGTTTGTAGGGGTGATCAAGTCAGTCTTTTGCATCGCTCAGACTGTTTGAAAAAAAAGCACATCAGCAGCACTACTGGCGTCGATGAGCATTGTATGGAGAACGAGGTGTTCGACTTTGACCATGATGACTAAGGGGTCGGAATGAGGAAAACGAATATGGGAGATATCACAGTTGATGAAGGATATACCTTTGGGTCGTGGGTGACGACTAGATTTGGGTTGGAGGACTGGGAGTTTTTGCAGGCAAGTAAGTTTATAACATTCTTTGACCCTCTTTCATTTTCTTATGGTGTGTCCGCTATCGATGTTGTTCACTTCGATCATATGGGGTTAGAAGAGGGTAAAAGAATGTTGAAGAGGGTCAAAGAATGTTGAAGAAACCCATGATCAAGTACTCAAGTGATTCGGTGGGTATCTTTCAAAAGTTGAAGAGGGCATCTACTCGGACTTCGCAGTCTTTGTTAAAAGCAAAATGAGAGATGAACCAACTATATAGCTGTTCGAAGCTTAAAATAGACCCATTGGGGAGCCTATGGTACCACTTAAGGGAGCTGTCGGTAAGGCTAGTGGGAAACATTCGACAGAGGATGTGATCCGCTGATGAGTGTAGACTTAACGTATTTTGGAACTCAAGTGCATGGGATTGAAGGTCGGTGTTGCATTATTTACAGATTTTTGGGGTATAGAAGCTTGGAGGCACCTCAACAGCGATGGGCTTCGGGTATATTAGATTGTTAAGGCGACTCTAAAAGTTTGGAGTAGGGCTGGCGCTGATGCGGATGACAGCGTTAACTTTTTGGTCAAGCTCTTGTTGGGTGAGATAGGTTGCTCGAGGGGGAGAATGCTAATGTTACGGGTGGTATGGCCGAGGGTTAGGAGTTTGCTCGTTATTGCGTTTACCCAAGCATTCCCGGGCAGGATGCCTTGTGGGATGTGGGGAGGTCTGCAGGGTGAAGTCGGATGAGTCATCATAAATGGGGACACCAAGGTGTATCGTACCTTCAGGCATGTTAGTTGGGGAACTTTCGACACCGAGGTGGACCAGTGGCACTTCAGTATAGGGGTAGGTACATAAGCGTACCCGGGCGGATATGTGTGAGGGTACAGGGGCTCAGGAGCGCATATGGGCGTCTTGGGTTTGTACCTATTGTTGTTCCTGAACCGTATAGAAGAGCTCATCGAGGGCTCGGTGTTGTTTGTTGTTGTCGTTATGGTGTTGCCGTTCAGCTTCGGGCTCTTGACGGCGATCTTCGCGCTTGAGGCACAGTTGGTTGGTGTGATGCTCTTCTGCCTGAGCGAACTATTGGCTTATGAGAGCTAATTGGGCGGCGATACCGTCGGCAGAGGTACCAACAATGAAGGAGGTGTAACGGAGGGTGGGGGCCATCAAATATGGGTATGAGGGGAAAGAAAAAGGTTTGAGGATAGTGGGTATAACACAGATAACGTCAAATATAGGGGCATAATCTCGTAGAGGGGAGTTCGCGCTCTTACACGGTGGGATTTAGGTTCAACTAGAGGTTTTCACAAATACATAAGATAGAAATAAGAAAATATACCATGCTAACATACTTCCGTGGATTCCACGAATTGGTATTCTCTACGACCTTTATGGAGGATTTTAATGGGATGATTGATATATGAATGAGGTTACTGTTTGATTTGAATAGATCTTGAATATGCTTGAAGGTTTCTATTCTTATGGGTGGTTTTGGGCTGAGATTCTCTAACCTCTCCATGATGTCTCCCCTTTCCTATTTATAGGAGATTGGAAAGGACGAGTCACCATAGAGAGGCCATATTGCATGTACACCTTCTTTTGGAGTAGTTATCCTGTATGTGAGGTCAGTTATGGTAATATAGCTATCTGGCGGCTTGTTTTGCCGTATTGTCTTGTGAGCTACCTGTCAGGTTTGTTTGCTTTTAGCCATACTCCGATATGGTCAAAGTCCTATTGGATTTTGTGTTGGGATCTGTATGCTGCATGACTGCGATCGACTTCGAATCTTGAAGTTGACTTTGGCTCTTTGGTAAGCTTGGATGTGGCCTTCGAGTGTTCGGTTAGTCTCGGAAGGCTTCGGGTAGATCGAATGCCTTCGGCTGTTTTGCTGGTTCCCTGTGCTTCGAGTCTTTGGTATGCTTTGACGTAGCCTTCTAGTATTCTATTAGTCTTGGAAGGCTGCGAGTAGGCTACTACAATTCTCATAAGGTGATGAAGACTAGGCAAAATTCATAGGAGCTAAATTTAAAACAAGACAAGGAGATATTATCAAACATCACAAATCTTTATCTATTTGGCCAGGGATTAGAATTACCACTACTATTTGAAGACCTTATGTTGGGTGGCTCATTGGAGATGGAATTAACATTAACTTCTGGAGATTCACTTGGGCTACTGAGACCCTATTAAGAGAGTATATAGACATGCCAAAAAGACTGTGGAGAAAATGCACAAAAAAACTTGGAGACTTCATCAACTCTGAGGGTTGGAACATGCCTGAAGATATAAAACTCATCCTTCTTACCCTTGGGATCAATATCAATAACATCAGCTGTAACCCTAATGATAAAGGCACTTAAATCTGGAAACTAGATAACCATGGAGAATTTATAGTAAAAAATGCCTTCAGCACCATCAGAAGAACACAGGATACTGCTTGGTGGTGAAAACATGTCTGGTACAATGATATGCACCCAAGACTGAGCGCCTTCTCCTTGAGACTCATGTCGATTGTCTTGTTTTTTGACGTTCTGATTGAAAAAAGAGGCATCTACTTCCATTCCTGCTTCTCCTTATGTCATAAAAATGAGGACTCATACATTCATTGCTTTTAGCTCACATTTCGTAGTAGATTACTAACATATTCTATAGTGATAGAATAATAGGTGAAGATACTTGGAAAACTGCCTTGCTTAGATACAAAAACCGCAGTTCCTATAATAAAGACCTTTGGAACACTGCTTTCTTCTCAACCTGTAACTGCATATGGAAGGCAAGAAATTATCTCAGGTACAACTTGGGGTAGGTATCAGTCAGTTTGGTTTGGTATTTTGTAAATACCAAGACCAAAACTAAAACTCTAAAGGTAAAACCAAAACAAAAACCAAATCGCCGGCTTTTCGGTATTTTCAAGTTTTTTGGTATATTTTATGGTTTGGTTATTGGTATATGCGTTTTATATATTTTCGGTATTCTTAATTTTGGTGGTATTGGTAAAATTTCGTTATACTATAACATCTATCTAGTTAGAGAAGTTTATCAAGTGCTTCCAAGTTATAAAGATTTGCTAGAAAATAATATATCATGACAAGATTTCATATTCTAGTGATCTTTATTATGGGGTAATATGATAATGGAGATCTTATGAACATATTTTTTTTTATGAGTTTCAACTTCCAAGTTTAACATGTCCAATGGTTTTGGTATTTTGGTTGGTATTTTCAATTTTTTGGTTTTTTAGATTATCATATGAAAACCAACCATACAAAAATGGTATTTTTCAATTTTCGGTTTCATGAAATAAGAAACCAAAACAATTTTTTTTGGTTCGGTTTGGTATTTTACCATATCGGTTACACCCCTCAGGACAATAATAAGAAAACAAATGTTTACTAGCTAAAAATGTCCGTCCTTAAAGATATTGATGATACTAATAAACATAGACTATCGAAAAGGTCCATGCACAATACTGTACTTGAACTGCAGATCATTTAAGTGCTAAAGGTGCAATATAAGTACAAAAGGAGGCCTAATTTAAAAAGTTGTACATGGTTACTTCTGAAAGTAGGGGAGATAAAATTTGATGTGATGGTTTTATATTAGATAATTTTGGCATCTTAGGCATTGGGGTGATTTTTAAAATCCATGGTGGGTCAGTGTTGGGGACTTTCAAGAAAGCAGTAAGCATAACAACCAATTACTTAGCATAAATTGAAGCTATCATTCAAGGGATTCAACAAGTACTAGACAGAGGATGGTTAATAGTGTAGATAGTCGTCTCAGATTCAACATCTGTTGTTCAAGCTTTCAAAATAGGCAAGGTACCTTAGAAATTTTCTACAAAGTAGAAGATTTTACAAAGCATTGGACTCCATAATTTCCTTCATTTGGAGAGAAACAAATTTCTCAGCAGACATAAAAGGAGAGGAGCACCTGCTACTCAACCTTGTAAAGAATGGACTCCAGGAAAACTTGACTATCTAGACAAGATTGATGACCCTATAACTAAGTAATTTAGATTTAAGTAATCCCTTGTATTTATCAGCTCAAGCTGCCTATATAATAATGGGCTTTCCTTTTTACTGCTAATCAGTTTACTCTGGTAAGTCAACCTTTCCGGGTTGTCTTAGTACTCTGGTTTTGTAATTAAGGTCCCCTATTTTGTACCCCCATCTTGAGTAATATATTTTAAACCTTTTGCAAGAAAAAAAAGAAGGCCGAGTTTAAGAATTTATTAAAAGGTTCAAATTTGGAACCAAAAAAGATTTATGAGGAAATGATATTTGCGGTTGAGAATAATTTGGGAAGATTATTCTTTGTATATTGTAACGGAGGAGCTGAAAAAACTTGCCTTTACAATACTATAATTGTTTGTCTAGATTCTCATGGGAAAATTGTATTAGTTGTAGGATCTTCGAGCATTGCATCTCTATTATTACCAGGAAGTAGAACATCATCTTTGAGATTCAAAATTACGGTTATAATGAATGAAAATACAACCTGTGACATTAAGTATGATAGCCCAATTATAGGTTTTTTTTTTAGGGCAACAAATCTTATTAAATGGGATGAAGATGCACATATGACTAATAAGCAGATTTTTGAAGCCATAGATAAAGGCTTTAGAGATGTAATATGTAGAATAATAGAAGATTCTAAGGAATTTTTTTGGAGGTACATTGAATGCTCTTTAGATATGATCTAGTTCATATCACTATAGTCCATAACCAAGAGGAATTAATACTACTAATTTTTGTTTCAGCGAATAACAAATCCTTGATGTAGAGAGAAGTCTACCCTTGGATTGGCTGTAGACCTAATGGGATGATTTTAAGTATTGTACCCACCAAGAGGGGCCTCCATTTTATTTATCATGATAGGGTTTAAGTTGTATTCATATTATACCCTTAAACCCTAATAAATGGTTACACTAGGTCCCACCAACCTTTACCTGTGGTATAACTATTTGGGCACAACCAATAACACTTATATGACTCATTAGCATGTGTGTTCGTAAACCATATGAAAAACATTGACTAGTGTTAATAAAAACATAAATCTAGCAATCTCCCACCTGGCACTAACTCAATTTTTATAAACAAAATGAGCCTGATTCCAGTTTTAATGAAAAGTAGATGACCATCCTTTGATTTTAAAACTATACATGATAATTTGTTGATGATAATGTTACACCGAACCTGAGTGTCACTCTACGATTAAAAATGACCGCTTACATGGTTAATAATTGAATTTTTGTCAGGCCTTTAAGCCCATGCCGAATTCATAGTGTGGACTTCGAGCTAGCAACCTCAATTTTTTTTAAGTAGAATTCATGTTGACCTTAATGGTGTACGGGTACATTTCTATTAGTGTCTATCAACATGTTTTTACCAGATACATGTTACTTTAATACTTAGGCAAACTGTCATGCGAGGACCATTGCTCATATGGAAATGAAGACCGATGGATGTTGAGCCTATCTATATCCACCCTAAGCAAACTTGAGAAACTTTACAATATTCTCCATATGCACTTGATACTTAGACAACTGTCATGTTATAAAATTACTCGAATGAAAAATTAAACTTTATTGTATTTGCATGATTGTAATTAAAACTGAATATGTACACGTATAATAACTGAATGTTGATAAAATAATAACCGGGAACAACTCCCACAAGGATAAGGAATCATAATGTAATCATAATAATTAAAATGAATAATTACACCCACAAAAAGTACCATCCTCAAGAAGCCTCCAGCAATCCCATGTATGTAACATGTCCCCTGAAAGGTAGTATCAGAATTAGTAAGCGAATCAATAATCATCTCCAATGTCTACAAATGAGGAATCTCAATAATTTTTTTCCTATACTTCATAAATGACAATGTGATATTTAATGTCAATAAACATATTCTCACAAAATCATCATTGTCACAAAATACTTACAATGATCTTGAAATATAATCAACAATCCCGATAGGCACATCTATGTTTAAATTTAGTCCTTTTTATTAGGTATTTTTGGCCATCCTGAAACCCTTTTTATCTATGTATTGCCTAGTTACCTCAATTTTGGGTTTCCAACACCATTGGAAATGATTTGATAATAAAAGGGCCAAATTTGAGGTTATATGACAACAAATCCAGCCTTAAACACTCTAGCAGTTCAGTAGGCGATGTTCAATGAGAGAAGGGCTATTTGGACAGCCAAAAACTCAAAGTCTCCATACATGAGAGCTACATCAGGATAACTTTAAATTTGACACCTATTGGAGTTGACAAAAAGAACCTTAAAAAGGGAGCAGTACGGGCTACCCAAACCCAGCCCTTGCTGTCGACCAAGGTGTTGCCCACGACGATTGCTGACCCATGGAAGTTTTATGCATGGATCCTGAGATGCCTGAATAAGATAAGAACTTCGAGAACTTTAAGTGTTACGATGCTGAGGTGTACTGGGGGATAGTTTGGACCTTTCGGGGCCAAGGGTAGAAATGTTCTTCTCCTCCAGAACAAATTTTTGTCTTGCAGGGTTTTGGAGAGGTTGAGAACTCAGTTTGTATCTCAAAACCTTGATTTTTTTATGCTATTGATAATTAGGTTAAGCTATTTCTTTTTTTGCGATTGTTAAGATGATGCATGATTAATCATCTTAGAATAAATCTGAAGAGGAATCCATATATATGTATGTTAAAAGCTTCTTGAAGGTGTATGGTCTAATTTAGAGGTCTAAGATCAATCTTTTGGTTGTTCTTTAACTCACCAAGACCATACCAGCTAGGTGAAATGAATAATAACCTTAACCTAAGTGAAATAATAAGGTATTGATCTTTCAAACTACAAATTGACTTCTAGATCTAGGGTTTGTTTCTATCTCTAACAAGAAAGGATGATCCCAGGGTCAACACCCAGAGTTTGATTTCAGACTCCAACAGGTTGAACACTCTGATTTGTCTTAAATAGAAAGGTTAGAAACGAACTCTAAATCCCTCAAATTCGACCTTAGATGAGAATTTATGGAGATGATAAAAACCTAATGATTAAACCTGACATCAAAATATATGGCTAGATCCAATAGGTCTTGTTAATCTTAAAAATATGTACTTCGATAAGTAGTTGAACATAGATTTATGATAAAACCTCATTTCCCCTTGATATTTGTTTACCCTAGAATGATGTACCTCTCTGCGGATTGACACCCTATTTCCCTTTACTATAGTAATTAAAATAGGATATTTAATTAGACTTGATTACGGTTTATCAAAACCTTAGCTCATAGATAAATTGTTTAAGCCATAAAGCCTGTCAGGAACCTTCACAACAAGCTGCATACTCCGCTTCCGTAGTTGAGCTAGCCACAAGAAATTGATTAACACTTCACCACAAGATAGTGCCATGAGCAAGCGTAAAAACATAACTAGAAATAGTCATCTTGTCATCTTTGTCTCCTACAAAATCATAGTCAAAATAGCCCAAAACCATGAGCTCGTCCAATCTGCTATAAACCAATATGAAATCTCTAGTCCTTTTTTAAATAGCAAAGAATCTTCTTAGCTATCTGCCAATGAATAATAGAAGGGTTCTGTTGGTACCTCCCTAGTATCCCAACAACAAAGCTGATGTCGGGTTCCATACATATCATACCATAATTGAGGCTACCTACTACTAAAGCATACTTCTTAGCGATGTCTGAAGAAACTGTCCCGTGTAGCATTGCCTTCCTGAATATATCTCCCTTGACCACTTGAACTTCATATGCCTTTTAATCCTGCATGCCATGCCACTTTAACACTTTACGATATATGCACTCTGAGATATGCCAAGCATCCCTCTGGTCTTGTTTCGCTTAATCGTGATGCCACAAACTAACAGTCCTCGAATCTAACATATCTTTTACATCAAAATGAAGAAAAAACTAACAGTCCTCGAATCTAACATTTTAATATTCAGGTTAAATAATTTTACCTATGCAGGAACGCCACAAACACATAAGTGATTTAGACTTGGATTTCTCCATTCCCATAGATGATAAGGAATAAATTACAACGAAGCGAGAAGGAACTCGATTCTGAATATATACTGAATAGCTAGCATTAACAATTTCCCCACAAATTCACAAGTAAAGCAATAATGACATAACATGCTGTGAACCACATTCTAATAAATTTGATTGAGGTGTTCACAAACACTGTTCTGCTCTAGTGATCCAGGAGTAGTGTATTGGGCTACAATACCCTGATCCTTTTAATATGGATAAAAATGTATGAAATGTCGATTATTTTGATCGATCTTACCATAATACTTGCCTCCTCGATCTAATCAGGCAACCTTAATCTTTTGATTTAATTGCTTCTCAACCTATAATTGGAAAGTTCTAAATGCATCAATTGATTCAGATTTTTGATGAATAAGAAAAATATAGGTATAACGAAAAAAATCATCAATGAAGGTAATAAAATATTGTTGATCAACCCGGGATGGAGTAGGAAAAGGTCCACATATATCTATATAAATCAGTTGTAAAATCTATGTGCCATGAGTAGAGTAAGATTTCTTGATCCTGGTCAATTTTCCGCAAATACAATTGACGTAAGTCTGAAAATTTGATAAGTCTATAGCTCTAAGTACACCAACTAGTAAGCCCGAACAAAAAATGGAATCGTGACGTGATATCTTAAATGAATGATCAAGAGATAGATGATATAACCTATCAACTAGTAAGATCGAGCAAATAATGGAATCATGATAAAATAATATTAAAACCAATATGTTTAAAGTTGAAAAAATAACTAAAAGAGTGCAGCTGGGAAACTAAAACTTGAGATCGTCTCATCGATGGAACATAAAGGGTGTCTATCATTTTTAGAGTAACAGCTGAATCTAAAACCAAACGAAAAGTGCTAGTAAAATCGATGGGAATGCATTTAGCATCTCCCGATAAACCTACATGCATCTCAGGCCTTGCCGACTATCTGCTGATAAATTTTTATGGAGAGTTCGAGAAGTATATATTTGCCCCAAAATTTTACCACAAAGATTTGGTGAGAACATCAACAAAATTGAATTCAAATCAAACAAAAAAATATCTTATATTTTCTTTCTTGGTTAACTAGTTTTAGAAAGAATGGTAGTCTTGCATAGTAGGACCTTTTTTCATGCAAAAGAAACACTCTATAACTAATAAAGTAGTTGCTGACAAAGTTGTATTCTACTTCCCATTCCCTGAATGATAACTTTACCCTAGACAAGACTTGAAAATTTTCTTTATTGAATACCCTTATTTTTGAACATCTTCTTCTATGAGAGTAGACAGACAAATTCTTCACGGTTGGAATTAAATGGGCTAATCTTGCTTTACCTTTCTTCTACCGTTCCTTCTCAGAGACCAATATTGCAATCAACTCATTCATTTCCGTGGTGAAATCCTGATTCTAGTAATGAACCTGGGGCATCTCGAAACTTTTTGGAAGAAACCGAACTTCCAAGTAAACCATTAGCATATCATTAATGGCGAGTCTGAGTTCTTTCAAAGTATCAACTAACTTGGAGATCTTAAGAATGCGCGAGCACATATTTCCATTGCCGTCATACTTCAGTGATAGAATCTTGGATAAGTTACTATACAGTCTCACTTTACAGAACCCTTGAAATACTTTTTAATGACATCTAACAGTTCTTTTGTAGTACCTTTCTCAATGATACCGCCCTACATAAGAAGATTAATGGAGTAACAAATCATACGATTTTCCAATTTATTGGCTTTGATCTATTTAGCGTAGGCCACTTTCTCAGCATCAAAAAGAGGTAGGCGTGAGATCTTTGGGCGTGGCTTTAGTTAGAGCAAAATCAAAATCATTTAGCGTGATCCAAAATAATAACTGAGAACCAAGCCTTTAGATTTAGCTCTTTAACTTGATAGCCTCAACCACAACCGCTGCATCACTAGATTTAAAATATTTATATTGTGAGTGCGAGCATACCATAGCTCACAAATTTTTTAAAATCTCACAGATTTCCTAAAATAGCTAAGCAATTATGCCGACAAACGAGATGATAATAGTATTTGTTAAGAAATATGAATTTCATAGGTGATAAAATGATATATTCTGATGGTGATGAATATGACAAATCGAGATGTACAAAAAACCTAGTAAATCCATTAAACTAAAGTGCTAGATGCAAAAAAAAAAAAAAATACTAGGACCATAAACTACACATCGAGTTAATGAAATGCACTAAGAAGAATCGTCCTATAATTTGGTTGATCAACCGTAAATGTATGACTTAAATATTTAGCAAGAAGATCATTAATGGCATACAAGGGGTTCAATTTTTGTCAGGCTCGGCCAAGCTAAGGATATTTTACTTGATCAGAGTATTCTGAGTATTTTAACCCAAGGAGCTTAGCCGTTCTCACTTTAGTTTTATTCCATAGAATTTCAACCTCACGGAGGATAAGATGGGAACCAAAGGAGAATTGTCTCATATCATCCCACACTCTAGGATGAGTACTATAGGTATGATAGTAACCTGCCCAAACCAACCTACTATTTTAACCCGGGCTTGTAATCCAAGTAACCTATCGGGGGTTAACCGATTTAGAGTTAGCTTATGTATCCGACCTCATTATTAGAAAAAATGACTTAAGGAGCTTCTATGATTTCCTAACGTAGACATGATTACTGTCAATTGCTTACTCGTGCATGCGGGATAACCTAAATGTTTCCAACAAGTAGTCAACAATTCCCAAGAATAGAGTTTACAATCCCAACTCTTTAATAACTTTATACTTAGAATCTCCAAAATAGATGGGCAGGAATCTTACTGGGTTCCAACATCATTGGTGACAGTATAGACTTCGAATAACAACCTGATATTTAAGGATAAAGTGACATGAACACTCAAGCGAGAAATTTTTCCTAAAACTAACAATGAAGTAAAAATAAACTTAACGGAGTAGTTTTAAAATTAAGCTCGATGGATCACTGGGACAGTAAGTGTCACGGTACGATGAGTCAATAACCCAAAAGAAAACTATCAAATGCTAGACACCAATAATCAACTTCATACACAGGATAAACTATCAATTTTCCACAAACAACCAAACAATCTAAGATTAACAGTATTTTATAATTCCCGTTTCTTACTTATCAAAAAAATAACGAAACATTAACCATACTCGATAGTTGAACCCAATGTTCCCGTATCAACTAGCAAAACAATGACTGTGCTTAAGGACAAAGCCTTGAGAACACTTAATGCACCTAGAATAATTCTATGACTAATCGAGATAATATACGCTAAACGGATAAGCTTAAAACCAAAGACCGTGTCTTGCAAAAGCTATACCATCCAAGTGACTTGACATAAAATCAAGAACTATATATTATGATCTTACTACGTTATTAGTATCCAAGGATGAAGCCACAAGGATAACATAGGCAAACCCAAATAGACAGTGTCTAATCCCATTATCATGTCTAGCAAACTAAACTAACGAAGTCGTATATCTATAAAGTAATACCTATAATCTTTAAACTTTATTATAATTAATAGTGGCTAAACCATGTGTTACAATTTGCCCATCTAGGTTTTCTTAAACAAAATTTTCTCTAATTTACTAATCATGATGGCCTAAAATAACCTAAAGTTATCTACTTGAGAGTAACCTAATATCAGTAAATGGAATCAAGTACATACTATTAACATTTGCTAATTAATTTTAAAGCTTAGATATCAAGGGGAGAAAATAAAAATCGCCCTAGTCTAGTACAAACATTTCTTGCTAAAGTTGAAACCTCGGTGAATAATAAATAATCTTAAAATTCTTCAAGAATGCTAGCTATAGCAATGATGTGCATAAGAACTAAAAAAGCTCGAACGTTAGCAACACATGGACTCAAAATAAGCAAACAGCTGAATCGACTCAATGAACATCACTTATCTGGATCCAAACAAGCAAACACCAAAACCATATAGTCAAAGCAAAATCCTAGCTGAAATAAGCAGAACACATAACTCTCTGGATAAAATGAAGGAGCGCCACTAGATGTTTGAATAGCATCACTTATTAGAGATTAACCGTCAACTACAAATAATAATGAGGAACCCACCACTTCCATATTCTCTCAAGACCCATAATGAAATAGCAACAGTTTTAAACATTGAAATGAGGAAACTCCTCTCATTAAACCCCAAGCATCTCAACATTAATCAAGGAAGTACCATATCTCATTAATCAACAACCAGCTCTTTCCTCTCTAATCAGTACTAAGAATTCAATCTTTATGTATCTCTGACTCATCCTTCATTAATAACAAAACACTTCCCACCTCCTGCTGATTGAATGTGAGACCCCATGATTTGAAACAACAGTAAACCCTAATGCCCAAAATCTTTATTTAATTTCTACCAACCACAAACATACAACAACTGCCATGATTTACCCCCATCTAATAACCCTAAACTCATACCCATGAAGATGGAATCAATCCCAACTTCTTACTTTGATCTTCTCCTTTATCTTATCTTAAATAAACAACAAAATATTCTTCTTGATAAATCCCTAACCTAGATCTCCATGTATGCATTGCTAAGAAGGCAGGTAAACATTAAATGCTACTAGATGATGATTTGTAGGAGATGAATGCAGCTGCAATATTATATTAGAGGCAGTAGGTTTTATAGCAAGTTCGTGAGCTTTAATGGCAGAGAAAGCAATTAGGTTAATGTAAAGTAGGGTGGTGGTAGGTGAACTTAATGGTGATAATGAAGGAAGAGGAGATAAAGTCTTTTGCTACCACCATCTCTTCCCCACCCCACCCCCTCTCTCTAGACTAGACCCCACGATCTTTGCCCTCAAATCTCTAATTCTCTGGAGACTTCAAACTTGTGTAACAAACTTTTAAGGTGAGATGATATAGTATATCAATCCCATACTTTTCTATATACTCCCACCATACTCAAGTATCAAAGACTCATGTCTTAACGACCAAGCAATACCATCTACGATATGGGAATGATAATTAAGCAACATGAAGAAAATGTAAGGCAACACATATAATGTATATAATCTTTGGTAAATGCATGATATATAATTAACAAAAAATAAAATTATACAGGTTATTACATCATCTGTACCATGATTTAATCTATGTGACCCACTTAAAATTCATGTTCCTTTATGAAATTAAGAGATAAAATATAATATATAATCAAGTTCTTGATATTACACATAATATTTTAATGGACATCATGATAGATATCAGATGTCCTTGAAGTTGCCAAACATCCATGTCTTTTTTGTGAATTAAATATGCCATCCATGATGACTTATAACATTCTTATGGCTCTTTGACAAGTTGTATCCCTGAAAACTAGATAAATTATAACTAAGAAACATGAGAACCACAAGATGATGGAATTTAAGGACTGATTTTGATGTTTCTATGTGGGTGGCATTGTACAGAAAACTTAGATCTTATAGGCTAAAAGTACCACATAACAATATGTTCAATTTAATTAGTTATAGCATAAGAATAAAGGAAGGATTTCTGAAACAGTCATCATTAAGAGATATCATTTATGGAACCCAACAACCAAATAAATAAGTCAATTCAACGCCTCAAACACAATCAATACCTCAACCTAGTCTCCAAAATATACTTTCATTTTCCAAGTCAAATCTACATCAACAAAGTATCAATTCAGTATATCAGACAATATATACCAAATTCCAAGTAACGAACTCGATGGGCACTTCTCAACTTAAGCCACCTGTGCCTTTAGTTGCGAGGGGGCAATTATAGGAACCTGTCCCTCGGGCTATGATAAACTCAAATTAATTTAATACTAGACTCACGTAATATACATGTGATATACACCATTAGCAATGACACCTAGACTACAAACTAATGAAGAACGTGGCTCTAGCAGTACAGATGAAATAAAACAAGTCAAAGACACCTGTCTTGCACGAACTAGCAGTTACAAGTCCAACTACTACTTGCCCCTATTTTCAGGAGAACATGCTTATACACTATAACAAATTGAGAGTAAGGTCTATAAAATGTATGAGTTCTAGAGGATAAAGGACCAAATTTTTTAGCTTAAGAGATCATAACTTGTAATCAAAATATCAGCCTCAAGTAATAAAGTTACAGTTACTAAATCCTCAAGCCGAGGTCGTGGTTTTTTCTTATTCAAGGGTTTCTACGCTAATCACCTGTATCATTTTTATATTGGGTTATGCTAATTCTTGTCATAGGTACATTTAGTATAAAAAACTATTTTGAGTTATTTCAAGCTATTACAAAATTAGGCCCTTACAATACCTCAACAAAGATGTTCAACCCCCATGGAGATGTCTGCATATATATATCAAGCAATTAATGAATTTGATCCCAAACTTTAATAGTTTTAGGATTTAACAGAAATGTTCTGAAGTTAATCAATGTGTTGACCTCTTAGTTGGACATCTTATATGTATTAGTTTTATGATATATTCCCTTATTCTTGCCCCACTAAATTTTATAATCATATTGAAGTGGTTGCTAGGTGTAAGAAGGTCTCTACTATGTAATTATTCATTTTGTAAGATATATAGCAAGTTGTCGGGTCTCGCTTTGCAAAACTTATTTCAAGAAAATATCAAAAAAAATTGAAGATACAATTTCACGTATAAGATGCTAAATTTTTAATGACTAATGTCTTTTGTTACACACCTTTTCAAAATTAAATGGGGTTCTGAATATCATAAAAGGGTACTCTACTCTATTCCTTCAAGTGATCGGAAGTAGTAAATCTACTTTAATTTGGGATGATCTTAGCTCAATTATGACGCTCTAGAAGGTTGTCATAATGGAGGGCAAAAATAACCTCAGTAAGATTGCGTACCTCTCCCTATACATCTAAATATAAATCTCAGTATTTAATAGCAATTATAAATACTAAAAGTCATATAGGATGTTTTCAAATGCTAGGTACATATTAATTTGATTTGTCTTTTATGAATTTGTTTCCTTAAATGCCATTATGGTTGTCTGAATGAATAAATGATACAATTAGCTTTCCTTATGCATGATTTATTATGAAGATAAAAGAATACAATACCATTAAATTTACCATTTGGGACATCATGATCAGGATAAGGTGTGGTTTTCCTTTGCAATTCAATTTATATGTGTTATTCTATTTATTTAATGCAAATCATCACGTGCCGCAGTTCTAAAATATTTATTATCCAGACCTTCTTTGGTAGTATAAAAATATATGAGTTCACTATAATTAATTGTGCTACCTATTGTGTTTGGCTCAAATTATTAAATTTATATACATAATTACCTAATCTGGTGGAAGAAAATAAGATGCATGTACATCTCTTTAATGAATATATTGAGGAACATATCCATGAGGATCATTCATTTATTTAGTTGCAATGCCTATCCCTTGCATTCTTAAATCATTTTTTGTCGTAAAATCAAGTTAACGATGCTCTTTTTGTTCGATGATTCTACCACTTCTAAACTAAAGACATTCTTTTAACATGGGATGGATAAATTTCTCTAGATGTGGCAAAGAGGAAAGTAATGGATGCAATTGTTTATTTGGAAAGAATTCCCTCTTTGATTATCTTGAAATATATATTGATGGTACAAATGGTGTATGTATCTTTCAATCATAAAGTTCATACTTGGACTGTTAGAATTTATTGGTTTTATTTGATTATTATGAGAAATAAGTTTCCTGAAACTATGATTGAGCAAGAGGTTATAACAGTCATGAACGTGTTGAAGTTTAATAAGATTGAATTTCATTGGAGGGAATCATTTCATGATCTATGCTACATTATACTAAAGTTCTTGAGCATTTTACATGAAAGATAAACGATTTAAGTAGGCACTTAGTTGTAAGAAAATGCATACGCTTAGTCGGAGATGGTTGTGCAATTGAGGCTATAAATATCCCATTAGTTCAATGTAAAGCAGAGCATAAGCACATGTGGAATATAATAAAATATAAACTGAGGATGTACTTCTAATATTTACAACTTTACTTTAATTCTATACACACTATTTTGCATTATGGGTTAATGTAAATTGTAGGGACTTGTCCCTCGACCTACTCTAAACACGAACTGATTAAAGGGATATGTCCCTCAACCTATTCCAAACTCAAACTACCTCAATACAAGACTCGCGCATTATACCCATGACATATACAATCAACAATGGCACTTGGACCACGAATTGATAAAGAATGTGGATCGCGCACTACATAAGATATAAATAAATCAAGGACACTTGTATGCCACGAACTAGCAGTTACACATTCAACTACCACCTTCCCCATTTTCAGAAGAACGTGCCTCTACACAATAATAAATTGAGAGTGAGGTCATTAAAAAGGATGAGTTCCAGTGGAGAAAGGACCAATAACTTTTTATTAAAAGAACAAGTATTTCTAGCTCAATAGATTACTTGTGATAAAACATCTGCCTCAAGCAATAAAAGTTACAGTTACTAAATCCTTAAGCCGAGGTCGTGGTTTTTACCTATTCAAAGGTTTCCACGCTAATCATCTGTATTAGTTCTATATTGAGTTACATTAATTCTTATCACAGGTACATTTGGTGTAAGGCTAATTTTGAGCTACTACGAAATTTGGTCATTATATTTGGCACTGTATGTGGGGATCAAACCCACCACCACACGGTTAAAAGCCTTCACGATGAAATAGAAAAATGCAATGACCTCGAGCGTCAGTTAATCCTTGACCGCGAGTTCCGCGAACAGGAACTCGAGAGTGAGCGTCATGCTCATCAAACAGAATTCATGTGACATGAAGAGCATATGGCAATAATGTTGACTGCCTTGCAAGCCTTGCAAGCCTTGCAAGATAATCAATAAGCTCCCCTTGCCAGAGATCGTGATCAAATCCTAAGGAACTCCCAAGTTTTTGAACAAGAATGATTGGGACCTCGAGGAACCACTAGGAAAGCCATTTCCAGATCTTCATAATGACCCAAAAGTTTTAATTTTTTTGGGATGAGAAGATCAGTCCATTATTAGTGCAGATCGCCGGCCTTCCAAATATTCAGAAGAGGTGCAACAACCTCAACCCAGAATATCAGCTCATGAATACTTAAGCGAGGGCACTGATACTCATAATCCCTGACCAGTATGCCAAGTCACTCAAGCAGTACGTTAGTACATCACATAAGAGCACATGGATCAACATATCAAGGAGTTAATTAAAGCTCAAGCTCTAGGCAATAATGACGATTTAAAAAAGTTGCAAGGAAGTCATTTTGCCAAATAATTTTTTGATATGGAAATACCAACAGGGTTCCATACTCCTAAAATACGTAAATACAAAGGTACTGATCCAAAGGAGCACATTCAGTAATTTTTTGATTCACTGGGATTGTATTCAAATCTAAGCAATATTATATACTATCTATTTGCCACAAGTCTACAGGGAGAACCGCTGCGGTGGTTCCACTCTCTACCTGAAGATTCCATCTTCACATTCGACCAACTACAGAAGATATTCATCAAGACATATACTTACAATAAATAGAAAGAAGAGAATTTGTATAATCTTAATTGTCTTAAACAGTCCCCAAGAGAGAAGCTCGGGGCCTTTGCAAAGAAATTTCTGGAGCTCGCGTGAAAAGTTGGCAATCTCGATCAGAAAATAATCGTTTATGCTTTTACCAATGTACTACAGATCGATTGCAAAGTGAAGGAACATCTCTTATTAAACAAACCCATGACCTTGGAAGACATGATAACCAAGGTCAATAGGTATGTCGACCTGGAAAGGATGATGACCGAAAGGCATAAATCTACTAAATCTGTCCTAACCACGAAAGGTCAAAACACAAAGCACAACAGTGAACCAAAGGAGGACTAGGGTCATCAAAACTGTGTTAAAGCAAACACCGATATATCTTGGAAAGGCAATTTGTTACCCAAGCCTGTCCTCCGCAAGATGAATGTCAGAATCTCATTATTTTTTACCGTACTGACAAAAGACAAGTTCTATCGTGTATCTCAACCGCTCGAACTAATTGAAAACTATTCTGCATGCATCATAAGGTAAATCATCATGAAATTGACAACTGCTATGATTTACAGAGATTGCTGGAGTATATTTTCAATGACGGGAGAATGCATGAGTACATTATTAACCTGGAAGGATACAAAAATGGAAGCTACAAGATACAAGTTGACGTAGTTCAAGTCAAAGATCAGTCTGAGGAAAAATATTTATACTATATGTACCACAAGAATATAACCGAGATCCATCAAATCAACAACTCTACCAGATTCAAGCGGTGAAGATTAACAGAATACTGCGATCTTACCGCTTAAGATAAAGAAGTTAAACTCCTTCCTGAATCAAGTAATCGATAATGTGGGATTTCATTTAAGGATTGCGATATCAGTCACGTCAAGTTTCTACATCATGATACTCCGGTTATCTTGTTGAAGATGAAAAATTTGTCATGCATACTGTAATGGCCTAATTCCGTAAGCTCAAAGTGGCCTAGAATTAGGTCTTACACCAATGTACCTATAACAAAATCTAATAGAAAGCAAGAAATGACACATGTGTTTAGCGTGGAAAACCTATAAATAGGTAAAAACCACGACCTCGGTTTGAAGATTTTTGTAATAGTGACGTTTATTGCTTCAGGCTGATATCTTATTATAAGTGGTCTCTAGACTTAGAAATGTTTGATCTAGTAAATAAGAAGTTTAAAGTTTTGAGAAACTATAAAATATAGTTTTCTTGGTAATTTCTTGTGTATTTTTCTGGTCATTGTCTCTTCTAGAACTTTTTCATTATATAGACCTTTTCCGCAGTTCTTCATCGTACTAAAGCACGTTCTTCGAATAATGTGGTTAGTAGTGGTTGACTGAGTAACAGCAGAGTTTGTGAGAGACAAGTATTTTGACTTATTTAGGTTTTTTTGTTCGAGCTCGACTCACGTTTTTTATCTGTTTGTGGAGTTGGTGGTAATGTTAACTAGAGAAGCCACGTGAAGAATGTGTGGGGTCTGACATGGAGGTACTTTGATATGGAGACAACTCGATTTAGGTAAGATCAAGGAGTAGGCTCCTATAATCGCCCCATCACAACCGAAGTCACGAGTGGCTTGGGTTGTCAAAGAATCTTTAGGTATATGGGTTGGAAATTTGAATAAGGAAGTAAAGATAGTGTTTGACTGTATGAAAAATGCGCGTGTCAAGGGGGGATGCACGTGCATTGAATGTTGATGGAAATATTGATGTATGTGATGGTTAAGGTTTGAAGAGTTTCGCCTGCATTTAATGATAATGCTTGGGAAAATGTACCTGTATAATAAATGTAGGGTTATATAAATAGTACCTATAACAAGGTTTGTGGCCCAGTACGTTTGTTTTTCTGTAATATTCTCTGAAATTGCTGAAGACGCGTAGAGTGGCTCTTGAAGATAGAAATGCTTCAAAAATACAAGGTTAAAGTTGAACATTGGGTTTGTCTTCGCATTCTTATGAAAGACAAGGTTAGGGAGGCAGATGTAAGGATAGGCTTGACGGTGAGACTGTTGCGCTAAAGTCTTACGCTCAAATGGATTCTAAGGTCGGGCCTTCTTTATCTCTACCAACTCTAAGGGGGTGGTGGTTATAAGAAGAGGCGGTGGTGGTAGTGGAGGTGAAAGACGGAGAATGGAAGTCTGCTTCTATACTTCCATCACCACTTTGCACAAATAAGACATTCAGTTTGAAGAGTTGGTTCAAGCACTAAGTCTCCTGCTTTTATAGTTTCCATTTAAAGTTCGTCTAGACTTCGACTAAACTCGTGGGAAGAAGGATACTCATTATTTCTAATGTCTGTTTTGCATCATGGTGAAAGATCACTGAAGTTAAATGAACTGAAGTATTTGACGTTTTAGAGTGCATGAAAGACTTGCTAGCTGTAAAAATACTTTAAAAACATGTAAATATAAAATACTTGATGTTAAGTACTTGAAAGACCTATTATCTATAAAAGCACTTGTAATTTTTTTCGTGATGAATAAAATTTATTATCCAAACTCTGTGTTGATATATAATAGAATAACTCTTGAAATCGAGCTGTATGATCCGAAGACTTTTGAATATTGCATGAAATGAAATGTATGAGGGCAGAGTAAAATATTTGTAATAATCGAGCTGTTAAAAATTTATCTGTGAAAATATGTGTTATATATTAAACGTGATTCGACCTGTGTACAAAAAATATGGGGGAGAAAAATTTGTAGAAGGTTCATAATGAAGAATCGATCTTGGAGAGGTCGTTATAAAATATTAAACTTGGAAAGATTAAACTTGATTAGGAATAGTATGAAATGAAAGAGTTTGATTGGAAGAGATATGTATAAATAATTTCTCAAGATATTGTGGTTTTCTGTTACGAGATAATTAGATAATATTACGACTTGTGGGGAATTTGTAGCAAAAATGTATAAATAAGGGGAGAAGAATTCAAAGTTTGGGGAATGAAATAAGAATGGTGTGGACTCGATCTGAGTGAATTTGGTATGCCACAGAAGGGCGGCTGGCGATAAATATTACTGAAGTGAGGGAGCGAATTTTTGGATGTTGGGTTATGATGCTGAGCTGCCAGTGAGGGAGGTTCAACTGGAAGGTTTAGATGGGAGTGGGAAGGAACGTGAGTATGAACGTCATTTTTATGAAGAGATGCTTCAAGAGATTGTTATGGATCTTGTAGCTCGAAAACATTTTTTTATGAGAGCTTTAAAAATTATGTTATTGTTGCCATAAGTAGAAGAAGCAAGTATAGAAAAAGCAAGGAGCTTTTGATTTTACCCCTTGTGTAAAAGCTATGAAAACCTGATTGCGTGTAAGCGTGAGTCATCTTGAGTGTGGTAAGGTCAAAGGAAGATTTGGAAAAAAGAGATAAAAATAAATTAAAATATAATGCAAAGGGCATTGATGGGGACGTCTGACATGGATAGTGGAGGGGATGCCTCGGCTCCAAAACTAAGGACGGCTTGTATGAAGCTCAATAACTGCCAACGGTCAGAGAGAGGAAATATAAATACTGCTTCATCTTTGTCAATCAAATGTTTCTCAACTTCTGAAAACTTGAACAACAGTCAGAGAGGAAGGAAGAAAAAAACAAAAATAGGATAAAAACTTGTGGAGTTTAATTGATAGTGATCATCTATCAAAGCGTGAGAGAGTTGCTAAAGCCGAGTCACGAAGGTGGTTTTACATCAGCGTGGTAAGGGAAGGACTTGGCGCTACTGTAGATTCGCATTCGGACATAAAAGGTTAGTAAAAGATTTGTGATGCATATATGTATGTTTAGGGATCATGATTTGTTTCTATGTAAAGTAACAAATTACTATTTATAATAATCTCTAAAAACATGCTTGATACATGATATACGAAAGATTTATGTATGTGTTGGACGTATATGTAAAAGATAATGATAAATACTTGGATCTGTTTTTAGGTCGATCGTGAGGAGTGTTTATGTTGGAATAAATCCTTTTTTATAGTTGATATGGTGCGTTCCCCTGTAAGTGAGGTTTTGTCCTCTGGCCGGTCGACTGTTTCTGAGATTAAAATGTCTGAAAAGGAGGAAGAAATAAGTGTTGATCAATTTCCAAATTCCCCTAGAATATTGGTATCCTATCCCCCTCGCTCTGATATATTCAAAGAGTTCTGTAAAGCCACGAATTTGATAGAAGGTAGATGGGGTACCTGTATAGAACATGCCGGTAGGTAATTTAAGGGTTATACTGTAGCGACGGGGAAGGAATATTTTTATTTATTAGCCGATTTGGCAAATGGTAAAAGGGATAGGGGTATAGACGAATCAATCACTCTAGAGCATTTCGATGAGAATGTTCAGAGTGAACTTTTAGAGGGCTTTTTGGGTTACCTGCCTTAGTTGGAGTACGGGTTGAGTCTTCCCCTTAGCAATATGGAGAAAAGGATTATGAACTTCATCGGGGAATGTCCCATTCAGATTAACGGGAACATGTGGGTGGTGATAAATGTATGTGAATCTCTGAATTCTCGGTGGGAAGGAGATGGGAGAAAGTGGAGGATATCCACTGAGGACGTTTTGCAGTTTTATGGGGTTAAAAACTATACCGCAAGTGGAGAGGTGTATTTTTGTGCGAGCTCGATTCGGCCTCACTTTTTTGATCTGAACTCAGTAGGTCAACCATGGAATGATAATGTGATATGGGTAAAGGGTGATCGCCTTCAGAGAGATGATGTCTTCCATAGAACTTCTGTTTAGAACTGTAAAACAAAGTAAGTATAACAATATATAATGTACGAGATTTGATAGTTGAAATTGTATGATGCTCTGATGATAATAATGTTTTGTGCATGACAACTCCAAAATCTCTGGTGGCAAGGAAAGAGTCATTATTGGATACAGTTGCTCAGAAAGAAACAGAGCTCGAGGTTGTATTAGAGGAACTTTGCATTAGCTGGAAGAAATGTGTCAACAGCCGAGTTGAAAAAGTTTAAAAATCTTAGTCGATGAGACTAATGACGAGTACTACCGACTGTAAGAAAAAGGGAACTGATGGGGAGAGATGAGTGAACTCGTCCAAGCCCCCTGGAGTGGACTGCACAGGGTTACCTGAGTTCACAACGTCAAGCAAATTAGCTTGAATGTTTCGCAGAAAACAAATACTGAAGCGTCATTTGACCTCTGGAACCACGGAAAGTGGTGAAGCCGTGAAAAAGAGAAGGGTTGAACCATCTGTGATGTCGAGGATGAAGGTCGTAGGGGATCAACCTATTATGGAGGACAATTTGAAAATGGTAGAGGAAAAACCCAGGTTGGCTGCTTTCCAAGGGGAGGAGAAGATGAGCAAAATGGTAGGCTCATATGCTCGAATGTGCATTCTAATGAATTTAGTGCTATGATTCGAGCTAATCAATGAGGTGGATTTATTTATTTTGTGCAAGCTGCTCGTCTGATGAAGGGAATATACCACGGGGTCGGGGAGGAGAGAGCTAAGCTGAAGAGGAAGAAGGTCGAGTTTGAAAGGAGCATAACTCGATTGAAAATTGATCTGCTCAAGGAGGGAAAATGGATGGAGGATATGAAGGCTTCTCAAGTAGTAGAGATCAACAATCTTCACGCGGAAGCACAAGCAAATTTATAGGAGGTGGTAGCTAAGCGCGTCAGACTCGGGCGCCACCTTATGTCAAAAGAATATTTCGAAGATGAGGTAAATGCCATTACCAAAACCTATGTGGAGGAGGAAGATGAAGATATTGAAGATGTCGTTGTTGGCATTGTGGACAAGTTGGATGGTGCGCCTTCTTAGATGGTGGGAGACAACCAAGGGGATGACAACTAGCGTCCAGAAGGGGAAAATGAGAAGGTAGAGTAGTGTGATGGTTATTGTATAAATATTAAGGGGAAACTAAGTTTTTTGGTAAACCTTGCTATAGGAACTTAAAGACATACACCTCAGAATAAAAGATTTAGAGGCAGAGTTTACTAAGGCGAGAGACGCCTTAGCATCCCAGTTGTCTTCGCAAGCGAAGCTGTAGGTTAGAATAGAGTAAGAAATATTTAATTTATATGCTTTATTAGTATAGAGCTACAAAGTAATAAATCGAGTATATAGAGGGACTAAAAACCTGTGATCGGCTTAGTGGCAATGGCACTGAAATGGCACAATAGAAATATCAAAGTATTAATAACTTTAAAAAATAAAAAATGCGTACCTTAGACTTGGGAGTATATGTTATGGAGCATCCATTTGAGATTGTACTTCAACCTTAAGTTTAGAAGCAGTCTTATATGGTAGATGTTGAAAATAGATATCTTGTTAGAAATGAGTCATATGTAGTGACTGAGTATTCTGAATCGAACTTGATATAATGTATTTGCAATGTGTGGGTCAAATTCGAGTCAACACTCTTGGGTGAAAATGACGCTCGCCAATGTAACCAAGAATTTGCAGAGGAGTTTGATAGAATGAGGGAAGCAAATGAAGACAAGGAAGATCAACATGTAAAGGTGCACTTCAAGTTTGTTAAGGCAACACAGACTCCTGTCGACCTAGCTAGAAAGATTGAGGTGAAGGATGCCAAAATCGAGAAAAGGTAAAAAGGCTTGCTGAGTTAAAAGAATATGCTGCAAAACTCAAAAGCCAAAATGATGCGTTGATGATAAATAGTAGGGAAGCTGACATGGCCCGCTACCGTATACATGCACCAGAAAGATCGGAGGAAGGTTTAAATCGGTCGATGGCCGGTTTGAAAAATGATTTGATCGAGACAAATAACAATCAGAAACAAGCTCGAGCTGATCTAGCGAGTAACAGGAGTGAGCTGGAGCGATTGAAGAAGAAATTGGTTGATAAAGATAACGAGCTGAAGAGGGCTTGAGATAATTTATCTGCATCTAAAGTTATAGTTGATCAATTGACTATAGCTTTACCTGCCAAAGATTTTAAATTTTGGACGGCACAGCATAAGTGCGATGAGTTGAACAAATGAGTGGCGTAATTCAAGACCGAATTGGCACATGCCAATTCACGTATTAGATACGCTGAGGCCATAGAGCGCTTGAGGAAGAATAAAAATGATGCCAAGGTCTTTCTTGTGCAAGGAGATGTTGTTAGCCTATCATGTCGAATAAGAGAGCTAGAGAGAGATGTGGCTCTAATCCAAGCTAATGTGCAAAAAGGAAATGAGAAGTTAAGAGAGTGACAATGGAAGTTGGAAGCTACTCTTTCCAGGGAACAAGGGTTAGAGCGAACTATCAGAGGTAAGGATATTTTGATACAGCAGAAAGACAAAATGTTATAGAAGATTCCGGATGTGGAAAAACTGAGCATGGGGATTTAAATCCTTCGAGTTCAGGTAGCCAATTTAGAAGCGATTAATCGAGCTGAATCAACAAAAGTTGACAAAAAATTGGAAGAGAACATTGCTTTAACAGATTGGGTAGATAGAGAAATGAAATGGCTTAAAGAACGATATGCGTGGTCGAAAGAACGCCTTTAAAAGGCTAGAGCAAATTTCTTTAGGTCGGTTATGTAGTATCATATTTCCTAGATTCGACAAGAATGAAGCCAACACTCTGTAATCGAAGATATTATATAGTCGCAGACAACCCAACATTCTAGAAGGATCAATGAATCCTCGATACACCAAATGTAACCGTTGTAGCCCGGTCAAGAAGGATCTGTTAGAGATCCGTAAAGTTCGCCCACTACCTCCAGAATAGAAGACTCTTTCTTTCTTTTTGTAAACTGCCTTTATATGCGATAAATACAGGAAGAGAATAGGTTCTGAGGGACCACGCATCTAACATCATTCTATCCTAAACATAAGCAATACTCATAAAACTTATAAAAACTAGCATCTACTAGATTTTATACCAAATCCTCCTCGAGGTCATGGTTTTTCTCAGTTTCTGCTGAGTTTTCCACGAAAAATCTTGGCTGATACTTCTTTATTGCACTATCCTTACGAACAAGTATTGGCGAAGGTTTTCTTCCCTGAAAACTCGCCATTACAAATGACGCCATCTTTGGGAAAGTTACCACACTTTTTTCTACCATTTTGAACTTGAACATCGTCCAAATGATAAATATGAATTTGAGAAGCCATTCTAGTACTGTAAGAGATCAAGACATTGCAGGAGCTCTTGATCTACACGGTGCGGTTCTTGAACTTTAAAAACAAATGGCTTTGGAAAAAAACTAGAGACTGGAAGATCAACGTGTTAATGTTCAAGCTCTACAAACGGAGATAGTCGTGCACAAAAAAGCCTTGCATCAGCAGAGTGAAGCCCATTAAAAGGAAATGGAAAGATTATGAAGAACACAAGATCAAATAACAGCTTGCCCAGCGTCGCCACCACTGGCTCGAAGTGAACATCAATCAAGAATAGTTCAACGCGATGATCAGCCTAGGGAAGATGACCAACGAATGTCTCGATCCAGATCTGGAAATCCTAATAGAGCCTCTCAACATTTTGGCTTAACTTCTTCAACCTCGACAACCCAAGGAAGTTGACATACATGTCACCAGACCCCTCTGCCAGAAAGAAAACCCGTCAAAAATTGATTGGGACAGGGCGACTTTGTTCCTCACGTTGCAACCTTACCTCTTCCCCCGCAGTAATTCATCACTCTGGATGACCTTAACAACTAAATTTAAGCCATCAACTATGATATCCCAGGCTGACGTTCTGCGCTCGACAGGAACAAAACAAACCCCATCTCTCTATATCTCAAAAATATGCCTATTCCAGATAACTTCCATATACCCAAATTTATCCAGTATGCAGGCTTCACCGATCCACTTACACATGTTTGAAATTTTAAAGCTGTCGTTGGGTTGTACTCCAAGCTCGACCACATGCTTTGTTGACTGCTTAACATGAGCCTAAACGAAGAACCACTCTGATTGTTCCACACTATACAAGAAGCCTCCATCAGCTCTTTCATCCAATTACAAAATCTATTCGAGTCCAACTACGCTCATGCTAGGGAACGTGAAATCACCGTAGACTCTTTATTTTACTTTGAGCAAGGCGCTAAAGAAACCCTGGCAAGTTTTTATAAATGTTTCCTACAAGAAACACGAAAGATTGGATATTCAGACCCCAAAATCGTGGTTCCAGCGTTTACTTTCGCCCTGCACATCGACTCAAAAGTTTGCGAAGAACTTACTCTACACAAACCACGTACGGTCACTAAAATGATTAACGTGGTAAATAATTACATCGAGCTGGAGCGCTCGCAGAAATATAAGAGAAAAATCTCTTCTGTCTTATATTCTCGAGAAGTATCTTCGACCCCTTCTCAAAGAGAAGTCGCAACGACAGCACCGAAGCCGCCTGCCAAAAACACTGATAACATTCAAAGAAGAGATGGCAAACCGGATAGACCTGTCCTAATACTGCCACCAATAACAACAACCCTCTCCGCTATCTTACCAACGATAAAGGAAGATGAGTGTTATCATATACCACAAATTATTGCAGATCTTCCAAGCAAACCCTTATGTCGGTATCATAATGTACGCAGTCATGAAGCTAATAGCTGTTACTCCCTCATTCATATCTTTCACCGTATCCTCTTAGCTAGAAGACTCCATAATTATATTGTCGATATTCAGAAATTTCTTGATGAATAAGCAAAAAATATTGAAGTTGAGCAAAATCATATCCAGAGCCCAGCTCAACATTTATACATGATCGAGATCAAAAAAAGGAAGAAAAGAAAATAAGACGATCGTATTACGTCTTGCTACAAAATGACCTCCTCAGACAAATAATCAATACTTCTTCCAAGCACTAGCAAATCCAAACGTCCTTATCAGATAATAGTTGAAGACCGTGACACCAGCCATGTACAATACCCGCATGATTACCCACTTGTTATTATGCTTAAAGTGGGACAGGATTACTTACATACACTTCCCATTGATACCGGCAGTGCCACAGACGTCTGAATCCGAAGAGCAATCAAAGTTTTAGGCCTTACTGATTCCGTCAAAGCTTCGACAACAACAATCATAGGCTCAATGGTTCCATATAATCAGCCACAGGAGAAATCACTCTCCCCGTTCAAGCAGGGTCAAAGTATTTGGGCATTTTGGGATGCAGCTGGTTACATTCGATCAAAGTGATACCATCAACATACCATTTAGCACTACGTTTTCCTACGGATCACAGAGTCTATGAAATCAAGGGCAGCCAAGCAGTCGCACGCATGTACGAAAATACCACCATCAACCCTCATATAACAAAACTCCTCAAGTCATAGTAACTACAGTCTAACCCATCTCCCACATTTGAGCAACATGATACTAAAGTGGTTGACACTGTTGAACCCGATGGCCTCGGGTGCACAACCTTCATTGGATCTCAGCTGTCACTCGACGAAAAAGAAGCCATGATGCAGCTTCTTAAGAAAAATATTGATGTCTTTGCCTAGACATTTCAAGAAATGCCCTAAATCAATCCTTCTATCGCTTGCCACCACCTCAACCTCCTTCCAGACAGCAAGCCAGTTATCCAAAAATGACAAAATTTAGCTCCTTGACTTCGAGATGTAGTCAATGAAGAAATTGATAAGCTCCTTCGTGTCGACTTTATTCGGGAAGCTAAATATCCAAAGTGGGTTTCTAATATTGTCACCGTACCAAAGAAAAATGGTAAAATAAGAGTTTGTGTTGATTTCACTGAACCTAACAAATTCACACCCAATGACAGCTTTCCGCTACCGTTAATTCCGTAATTTCTTAACTCAGTCGCAGGACACAAACTTGTTCTATGATGGATGCCGCCTAGGGATATAGCCAAGTTCTACTCGCCAAAGAAGGTCAGGAAAAAATAACTTTTATAATCGAAAGAGGACTTTACTGTTTCACAGTGCTGCTTTTTGGGTTAAAAAATGTTGGCGCCACTTATCAGTGATTGGTCACTCAAATGTTCGAAGAACAGCTCGGCCACATCATGGAAGCATATATCGATGATATAATTTGTAAAAGACTGAAAAAAAAATCATCCCCAACACCTCCAAACTATCTTCGATATCCTTCGACAATACCAGATGAAGCTCAACCCAGAGAAATGCTAATTCGGAGTCGCAACCAGAAAATTTTTGGACCATCTAGTCAGCAAACGAGGAATTGATATCGATCCAGCTCAGATCAAAGTACTCATGGCAATGCCATCTCCTCAAACAAAAAAAGATGTTCAAAAATTTACCGGCAAGATAGTCGTTCTTCACAGATTCAACTCCAAGTTATCTGATCGATGAAAACTTCTTTACCTTCTTCTTCGTGGCAACCCCACAACTCTTTCAAACAAACAGCAAAATGAAGTTCTATGGACTCCTAATTGTGAACTGGCTTTTTAAGATCTTAAATAGTACTTGGGGCATCCTTCTTCCAAAAACTCTGTCCATACTTCCAAGCTCACCCCATCAAAGTCATTACAAAATACCTTCTCAAACTCGTACTCTCCAAAAATGAAAAATCTTGACGAGTTCAACAGTGGTTTATTTTCCTTGGTGAGTATGACATCTATTTTGAACCTCAAATATCAATCCAGGGGAAAGCAGTGGCCGACATTTTTCCAGTTGAAGACCCCGATTAGGAAGAACATGAAGAAATCTTTACTGATGACTTAATTTCCAAACCAGACGCATTGTCCAAGAGTTCTGGTTTGCGACTTTTACAGGCAGATCAACATGACCACAAGGTTCTGAAATTGGCATCGTACTCATCACACCTTCCAATCATCGCATAGAAAAAGTTCTTAAACTCAAATTCTATGCCACCAATAATGAAACAGAGTATGAAGGCATCTTGCACGGCCTTGATCTCGCACTTACTCTTGGAGCTGAAGAATTAGCAGTTTATGTGGATTCCTTACTCGTCGCCAATCATTACAATAAAACTTTCAGGACAACCAGCAAGAAAGTCGATTATGCTTCCTTGTTCGAAGACAAAATGAAGAAATTCAAGCATGCCACCATTTCATATTTACCTCGGTAAGAAAATCATCATGCTGATGTCTTGGGTTACATTGCTACCATGCTGGGCGATAGTCAAAAAAGATCTTTGGACATCGAGATCCTCGAACACTCTTTCCTCGATATCTTGTCCACACTCTACTTGACAGTTACTGAAGATGACGGCCCTGAAGATTGGAGAAAACCATTTTTTGCATACCTCAACTTTAACATCCTCCCCAATAATAAAGAAGAAGCTCGGTCCCTATTAGCCTAGTACCCCGATTCATAGTTCAAAATGATATCTTATATCTACTCACTGGAAGAGGGCCACATATCGAATGTATATCGCAGAAACAGGCTCAGATCATGATCAGAGAACTTTACGAAGGTATTTGTGGTGCACACATTTCGGGTAGATCGCTAGCTCAACTTGCATTCACACAGGGACTCTATTGGCCCAAAATGAGACAATACTGCGAAGATTTTGTTCGGAAATGCTGCAAATGCCAAATTCACGCTCAGGACATCAAGAGCCCCGCCCTCGACTTACATGTTAGTAATTTCCTTTGGCCATTTAAACGATGGGGAATCGATCTCATTGGCTCTTTCCATCCAGCCTCGGGAAGTAGCAGATTCGTCTTGGTTGCCACCGATTACTTCACAAAGTGGGTCGAAGCAGTTCCCATATGCCATACTGATGAGAATGAGGTTATCTTCCTTTGAGAGTACATCATTATCCAGTTTGGTTATCCACAGATGATACGTTCTGATAATGGTAAATAGTTTATTAACACTAAAGTCCTTGCTTTCCTTCATAAATACAAGATTCAACTCACAACTTCCACACCATATTACCCTCAAGGCAATGGACAAGCTAAAGCCATTAACAAAAGCAACAAGTCTGGCTGACGCAAATGCCTCAACGACAAAAAAGGCAGATGGGTCAACGAACTCCTCAGTGTATTATGGGCTTACCGTACCACTCCTCGAGTATCCACAGGGTATACACCTTTCATGATAGCTTTCAGTACTGAAGCAGTTATACCCTCAGATCTTGATCTCCCCAGTGCTCGACGCAAAATTACTGATGAGAATAATGAGCTCAGACTCCTTTGCAACCTTAACTGGATCGAGGAAACCAGAGATAAAGTCATTGTCAATTTGGGTCGTTACCATGATACATTGAAAAAATCATACAACAAGAGAGTTTAAGAACGGAAATTTGGTATTGGAGACCTTGTTCTACGAAGGATACAAGACCATACCCGACCTAAAAACTCTAAAAAATAATTAGAAAACTAGGAGGGACCGTACATTGAATGCAACAAAATAGATACTGGTACTTATTGGATTATGATTGAAGATGAAGTTCAGCTTGAGTACCCATGGAATACTTCTCAGCTTAAACTTTTTTACAGATGATACCCTGTAATCGTTTACTTCTAATAAAATAAACAATTTCTTCTACATTACCTTCTTTCTACTTCGAATTGTCCTCGATCTATACTTTATAAGTATCTATCTGACAGTCAAACTCTTTACTACTTCGAATTTTCCTCGATCTATACTTTACAAGTATCTATTTGACAATCGAACTCTTTTCTACTTCGATTTTTCTTTAATCTATACTTTACAAGTATCTATCTGACAATCGAACTCTTTACTACTTTGAATTATCTTCGATCTATACTTTACAAGTATCTATCTGACAATCGAACTCTTTACTACTTTAAATTATCCTTGATCTATACTTTACAAGTATCTCTCTGACAATCGAACTCTTTACTACTTCGATTTTTCTTTGATCTATACTTTTCAAGTATTTATCTGACAATCGACCTCTTTACTACTTCAATTTGTCTTTGATCTATACTTTTCAAGTATTTATCTGATAATCGACCTCTTTACTACTTTAATTTGTCTTCGATCTATACTTTATAAGTATCTATCTGACAAATCAATTTTCCTTACTACTTTGAATTGTTCTCGATCTATACTTTACAAGTATCTATCTAACAATCAAACTCTTTACTACCTCGATTTGTCTTCGATCTATACTTTTCAAGTATTTATCTGACAATCGACCTCTTTACTACTTCAATTTGTCTTCGATATATACTTTACAAGTATCTATCTGACAAATTGATTTTCATTACTATTTTGAATTATCCTCGATCTATACTTTACAAATATTTATCTGATAATCAATCTCTTCACTACTTCAACTTATTTTCAAAAAAAAAAGAGTTAATTATCAAAACATCTAAAAACATAAATATCCTACACACGCAAAATTCAAACTATTTTCGGTCCCACTGACCATTTGTTACAACATTTCAAAAAACCAAAGTTCATTACCCCAAATTTAATATTTCTGAAGAAGATTTCTCTTCATTCACAACACCTTCGGGCACCTGCACATCTGCTGCAATCTTGGGAAGCTGACCTTAGACCTCCATCATCTTTTCATTATCCAAAACTTTATTTCCTCTACGCACATCCAGAGTCTGTGGTACCTCGTCATCAGAACTGTTATCACATGGCTGCCCACCAGCCTTATCAACTCATTTGTAATATTTCTTTCTCTCTTTAGACTCTTCGAACTGCTCCTTAAAGTGCATCCTCACTTCTCGACATCTTTGCAGCTTTTCTTCATTCATCCGAGTTTTTAATTTATTTAGCAGTTTCTTCCACTCTAACTCTTTTTCTCTTCGAACATCATCAACTTCTTTCTCGAACTTTGCTTTCTGCAATGCCAAGGCTTCTTTATTTTTCTTTTCCATCACTTTTTTTGCCTCCACCAATGCTGCGTCCTTCGCATTGTTTGCTTCCATTTTATACCTGTTCAGCATCGCATTCAGCTTAGCATTCTCCGCAGTTAACTCCTTCTCAATATTTTTGTACCCAGTCAATCGATTGGCCAGATCACCACTACCCTCCACCTGTCCCATTGCTTGACTCATCATTCAAAGCCGGCAATTACTAGAAAGCCCAAAAGCTAAATACATCATTACTTTCTAACGCATTCATTGACAAATACAACGTTCAACATAGAAGTGGCAAGTCCCAATTCAATTCAGCGCATCCCTTTTCATCTTCCAATACACCAATATTCTGTAGCATTTCTTAACTAAAGCCACTTGTGGCTTCAGATGCGAGGAGGCTATTGAAGGGACTTGTCCCTCGACCTACTCTAAACATGAACTGATTATAGGGATCTATCCCTCGATCTATTCCAAATTCGAACTACCTCAATACCAGACTCACACATTATACACATGACATATACAATCAACAATGACACATGGACTACGAACTGATAAAGAATGTGGATCGAGCACTACATAAGATATGAACAAGTCAAGGATACCTGTATGCCATGAACAAGCAGTTACACATTCAATTACCACCTGCCCCATATTCAGGGGAACGTGCCTCTACATGATAATGAGCTGAGAGTGAGGTCAATAAAAACGATGAGTTCCAGAGGAGAAAGGACCAATAATTTTATATTAAAAGAACAAGTATTTTTAGCTCAAAATAATAGTTATAATAAAACATCAGCCTCTAGTAATAAAAGTTGCAGTTACTAAATCCTCAAGCCGAGGTTATAGTTTTTACCTATTCAAAGGTTTCCATGCTAATCATATGTATTATTTTTATATTTAGTTACATTAATTCTTTTCAAAGGTACATTTGGTGCAAGGGCTAATTTTGAGTTATTTCGAATTACTACGAAATTTTGCCATTACATAAATCATATTCTCTTATCATGTCTGCCCAATTATATTTTGCCAGGCATAATAAAAAAATATGCTTTAGTTTTTCAATTGTGGATGTGTATGCATCATGCATGGTATTAAAAAATAATACTTCATTAAGACATCTGTTATTCTAAAGGAAGACCTCTACAAAGAATACCATTTAAGCTAAAGTTTAAGATATATTAATAAAAATCACTTCTAAATATAATTGATCCTCAATAAAAGTGGCATTGCTGTCTTAGCAGACTATTAGTACTCATACAAGCGGCATTCATGATGCTAAAGAAAATAGAATGTCATGACTTTGAAATACAATATTGAACTAAATCATCCACTTTGGTAATTAGGGAGGGATAGTTTGGTTTTGTTGTTGTGTCAGCGGTATTACTTAAATGTATTGACCCTTTGCTGGTCATGTTCTAATATAGAACTAAATCACAATCGTAACTAGGAATTGAAATTAAAAGCCTTGATTATTTTAATAACTAACTACCCTAATATTTGCTTACCAAAATTTAATTGGAACGATTTAATAAGGTGCATCGACTAAGATGTATTTTTTTTACGAAAATTAAGAGAATAAATATTACTTTTTACCATTTTTACAAAATCAGAACCAAGGAACAATAATTCCAAAATCGATACTGGCAAGATGAAAAACCAGTTTTTCCCCTACTAAAGTTATAATATTACAACAGACAACTACCTATTTTTGGGCTCTAGGAGTACGAATGTCACATCCGGTGTAATAAAAAATTGTAAAACTCATTTAAAACTATTATATCAAGTCACGTATACGTGTAAGGCAGACATTACTACCATCTAATAAATTACTTGTCATTTGTTTTAGTTGAGTTTGTCCTATCTTTTACCAGATTTGTTATTTGTAAGAAGACAAACTCTTTCACCAATTTTGTTACTATTTCCCATCTTGTTAATGGTTAGGTATCCCATACGATTCACAGGAGTTTGCCTAGTTTTTGGCACCAAAAGCAATCCCGATTCATCAAACAGTTTTTTCTTCTTAGTCAACCCCAAAAACTGTAAAAACCATCTTGATTATTTAACATAAACCGTCTGTGCGGCTACAGCCTACCAAGTATTTAATTAAAGACTTGTATTCTACTCCTTGGACATGGAGGAAATGATAGTACTCATAACTCCTGTAGATGGTACTCTACTGTACTCAACTCGTGGAACAAACGATGGCAAATTGTCTGTGCGGCTGCTATAAACCAAACTATGTTATTTATTTAGTTAAACTCTGGCATTTATTTACACATTTATGTAATTTGGTAACAACTAGTTGTGATAATCATTAAATAATTTCCCATTTGTTCAGCCTATTTTGTCATTTGTTTTATATAATTTTGCCATTCTTTCAAAAAAATATCTACTGCTTGAATATTATAATAGGTTTGTAGGTTATGGGCTCCACAAGTAAGACCACAGGTAAGGCCGTAGGCTCCACTATTACGAATGTCACTTCCTAAATAATAATAATAAAAAATTAAATCATTTAAAAATATATATTATCACGCCACGTGTGCAAATTTAATTCCTCGATGTACATGTATCATTACTATTTTAAGACGTGTATGGCAGACCTTGTCACCATTTCATGCATTTATTGCCATTTGTTAAAACCAATTTGTCATGCTTTTAAACATCAGTTATATTGAATCATGTAGACTCTTTTACCATCAGTTATATTATTTAACATTTGTTTACTGTTGTTAAGGGTTAGGTAACACGTACAATTTACACGAGTTCGTCTAGCTTTTAGTGCCAAAAACCATTCCCATTCCTCAAATATTTTCTTCTTACACGACTACTGCAAAGATCGCAAAACTGCAAAAACTGTCCCGATTTTACGCATCGGATGTGTGATTGGCAACTATAAAAACCATCATGGTCGCACAAACCATTTTCTCACAATCGCCGTGATTCTACCCATCGTGTGTATATGTGATTTCAGTGGCAAATCATCTTTATGACTACTGCATACCAAGTGTTTAATTAAAGTTTATTTTTTCTTTCACAATAAAGTCTGATAAAGAAGTAAATGAACAAGTATACGAGGAGAACCAAACGTAGGAGGGTGGAGCCAAGATGAACACCTCCAATGTTAAAAATTATACCTCGCGGTGTACAAGTGTGGGACTTCATAAATATTTGCAGCTCTGACTGAAGAGGAGAAGGGTGCTCTTCGTACCACCTACTTTGCACCGTTACTGCTGATTAATCCAATAGCGGTGATGTCGACGTGTATTGTGGAAATATTCGATCGTTATCTCGGTGATATGAATTTCTAATTTGGGAGGACGATAATTCAGATGAAACCCATTCATGTTTGCCTAATTTATGGTTTTTATGTCTCTGCTATTGCAAATGAGTTCTTATTTATTGATCCTGAGCATATAACAAATTTCAGAATGGGGTGATTCCCCAAGAAGAATAATACATATGGGTTAAAGGAAATTGATGGGGCTTTAAAATGGGTAAAATTGGAAAGACATCATGGTAAGGTTCTAATTTATCATTTGTTTTGTCTGTTTTATCACCATTCTTCATTGTATTTGTCAATTCAATTTTTTTTATTGTATTTGCCATTTTTGGGTCATTATTTACTGAGTTTCTTATCATTATATTATGTTATTTTGTTTTGGAGACGATGTTCTTCGATTAAATTTGTTAAAAATTATATTATCCTTTCTCCTCCCAAACAAGGGGAGAAACGTTGAGGTGAGGTATATTGATCCAGTAGATGATCTAGATTAGTTCAACATATTCCCTTGGGGTGAGCAAGTCTACAAATTCTTGTGGAGGCAAATAGTGGAGTTTACCAAATATCAATCGGCCGCTGATAAAAAATTGTATAAAGCTTTATCACTGCACGGATGTACTTGGGTGTTGATGATATGGACTTTCCACTCTATTCTTGGTCTAAAGTTTCTAAGAATGTACGAGTGCATACATTTGTTCCCTAAGCTACAGGGATGGAGAATGATATTCTTTAAGCATCGCAAAATTGTGATATTTAAAAATGATTTTGTTAACCCCGACTTGCTGGTAATAGCTATGACGACATCTGAGACTACATGCAGCAAGAACTTATGTAAGAGGCCATGGTAATCTTTCATTCTTTGTATGAATAATTCATTTTATTACTTTGTTGTCATTTAATTTATGTTTCGTATCATTTTATTTGCTTAAGTTTAGTATTTTGTATCCTTTTCTTGTCATTTGTTTAATTTTTTCTATCATTATTAAGTCCCTTTTTGTCATCTGTTGTATGCCTATTATCATTGTTAGACTTTTCTCTATCAATTCTAAGTTGCCCTTTTGTCATCGTCATCTATTTGAATATTTTTTAGAAATAACAACGAAACACCTCCAATCGGCGTTGTGCTTACAATCGAACCACCTGCAGTTGGTACACCTACAATCTGTATACCTGTAATAGATAGCAATTCTTCTGCCACTGAGATCGGAGCTGTAGTGGTTAAGGTGTGTTCCCAGTTGGAGGAGTATGGTTAAATGTTGCAGAAGTTGGAAGTCAATGGTAAAATGTTACAGAACCATGGTAAAATGTTGGAATAAATTTTGATGTCAACAGTTAGAGACAGTACTCTACCACTTGAAGATACTCCACTCCTTGGGTAGTACCAATTCTCTACTCCTGAGAATTCTACAAAATACAAGCGAGAAGAAGAAGGTAATGAGAAAGAAGATAGGAAAAGGAAGAAGGTAGAGCCGAGAACCTGACAAAGAGACCTCCAACAAAAAAATTAAAAAAGATTGAAGAGAAAAAAAAAGGTAAGGGAGAAAGGCAGAAGAAGACGAATGGCAACAAGAAGCTGATGTGCCCCTGAAGAAAAAATTTAGCGGCACGAAGATAGAAGATCCCACTGATGGGCAATTAGATCATGTTCCACTGATCCAATTGAAAACCATAATCCCCAAGATCCCCAAGAAGGGCTTGGCTAATAAAACGCCAAGGAAGAGACAGGTGAAATTCTCAGAACTTGATAAATTTTAATTAACTGCGGAAAATTTATTTTAGCAAGTTGTGCCTGGAGAGGGATTGGAGGTGGTAAAAGATTTAATGGTAGATGATGATGTTGAAGTAAATTTGGAAATGATATCGTCTGAATATGGTGGTAATCTTCTAGAGGTATCATCCGTTTATAACTTTTTATTATTTATATGATTTTATTTGATATTTGTTTTTTAAAAAATTGGCATTTACTTTATAAACTTTGTCATTTGTTTAGAAGTCTGTCATTTGTTTAGAATATTTTAACATTTGTTAGGATGCCTTTGTCATTATTTTTTCCAAAACTTTCATTTTTTCTGAAATCTTTATTCATTTCATTTGTTGTATGTGAAGTGGATAAATGGTGATAAAAAAGTTGATGATGTTAAGAAAGATGGTGAGGATTCAGAACAACAAACTATAGTGGTGTATTATAATGAAAAAAAAGATGTACAACATGCCAATGAGGTATTTTCTGAAGAAGAGAAATCATAACCTCAAGTTACTTAACTACAACTAATATTTGTTTGTATTGAGCTATCCATAATATTAACATCACTTATCCATACTTTTTTTTTTAATTTATTTCTTCTTTAACCTTTGTTGTACAGACTATGCTGGTTGCAGAGGTAGCAAAAACTGATATAATATTCTTCAACAAGGAGGTAGTTATTGGTGAAGCTTATCAGGTAACTTATCATTTGTTTGCAGGTCACTTCTCATTTTTCTTCTTTTATTTTACTATATCTTCTATCACTCTTATCATTTGTAGTCTGCTTTCATTACAAATAAAATAAAATTTGACATAATAAATTGTGTCTATTTGTTAGTAGGCAACATTTGTTCTTAAAAACGCGATTATTCATTTGTTAGTTGTGACTTGTCATTTGTTATATCATATTTTTCATTTGTTAGATATAATCTGTCATTTGTTATCAATGATTTGTGAACATCACACCAATTTTGCTAAATTACCATGGACCTAATATGTGACAATAGTCATTTTGCCATAGATAAAGTCTGTAGTGAAGGTCTGTAGGAAATGGTGCATGGCAATATTTTTGACACAGAATTTATCTGTAGCTATCAAATTTATATTGCTACAGAGTAAATCTGTGGCAATTTTTTTGCCACGGAGTTTGTCAGTGGTTATCAAATTTATATTGATACAGAGTAAATCCATCGCAAATTTTTTACCACGGATAATAGCTGTAGTATAATTAGGATATTTACCACTGTATTAGTTCGTGGTAATTTAATTTTTATTTATTTTAAAAAAAATCAAAAAAATAGCCAAAACCTACACAATTCAGAAAAACAAATTGTACCTGTTGTATACACATATATAAACAAAAATACACAATTCAATAACTTATTTCATTTATAAATATTATCGGCCCACAAAAAATCCAGGTACACTGGTTACAAGCTATATACATGTTCCCTATAATAAATCAAAAAAAACCATGGATTGAGAAGCAAAAAAAAGAAGCGCAGTGGCTTCAAAAACAAATGATTAATATTGTTCAAGCCATAACCTCAAAAGTTGTAATGGATCCAAGAATAGAGAACGCCATTAATCCATTATAAAAGCCTTCAAAAAGATGGGAAGCACCTTGTAAGAAAATTAACATAACTAATAAATAATAAATGTCAAACCCCTTTGAACTTTTAGTTGTTAAATGGATAAGAAGAGGAATTCAAAAAATGTGCAAGAGTTTATAAGAACATTTACCTAATAGGCAAAACGCAGAAGAATCCTCAGGTACTTGATCTTCATGCCAATTAAACGTTCGTCAAAGAAAACCCCACGTTGACCAAAGACCGGGGAATTTTCCTCGAAAATTATATCAATAATAACATCATATTTTACCTCCTTACTTTACTGGAGACCAGGAAGTACTAATGCCCTCCTAGTGGCAACAATATGCTCATAGAAGTTCAAGAAATGAACAACTGCCTCTTCTCGCAAAAGAGGCGTAGAAATCTACAATATAAAGCATGTGGTGCTAATATTAGTATTATAAGTGCATAATGAAAAACAACAATTTAGAGACTTGTTTTGTTGAAAACATTAAGTGTTTAGGCTTGTGGAATTATCAGTAATTTTCGTAAAAAAATTACAGATTTTATCATTAATGAATGGATTTGTTCTTTTTCAAAAAAGAAGGGAAAAACAACAATTTAAGGGAAAACTTAATAACTAATCCATACCCATGATCTTTCAGTAGATGTTGCAGCGCATCCAGATGATCTAAGAGAATCTACCATGTCTTTCAAATTCTCAAACCTAGCATCATTTTCAGCCTTATATTGGGAAAAGCGGTTCTCCAAATAAATATAATATTCCTTATCCTCCGTAATGTGTGCCCTCAATAGCTTGGTACTCTGTATAAACTTTTTGGTTATATCCGGACCCATAAAATTCACACACCCCTTTTTCACAGGACCAAATACTTGAACTAAAGGATCATGGTCAACATCAAGATACTTAGACTGTGGATTTTAAGTAATAATATCTTTTACTGCAATCTGCAAATAGAAAATTATACTAAAATTATCAGTTAAAACAATATCAATAATACTAAAATTATCAATTAAAGAGATCAATTAAAGAAATCAATTAAACCAGTTACAAAGGCAATGAACGAGATTGAAGAGCAAATTACGTGGTATCACCTAAATTAGTTGATAGTTGATTTACATAATTACATAATTAACTAGCGATTATATCCCCGTCTAATTTGTGTTTTTGTGCCTTTGATAGTCTAAGTTACATTCAAAAGGACGTGAAGTTCATGTTTCTTTTGCAATCTACTTCATACAATGTGTTTACTATACTTATATGTTAGTACTATTAATATTTATTTAGTCCGAGAGTGGCAATTATGAAGATGGTAGATCGGTGAAGTAATTTTTTTCAGATTTTTTTCCATCTAAGGAAGGATTTTGTTTTACGTGATTTTTTATATTAAATAAACATCAAACAAATAAGGCAGCAAAAAATCCAAACATATTAAAACTAATTTCAGTAACGGAAGGGAGAAGAATCCCTCCTACAATGGGCACCAAAGCAGCCCAGATGCGCCAGTCAAAGTATTTTCCCCAAACTAGCCACTGAAGCACCACTATAGTTACAGGAGTGAATGATTTTATCGTCTGCATGAAGGAGACTAGAATATACTGCAAGCTCACATTCCCCAATACTGGTACAACAACATACGCTGAGATAACAACAAAAGTCTAAACTAAAACTGGTCGGCAGCGTCAACTGCTCTAAACACTGTTGAGGCTCTCAGCAACTCAAACTACTCAACCTCTGAGAGGGGGGAAGCAATGCGAGAGTGAGCAAAACCACGGCTCACTGAATACCCAACAAGTATAAATAACATACTAGTAAACAGATACAGATAAGGATAGTAAAGTAAAACAGATAGAGTAAGTTAAAGTATAATAATAGTAACTAATAGATTCATGATCCAACTAACTGAATAGTAAGAACATAATGGAAATATAAGAGTAACCAGAGTAAGAATAAGGAATATAAGAAAAGGAGGGAATGTGACAATGAGGGAAAGATGCAATGATATGCCAATGATGTGATATGTGCTAAGTTCTAAATGCTAAATGAGTTGATGTTGAAAACGTGATGCAATCCTATTATAATAATTAATGGTTGATCAACCGCTAGTATGTTTGACTTAAAGAGATCTGTTAAAGGGATACAATGGGTATAATTTTTGTCAAGCTCGACCAAGCTAGTGGATACTAACTTGATCAAAGTATTCCGGGCTTTTCAACCCACAGAGCCAACGTCCGAACTGTATTTCATTCCAAGGAATTTCAACCTCAAGGATAAGCCCTGTACCGGATTGTAAATACTTTCTCATACCTTCCCACACTCCCGGATGGGTTTATAAGGTATGATATTATCCATCCTAGACCCACCTACTATTTCAACCCGATGTAGGACTCCTTTGATCCTATCCGAGGTCAAGCCATGTAGAGCTTTGTTATGCATCCGATCTCGATAAGTTAAAAGAGTTTGCATGATTTGAAAAGATGTAACAGATCCCGAGGATCACAATGTAATAGCCGTGAACCCGGCAAACAAACCTAGGATAACCACCTACAGAAGAGCGTGGCAACAATCCTAAACAAAATTCCCAATGACTCGGTTGCACCATCTAAACCGATGAAAAAGCAACCAAACCGTCATCCCATCTAAACAACCTTAGTCTCTAGAAGGCGGAACCCAACAACAAGAATGCAACTACTAGTAACTACCCTAACAACTTCTAGCAAAACCCAAAGCCAATGTAACTATAGTAACTAAAGAGTTAACAATTATACGGAGGTAATATAAAAATAAACCCTAACTGATCACAACACCTCTATGCTCAGAGTACTACTCAAATCAACATCTATTAACTAGTAGAGGAATTTAGAAATGAAGGGAAAACTCGCTTGAAGAAAATCCTGAGTCCTGCGGAAAACCAACCAGGAAACCCAACTACGATCCGCAGAAAAGCAAATGGAATGCCTGGTAATCTAACACACACCAGGAACAACAAACAACCAACAATTTAAGGAAACAAGAATAAAATCCAAACCCTAGAAATCAAACCCTAAGCCAAATCAAGCGGAATTGACAGAAAGGAATAAGGGAATTACTTACCGAAGATAGGAGAAGAGATCGCGGCGAAGCTGAGGAAGAATCCACGAGCGAAGAGAAAGGTTAGATTAGGAGTGAGGAGGATAGAGGAAAATGTTAGGGAGGGGAGAGAGTGAAGGAGTGAAGAGAGGAATGAAGAAATGAAGTATATAAACCCAGACGCAGCTGAAATCGCGCCTCTGCTCAAACAGGGAAGATCCTGTTTGAGCAGACAAAGGCTTGTTGGAATAGAATGTTGCAGGGATGAAAGAAAACTGTCCCTGGAAGGTCCTGTTTGAACAGGCAAAGTCTTGTTCGAATAGAACTGGTCTATTAAAAACTGAACTTACCAGAAAAGCTAAGGAATTGTCGGGAGACACCACGGACCACCCCGGGCACCCCGGAACTCCACGGACCACCTCCACCACCACACAAATACTTTTACGAACACAAACAAGGTTCCCCAAGGTGAAAACACCACCTCTACCGCCCCTCGGCAACCAAAACGCCTAAGCCCCCAAAAAAGAATCTTTTTCTCGGGCGACCCCGAAAATCTACCGGCCACTCCAACAGTTCACCAGAACCACCCCAAATCACACACACAATACATAAATACCACTACCAAACTTTTTACAGGCTCCCAAGGCCACAAAACTACCTCTAACTCCAAAACACCTCTGAACCGCCCAAAACTACTAAAGGAATCTAATACTAAACCACCGAAAGGAATAAATGGATGCATAAAGGATGAGTAGAATGGATGAAAGAGTATATGCGGGAAATGAATGCGGAACTTAACGTGATGGAAAGGAACCTAATATTCCAATGAGATTAAGAATAGGATTAAGAGTGAATATTAGGAATAATTAAATACGGGTCATTACAGAGACATACAAAACCGCAGCTACAGGGAAAGAACATCTAAGCTTGTCGGGATTACAAAAAAAGAAGATCAGGTTATGGTGAACTCCTCTCTCCATGGTAAAATCTCTGAATCTAGTTTGAATACAATAAAAACCACACAGTCTTTTGCAAATATAGTACAAGGAAAAACGGATACCCCGGCTGAAGCTAATTCACTTCTGGAGGTGGGGATGAGGGGGGATACTCCAGTTGTCTCTATCCTTGTAGGAGAGGTTTCTATGGGGGTGTCCCGATTCCAGTTCAGCTTGATCGGGAGCCTGGATCTCCAAAAGGTGAAATTTGAGGATATTTAGGAATACACTAGAACACAGTGGAAACTCTCGGGGCAGTGCAAGCTAATCTCATTAGGGAAAGGATTCTTCATCATCAAACTCGATAATAAAAGTGACAAGATTTGCATATGGGGTCAGGGACCTTGGATGGTAGAGAAGATGCCCATGCGTTTGATACCATGGAGTCCATTTTTCTCAGTGGATAATCATCACAACACGAATGCTTTGATTTGATGTAAATTTTTAGGATTACCAAGTAAACTATGGAGTTAGAAGATAATTATGTCCTTGGGGAAGACATTGGGTACACCAATCCATCTGGATAGGTCAACAATTAATCATGACTATGGTTATCATGCTAGTATTTTGGTGGATATCGATCTATCAACTCCTATTCCAAATCATGTTTTTATCGAAGTTGAGGGTAAACTGATTAATCAAGAGATTTTTCTATATCAAGTTCCAAAATCCTACAATCATTGTAAGAATGTAGGACATAGCATTGCGGAGTGTAAGGCGATACAACGAGCTGTTCATGGTGAGCAAAAACAAACACCAAAGGCACTAAGGCTGCAAAGAGCACAGGAAACGGTAATGCGGCTCCAAGAGAGGAAGGGGTACAGAGTAAGCCGGAGATGGGACAGAAACATCAAGAATCACCGAATACACACACCTATTTTCATGAGATTTCAGCTGCGGATAGTGAGAGAACCCATACTGGCCAGGTTGAAAAATATAGAGAACAGGGAGCCTGGTCTGCCCCCAAAACAAAAAGAGGAAGAAGGGTCTGACCTAAGACTAATTCCAGGAACTAGTTTGGGGACATCGGCTCGACAAACAAATATCATGCGCTAAGCGATGGGGACAGCTTGGAACAAGATACCAGTGCGCACAGGGCTTCTAGAAATGAAGTGGATAAGGGAGACCAAGGGGATACAATTATTGACAATAGTGAGAGAACCCCATAAAGTCAAAATATAGATGGTGATATCTTGGGAGATCAAAATAATCCAATTGAGGAGGTGAGGAAACTTCTGAATCCGGGCAGCTGGGCAGGCATCATAGAAGAAGAAGATCAGGGAATATTACCTAATCAAATTAAAAGAGGGGGCCGAGTCTACATGATGGACCCTAGAGTTACACGTTCTAATACAGTTATATAATTAGAGTACTTTTTTGGAATTCAAAAGGTCTGGGAAATAAAAATACCATGACCTATATCAGGAATAAAATCTTGGGGCTGAATCCCAATATTATTGGGTTTGCAAAACCAAAAATTTTTGCCAAAGGATTTCGTATCTCAGGATACAATAAATTGATTATCACTAATGAGGATGGGGTACAAAAAGGAAACATCTGGATACTATGGAAGGAAGGTCTTCAAAATCCAAGTGTGGTTATGAGTAATAGTCAGCACATAACAATCCTCTTTATGGACTGTCTGCCTACTTTTGTTCATGTGGATTGTCTGCGCATCAATAGAACTGACCTTTGGAGCCAGCTGGTCCATATATCAAGCACTAACCAGCTGCCATGGCTTTGTATTGGGGACTTCAATATAGTACTTAGAATGTCAGAAAAAAAAAGGGAAGGAAACCTTATTATCGAAGCGCAGTGGTAGAATTCTCTAATTTTTTGGTTGCAGCTTGCCTTACAAAAAGTATGACGACGGGTGTCACTATTACTTGTTGCAATGGGCAAAAGGGGTAATGAGAATATTGAGCGTGCTGGATAAAAGTCACATAAATGATAGCTGGAATGACAAATTCCTCTACTGGAAGGTAAAGGTGTTTCCCCGAACTAAGTCTAATTACTATCTTCTTTTTGGTGAGTGATATGATATAGCTAAACCGGGTAACATACATTTTCGTTATTTGCATTCTTAGAGTAAGGTGAATGGGTTTAGAGAAATGGTGGAGAATTTCTAGAATCAACCTCTCTCTGCCACTCCTTTATTCAAAATCATGATGAAATTACGACGACTGAAAGTGGAGATTAAAAACTGGAAAAAGCATACCCTTGATAATAACGTCCACAATAAGAAGGAACTAGAGCAAGAGATACTACAGCTTTAGATTTTGCAAGAGGATGATGAAGCAGATGATATCCTCTATATGCAAATGCTTACCAAAACAAAAGAGCTAGAACAGATAGAGGAGACGGAGGAGGAAGATTGGCACCAACGATCGGGGGTTAAATGGCTGCATGGTGAGGATCGCAATATTGCATACTTTCATCAGGCCACTCAAAGGAAATTGACCAAGACCTGCATTATGGAAATTAAAGATCAGAATGAGGAAGTGATCTCAAATTAGGACTGCATTAAAGAGTACATTGTAAACTACTGCGCAGATAAGTTTGCACGATATGAGGTGTGGATTGCCCTAAACTGTTTACACATAATGGCATTTTGGTTACGCAGGAAGAAAATAATAGTGTCTCTGGCATTCCTACTAAGGAGGAGGTTCGCAAGGCTATTTTTTCTCTAGATGGAGAAAGCTCTCCAGGGCCGGATGGGGTTTTAGGAGCATTTTTTAGGACCTATTGGGATATTATTGGGGCGGATGTTTTGATGGGTACCACATCTTTCTTCAGGGACGGAGTTCTTCCCATAAACTTCAACTCTAACCTAATTGTTCTGATCCCTAAAATACAGAAACCTTCTTGGGAAAAGGACTATAGGCCTATTTTCTTGAGTAACTTTATCTTTAAACTCATTACTAAGATTTTTGCTACGAGACTCTCTTCGATTACGTCGAGAATTGTGTCTAAGGAGCAAAGTGCATTCATACAAAAGAGAATCATCCAGAGTAATATTTACATGGCCTCTGAGATGGTGAATGAGATGGGGATTAAAAGACATGGTAGTAATGTTAGGTTAAAGCTAGATATTACTCAAGCTTTTGATACTATGAGTTGGGATTTCCTGATCAAAGCTCTCCGGTCTCTGGGGTTCTGTAACACCATCTACAACTGGATCCACACTATTATTAATATGGGGATGATATTAGTTTCTATTAACGGTAGCCCTTCTGGATACTTTAAGGCTTCTCGGGGCCTTAAGCAAGGTGATCCGCTCTCCCCACTGCTATTTACTATTGCTGAAGATATTTTGAGCGCCAATCTTAAGTTCCTTGTGGGTCAAGGAAAAATTAATTCCATGGTCAAGATCAAAGGTATTGAAGGCCCTACTCACCTATTTTTTGCTGACGACATATTTCTATTTGTTAACGGTAATGCCAAGTGCTTAATGAATCTGCAAAAAATCTTTCAAGCATACAAACAAGCCTCTGGGTAGGTGGTTAGCGTTGAGAAAAGTAAGATTTTTCTTGAACATATTCCTAATCATAGACGAAGAGGGGCGATCGACATGTTTGGGTTTAGGAAGGGAGCGTTCCCAGAGACCTATCTTGGCATTCCACTGGTACAAGGAAGGATTTCCAAATGCACTATTATCCCCCTGGTGGATAAAATTCATAAGCGAGCGAATAGTTGGAATGGAAGATTGCTATCATTTCAAGGGAGAATGGTCCTTTCCAAATCCATTCTTAATTGTATCCCCATCTACAATATGGCCATTTACAAATGGCCTACATCCTTAATTAAAGAAGGAGATGCCATCATTCGAATCTTTATCTGGACTGGGGATTCGACAAAGAAAGGGAATTACTCTGAGATGGGAAAAGGTGCGTAAACCGTTCAATGAAGGTGGTCTGGGTATACGAAGCTTGAGAGAGGTAAATAATGTTATGTTATGCAGGCTGAACTAAATTTTCACTCAAAGAGAGGAGACTTGGGCTCAACTCTTACATGCTAAATTTCATACTACTAGTGGTGAAAGCATCCAGTACCATAAACGATCTTCTATCTGGCCAAGGATTAAACATGCGGAAGGCATTACAAAACCTTATATAGGATGGATAATTGGAAAGGGTACGAAGATTAACTTCTAGAAAGATTCCTGGGCATCAGACATCCCCTTACGAGAATATATTGATCTTCCTCACCACCTATGGAAGAAGTGTACAGCTAGGGTCAGTGATTTCATAAACGCTGATGGATGGAACTTACCTACGGATATTACTCTAGCCTTTTTGGCTATGGGAATAGACATTTCTAAAATTCCTTGCAACCCGAGTGTGGAGGATATTCAGATCTGGAAACCAGATGTTCATGGTGATTTCTCTGTTAAAAATGCTTTTGAATGTACCAGGAAGCGATTAGACACAGCTTGGTGGTGAAGATATATATGGAGGAAGTGTTTACACCCGAGTCTAAGCGGGTTTGCATGGAGATTAATGAACCAAATCATCCCTACTGATGAGAAGGTGCAGAGGAAAGGAATATAGATAGCCTCAGTGTATGCTCACCGCGGTAGCAATGCTAAAATGGAAGACCATCTATTCTTCAAATGCCCCTTGGCCAAAGTGATGTGGTGCTGGGCTACAAATGCTTTCCAACTGGCTGCTATTTCTGGTATAGATAGCTGGAAAAACACTCTGGAGAAATACAAGAAACATAGCTCGTACCTCAATGACTTATGGATTACTATGGTATTCACAATCTGTCGATGGCTGTGGAATTCGAGAAATAAAATTAGATTTGATGAAAGGAAGATAGATACAAAATAAGGTTCTAGGAGACATATTCAATAGCGCCAAACTGCCTTCGAATAGCATGTACAACACAACTTTCGAACTACAGGTGTTAAAGGAGCTATCGGTCAACTATTAAATAGGGAACGCTCCATCTATTCCTAGCTACAAATGGAATCTGCCGAACATTGGTGAGGTAAAGCTGCGTTGTGGCAGCTCTGCATTGGGAAACCATGGACCATCTAGGATTGGAGTAGTATATAGAGACTGGGAGGGAAGTGTTTTGGGCACGCTAAGTAAAGCAGTGGGTTCAACAACTAACTACCTGGCAGAAATTCAAGCAATCGTAGACGGAGTAGAAAAAGCACTGCAAAGAGGCTGGAATACATTGTGGATAATGTCGGGCTCCTCGACAACCATCAAAGCTTTTAATACATGTAAGATACCCTAGAAGTTCCAAAGCAAGTAGAGGTACATACTCACATCCATACAAGCAATCCGCTTCAACTCAACCTGGAGAGAAGCAAATTTATCGGCAGACACCACGGCTAAGAGAGGCTCCCGAGCTGACCTACCATTTGAGGAATGGGTTGAGGGTAGATTGGAGTTTCTGACAAGAATTAAAGACCCTCATACTGAGTACTTCCAATTTAGTTGATCAAGACATCTCTTGGATTTCTATTTCTATTCGAATAAATCCTTTCCTTTTCGAATACACTCTAGACTCAGTGCTTTTTATTCGAAAAGAATTTTTCCTGTTCGAATATAATATATACTGAGTGTTTTATTTGAATATAATTCTTTCTGTTCAAATAGATTTATGCCTGGCAGTTTTATTCGAATAGAATTATTTATGTTCGAATAGATTTATGCCTGGGCAGTTTTATTCGAATAGATTTATGTTATTTTCGAATACAACTTTATTCGAATAGAGTTAGTCTATTCGAACAGAGGCATGATCAGCTCTTCTTTTGAGTGTTTGAGGGCAAATGTATCTATGGGTTATAATTATCTTGTAATCTTTGATTGAGCATATATAAATAATTATAAATTTTTGCTAAAAAAAATAGTTAACATAGGTTTATTTGAGAGATAAATATTTGATTGAGAAATACAAGGTTCATTTGAGAGTGGAACATCAGTAGGGACAGTTTGAAAAGGTTCATTTGATAGATGAACATTTAATTTAGGAATACCAAGTTCATTTAAGGGAGGAACATCAGTACAGATAGTTTCAAAAGAATCATTTGATTGAGGAACATCATCATCATCCACTAAAGGTCATAACCTACGTGGATCAAGCCATTTACCATTTGTTTCAGGGTAACCCCTATATTCAGGTTCAAGATCAGGAAATGAGTTATGACGTAAAGGTCCCCCCACTTTGGTGGTGGATAAGCCTTTACCTGAACCAGTATCTTTATTGGTGGACAACCCGATGAGCATAAATCAGAAATAAAGTTCTAGAAGTTCTGGGAAGGTTCCCTAAGCTCATTAACAATCCATATATGAAAGGGTGTGCCGGGATTTGTTTTATGCATATTGATCATTACGATAAAGTTTTGGATTGATAAAATTGTGCATGCACAACCATGGATGAAGTTGTACAGCTTACAGTCCTCACAACGAATTTCGTTTGTTTCTTCATGGAGTGTAACAAAATCTTCGTATGACGAGTATGCTCTTAGTGAGGTAAGTTTTGTACTTCCTCCAACATAACTAATGATTGATCTGATCTTTAGACGTATGATATCCCCACCAAAATGAATAATGGTATAAAGCTGAACTTCATTCATCCCTGAAGCAAATGATATAAACAAAAAATTTCAGTAATAAAGTAACGAACACAAATGAGAAAAATGATATAAAACTTAACTTCAGCAATCCCTAAAATAAATTATAGGAAATCCCGAAATAAATGATATCAATGAAAAAATTCTGGTGATATAGTAGCAGATAATAAATATTAAAAATAACAAATGATAAAGTAGCAGAAGACAAATGATTAAAAAGGCAAAGAAAATTGATAATGTACAAATTGTATCGTCTTGCATAGCATTTTTCTTAAGAAAAGAGGTTTCAACTCATGATACGAATACACAACAGGAGATGATGGATACAGAGTTAGAGATGATATTTACTATAATGGTTACTTCAACGGTCAAAGAGAAGGATAACAACAATCTTTGGCAACGAGAATAACCTATGATAACAACGATCTTTTCTTCCCCAATGACCTCTGTATAAGGACTTTAGCGAATGCAGAATGATAGTTAGAAGACTTGGCACATGAAGGACACAAATAGTACATCAAGGAGAATCTGCTTTGATTTTTGTTGAAGCTTTGTTGTAGTCTTGTAGAAGAAGAAGAAGAAGCTTTGATTTTTATGGTTGGTAGTGTATTTAGGGGGGAATCTTCCCTCTTATTACTATTCTTATTACTGTAGCAGATTAGACTACTTAACAACTTCAGTGGGATAGTTTTTCATTTTTTATGTATTATTTATCATTTTCTTTGCCCGAACTTTGTCATTCGTTTAGAAATCTTTGTAATTGTTTTTTTATAGCTTTGTCATTTGTTGAGTAATCTTTGTGAGTTGGTAAATTTATTACTGTAGCAGATTAGACTACCCATCAATATTTAATGTTAGAGAATAGGGTGGCAGTAAGGGGGTAGTAGGTGGGACCATTATCGATTTGTTAATTTTAGTATCGATTTTGGAAGAGGCTTGCCAAAGTATCAATTTTGTAAAGATGGCAAAAAGTAGTATTTATTATCATAATTTTTGTTTTAATATATCATTCTTACTTTGCAAAAAAAAATTATGTTAAGGCCAATGGACTCGGTGGATATTTATTTTGGGCCATCGTAAATAAGAATATAACCTTCCCAATGTAAGGTTTGTTTGCCGTAACCATTAGATTTAGGGACTTTATTCGTCAAGGGCTTTGTGGGCTTTCTTTATGAACCCATGGATTTTCGAACCCATAATGAAAAGTGATTTATTTGGTGTAGTTCTAATAAAAATGAAAATTAGGCTAATTTGCATGTATGATGTTGTTTTGTTGCTTTGAAGGCATGAAATAGTAGCAACTAATTACATAGAGTAATTTGGAGCAAAAACTTTTTATCATTTATTGCAGAAGCTCATATGGTCGCAATGAAATCAAAGTTACCTATGGACATCGTCAATATTGAATAATAGATCTTAAAACCTGACTATTTATTTCAATCCTACATCCTTCAAAATGTAATCAAGTTCATGGGTAATGTTCACCATTAATAAGGCCACTCCCAAGATTTACCATGCCATTATTCAAGAATCATGTGTGATATTTATTGGAATTTATCTTTATTTACTTCTACACGTAAAAATTATCTTCATACTATGATTCCTTACATTATATAAAATAATCCAGTGCCAAGGGAACTCATGAAACTATCAATCACATGGCACTCTAATAAAACTTGGTTTATTACATCATACAAACCTAACTTCACGTTGGTTTTTAGTCATGTGCGTGGCATATCCATAACTTTCCCTCTATCTTCTCAAATAAAGAGTCAACTCCCTCTATATAAGAAGCCCTTTAGCTAAGTCCTTGCACATCTTCCTGATAGGCACATTTATGTGCGGAATTTAAGCCATTTAATGAGGTAATTTTGGCCGCCCTGAATTTTTATCTAATTATTGCCTAGTCACCTCTCTTTCAGGTTTTCTACTCTATTGGAGACGATTTGACAAGAAAAGAGCCAAATCTGAGCTAAAATGAAAACAAAACCGCTTTAAGGATCTTTAGCAATTCAATAGATCAAGTTCAGTCCAAAAAGGGCTAGTTGAGATCTTTAAAATCTAAATTCATCACTAAGACAAGATATCAACAAGTTTGACCTACTTCTAACATCTTCAAGACAAACGAAGAAAAACTTAAAAAAATGAATTCTACATCAACCAACCATTGGTAATTACCTCCAACCAAGGCACAGAGCTTGGCAATGATCGGCCAACGAGCATCGAAAGTCACGATCTTTTAGTACGAATTCCTAGAAGGTCTATTAAGATGGGATCTTCAACGAATGTACAAACAACGCCGCTGGAGTAGATTGAGGGGTAGTTAGGACATTTCAAGATTAGGACTTCTCACTTTAATGATATGTTATCCCTCTTTAAACTTACATTTTCAATTTTATAGGGTTTTGGAGAGTTTGAGAACTAAGTTACTATTGCAGTAGCCTACTCGCGTCCTTCCAGCACCAGTCAAATATTCAAAGGCTTTATCGAAGCCTACCTAGAGACTCGAAGCCTAGCAAGACTAGTAACGGATTCCACGAAGCCTCCCGAGATTAACCGAATACTCGAAGGCATAATCAAAGCTAACTACGTGGTCGAAGCCAGAGACAGACAGTCAACACCAAAACTCAACCCCAGAGAAAACTTTGACCATAGCGATACAGGGTCGAAGGCAGACACACCTGACAGCCAGCTCACCAGACAGAATAGTGAAATGAGCCGCTAGACAACTATAGTTTCAGAACTGACTCAACATATAGAACAGCTGTCCCATAGGATATACATGTAATCTAATATCCCATGGCGACTCACCCATTTTCTATCTTCTATAAATAGGAAGGAGGTGACACTATGAAGGGATTAGAAAAACTCTCTCTAAAACCCCCAACAAGATTACCTTCGAACACCCAATAACCTTCTTCTTACTCGATCGGTCATCTAACTCAATATATATCATCAATCATTCAAATTCTCACTAGAGGTCGTGGAGAAGCCAATTTTAGGACTTCACGCAAGTGTGTTAGATCAGTAATATGATCTATTATTGCTTTATATACTTGCTTAAGCCTCTAGTCGACGATAAACCCCATGGTGCAGGAGCTAGTTTCCCTCCCACAAAACTTAGCCCCTATATTTGGCGCCGTCAGTGCTATACCCACCCTACCCAATCCCTCTTTTCCCTTTCTTTCCCCTTATAGCCATACCCCATGCCCCCCACCCTATGCTTAACCTCTACCATCGTCAGAAACTCTGCCAATGGCATAGCGGCCCAACTCGCCCTCATCAGCCAATAATTTACCCAAGCCGAGGAGGGCCATAATAGCCAGTTACGTATTGAACGCGAAGACAGGCAACATGAACTTGAGGCTGAACGGCAGTGCCGTTTAGACGAGAACGACCGACAACATCGTGCTCTGGACGAACTGCGCCATACTGTTTGTGAGCTTCAACAGGTTCAAGCCCAAAACGCTCCTCTCCGATCTCGGATACCCGCCCCCTCGCCTATTTTACCCTGCACTCGACTTGGGCCCCATCCCCAAATCGAGGTCCCCCCGGCCCATCTTGGCTCCGAGGGTGCCCCCACCGTAATACCCGCGCGGCTCGATCTATCTTGGTGTTTCCCATACAAAAGATTCTTCCGATTCTACACTTTAAACTTCTCAACACCACACACGGCACCCTGCTCGGGAATGCCTTGGCGAACGCAGTACTAACCACACCCAAAAATTGTGACCTCATCACCATCGACCCCAGCGTTCTCCCCGTCCTGCTTACCTAACTTAGCAGGATCTCGACCAAAAAATTCACACCGCCATTCACATCAGTGTGAGCCCCACCCCGAACTCCTGGAGCTGTTTAAACAACCCAATTTTCCCGAAGCTCCTCACTATTAAGGTCTCCCCAAATTTCCATACCCTAAAAATTCGTAAATATTGCAATACTAACCCTCAATCGCATGTCTTCAAATTCCAAAATGTTTTAAGCCTGTATTCCACAGCTTACCACATCTTGTGTCACATATTTCCCGCCAGTCTCACTGATAGCCCTCTCAAATGGTACCACAGCCTCCCTAATGGCTCCATCCAAAGTTTTAAACAACTTTCGAACCTTTTCATCTCCCAGGTTGCCTTTTCTGAGTTGATACTCTCTTCAACTTCTGTAAATCACCCAACGAAACGCTGGAAACTTTTACCACGCATTTTCTTAATGAGCCGCACAAAGTCAAAACCTCGACCGTGCGAATGTCGTTCTCATGTACTCCAATGCTTTGCTAGACCACAGTCGCGTTAAGGAGTACATCGTACTCCAAAAACCACGAACACTTGAGAAGATGTTATCCAAGGTCAACGGGTACATCGACCTCGAATGCCTCCACAAATCAAATCTCTAGGGGCAAGCCTCCACGACCACCCACAGTAAACCTCAACCATCGACTACGCCCATGGTCGCTCCCATCTTACAAGAGAACGACAGCCATAAACGCCCTCACTTCGATGCTCAGTCTTCCAAACCTCACAAAAAATGGCCCATGCCTATCATACCAAAACTCACTACTCCTTTCAGCACCCTTATCACACACATCCAAGCCGATCCTATCTGGTGCACTCCCTTCCCCATCGAGGTCATAAAAGATGAGCCTTACTGCCAAAATCATAAATGCAACTGCCACCCTATAAATAAATGCTATGCTCTGCAACGATCCCTGTAGATGATTCTTAAAGCAGGTTGCTTACATTAATATATCACCGATCTCTCTAGATATCTCGACGGGTTGTATCTTAAGACTCTATCCACTCCAAATATTGACTCAATCAAGGTACATATTTTCTAACTTCACCTCATCGAAGTTAATAACATCGACAGTGGTCATACTCGAGGCAAGCGCAAACGAGTTGAAAAATGCTTATCAGGAAGAATTACCCATCCTTTTACCCCGAATCTTGCCTGCACCCCCGACCTGAGGGTATACCCATTGGTCATCATGATCAAGGTCAAACATCACGCCTTACATACAATGTTCATTGATAAAGGCAGTAACGTAGACGTGCTCTTCCTCCAAACCATCCGCGCTATGCAAAAAACTGGCCTCATCACACCAGACAATGTCGAACTCAAGGGCTTTAACGGCGCTACCTAAGTCACAATCGATCGCCTTAGCCTCCTTGTCACCGCCAGTTCAATTACCCTCCAGACCAGTTTTCTTGTCATCGACAAGAAATCTGAATATCTGGGCATTCTAAGGCGTGATTGGCTTCATGCCATGAAAGCCATACCATCTATCTACCACCAAACACTGCGTTTTACTTCCCCTTGTGGCACGTAGAACATGAAAGGTTCCCAACGCCTTCCCCGCTCATGCGAGCACCCCGAGACCTTACCAAGAAGCTTGTTAAACAATAGAAATCAATGCATCTCTCTCTCCCCATTTGTAACTCGACCCCTTCTACTACACCTGTCAAACCTACTATTTACATAGAACTCGACGGACATGGTCGAGGCACATTCACTGGTAATATCTTGGACGATGCCGAACGCCATGAACTCATAATGTTCCTTCGAGCTAATAAAGACATCTTCGCCTGGACCTTCCATGAGATGCCCGACGTTGACCCCACCTTGGACTGCCATCGACTTGACCTCATCCCTCAATCTGCAGCCTTGAAGCAAAAGAGGCGTACTTTGGTACCGAGGATTCGAGAAGCAGTAAACCTTGAGGTCAAAAAACTCATGGCCGCTGGTTTCATCAGAGAAGTCAAATACACCGACTGAATCTCGAACATTGTTGATGTCCCCAAGAAGAATAGCAAGATCTGATTCTGCGTCGACTTCACAGATCTTAATAAGTACACACCGAAGGACAGTTTCCCTCTTTCAATTATTTCAGTGCTCCTGGATGCCACAGCCGGTAATGAACGCTTATCTATAATGGACGCGGCCTTGGGTTACAACTAGGTACCCCTCCTCCCCGAAGATCAACTTAAAACTTTGTTTATCACTAAACAAGAACATTATTGTCTTAACGTGATACCCTTCAGCCTAAAAAACGCGGGTGCCACTTACCAATGCCTTGTTACCACCATGTTCAAACCTCTGCTTGATAAGTCGATCGAAGTTTATATCAATAACATGTTATGTAAGGGCCTCCATAAACATACCCATATACAAGATTTGATTGACGTATTTTTGATACTTCAAACATACAATATGAAACTAAACCCCGACAAGTGCCAATTCGGCGTATCCTCAGGATTATTCTTGGGTCACCTCATCGGCAAACGAGGTATCCAGATCGACCCCACTCATATTCGCGCCCTAATCGATATGCCTTCCCCACAAACTAAGAAAGATATCCAAAAGGATGCTGACAAAATAGTCACCCTGAACCATTTTATCTCAAAATCCTCTGATCGGTGTGTTTGGCTCTTCTCTCTCTTACGCGACCAAGGTGCCCATAAGGCCAAAAAGAACAACCCCAAAGTTAATTGGACACCCGAATGTGAATAGGCCTTCCTCGAACTCAAAACCTACCTTGGTCGCCCACCGATCATAAGCACCCTCATCAAAGGCGAAATGTTCTTCTTAGATCTTACAGTCACCGACACATCTATTAGTTTGGTCCTTATTCGACTCGAAACCAGTATCGAGAAGCCAGTATACTTTATCAGCAAAGCTCTAACACTTACCGAAACACGATATACCAAACTCGATCAATTTCTTCTTGTACTTGTCTATACCGCTCGAAAGCTTAAACCCTATTCCAAGCTCACCCGATCCGTGTTATCACCAGCTACCCCCTTCGAGAAATCCTCAGCAAGAAAGATAAATCAAGACGGGTACAGCAATGGTCTGTCTATCTCGGTGAACATGACATCACTTTTGAAAAATAGATATCTCAAAAGGGTCAGGAAGTCATTGATTTTCATGCTGACTTCCCTGTCGAAGACATGGACTGAAAAGAATACGAAGACGATTTACCCGAAGACCAGCCCGAACAGAGCGACCCTTGGAACCCTAACACGGGCTGGCGTCTCTTTACCGATGGATCTGCTGGACCTAACAGTTCTGTGATAGGTATTGTCCTATTATTTCTTCTAATGACCGAATCGAAAAGGCTATCAAGTTAAAATTTTGAATGTTCCAACAATGAGGCCGAATGCTAAGCTTTGATACATGGTCTCGATCTTGCTCTTGAACTTGGTGTTCCCAAACTCATAGTATTCACTGACTCCCAGCTTGTTCAGCGATAATACACCGGCAAAATCTAGGCCAACGGTCGCATGACTGAGTATGCCGCACACGTCCGCCAGCGCATGGATCATTTTCCTAAAAAATCTTCCATTACACATTACCCTTGAGACAAAAATAGACATGTCGATGTTCTCGCCTACATAGCAGCCATGTCAGGCCAGTCTGAATCTCTAATACTCCATATCGAAGTACTTGATTACCCAAGTATCGACCAGATGGAAGTCAATGCCATCAATACTGGGGGTGAGAGTCTCGATCCCAACGACTGGCAGACACCTTTCCTTGTATATTTTAATAGTTTTACCCCCCCCCCCCCCCAGAGGATCCTAAAGTCAAAGGTTCGTTATTGGAAAACTACCGACGATACACCATTCTCAAAGGCGTCTACACCACAAATCCCCAAGTGGCATACACCTCCGTTGCATCTCCCTACACGAAGCCACTACCATACTTACCAAACTCAACGAAGGCAAATGTGGTGCTCACACTGTTGGTCGATTTATGGCTCATCGAGCCATAACCCAAGGTTTATTCTAGCCCAATATGAAAAATCAAGCTGAAGAGTATGCGAAGCACTGTGACAAATGCCAGCTTTATGCCCATGACATTCGAAGCCCATCTCAAGACCTTTATTGCAGTTAAGTTGCTTGGTCGTTCATGCCGTGGGCCATTGGTCTAGTGGGCCCTTTCCCCACAGCTTTGGGCAGCAGAGAACATATTCTAGTGGCTATAAAATATTTTACTAAATGAGTCAAAACCGTGCCTCTTTTTTAAACCAGGGAAGAAGAAGTCATCAAGTTCTTATGGGAAAACATCATCACATGTTTTTGCTGCCCTCACATGATTCGATGCAACAACGGTTCACAGTTTACAGGGAGCAAAGTCCACAATTACCTTAAGAAGTATAACATTATCCTTTCCCCCTCTGCACCTTATTACCCACAAGATAATGTTCAGGTCGAAGCAATCAATAAAACCATAGTCAATGATCTTAAGAAACACGTCGACTAGAAGATAGGCCGATGGGTTTAAGAAATATAACATGTACTCTGGGCCTATCATACGACACCAAGAAAGACGACGGGCTGCACCCCTTTCCTCCTGGCTTATTGTACCAAAGATGTGTTGATTACTCAGTTTGAAGTACCAACACACGACCCTGACCTCCCAGATAAAGATAATGAGTTCAAACTCGGATTCAATATCTTATGGATCGATGAAACAAGGGACTGAGCCATCGCTAACCTTGGCCGTTATCACCACTCTCTCAAGAAGTCATACAACAAAAGGGTTTGACCTTGAAGCTTTGATATTGGAGATTTTGTACTTCGATGAGTCATACCCTCTTCAAAGCCTCACAATGCCAGCAAGTTAGTCGAATTATGGGAAAGACCTTATGTCGTGTACGAAAAAACTGACAAAGGGTCCTATTATTTGATGATAGAAGCTGATGAGCCTCTACCCAACCCTTAGAACATGATATAGTTAGTCTCATACAACAGGCTGCGGCCACCACCTTTCACATTTGATGTAAATATAGCATAAATCAATGAACATATTTTTCTCCTCTGAGCTTCATCTTATATCTCCAGTGAACTTCTTGAGTTGGTCAAACCTAAATATCATGTCAACCCTTCAACGTGACTGATACTTGAAGGCGACCTCAAAGATTTTCAAGGTTCTAATTCGAGCAAACCCGAGTGGCATGAATGGTCGACAGACCGGACACTCGGAGATGCATTGGGGCGACCACATAATGCTTCGCTTAGGCTCAAACCTACGGATATAAATACTTGGGGGTGACCTTTGAAGTTCAGTGAGCTTCTTGAGTTGGTCAAACCTAAGTATCATGTCAACCCTTCAATCTGATTGATACTTGGGGGCGATTTCGAAGTTTTTTAAGGTTCCAATACAAGTAAACCCGAGTGGTATAAATGGTTGGCAGACCGGACACTCGAGAATACATTGGGGTCAACTACATAATGCATCGTTTAGGCTCAAACCCGAGGATAGAAATACCCGGGGGCGACCTTCAAAGTTTAGTGAACTTCTTAATTTGGTCAATGGCATACCTCTTTTCGGAATGAAGGTGCTCAAACTTGATATCATGTTCTCCCAAGCTGACTGACTATTATTGTACTTTCCTTGATTTTTCTTTTTTGGATAGAATCTCCCAAAGTGGGCAGTTCGTCATGACTTTGACTGAATGAGCTTGAAAGTAGTGTTTGAGTTTCTATGAAGTATAAATAAGAGTAAGAAGAAGTTTCTTAATTTTAGAGTACCTCATTTATGCTTGAGTGAGGGTCTTGCTGATGAAGTAGACTAGTTTCTTGATTCTCGCTTCAAGTCGAATGAGAATCGAGCTTAGTGAAGTATCTGTAACCGCTTGGTAGATAATTAGTTCCACATTATCTATTGGGATGATCATGATAGGAGACTTCCCCAAGTAGATTTTGAGGTCATAAAAAGCTGTATCGCATTCTAATGTCCATTACCTCTGTATTTGGCTGAACTTTTCCTCGCTTGGTGCAACTGCGGAGTCGTAAGAACAACCAACGACAGCGGTCTGAAGATTTTGAAATAAAATGGTTGATAGCGGTAATCTTTCTGGCAAGTTTCTAAACGTCTTTCATCATTCATGGAAATAGCATGTCGAGGAGAGCCCGAATCTGATCTGTATCGGCCTCAATCCCCTTCTTGTTGATAAGGTGGCCTAGAAATTGACCTAAATATACTCTGAATTGACACTTATCAAGATTGAGACACATCCTATAAGATCAAAGAATGTTAAATATTCTATTGAGATCTGAAATGTGGTTAATGGTCTGAACGTTCTTGCAGAAGAGATCGGCAATGTAGACTTCCATGACTTTTCCAAGTTGTGCTTTGAACATAGTAGTCATTAAGCGTTGATAAGTTACACCTATATTTTTGAGTCCGAAGGGCATGAATTTGTAGTAGTAAAGTCCTCTTTCAGTGATGAAAGTGGTCTTTTCTTGATCTTTATCCAAAAGTGGAATCTGATTGTATCCAGAAGCAGTGTCCATCATAGATAGAAGTTCATAATCTGCCGTGGAATCAAGGACCCGATGAATGTTGGGAAAAGGGAAACTGTCATTTGGAGTATGCTTATTAAGATTGGTAAAATCTACACAAACTCAGACTTTCCCATTCTTCTTTGGGATAGCGACGATGTTGGATATCCAATCTGGATATTTAGCTTCTCGAATGAATCCCACTTTGATTAATTTCTCGATCTCCATGCTAACTTCATCTTGAACTCATGGTGATAGGCACGGCTATTTCTGTTTGACTGCCATTGCATTGATGTTGATGGCCAATTTTTGATATGCCTTGGCCTAATCAACCCCAGGCATCTCTTCGAAATACCACGCAAAAACGTCTCGGTTTAGTCGTAAGAATTGAATGATAGCATATTTTTTGTGTTAAACCAGCTTAGTACCGATGAAAGTACCTCTGCTAGGTCCATCAATGTTGATGTATTCGGTGGGCTCCTCCCTGGAAGGCTGATCATCGGGGTGATCAACTTTCTATAATTACTATGAAGCATATTTGTCCGAGGTATCTAGAATTATAGAGACGGTATTCTCGCAAGCTGGCAAAAGCTTTTAACTTCCCCTGATCTCGTAGATCCCATCATTATGTTTGAAATGGAGTGCTTAATGATAGGTGGAAAAGATTACTTCCATGTTATGAATCCAGCAACGGCCCATAATCCTGAGATAACGAGATTTGGCATTGATCACATAAAAGATGACGTCAATTATGGCTGGTCCTGCAGTAATAGGTAAGATGATCTTTCTTACTCATTCTTCCTTAGAACCATTGAATCCACTGATGTCGGTGTCGCTTTGAATGACCTAGTCGGCCAATCCCATTTGGTCGATAGTGCTCTGAAAGAGGATCTCAATACCACTGCCAGTATCGGTCATCATTGTGTGCATGATAAACTTCTTCATCTTGAGCATTATGACTAGTATATCAAGATGTGGAAATTTGGCATGGCTTGTATTATAATCTTTAAATGATATCCTGAGCTGGTGATTGCTCGACTCAAGTAGAAGTTTGACTTCTTTGTCTTGAGGTTTGAGATCGCAATATTCTGACATCCTTCTGCATTTAAATCTGTTAGAGTTGGTGATCTGATTGATCTCGATCATGTTATTGTGGTCCATATGGTAGAGATGTTTTTCCTTAGCTTTATTTTTGACCTGGATTACTTCTAGCTGCTTCTTATAGCTGCCATTCTTGTATGATTCCAGGTCTATAATATATTCCAACATTCGTCCTGCCTTAAAAATGTACTCGAGCAACCTCTGTAAAGTATAGCAATTGTCAGTAGAATGATGGTTTACCTTATGATGAATGCAGTATGGTCGGCTTTCGATGGGCATCAATGGTTGGGAGAGATGGTAGAGCTTATCCTTTGTAAGGATCAGCAAAATTGTGAAGATTCGAACATTCATCTTTGGGAAGACCAGTTTGACATGTGATCTGCCTTTTTGAGGGTTGCCGGTGTTTCCCTTGCCACGCTTTTGGTCAACCTAGTTATCCTTTGGTTCAATGTTTCGATCTGTAGATGGTACTTTTGTGGAAAGGAAAGATTTAGTAAATTTAGGTCTCTCAGACATCATCCTTTCCAGGTCGACGTAATTATTAACCTTGGTGATCATATCCTCCAAGGTTGTAAATTTACTAAGGAAGATGTGCTATTTGGCTTTACAGTCAAGTTGGAGTGCATTGGTGAAAGCAGTAACAGTTATTTTCTGATCGAGATTGTCTACTTTATGCGCGAGCTCCAAGAACTTCTTTGCAAATGCCTCGAGCTTCTTTCCGTGCGACTGTTTGAGACTGATAAGAGACTATAAATTTTCCTCTTTGTCTTTGTTGTGAGCATACGTCTTGATAAACTATTTTTACAGCTGGTTCAACGTATATGGAGTCTTCAAGTAGAAATTGTAACCATCAGAGCGGTTCTTTCTGCAAACTTGTAGCGAACAGATGGCAGAGAATGTGGCTAAGATTGGAGTACAACCTTAATTAATCACGATATTGTTGAATGTGCTCCTTTGGATCAGTACCCTTGTATTTGCAAATTTTTAAAGTATGGAAACCTTTCGAAATATATCCATATTGAATAGTATTTTTGCAATTGGACTCCCTTGTAACTTGGTAAGGTCGTCGGTAACGCCCAGAACTTGTGCTTCGATCAGCTCCTTAATACGCTGGTCCATATGCTCTTGTATGACATAGTGACGGGTTGGTTGAGTGGCTTGACCAGGAGATGGCGGGTTATGAGTACCGGTAACTTTACTCAAATGATCTTGTGCTAGAATTTGAGGCGGAGGTTTCTGTTCTTCCTCTTGGCGTATGGAACATCGGTGACCTCGGCTGATCTCAGACTGAACTTTACCTCCCAAGTGAATGGAGGGCTGAGGTTCATTCCGGATATTCCTGGAAATAGCTTTGCTAGTTTCTCCTTGAGGTCCCAATCTTACCCGCGCAGAAACCCTGGAGGCTTCGGGCACCTAATCGCGATCTCGTATTGGTAGAGCCTGCTGAGTGTTCTCCAAAGCTTGTAAGGCAGTCTGTATTATTGTCATTTGGTCTTCGTATCGTTTGAGCATTGTCAAATAAGCTTGTCATTCGATGTCAGACTCCTTCTCACGGATCTCTATCGCGAGTTAGTTACCCTTCGAGCTCGTTGTATTTCTCCATTTCAGTGTTGAGATTCGCCCATAGCTCTATAAGTTGTTCCGGCTCAACTGAAAAATCGAGCTAGATCCCAGTAGTTGGTCGTCTGGACGTGACCATAACTAAAATTTGTAGTAGAGTGACTAAATGCCTTAGGATATCGTGGAAAGGATTTTTTTTTCCCACAGATGGTGTCAAATGTAATGGCCTAATTCTGTAAACTCGACGTGGCCTGGAATTAGCTCTTATACCAATGTACCTGTAACAAAATCTAATTGAAAACAAGAAATGACACAGGTGTTTAGCGTGAAAAACCTATGAATAGGTTAAAAAACCACAACCTCGGGTTGAGGATTTTTGTAATAGTGACATTTATTGCTTGAGGTTGATATCTTATTACAAGTGATCTTTAGACTTAGAAATGTTTGATCTTGCGAATAAGAAGTTTGAAGTTTTTGTAGAATCTAGAAAATATAGTCTTCCTGGTGATTTCCCTTATGTTTTTCTGGTCATTTACTCTTTTGGAACTTTTTCTTTATATAGGCCTTTTCCATAATTCTTCATCGTACTGGAGCACGTTTTCTGAACAATGTGATTAGTGGCAGTTGACTTAGTAACTGCTGAGTTCAAGAGAGACAGGTGGCTTTAACTTATTCAGGTTTTTCATTTTGAGCTCGACCCACATTTCTTGTCAGTTCGTAGAGTATGTGGCAATGTTGGCTGGTGAAGTCATATGGAGAATGCGTGAGTCTGACATGGAGGCAGTTCGAACTAGAGAAAGATCGATTTAGGTAAGATCGAGGGGTAGTCCCCCTACATCAACCCTTCAACCTGACTGATACTTGGGGGCGACCTCAAAGTTTTTCAAGGTTTCAATTCGCGCAAACCCGAGTGGCATGAATGGTTGACAGACCAGATACTCGGGGATACATTGGGGCCGACCACATAATGCTTCGTTTAGGCTCAAACCCGTGAATAGAAATACCTGGGGGCGACCTTCAAAGTCCCGTAAACTTCTTGAGTTTGTCAAACCTAAGTATCATGTCAACCTTTCAACCCGACTGATACTTGGGGGCGACCTTGAAGTTTTTCAAGGTTCCAATTCGGGCAAATCCGAGTGGCATAAATGGCTGATAGACCGGACACTCAGGAATGCATTGTAGACGACCATATCATGCTTTGTCAAAGCTCCAACCCGCGGCAAGAAATACCCAGGGGTGACCTTCTACGTTCGGCGTATTTTATACTTCAATTTTCACACAGAGATTCCAGCATACATATCTACCAGCAAGTCAAGTCGAATACATACCAGTTAGACATATTCAAATACATTACACATTGCTCAACCTTCCCTATCAAACACATCAAAGCAAAAAAAATGGGGGAGAGTTCATTCCAAAATAGAAGCCAGTCGTAGTTCTTCCTCACAACAAACTGCTCACACATAAACCACTCTTTCGCCACCAAGGTTTTCTTCCACAGCAACACCGCCACCGCCTTCAACCGTATGGTTCATTCTAGCAGCGTCAGCACCACCTTCGACCACAGAATCCCCTACAATTTTACCAATACTAACACCATCATCTCCTTTGACTGCAGAATCAGCCACCAGTTTTCCAACACCTCCATCTACATGATCTACTTTAATCCCTTCCATACGTACAACATCATCAAGAACAGGCTCATCTATTGGAGAATAAGGTTCGAAGTTCTCTGGATTGTACCCTAACCCATCCACAAATCACTTCAGGGCTGTGGTCACATCACACTCCTCGTTGTACTACGCCTAGAACCTTGCACGATTCTCTTAAAGCTACTCCTCCTTACTAGCCAGCTTTACCTCCAACACTGTTACCCACAACTCATAATTGGCGATCGTAGCTTGGGTTTCCCTCACGGCATTAGCTCGTATCTGTAACTGATCTCGTTCTAGCATACCGACTTGGCTCTTCTACGACAGAATGGTCCCCTACGCGAGCTCAAGCCTATCCCTCGCCTCCTTCAACTTCTCAATCGATACCTTCTGAGCTTTGCTAACAGATATCACCCAAGCATGTACCAGCATGAATACTCGACTAATTACCAGTTCTCGAAGAATAATTTCAGCTTCAAAGATCTAAAAATACTTACCTGGTGCAGTACTTTGTTAACTTGCCGCCCCGCTTTATCTGGGTTAGTGTCGCAGAGAGATATTATCGACTCGGCCGTTACTCGAGCCTGCTCTTCTTGTTCGACCGAGTTTTGCCTAGCTTTGTCTGGGTCATCCCAGTCGACCATATGCTTACGGGCCCTCTTTCGCCCAGTTATCTTCGTCAGATGGGCTTTCGAGGCTTCGTCCGTGACTTTGCCTTTGCCTTTATTGGCCAACGGAACAAATTCGGGAACAATCTCGGGCACACTTGACCATATCGTCCTCGCTGAGCCCTTGGTATAAAGCTTGACTTTCGAATTAGATCGTTGCCTCCCATCTCACCTGCCCTGACTGAAGTACTTCCTTCTTTTCTCTTCTTTGTATGCCCAGCGGTAACAGGAATGTCTCTCAGTAACGTGTCTGTCTTCTTTGGTCTCTTTCTCACAATACCCAACTTTTAAAATACAGCGTTCACCCACTCCTCGCTATCGTTAATAAGAGCATCAATATACGTCCTAGGGTTTTTCAATGCATTATTGGTGGGTTCTGCAATACAATGAAGAAAAGATTAAAAGTTTATTCGAGTCACATAATGAACATACTTTGACTATTAACTTACTTGCGTTGTACAGCCTATGCTTCAGCCTATGTTTTACCTCCCCCTGTGCATTCTCATACCTCCCCTTCATCGCCACCAAATCCTTATCCCACCCATGCCCAGTCAAACACAGGCCAAATAACCATGGTTTTTCCGAATAGCATTAAATATGATACGTCCCTACCTTCTTATTTTCTTTCCTTGAATAGAACGACACTATGTCGAACCACTGGATCAAAAAATTTCCTTCGCGTTTCAATTCCACAGTCATCCCTTTGACAACCCTCATTATCTCATAAAAGTTATCGTTCATTTAGCATGGGGCTACATCCCAGAAGTTTAGCACCTGCTTCACCAGCCTTTGAAGAGGTAGTTGTATCCTTAAATGAATTTGACCTCTAAAAGCCATAATCCCCTCCTCGGGGGAATCCTTAAACGTATACTCGGCCCTTAATGGCACTAGAATAACACCCACCTTCATCAACTCGTGTTTGGCCCTGAATCGATCCAGTCACGACTTTTCCTGAGGTGAGACCGGACCTACAGTTGTCGTACCATCTTCTGTATCTTCACTCCTCTCACTCTTATCCTCTTCCCCTTCGTCCCTCTCTTCACCCGAAGGGTCGACAGTATTTTTATTCCCCCTTCCCTCTCTTTCTTCCCCTTCCTCATTTTCTTCTTCGTTACTCTCTCCGACTATTCGAGTCCTACGTCGGCTTCTAGTCGATGCTTTAACATTTGGCACAACTACAGCCAATGGGATATCCGTGGCAATTTCTAATACTTTTGCATCATTTCTCTCACCCCCTCGACCTCGACTAGATATACTCAGTTTGTTTACTTCGTTCTCATCCTCATCTACCAGCCTCATCCAAGAAGCTTGACGGGTAAGCATTTCACCCTATCGAAGAAGATGATCGACATTAACTCGATATATTTGAGTATCAAGGTTCGGTTTCATAATATTATCTACCCTCACTAATCGGCCGTCCTACGACCGAATATTCGATTACTACCTCACCCCTCTAAATTTATCACTTTGTCGGACTTCTAGCCATGTTTATTACCCCCTCCTTCAGACACGTTGTTACCGGCGCGCGACCCAACAAAAGCTTACCCCCACCGTACAAAAAAAACTAAACTAAACTAACAACAAAATGAGAAGTAATAGCGCAAAGAAAGAACTATATTTACCAACAATTCGGAAGGCACACCTGTTTGAGTAGATCAGATGTATCAGCAACAATGGGGCTTTCTTTCCTCCTCTCCAGCAAGTTCAACCGCAATAATGGTGTATGTTTTCCTCTTTTCCTCCTTTTTCTCTCTATGTTTGATCGGGAATAGCGGCGCTCTCTCTCTCACCTCTTTAAATACTACCCAAGGAAAATAAACTGCCTCGGTTTTCCCCACTCACCATCATTACCACTTCTCCACTCCCTCCTTATTTGTGGGCATTACGTGTCTTTCCAAGTTTTCCCCTACTTGCACTCACATGCGCAAAACACACTTACACTAGACAAGATTTTTTTTATCCCTCCCGAACCTTCTAGCACACTACCTGAAGCTATCAACTCAAACCCACGTGTCACCTCCACCTCTTTTCCATACCAGAGGAAACATAATGATAGCCTGTAGTGGCACACTTCCCCATGAATAATATTACCTATGACATTTTGGCAATTTTGGCTGTCAGCTTTTGGCCATCGAAACCTCCCATATATTCATCTTCGATCCTTCTTATACATTCGTTTTCGAACCATCGTCTACATTCAACCATAATCCATCGTACATATACATTAGTTGTCAAACATTCGGTCAATACTATTATTTCTATGATTGAATCAAATTTTATTACCACTTCTACTCATTTTCATTACCCAAGTCCGAAGTTTGGCCAGTAAACCGCGCCTACATTATTATCATCTACATTACCTATAATTGTTATACTACCATACTTTGACAAATACATAATTTTTTCATTCAAATTAAATACGCAGGCATACATAATCAAGATTAACAAGAAGAAAGAGAAAGAACAAAAACAATAACAGCAACAACCCCTCTACATACCCACCACCATACCGAAGACCCCCTCTATTTACACACGGGGTAGCTCTTACAGAGCCCCGCCTGAGCCTCGGCTATATTTTTAGCCTCCACCTATTCCTCCGCTAGGCACTTTAGTAAAAAATACTGGTTACTCACATGCGGGCCCAACCATTACAGCACTCTCACCAGTGCGCATACGGATACCTGCAGATCTCTTCCTCAGGCTCCAACTCTACCAGGTCAGGTAGTGACACATCCAAACCTTGATCCCTAAAAAAAATTTGTTTCAGAGCCATCGCCTTCTCCTGAATACGATGTTCCTTCTCCTCCATTATCTTCTGGTAACGCGTATTTGGAGTGGTTTCTATTATTATGCTTACTGCAGAACAAGAAGATGAACAGTGTTTATTTTTTCCCCTAATATCCCCTATTTATACCTTGATTAAAGGGGATTTATTACCTCTTTAATCAGTAGTTACCTTAATTACTCTCAAATCTTAGGGCCCCTGTAACTATCTCAAATCTCTATGTTTTAATTTAATGATAGTTAGTTTAATTTCTTTGTTTAATTTTATTTATTAAGAAGTTGCAGGGGTAATTCCCTCAGACTAGATCTGAGGAGGAAGCCTTATAGTTGTATGTAAGGATTTTCTTTAAGGTAATAGGTCAAATCAAGAGGTCTTATATCACTCTTAAACCTAACAAGTTAGGGGAAATGGAGTACATTTTTTACCTGGAGATAAATTATTTTCCTCAAGACATAGGAATTATTCTTGTCTTTGCACAAGAAAGGGCAAGCCCTAGGTCAACACCTAGAGTTTGAGCTTAAACCTTGATGGGTTTTTATGCTCTTGATGAAGAGATCAAAAAAAGAACTCTGAACCCCTCAGATTCGATTTGAAAAGGAGAACTCGTGGAAATGCCAAAAACCAAATAATTAAAACCTAATATGCTAATATAGGGTCGAATCTGAAGGTCTAATTAACCTTAATATTCAAGTTATAACACCTAGTTTAACTTAAATTACTTTAAAATAAATCTCCCTTTCCCCTAGATTTTAGTTTACCCTAGAATAGCGGACCTCTCCGTGGATTGATACCCAATTTTTCCTTTAGTATATTAATTAGTTAAGTATGATTTTGATTAGACCTCTCCGGACCTCTCCGGACCTCTCCGCTAGAGAGGTTATATCAAAATCGTTGACTAGGTTTAATGTAGGATTTCTCTTGTTTTTAGTTTTGATAGGATAAATTAGTATTAGAATAGGAAGTTTTGTCAAATTGATTTAAGGTTAGGTTTACTGAACCTCAGGAGCACTAACAAAAATTAGGAGACATGGCCCTACCAACTAACGATCGTTAATCTTTAACCTTATACCAGTAGCGATCGCCGACCACTGAGCTCCCCTGAATCCCAACTTTGTGGGTTTTGTTCCCCTTTCCCTATTTAGTTATAATATCTGATAAATACATTGTTTTTGTTCTCTCAAGGTATTGGATAAATCGATCTTTGGTTCGAATCGCTCTCCACTATTACGCTTTAAAGGTATATATCTCTAACGAGTGCGATAGTAGGGGATAAAAGATTGATATACCCTATCATAGGATTAAAAATTTGACCTCTCTAAATTTTATTAGAAAGTTATTAATTAAAAAAAAATCATATAACTTTCTTTATCTGTTCTAGGGTAGCCTAATATTAGTAATTAATTAGTATTCGAACATTAGTTTTTATTTCTAAATTAGAAGAACTTTTATTGCACCACCACCAAAATTACTAGAAGAAACCCAGACTTACAAGCAATCCTTAAAGAGTGCCCAAAGCCAAGATTAAAATAAAATTAAAACTAACAAAATCTAAAGTATTCTCTATTGGAGATTTTAATATTCTTTAAGAACAAGGGCTACCAACATTGATTTCCTTCATTCCTTCCATGAAAGTTGCTCCTCTACCTGCAAGGAGATCTGGACTGAAGTTTGCTTCTCTACAAGTGGAGTTGAATCTGATTTGGGTCATTGAGGAGCTGGCAGCATGCCATTTACTTTGTATAGACCAAGGTAAGTTGCCTGATTTGAAGGCCATCACTACAGTAGCAGAATCTGCTTACACCCAGATAACCATCCATCCATTTGAAGCAGGACAATCTACTCCTTAAATAATGGCCTTATACTCAGCAAGGAAACTAGAAACCACTCCCAAGACAATAGAACCAGTTCTAAGAACCTCACCATTACTGTTTCTGATAATAAAACCAGTCACCCTTGCCAGGGTTTCCCTTAGAGGCTCCATTAGTATTAATTTTAACTTCTCCAATAATAGGAAGGTTCCAAAAGCAGGATTTGATCTGAAGAGGTTTTTCATGATGCAGAGGAACTCTCAGACCATGTATAATGCTCAGCTCATCTTGGTTATTGTGCATGCATGCTTTTGATAGGAAACTGGCTTCTTTAACTTTAATAAGCCATTTGCGTTTTTCCTTGTCCAAAGAAACAAATTCTTCATCATACAAACTGGCATTTCTGGCAGCCCAAAGAAGACTGGATCCACCCCACACTACCCTAAGCTAAAGATCTTTAAACTACACACTTATGTTATCTGCAGCTTTTGTCATTGCCTTCCAGCTGAACTCAGTTAAAGTGATATTAAAAAGGTCAGCCATCCAGTTCCACAACTGTTTACTAATACAACAATCCCACATAAGGTGGTCCAAAGATTCTTCCTCCTGAAAGCGTAAATGACATCAAGAGACTAAAGGCACTCCTTTTCTTTTAATCTTATCATCAGTAGGAATAACTGTTTGACACAGCCTCCACCCCCATATTGTTGTTCTAGGATGGATGGCTGTTCTTCTCAGGTAACTGATCCACCACTAATTTTGCCCCTTGCTTTTGCTAACATTATAGGCACTATTTGCAGAGAACTTTCCATGCAGGTCAGGCTTCCAGATTCTGTTATCCTTTCTGCCAGCACAAATTCTTACACCCTCTTAATCAATGTTAAGCATGTGCAAAATGGTTTTGAGGTCTTCAGGTACATCTCATCTGCTTATATTGATGATACTGCTCACCTTGGCTTTAAGATTACCCCATGATATAGTTTCATCATTGATCAACTCTTTGATAGAGGATTGAGATCACTAGTTGTCCTTCCATACGTCAATATCACTACAATCCCTAATAATTCAGCCTGAGTGTTGAAGAAGTTTTGGAAGAGCCCATTTGATGCCACACTAGATGGAGGATCCTTTCTTAGTTAAAGATACATCACCAACTCTATTTGTGAACTTAACTCTCATGAACAGGTCCCAATCCTCACTAGAATTAAGGAAATTTCATTCAATTTTTATAAGCAGAGATAAATTTAATTTCTTTCAGACTTCTAATGCTGATACAACCTTCAGACAAGGGCAAACAAGCCTTTTCCCAAGCCACAGTTCAAGCTTTTCTCTTCCCAGGGTTGCCTAACCAAAGAAAATTTCTTAAGATTCTTTCAGCTTCTTTGATGACACTCATTAGCCATCTGTAAATGTTCATATTATACATAGTCATACTACTCAATGCAGATTGGATCAGCACCAGTCTTCCTTGGAGAGATAGCATGCTCCCAGCCCAAGAACAAGCACTTTTTACAAATTTTTCAACAGGCATCACAGCAGCTTTAGAAACCCTCCCATGAAAAAGAGTTATCCCCAGGTATTTCTCAGGATGATTCCCTTCCATGAAGCCAAAAATATCTTGAACTTTTTGCTTCTTTTCAATGCTCATAGCACCCATGAAAAGCTTACTTTTGTTACGACTGAACACTTGGCCAACAACATTTTGGTATAGAAGTAACCATTTCCAGATTGCTCTCAGACCTGTAATATGTCCATTGCAGAAAGCAAAAATATCATCTACAAACAAAAGATGAGATGGAGCCATCACATTTTGGACAAACATCATAGGCTTCCTTATCACATCCTCAGCCATAGCAAACAAAGTTGGTGAAAGGGATCTCCCTGCCTTAAGCCCCTGCCTGCTTAAAAAAACCCCACAAGGCCCTCCATTAATCAATATAGAAATGAAGCACTCTTAAGAATAGTCTTAATCTAGTTACCGAGCTTGTTAGAAAACCCCATCCTTCTTAAGCACATCAAACAAAAACTCCCAGCTCAAAGTATCATTAGCTTGAGCAATAGTCTTAATACCCACATTGCCCCCATGTCTCTTCTTGTGAATCTCATTCATCATTTCTGAAGCCAGGCCCGCATTACTTGGATGTTCCTCCCTTGAATAAACCTACACTGCTCTGTAGAAACTACCCCCTTCATAATCTCACTCAGTCTTGAAGCAATGATTTTTTAGACAACTTTGATAGCAAAATTCCACATGCAAATTAGTCGATACTGTCTAACACTAATACTTTATTATTATTACTAATTGTAAAATAATAGTGTTTATCTTATAAATTAATAGTATATATAAAATTATTAGTTGTAGTTGTTAGAAAAAACAATGTGGTTTATCCTTACTTTGAATGGTTGATATATAAGTGTTTTATTTTGTATCACATTGGTTATATGGGATGCACAAATAGATTATAAGTAAGAGTTTAGTTGTGAGTTGTAATGTGTGTGAGTTAGTGGGTCGCAAACACTTAGCCATTTATTCGTTTGTGGGTTTGAGGTGTGAGTTGAGTTGTCTCTAACGTACACAACATAAGGTGTCTTAAGGTGTGATCTTTGGAGAAGAAGCACCAACTTAGGGTGTGTCTTAAGGTGTGATCTTTGGTGAAGAAGCACCAACTTAGGGTGTGTCTTAAGGTGTGATCTTTGGTGATGAGGCACCTATTTAAGGTGTGAACTATGGTGTAGATGCATCAATAATTAATACAACTCGACTGCATTTATATTATTTCTTACTGGTTTTATAACCCTACACCAACATCATTAATTAGCCATAGTCTAATTTACATGTTGCCACAGACATGTAGAAACTAATACAAAGAATAAGAGATTCAAGAAAGACTAACTTTATTATTATTTGATTATTACAATGGAAGAAGACATTCTCCTTATATAGTTACAATTACTTGGGCGCTAAGTAAGAATATCTTATATTTAGAGAATTCTATATTTAGTATATATCCTATATTAACTATATTCTATATTCAACACTCCCCCTCAAGATGGAACATAGATGTCAATCATGCCCAGCTTGTCAATCATGTCGTTAAATATTCGTCCACAAACTCCTTTCGTAAGAATATCTGCAAGTTGATCTTCCGAATTCACAAATGGAAAAGATATACACCCTTTGTCAATATTTTCTCTGATAAAGAACCGATCCACTTCAACATGTTTCATACGGTCATGTTGAATTGGATTGTGTGCAATCATAATCGTTGCTTTATTGTCACAGTGTAGATCCATTGCTTTCATGAGTTTAAATCCAAGATCCTTCAATATATTCCGTATCCCTAGTAGGTCACATACTCCATGAGCCATACCCCGAAACTCAGATTATGCACTTGATCTAGCAACAACCTTTTGCTTCTTAGCTCTAAATGTTATCAAATTCCCACATACAAACGTAAAATAGCCTGAGGTTGACCTCTTGTTCGTTATATCTCCTGCCCAATCTGCATCAGTGTATCCCATTACTTCCATATGGTGCTTTCCGGAATAAGAGACTTTTTCCCAGAGATTTCTTCAAGTACCTTAGTATTCGAAAGACCGCCTTCATATGTTATTCACTTGGATTATGCATGAATTGACTTACGACGCTAATGGCATATGCAATATCCGGTCGAGTATGGGGGAGATAAATTAGTCTTCCAACTAAGCATTGGTACCTTCCTTTGTCACATGGAACTTGGTCGGAAAAAATTCTCAAGTGATGATTTGCTTCAATCGGTGTATCTACCGGTTTGCAATCAACCATCCCAGTTTCTGCAAGAAGGTCTAATATATACTTTCGTTGAGACATGAAAATACCTTGACTTGATCTTGCAACTTCAATGCCTAAGAAGTATTTTAACTGTCCCAAATCCTTCATCTCAAATTCCCATGACAAATAGTTTTTCAGTGCCTCCATTTCTACTGAGTCATTTCCAGTAATAACCATATCATCAACATAAACAATAAGAGCGGTAAGCTTTCATGACTTCCGTTTTATAAACAAGGTATGATCAGAATTACTTTGTCTTTATCCAAATGCCTTCATGCTCTTCGAAAACTGTCCAAACCAAGCTCGTGGCGACTATTTTAACCCGTACAATGCCTTCTTTAATTTGCATACTTTTCCTCCTTCAGAATTCGTAACTCCAGGTGGTAACTCCATGTATACTTCTTCTTCTAAGTCTCCATTGAGAAATGCATTCTTCACGTTAAACTGTTGTAATGGCCAACCTTGATTGGCTGCAAGAGAAATGAGTACACGAATAGTGCTTATCTTTGCTACTAGGGCGAAGGTCTCCTCATAATCCACACCATACGTCTGCTTATACCCTTTGGCAACTAGTCTGGCTTTCTATCTATCAATACTTTCATCTGAATTCATCTTTACAGTAAAGATCTAACGACACCTGACAATACGATATCTGTGGGATTTATCAACAAGTTACCAAGTGGAATTCTTCTGTAATGCATTCATTTCTTCATTCATGGCTTTCTTCCATCGTGGATCTGATAGTGCTTCCTAAAAATTATTAGGAATAGATACAAAGGAAAATTGATTCATAGTGCATGTAAACGACTTAGCCAACCAATGGGTAGACACATAATCAGAAATTGGGTATTTGGCTTTAGAATTGATATTTGGTTCATAAGTAGATTTTGGAATACCTTTAGTAGGCATTTCTGAACGTCTAGGTTGAATATCATTAACAGTGTTAGGATTAGGTAATACCTGAGGTTCGACATTCTGCGGCAGTACTTCGGTAAATGGTGTTAGAATGTTGGAGTCACGAGCAACTTCTACTACTTCAGCTTAATCTCCCCCTGCCGTCTGATCCTCTCCATTCATATGAAGTTCATCTTCAATACCCTGATCTCCCCCTGTCATCTGCTCTGCTTTACTTTCCTTTTCATCATCAGTTAGGTTACTACGCCTGTTCAAATTACTGTTCAAATCCTCTAGTTCCTGAAACATATCCCCAATAATATAGAACTTTCCTTCACCATCATTATGTTTCTCCCCCTGAAGGGAAGATCCCACAAAATACGCCTCCAATTCTCGAAACGAAACATCCAAAGAGATATACACCTTCCCCTCCACAAGATCATAACAACGATAACCCTTTTTAAAATTAGCATATCCAAGAAATACACACTTTCGAAGCACAATGATCCAATTTTCCTCGCTGATGTTTAGTTATATGAACAAAGACAACACATCCAAAAACACGTGGTTCTAGGTTTGGCATTGCAGGGATGGTGATAAGATCATGAAGTCTTTGGAAGGGGGTCTGAAATTCAATTACCCCAGATGGTGTGCGGTTTATCAAGTAAGCAACAGATTTTAACGCTTCTCCCCAATAATTCAATGGCATATTCATTCCAAAAAGAGATGCACGAACAACTTATAATAGTTGTCTATCCATTCGTTTAGTTAACCCATTTTGCTGTGGGGTATAAATATTAGAGGTTTGATGTTGAATGCCGTTATTTGTCAAGAAATCTGACATGTCATTACTAGTAAATTCTTCTCCATTATCAGATTGATACACTTGTATCCTCCTTTGGAATTAGGTCAAAACCATCTGATAAATTTTTTTAAATACTTTAAAGACTTCACTTTTATGGGTAATTAGGGATACCCACATCATACGAGTACACTCATCAATAAAGTCACAAAATAACGAGCTCCAGACAATGAAGGAATACGTGCAGGACCCCATACATCAGAGTGAATAATACTAAAAGGTTCTGAACTTTTATTAAAACTTGGAGAGTATGTAATACGATGACTCTTAGCGAGTTCACAAATATCACACTTAAACTCTGAAATACTACAATTCAAAAATAATGACGAATTTAATTTCTGAAGATACCCGAAGGAGAGATGACCCAGTTGTCGATGCCATAACCACACATTAGCTTTTACTTCTTCAATTCCTCCGACTTTATTCACCTAATGAATTCTCTGCTCTCCACTATTAGTTAGGTCCAAATAGTAGAGATTGCATTTTCTAACACCACAACAAAGAACCTGCCGAATCACTATGTCCTGAAAAATATAGAATTCACGGTACATGTAAGTGTAACAGTGATCCTACTGACAGACAAGATATTATACTCTAGAGCAGGAACAATAATGACAGAGTTAATGTCAGGGATTTAGATATGTTAGTGGAACCTTTTCCAATTACAAGAGAGGAACCACCATTTGCTGTGTATATAGAGCTTTGGGTTAAAGGTGTAATGGATGATAATATGCTAGAGTCGTTTACCATGTGATCTGATGCACCAGTATCAATTAACCAAGTATTATTCAAAGAATTTACAACTAAAATACTACCTTTAGTTTTTATACCTGACTGGGCAACATTCACTGAAGAAGAACTTTTAGCAGCATCCTTCTACGCAGCTATGTTCTTCTTTGGTCGGTTTATAAAATCCTACCATTCCAGATACCCAATAACTTCATAACACTTCTGTTTTGTGTACCCCTTCTCTCTACACTGGGTACACTCAAGATCAAGGCGAAGAGGTCGAGTCTCTCTATGAGAATTTCAGGAACCTTGAGGTTGTCCCTTTTCATAGTTGAGTGCCATAACTGAAGACTCGGTTAAAGGTGTTTGAGTTCCCATCACCTGTTTGTAAACTAACACCCTTCGTACTATCTGATAAGACTGTTCCAAAGTAAGTGGTGGGTCTTTTCGAAGAATTTCACCACACACTTGATCATACATACTATCCAATCCAGAGAGGAACATGCGAACCCTAAGACGTCTTACATATTTTTGTAGGAGGGCGATAGACTCAACACTTCCTCCTTTCACCGTGCTGTGATGGTCAATCTCTTGAAAAATTGCTGTTAATTCATCATAATAAGTCGCAAGAGATCGACCAGTTTGTTTTGTTGAGAAACACTTCCTATGTAATTCAAAGATTTAAGTTTCATCAGATGTGTCGGTATACATAGCTTCAAGAGAGTCCCAAACTTCCTTCGCAGTTTCCAAACAAACATACTTGTTCATTAGTGTTGTGAATATTGAATCACACAACCATCCCTTCACCTTATCGTTCTCCGAGCACCAATTTTCATACCCTTCACTCCCTTCTGCAGGCTTCGTTTTAGTACCACTGATGTACCCCCACATCTTTCGACCATTAATACGCAACTTCATGACCTTCGACCAAAGGGTGTAATTGTTCTCATTCAGGGTATTGTCAGTCGGGAAGGGTGTATCGATGCGGTTATGAACAATGTGAGGATTAGGGTTTGAGTTTGATGATACCATTGTTGTATCATCATTAGAACCCATTGGTCGAATTGCTACAGTGATTTTCTGGTATCTGCTACAGTAACTTCAAGCTGCTACAGTACTTTGAACTCTACTGCTATAGTGACCTCGAACTGTTACAGCTACAGTAACTTTGAACTTCACAATAGAATTAAGCTTTGTGACAGTAATTCGTAGCAGAATTAAATTCAATTCAATTTGAAAGAATCAGGTTCAATTATCGAACCCGCTCTGATACCATGTAGAAACTAATATAAAGAATAAAAGATTCGAGAAAGACTAACTTTATTATTATTCGATTATTACAATGGAAGAAGACTTTTTCCTTATATAGTTATAATTACTTGGGCGCTAAGTAAGAATATCCTATATTTAGAGAATTATAAATATAATATAAATCATATATTAGGTATATTATATATTTAACATATATTTTATATTCAAGAAGACAATGGTTATGGCAACTTTACTGCATAGGTTTCTTGTGCTAAATAGATGTTTGTGTGTGGCATTTTTTTTGGGTTTTTCTTGTTTGTTAAAGTTACAACTTGCAATCTCTTTGGAGAGACAAAACTAGAAGTCCTCACTTTGACAAATATCAACCTAAACTCAATCATTGGTCTCTTCTCGGATTTCCTTCTGATTTCCTACAATATTGAATTGCTAATTTCTCTTCCCATATTTAATTTGAGTTAGTAATTACTATCACTCTCTCTCTCGGATTTCCTTCTATTTTGATATGAACTTGGGTTAGTAATTACGGTTCGAAATATCAAAATATGAATAATTTATGACGGGGGTAGATTTTGCTTGGGTTTTTCGGTTGGGTTTAAAATTTTAAGTTTTATTATGGTTTCATAGGGGTTAATATTGGGGTAAGTTTTACTTTATCTCTGCAATAGGAGATTTTTAGTGTTCTTAAGGTTTTCTAGTACTCAGGGTTTAATGGGTTTGCTTATTGTTGACTGAAAATTATCTCCTCATTGATAATTTGTTGCAGTTCTTAAATTTATCCCATTATTATCTACTGGATTTAATTATTGAGTTAGAGTTGTTTGATCGGATTATGTGATTTATGTAATTTTGAATGAAATCTACGTGATTGTGGGGATGTGTCAGCTTCATTTCTTCATTGATGAAGTTTTTGAAGTTCTAGTATCATCAAGACATCTAAATAGTTTGAAATTGTAGGTCTTTGAGCATCTGATTCTCTCGTTGGCCTTGCCATCTAAAACAAGCCAAGTTCTCAACACTTAATCTCACACTGTTAAGGCATTTCTCACCATTTTTCTTAGCTTTTCATATAATCCTAAATAAAATGATGATATTGGATGCTTTTAATTACTTCCAATCGACTCGATAAAAGTCGCTTAATTCACTCTAGGATGGTACTATATCAAGTTTGCAAATTTTTCATACTCACCCAAAACGTAAAGTGATGTACAAATATTGGGAGGTCAAATTCTGATTTAGATATCATAGGGATTGAAGAAGAAACAATTCATATATTCTTAGGATTGAAGTAGTGGCAATGAATAAAGTTAGTACCTATTTTGTTGCTATAAAAAATTGGTGAACATCTTATTTGGTTTCATGATTTCCTTATCTAGTTGTAGGATAGCGTGGTTGGAGACTGAAATTATAGAGGATTAGATTTGTATACATACTCTGCCAAATTTGATTCCAAGGGATTGGTTTGATTATTCATATGCATTTCTTGGTTTTCATTCAGGATCTACATTTTCTTTGTAGGTGTTCACTTTTTTGGAGTTTTGCAAATTAGATCTAGAGGGAGAAAGAATGATGGGTGATAAGCATGTTTTTCTCAATCAATTTTTTTAAGAATGGTTGTGGTTGTGACTTGGTAATTTCCTACCTGGAATGGCAACTGTATTGGAGTTCATTATCTAGTAAATTTACTATGTTTGTTTATTCTCTTATAAATAGTTGTACTGTAAGAACTATGATGTTCATGAAAATATAATGAACTATGTACCATGTGACAACTTATAGACTAATTGCTTATAAGTAGTGTGCTTTTGGAATTTATAGTTATAATAAAAATGCCATTCTAGCTCAATCCCTTCTACCTTATGTTTTTAGAAAAAGTTACTTAAATAAAAACTTCTTCATTTTGTTTGAGCTAATAGCCTAATAGTGTTGGTATAGCTAGGACACCCTTTGAGGATAGTGCTATAGTAAATTGGAGGCTTCTTGCCGAGAATAACAATGACAACACCAACGGAGATCATGATCTGGTAAGCTAGTATGTTTGATATTTTGTTATGGATGAGAAAAATATGTTATTGTGTTTCGATTTTGTCGTCTTCGTATTTAGAAAAAGGTAAGTACTTAATGCACCAATTTGTACTTATTTGATGTTTGACATTTTGCATGTTTATCAAGCAAGGAAATGGTATGAACATGCTTCACCTTCCTTATATTCTGAGATGGTGTTCATCAAATGGATACTAAGTTTACCTTCGCAAATCATGATGTAATTTCAGGCATGGTGTTGGTTTGAAAATTCTGTAAATCAGTAATTGTTTCTTCTAAGTACCATCTTATCAACTTCCGTTATTGTGGATAGCAAAGTAATGAAGATTTTTTTCTTAAATTTTTTTTTGACACAATGCTACTAAGAAATATATGGTTATGCATCCTAGGCTCAAAGGCAGGTAAACACATACGTTTACTATTTTTGTAAGCACGTAAGCTGCTTTTTATGCTTAATATGTGGGTAGTTGAGCATGTCTTGGTTCATCTATCATGTCATTTTGTGGATAATTTATTGGTTGTCTACTTATGGGAATCGTGACTTTATGCAGGCAGATGTGGTTGAGTCACCAGCTGTTGATCAAAGGTATCTTCAAATAAATAAATCATAGGTATGGATTAGTTCTAAATTGTTTTCACTGCCAATAATTGTTCTTTTCATTATTTTCATCATAAAATAATACTACATGCATGTTATTTCAAGATGCACATGTTAGGCCAGAAGAGATACCTGATGATTTGATAACTTTCAGGACGATGTTGATGACTCTGGACAACGTTAGTCCTTCATAGTTACTGGATTGAGGCAAGGTGGAACATAAGGCTTATGATCTTAGTTATGTTTCTTTTCAATTGTCCTAGCAATTGTACTTGTATATTTTTTTATTGCTTGTTTATGAATGACCCAATTATTATGAACTTTTTTTTTCTATTGTTTATATAATATTATTATGTTATGAAGTGTATCGTTAAGAATGGAAGTGCTTTAGAGCATCCACAGCAGTTAAGAGGATGGATTGGGTGAATTTTTAGGTGAATCCAATCCACCCCACAACAGTTTTCAATCCACCCCAAGGTGAATTCACCCCACGCACTTCTGAACCGCGCGCTTAAAATGTACGTCCCAGATACGTCCATGTGTCTCAATCTAAACCATAAATCTCCCAGCGCACTTTAGAACCGCGCATAACTAATAATACTAAAGTCTACGCGCAGTTCAGAACTACGTGCAATGAGAGTCATTGGATGGGAGCCACGTGTTATAATCTTAAAGGTTATATGGCTACGCGCACTTCAGAACCGCGCGCCGTGAATTCACCCTCAATTCACCCACAGGGTGGAAAATCCACCATTGGATGAGTTTTGCTCTTGCCACGTCAGGTATTCACCTAGCTACTGGGAGACGAATTGGGTGAAAAAGAGGGTGGATTTGGAATTCACCCTGCCAGGTCAGGGTGCACCTAGCTGTTAGAATGCTCTTACAGGTTCAGAGGGTGTAATTTTTTTGTATTTTTATTTTCCTTTAAAAACTCAGAATACCAGGGTTTTTATCCGTGGCAAATCATAAATCATGTGTGGCTCCAGCTAATATTTAGCACGGTAAAGATCTCGGCCACTTCCTCTAATATTTACTACGTATCTCGGTCACATACAAAGTTTGTGGCAAAATCGGATTTACTACAAACATGCACAATGGTAAATTACATAAATTGGTATAGTGCAATTTCTTTGAGTGTTCTTCATCCAAAGAATAGTAGTCGCAATCAAGGTTCGATTAACGGGTAGATTGGAGTGCTTTCTTCTACTCTCGTTTGTTCATTGGATCTTGGGAGACAAGTACCAATTATATCATGCAAAACACTATGGCAGGGGCGAACTATCTTAAGGATATAGTGTGCATGCACTAGACTTGATCATATCTCGATAAGTGTTTTGATCTCTTTCTAATTACCTAAATTTGTTTTTTTGATACCGCGGATTTTAAACACAGGATAACAACAATCTTAAGACAAATTTTAAATTTGTTTCTGTTTATCGTGTTGGTAGATTTAAATAAATTTTCATGTTGGTAATATTTGAATTTGTTCAGCGGGAGAAAGTCCCACGAAACTCATATTGGATAAAGACGTTATTGTGGCATTTAACATACCAGCGAGAGAGAATCCCACAATTAAGGGATGGCAGGGCCGACACTGGGGTAAGGTGACCAAAGTGGTTGCTTTAGGCCCCAAGTTGCGAAGGGGTAGAAAAAAAAATTAGCTTAAAACTTTCCTCAATTTTAGCTAGACATGCAATTTTATTTTAGAATGACAAACATAACCCTTTAAAATAAGAAGATTACGGGGATAAAAATGGTAAATTCATAGTTTATTCTCTTTTCTCGAATCTCATCCCTCAAATCACTCCCTACTATCTCTCCTTCAAATCTCTTCCACAATCTTAGAGTATTAACCTTGTTTATTAGAAACAAATTCCTTCTTGTATCTCAAGCATCTCTTTTCTTTTCCATGAATAGACCAATTAAATATTCAATATTAATTTATTTATCTTCTTTATTGTTTAGTGTCTAATATGCTTCTAGTGTTATCATGATCAAAAAATTTATCGGGGTTTATGGTTTTGATAGATTAGAAGGTCGAACAAGTAGTTAAAATTGCTTAGTTTGGGGTTAATTACTTGATTTTTGTAATATACAAGTACCCCTATGTAGTAGCATATTTCCCAGATTCGATAAGAAGAAGCTAAAAGAATTTAGTAGAAGATATTTCATCATTCGAGAAGATGTCACATATGTGACTACAGAGCTTGACCCACTAAAGTAGTCATTATGCTTGGTCAAATAGAGCCGTTACAGGGAGATCCGCAAAGTTCACCCACTACCCGCCAAAATAGGAAACTGTTTTATTTTTGTAACTGTCTGTATCTACTATAAATACAAGCAGAGAATGTGTTAATCCGATCTGCAACTCAACATTTCATACATTCTTACGTCCTTACTATTTTCAGCAATTATAATAACTAGCAAACTATTAGATTTTGTACCTAAACCCTCATCGAGGTCGTGGTTTTTCTTAGGCTATACTAAGTTTCCACGTAAAATCCTGCGTACTTAAGTTTATAGTTGCATAATCTTTACAAAAGTATTGGCGAAGTTATCCTCCCAGAAAATATAACATTACAATTGGCGCCGTCTTTGGGAATACTATGCTTTTTCTTTACCACCTGTGATCCTAAACAATCCGATGACAAACATGAATCTCCGAAGTACCTCCAGTACACAGAGAAACCAAGAGATCAATCCCATATCAAAAGCAGTTGATCTGCACAATGCCGTGATTGAATTTCATAAGCAAATAGAGTCTGACCGAGTCCAGAGGCTTGAAGATCAGTGAATCCACGCCCAAACTCTTCAAGTCGAAAGAGACGAGAGGAGAAAAATCCCTGGATAAATAAAATTGGACACATCATAAAGAAATAGAGAATTTACCAAGATATCAGAGTGGCTTACTAGCCGTCAAACGTCACCTCCCCAAGCTCGGAGTGATCATCGCTCCAGAGCAACCCAGAAAGAGAACCTACCGGGGGAGGAACGAGTTCAAACTTCTCAATATTTTTAACTCACATCCTCAACATCGACAACTCAAGGAAGTCGACGCACACGCCACCAAACTCCCCAATCACCGGTGAGACGACCAGTGAGAAATAGGTTTGGACCTGAAGGACAGGGTAACTTTGATCCTCAAGTTGCAGCCGCACCAAATACTCTGCAGCAATTTATTACCTTGGATGACCTAAACAATAGGATCCAAGCCATACACTCTAACAATCCAGATAGAAGATCTATTCTTGATAGGATTGAGATGAACCTTATTTTTCCTCATCTCGAAGTCATGCCCATTCCAGAGAATTTCCACATGCTGAAGTTTCATCAATATGCAGGCCTCACTAACCCTCTAAGCTACGTCTGACACTTCAAAGTAGCAATTGGATTGTACTCCAAACTCCATCACATGCTATGCAAATTATTTAACATGAGTCTTAAGGAAGAACCTCTCCGATGGTTTCATACTATCCCCGACGGCTCCATTACCAGTTTTAGCCAGTTATAACGACTCTTCGAATCAAACTGTGCTCATGCTAAGGAGCGAGAGATAATGGTTGATTCTTTATTCTTTTTCGAGCACGGTGCGAAAAAGACCTTAACATGCTTTTAAAAGTGTTTCTTGTATGAAACAAGGAAAATTGGGAACTAAAATCCTAAAATTGTCGTTCTAGCATTCACCTCAGCACACTACATCGATTCCAAAGTTCGAGAAGAACTTACCTTGCACAAACCCAAAATAGTGATAGAAATGATCGATGTTGTTAATAACTACATCGAATTGGAACATTCTAAAAAGGATAAGATGAAAAGCTCCTCAGTCATTCATTCCAGTGAAGCATTTTCATCACCACCTCCAAAGTCAGCAACTAATATGACTCCCAAATAGCGTGGAATGAATACTGATAACGTCAAAAAGAGAGATGGAAAACCAGATAGACCCATCCCAGTATTGCCTCCTATGACAACCATGTTCTCCGCTATCTTACCAATGATTATGGGGGACTACTTGTTTCGAGAAGCACAAACAATCCCTGACGTACTCAACAAACCCTTATGCCAGAATCACAATATGTATAGCCACTAAACTGACAACTGTTACTCTTTGATACGGATCATTCACCGTATTCTACTCGCAGGACGACTTCATGAATATGTAATCGACGTCCAGAAGATCCCCAAAGAGGAGACTAAAAGAAAAGAAGTCAAACATGAGCAAGGACATGGCAAAGCACGCCATCTTTGCATGATCAAAATTGAGAAGGGAAAGAAGAGAAAGAAAGATGATAGAATTACATCTTGTTACAAGATGACGTCATCAGACAAATCAGCAAAACTTCTTCCCAGCTTCAGCAAGACTAAACGTCCATATCATATATTTTTTTAAAGATTGCGACACAAGCCATGTCAAGTACCCTCATGATGACCCGTTAGTCATAATGCTCAAAGTAGTTCAGGACTACCTGTACACACTTCTTGTTAATACAGGAAGCATGATAGACATTTTGTTCAAGAGAGTCATTGAGGTTCTAGTCCTCAAGGATTCAGTCAAAGCTTCAACAGCAACCATCACAGGGTTTAACAGTTCTAAAGTATCTGCCACGGGGGAAATCACGCTGCCAGTTCAAGTGGGACCAAAACCATTTTTTTCAAATTCATTATCATAGATGCTGAATCAAAGTATTTAGGAATCTTAGGTTGAAGTTGGCTACATTCTATTAAGGCAGTACCAGCAAAATATTATCTGGCCTTACAATTTCCAACATATCATGGAACCTATGAAATACAAGGGAGTCAAGTTGTAGTACGTATGTAGGAAAATACCACACCACCAACTCTCACACATCAAAACTTTTGAAAGCATATCAATTACAGCATGAGATACCTCCAACATTCGAGTAACATGTAACTGAGGTGGTGAAATCCATCAAACTTGATGGATAAGGAAGAAATACCTTTATTGGCTCAAAATTGTCTTCTAACAAAAAAGAGATCTTGGTACAACTTTTGAAGAAAAACGCCAATATCTTTGCATGGCCTTTTCAAGAAATTCCCAGAATTGATCCCTTGATAACATGCCATAAGCTCAACCTCCTTCCAGACAGTAAAACAGTCGCGTAGAAGCGTCGCAGTTTAGTCTCTCGCCTTCGTGAAGCAGTTCACAAAGAAATTGATAAACTCCTTCGAGTAGGATTCATTCGAGAAGCAAAATATCCCAAATGGGTCTCAAATATCGTGGCTGTCCCAAAGAAAAATAGAAAAATCTGGGTCTGTATCGACTTTACCGGGCCAAACAAATTTACACCCAAGGATAATTTTCCTCTCCCTATAATCCCTAAACTCCTCGACTTTATAGTAGGGATTGAACTTCTCTCCGTAATGGATGCAGCTTCCGGCTATAATCAGGTTCCTCTGGCAGAAGAAGACCAAGATAAGACAATATTTATTATGGAAAAAGGTCTCTACTGTTACACAGTTATGCATTTTGGGTTAAAGAATACAGGAGCCACATAACGACATATCACAAAAATGTTTAAAGATCATTTGGGCAAAATCATGGAAGTATACATCGACGATATGATCTGCAAAAGCTTAAAGTGAGAAGATCATTGCAATAATCTATAGACCATCTTCAATATCTTTGGTACTTACCATATGAAACTCAACCCAAATAAATGCCAATTTGGCGTCGCATCGGGGAAGTTTCTGGGACGTCTGGTTAATAAGAGGGGAAGAGAAAATTATCTGGCACAAATTAAAGCACACAGGGCGATGCCATCTTCTCAAACAAAAAAAGATGTACTAAAGCTTGTTGGCAAGATTGCAGCTCTTTACAGGTTCATCTCCAAGTCATCTGATCGATGCAAACTTGTTTACCTCCTTCACGGGAATCCATCTCCAATGTAAAAAAATAGCCCAAAGAAATCATTTAGACCCCTGACTGTGAATTGGCCTTCCAGGACCTCAAAAGATACTTAGGGCGTCCTCTCATAATGAGTACTCCTAGTGATGGTAAAATACTAACAATGTACTTATCGACCACTGATGACTCTATTAGTTCTGTCCTTATTTGAGAAGACGATGGTGTGGAAAAGCCGATCTACTTCATCATCAAAACTCTCATGCCTACTGAAAAAGATATATAACAGCTGAGAAGCAGCTACTCGCTTTGGTGTACAGTTCTCAAAAACTTTGACCCTATTTCCAAGCCCATCCCATCAAAGTTATCACAAAGTTTCCCCTCAAACTCGTGCTCTCTATAAATGAAAAATCACTTAGGGTTCAATAATGGTCTGTATTCCTAGACGAATATGATATCTCCTTCGAGCCTCAGATATTGATCAAAGGGAAAACTTGGACTTCTCTGTAACCTCAATTTGATTGAAAAAACTTGAGACTAGGCCATTGTAAACTTAGGGCGATACCATGACACTCTTAAGAAGACTTATAATAAGAAGTTCCGCAAATGTACATTCGACATCGGTAACCTTGTCCTTCGACGTATCCAAGAAAGTATTCGACCCAAGAACTTGGGTAAAATATCTAAAAACTAGGAATTACCATATATTATAAGCAGCAAGATGGACAGTGGAACCTACTGGCTGATGACTGAAGATGATGTACAACTCGAATATCTATGGAATACAACCCATCTGAAAATGTTCTACAAATAATTGTTGTATACTCTCTTTCGAATAATTCTAATAAAGACATATTTACTGTCAATTACATCTTTTAACTTTACATTTATCAGTATCGGTACATACTTGCAAAGTATGCACCATAACTCACTTTCTTCTCTCCGACAAATATTTATCCAATTACAGGATAAATTTTTTTGCAACTCATTATTTATCGAACAAAGCATATCATGTTTTGTCTTTTTTCTCAAAAACCAGATATCCCATCGTGGAACAACATCTGGTCATCATTCTTCATTCCCAAAGCCATTATTACATGGCTCTATTTCCATGATCTCAGATACTTGCCTAAAAGTAACACTTTGTATATTATCTACATTAGTATATCATACTATCAATCTTATCGAATCAAACACTTAAAATACTTTTCTACAAAAAATATATACATCTTGATCGACTACTTCAAAATTTAACCCCTTAATCGACAATAACTATATCATAAATTAATCATTTAAAAAATAGACAAGAAATTATTTTGGTCCCATTGACCACTTGTACATCATTCATTAAACAAAAACTTCTCTAACAAACTTTCTATTATGCAGGAAGAGAGATTGAGGTATCAACCTTCACTGGCAAACCAGGAGTAAGATCATCCAACACTCCCTTGGATCAGTACCCTCAGGAATGGTAGCCGCAGGTACCTCAGGAGCTTCGTCCTCCATATCAAAATCCAGGAAGAATACCCCAGAAGTCACAGCTATCCCTTTATAAAAATATTTTCTCTCTTCCATAGCATCAAATTGCCTTGAGAAATAGGCCTTCATACGCTTAAGGGAGTCGATATTAACTTGGTTAGCTTCAGCCTTTACCTCGACAAGGACCTTGGCATGCTCCACCTCCATCGCCCTCCGGGCAGAAAGAATTTGTTCCCGAACATCACCCTCAAAATTAACCTTCTACAACGTCAATACTTCCTCCCTCTCCTTAGCAAGGTCGACCCTTATCTACTCGACCTCTGTTCCCTTCTCCATATCCTAGGCCTTCTTTACCTCGTAAATAGCCAACTCCTTCACCTTCCCGGCCCCAAGCTTTTGCTTATCCAGCTTCGCCTCCAGGTTTTCTTTCTCCTGGACAAGATCCTCTTTCTCCTTCGCCAACTCCTTCTCGATATTTTTGTAAGTGAGAAGTTGGTTTGCCAGAGTCTCAACACCAAGAATACGAGGCTTCCCCTCGACTAGCATTTTCTTGATCTGTAATAATAGAGTCATAATATGAGTTCTCGATTGAGGAACCAATTTCTTTAGTCGAAGCTGAGCAGAATTTTTTTAACCTTATACATGGTACGGTGGCCTTTGATAAGGAAGGTTGATAGGCTATCTGCTCTCAATAATTAGTCAACGAACTCCTCCTCAAGAGAAGTCATCCCAGCTGTGTATGACTCAATGGTCTGTTGGACCTCAGCCTTAAACTCCTCGCCTGGATGACTCTTCGTCAGATCCGAGGATACTTTCTTCTTCACCTATAGATAAATGGCCAATTTAGGGGGTCGACCATCTGCAGCCCCTAGTCCTGTAGTATCGACTTTCCCTCCCTCCTTAGTAGGAGATCGTTGAGATGTACTTTTTAGGGGAGGAACTGGAGGAGCAGGTTGACTAGCAGCCCTCCATTTCTTGCCTTTCCCAAAGGTCTCACTCAGCAGCGCCTCTCTTTTTGCGGTCGCAGAATCGGTAATATACCCACTCGGAGAAGGATTCCCTAGTGGAAAGCTTGAATCCGCAGCCCTCTTGTTCATGATAGACATTTTTCCATTGATAACAAGGATTTTAGCTCCTTTAGCTCGAGTTCTCTTTAAATCGGCTTCTTGAAAAAGACCGTCAACTTTCTTTTGGTCGATAACCAAAGTGTCAATCTGGCCAAAGTAACCCTGATGTTGTACAAATTTTCTAAAACAGTTGAGTTTCTATCGATCACCTTCAAAGCTGTACGAAGACAAAGGACCAAACGTTAGGCACCAATTTCAACCAATTCAAACAAGATAAAACTTTGACATACAAATTACCTGAACACACACCTAAGTGGAAGCTTTTTCTTTTAAGAGGCTCCCCCCAATTTTTTTTATCGAATACATAATTCCTCGTAATGAGGAGACATTTATCAAAATATTGCCCCCCTGTTGATACCATTTCATAAAAGAGGGGTCTCTTTAGAAACCTCACTAAGTACCTATACCCTAGCTTCTGTGGATTCTGCTTGAGTGTGTAATACACACATAGATCATCCACCGTGATTAGCTCTTCTTCTCTCTCCTTTAATCGACTATTTATTACTCCCACCACGCGAAAGGGATCATAACCATTCGGGTTGAACTAACCAGGCACAACATCAAAAAAATTCAAAAACCTCTTCTGGTCAGCTTGATGGGCAACTAACACCTTCTTTATCTGTTCCCGATGGTTGAGAATGTCATCCAGATAAACATCCTAATCCTTCATCTCATAGTGGTATTCTTCTAACCTAATGTCCTTAGGAATACCGTACTTCGCTTTGAAGTTCAAAATTTTACTTGTTTCTGGAGCCTCCCTATAGTACTCCCCTCCTTCACCCTCGACATCTTCATCCCCACCATCACTACCTTCTCGATCACTTGACTGCGGCCCGTGATTCATATCTATCTTGGTCGCCTTCTCGTCAAACACTTCTACCACCCTGGGTACTCTTTAAATTGATCGACACTCACCACATCTGCGCTACTCGACCCAACCCTATACCTTCCACCCAACTTTTGAACACACGTTGTTACATTAATTAGGAATGATTCTATATCAATGAGGTTCTAAAAGATTCCTTCTTTATCATCATTTTGGATGGGTTCAGCCATTTTATGAACCTGAAAATCAGATTCCCTTTTTTAAGTTAGTATAATATCATATATGATACATTATATACGTTCATATGCTAGTATCGATATTATTATCGAATTTAATCTCCAACCCATCATTCTTTTCATTACTATCTGATTCAAACGTTACTACATTCAGTATCGATACAGGATTTATTTCATATTTTTGCGAAGTCCTAACATTGAGAACTATCTATATATCCCCAACATCTTCTACTCGAAGTACAAGAACCGTTAGATTCTCGAAGATACTTCGGCAGTACCAAGATTTCCCGCCAAAGCAAGCCGAGTTCCAAAAATTTCGAATTTATGCAATCTGCGGCGCAAAATCTGGTCCATTTAGCAGGAAATCCGGTGCTACAACTACCAAACATCATCCCATATCACTATCACGATAGACAAACCAAGAGCCGCGTCGTAATCACAGCGGCGAAGAAAACACAATCTTTCCCCTCATCATCATTCATTACCTCCAACCTCTCTGTCCAAAACACTCCTTGATCACATTTGATACCATTCCACTATAAATCACATCCACATACAATCCATATCACAATTTTTTTGGAAAAAATCCTAAAACTATATTTTTCCAATTTCTTCCAACACTCACAATAAAACTCAAATTACTTCCTATATTTTATCCTCCATGTTCATATCTACATTGGGTTTCAATGGAATTGCATGATATTCAAACAAATATCCAAGTACAAATAAAAATCTCGATACAGTCACTAACCTTGAAGTTGCGCTGCTTCTAAATCCCTTTGCTTTGCACGCTTAGTTCTCTAGATCAACACATTAATTTCCTCATTCCCAATGGCGGACAATAACGCAAGAGATGAGTAGAAAGAGTTGGAACTTAGGCAAAAAAATTCAAAATTAGTGGTGTATGAGCAGTCGCCCACCACGGGGCTATTTATAGGTCATATGCGACTGTTCATCGCACCTTTTCACGACTGTTCGAGTACCCGAGCGTAATGCCTTGATCGCCTCTTCCCGAGCTCTTTAACTCTTTACCTCCTGAACACCAGCAGGCCCATGCACTGCTACTTCAAACCTTCTATGTATCCCTTTAACTCCTCTGTTATATTCATCTTCACCAAAATAGCTCCTATGTTAATATAAAGAGATTGTACGTCTAACTCATTATACCTCAAAACATCACCTACAAGAGAACACCTAGCCATTTTTCTACATAATCCTACACACATCTTTTCTTATTTATTACTATCCTACATTCTTAGGCCAGTTGTAACCATAATTTAAATTTTAAATTCTGTTCGACAATACAACTACCCAAACATCAAGATAACATCAACTTCACATACCCAAGATAATAATTTTATATCAATCACAATTCACTTATTCAGTATATCACATCATATTCGAGAAAACTCATTAAACATACACAGCTATCTTTGAGAACATTTTCTTATTATACACATCGACAACACAAATCTGACAAAAATAAAGTCATTTATTTCAGTCGGATACAAGTTGTTATTCATTAATTATACTTAAAACATAAACAAACAACCTTTCAACCTTTCCGGTCAGCAAGAGCATCTTCCTTCCTCACCAGCGCCTTAACACGGGTCCTTATACTACCAACGCGCATCGGAGGACTCAGAGCTTGCAATTAGCAGTGAAACAAGTAATCCTCTTCGACCTCTGGAGTGGCGTATTCCGCATCTCGAACTTATGTTTCATCTTCGAACTACACACAAACTTTCGATCTCACCAATAGAGTACGTGGCACAAAGAGATACAAAGACAGCAACGTCAAGAAACAAATACAACACAAATTTCTCAACCAACACCACTCGCCCATGAGGCTCCTCGTGCTATTGGTTGAGAGTCGTCTTGTAATAGCTTATTTCTTATCTCAGACTCAAAGCTTCATCTTTAAACTCGTCAGCATACAGGAAATACTACTAAAGACATATTCATTGTAATAACTAGCATTCTTAATAAAATCTCTCTCTTTATAAAATCCTCAATAGAGGTCATGGTTTTTAACCTATTCAAATGTTTTCTATGCTAAATTGTTATGTTAGTTATTATTAATGTCCCGATTACATCTGGTGTAAAGGCTAAGTTCAGATCCCTGAATTAGGCTATTGTATTTGACACCGTCTGCGGGAACTGAAGTTCTCAAACCCATTATCTCAAAAACCGCTGATCATCTCCTTTCAGAATGTCGCCTCCAGGTCAGAGCACGCAAATAGTTTAAGTATAGGAAAATGCCGCGCTAGCAGATCTGCGGGCCACCTTAAATTCTAAAATAAAAAGACGTACTACTTTGGAGAAATAGCTGGCAAGTGTACAGGATGCACTGAAGGTTTTACAGGGGCAACAAGTCTCCGCCTAGAAGAATAAAGTTGTGCAACCTGAAGGCTTGTGAATTTCCGTTCATGGTAGAATAAGACCTCCTCCGAAAGGGAATCACGTCGGAGGTACACTTCGCTCTAGCCATCATCAATAGAAAATGAAGCTCATCCCGATTCAGAAGGCCTACCAGGAAGTAGATGGCGGCCCAATGGGAGTCAGACAGATTGAAAATGTACCTTGAAGAATTTGAGTCCCAGCAAAAGATCGTCTAAGCGAAGGGAGTGGCGACCATAATCCTGGAGTAGGACGCGTCACCCACCCAACCACCGCAGCTCAACATTACATAACCCAGGAACATGTCAAAAGATGAATCAAAGAAATGCACGAAGCTCAGACTCCAACTAAATGAATCCACACCAGATTACAGAAGAGCACGATCGCACATGAGCTATTGGATGACGAGGTCCCCACCGGGTTACATACTCTGAAGATCCACAAACACAAAGGAACATATCCAGTAGAGCACGTCCTTTGAGCATACATTCTACATCCAACCACATTTTCTGCCGACTCTTCCCAACCAGCCTGTTCGGCAAACCTCTGTGATGGTTCCACACACTACCTGAAGGATCTATCACAACTTTAGAACAACTGCGAGAACTCTTCATCAAGAATTACTTGCACAACAGAGGCAATGAAGAGAATCAATACTCCATCTTCAGCCTTAAGCAGATGTTAGGCGAGAAGCTCGAGACATTCACTAAGAAGTTCTTAGAATTAGCCCGAAAAGTAGATTGACTTGACCAGAAGATTACCATTTCGACTTTCACCAATGCGCTCCTTGTTTATGGAAGGGCAAAGGAATACCATGTCCTCAACAAACCAACAACACTTGAAGACATGATCGAAAAGGTCAACGGTTATATCGACCTGGAAAAAATGGTGTCTGATAGACAGAAACCCAAGAAGTCAACATTAACAACTCGAGATCAGTCAGCCAGCCAAGACATTAATCGTACTGCCGATTAGGAAGGAGACAGCAAATTGCCAAAATCTAACAACGAGTGACCTCGAAAGGGGAATAACTTGCCCAATCCCTGCCTTCCCAAAATGAATGTAACCATAACCAGCATTTATCATATACTTCAGAAGGATCCTTTCATCCGCAATGCACAATATCTCTAACCCATTGAAAACAAACCATATTGCATCCACCACAAGGTCAGACATCATGAAATGGAGTACTGTTTTACCTTACAAAGGTTGTTAGAGTATATTTTCATTGATGGACGTATATATGAATACATTGTAGACGTCGAAAGCTACAAGAATGAAAGTTACAAACTTCTTACAGATACCGCACAAACCAAAGAGTCAGCAGGAGAGAAACACTTATACCATATGTCACTCTGCCACTCATTGAGACTCAGATCGTCAACCAATCGAGCAGAACTAAGAGAAGACAGGTCAAACAATGTCACGACTTGTCCATGAAAGACAAAGAAGCTCGCTTACATCCCATTTCCAGCTCTCAATGAAAAGTAATTTCTTTTGATGACTATGATGTTCGTCATATCAACTATCATCACCATGATGTTTTGGTGATCATGCTAAAAATGTGAAATATGGTGCTTGACACGATGATGATAGATATTGGGAGTACTGTCGAATTACTTTTTTAAAGCATGATTGATCAGATGGGACTGGCTGGTAAAGTACAGCCCAGTGATATTGATATTTGTGGATTTAACGGATCTAAAGAAGATTGTTCAGGAAAAATCATACTTCCGATCACGGCTGGACCTGTGACACTCGACTAGTCTTTTATGTTATCAATGCAAAATCCCATTATTTGGGTATAATAGGGCGTTGCTGGTTACACAATATACTAGCCATCCCATCCATCTATCATTTGGTACAGTGATTTGAGTAGAATGGCGGCGTGTACGTGATCAAAGGAAGTCAGAAGCTCGCTCGAGCTTGTGAAAATTTTGCCGTCATCATTCCAGAATCCTCAGAGCCACAGCTCGCATAGTAATTACAAAGCACCAAAGGAAAATTTATAAAAAATTATACTGTACACTCTACAGAGAATAATCTGCCAAGCGCAAAAACAACAGATTACGTCAAAATTAGTGGCGAAAAGCGAGGAACATACATTGGCACTCTTTAATCAATAGAAAAACGAGATATCCTCATTCAGTTCTACAAAGATAGCAGTAATGTATTCGTTTGGACATTTTACGAGATGCTAGGCATCGATCTCAATCTAGCTTGCCACAAACTTAATATAAAGGATAAAGCCAAAGCTATCAAACAAAAGCCGAGGACTTTAGCACCAAGACTCCGAGAAGAAGTAAATAAAGAGATTGACAAACTCATCGAAGTTGGCTTTATTAGAAAGGCCAATTACCCAGACTGGATCTCGAACATTGTGGCAGTCCCAAAGAAGAACGGTATGATCAGGTTGTGTATGGATTTCACGGACCTCAACAAACATACTCCAAAGAACAATTTTCCACTTCCTATTATAAACCATTTGCTCGATTCTACTATGGGACACAAACTCCAGTCCATGGTGGATACCGTATCATGATACAATCAGATACCTATGCTACCTGATAACCAAGAGAAAATAGCTTTCATTACAAAACATGGCTTATACTGTTATAAGGTCATGCCTTTCGTTCTCAAGAATGCCGGAGCCACTTATCAATGGTTGATGACACAAATGTTCAAAGATCACCTCAGAAAAATTATGAGGTCTACATTGATGATATGTTGTTTAAAAGCCTTAAAAAGGATAACCATATTACAAATTTGCGTACTAATTTTGAAATTCTCCGTTCCTACAAGATGAGGCCCAACCCTGAAAAGTGCATGTTCGGGGTCCACTCAGGAAAATTCTTAGGATACTTAATCAGTAAGAGAGGTATAGAAGCTGATCCAGATTGTATTCGCGCTTTACTATCTGCGCCTTCGCCAAAAACAAAGAAAAATGTACAGAAGTTAGAAAGCAGGATCGCTGCGATAAATTATATTGTTTTGAAATCTTCAGATCAATGTCGATGGTTGTTCAACCTTTTATGTGAAGGGACAACAAAACAGAAATCTAAAATGGATCATGAGATCGAGTGGTCAACCGAATGTGAAGCAGCATTTTAGGAGCACAAACTTTACTTGGGATCACCTTCAGTAATGAGTACACCTCACGAAGGGGAAGAACTCACAATTTATCTTGTGGTTACTGATGAATCGTTGAGTTCCGTCCTCATTCAACTTGATGGGAAAATAGAAAAACCTGTCTATTTTATCAGTAAGACTCTCACTCCTGCAGAGTCTCGGTACTCCAAGATCAAGAAATTGTTCTTAGTTCTCGTATACACATCGTAAAAATTTAGACAGTATTTTCAAGCACACTTGGTTCAAGTGGTGACAAATTACCCTTTACGAGAAATTTTATCTAAACGGGAAAAGTCGAGATGAATACAAACATGGTCGGTCACTCTTGGCAAGCACGACATTCGTTTTGAACCACGACACTCTGAAAAGGATCAAACAGTAGCAAATTTCCTTACAGATTTCCCAGTAGAAGATCGTGATTGGGAAAAAGACAGTACGGATAACATTGAGGAACACTTCGAAGAAAAGTCAGACTGGATAACTCAAAAAGGATGTCGTATTTTAACTAATGGATCTTCTAGACCTACAGGGTCAGGTATCGGAATCGTTCTTATCATACCTTCCAATGACAGAATCAAGAAAGTAGTCAGGCTCAATTTTGAAGTAACCAATAATGAAGCCGAGTATGAAGCAAATATTCACGGTCTAGATATGGCTCCAGAGATTGGAGTTTCCGAATTATATGTCTACACTGACTCATTACTCATTGTGAACCATTACACAAAAAAGTTCCAGAATAGCAGAAAAATGGTCGACTACGCTGCAGCAGTAGCTGACAGAATGAGCAGATTTAAAAGAATTACAATCGAACATTTGCTGCGCAGAAAAAAATAGCATTCAGACTCTCCCGTATACCTGGCAGGAATACTTGGTATGGAAGCATGTTATCTACAGATTGAAGTATCATCCACCCCCGGCATTAACACCATAAGCTCGAATTCTGTCAATACTGGGGGAGTTGAAGAAGACGAGGACGATTGGAGATGACCTTACCTCAAGTATATTGGGACTAAAAACACATTTGACGGTGAACTCCATACAGACCCCACAGAGAAGAGATGTATACTTGATAATGTTAAGCATTACATCGTGGACAACGATGTCCTTTACAAAATTTTGGTCACAGGACCGTACCTCGAATATTTGTTGAACAAAAAAGTTTAGAAGTTCCTACATGAACTTCATGAGGGGACTTATGGCTCATATGCAGCGGGATGATCTCTGGCAAATCGAGCTCCTACTCAAGGAATCTTTTTCCCCAAGATGAAAGCTCAAGCAATCAAACTCGTACGCAAGTGCGATGTCTGCCAAAGACATGGCCCCCAAATTCGAGATCCAACCTTGGAACTCCATTCCAACAACGTTGTTTGACCATTTAAAAGTTGAGCCCTCGACCTCGTAGGAGAATTTCCCATAGCACCGGGAAAAAGGAAACACTTCCTAGTAGAAACAGATTACTTTACAAAATAGGTAGAAGCAGTCCCTCTATGCCCCACACGCGAAGACGAAGTCGTCAAATTCATCTGGGAAACTATCATCATCCGGTTTAGTTGCCCCCATCTCATCAGAATCGACAATGAACCTCAGTTCATTGGCTCCAGGGTCGTTGAGTTCCTCAATCAATACCACATCATCCAATCCCCTTCAAATCCATATTACCCTTAAAGAAATGGCCAGGCGGGAATCACTAATCAAACTATAGTGGATGAGATCAAAAAGTGTTTGACAAAGAAGAAGGAAAATTAGGTTCAGGAACTACCACATGTCCTGTAGGCATATCGCACAATACCTCGGGTATCAACCGGATGCACGCCGCTCTTACTAGCGTATGGTACAGAAGCAATCATCCCCACTCTATATCATCACCCAATATGCGACCATACCATGACGGGTGAAGAGAATGAGTACCAATTGGCATGTAACATGAATTGGATCGAGGAAACTAGAGACAGAGCAATCATGAATTTGGGAAGATACTACCCAGCTCTAACCCGATCTTACAGCAAGATCGTTCATCACAGAGAGTTCAAAATTGAAGACCTCGTGCTATGAAAAATTCCCAAACACAGAAAGGAAGCAAGCGCTGGGAAACTGTCCGAAAATTGGGAAGGTCCTTTTGTTATTGTCGGAAAAGTAGCTTTGGTTCTTACGATCTCGCCACTGAACATGGCGGCGATCAAGTCCCTAATCCTTGGAACACGAGGAGATTGAAATTGTATCGCCGATAAAATTCCATCACAATGTACTTTTCTATAAATCAATCTATCATCTTGTATGATGATCTTAAATCAATTAAAGAATTATGTTTGATCCAAATATATCTGAGTACTTTCTACTATTTCATACAGTACTCTATCTAAAACATTCATTGTACGTCAATCTTAGACCAATAAAATACTTATGGTTGATTGACCTACACTATAGTACTTTTCTAATATATCCAACAAGTACTTCTATATGCAGGTTACAGATTGTTTGTTACTTTGGCCAAACTGATCATCTACCTCTATCTTTCTTATAATTTCCCTTAGCTCCTCTATTTTTCTCAGTCCATTGGCTAGATCCACCTTTTTCTTCTGTAGATCCTCGGACAATCGAGCTCCAATGTCTCGCTCTTCCACTTTTACCCTCGTTCTTTCTACTAACTCAGTATCACTTTTTAGTGCAACCTGACTTGAACTTAGCTCAGCGGTCAGTTGTTTGTTATGGGCGCGTAAAGTGTCACACTGACTTTGAACAAGTAGAAATTCCACTAAACATCATAGTTTATATTCATAAACAATTCGATTGTACCAACAAATTACATCTCACAGTTAACAAATTTAAAACAAGAACATGGTATCTGAGTAATATCGATATACTATTTTATTCATCATCACAGAGAACAAATTTCATTTATCATCAATAACAGTATACAAAGATCTAACACATATACAGGGACGATAAAAAAATTGAGAGTACCCTATTTTTTATTCTTCAAGGAATGAGAAGACTGCCATTTATCTCTCGAACTCTTTCTGTTCTTTGCTTGCATATCTTTCAGAGTGGTAAAGGTCACCACCTCCTGCGAACATTGTTTACGTCGCGATCGGGGTATCAGGCTTTCGACCTCCTCCTCACCCTCTTCTGATGACAGTTACCTTAACCTAGAAATAGGATTGTCACCTTTGGAAAACCACATATTTCTCAGTCTTGACGTTCTCTACATCAAAATTCTTCCCACACCCCTTCACGAACTTCCTAAATTCATTCTCTACCATAGACAGTTCTCCCCCATAAAATTCAATAACATTTTTTATATGACGCTTATGTTCTGTTCGAGTAGCGACCTTTGTTCACGACGGATATAGATGATCTTTCAATATAATTTGCGCTTTATGCAGCCGTTGACGCATGTCTTTCTGTAATACACCTAAAGCCTTCAAATCCGTTTTTACCTTCATTCGAACAGCTACTTCTTTCGACAATCGCATTGCTAAAGTCATTTTTTGACACTCATGTTGCAGTACTCATCCTATAACCCCTTTTTTCAATCTCTAATCGCTTTTGAACCTCTATTGGCTCTTTCCTTGTCTAGAAAAATATAATTCTCATAGCCATCCGATCCTACATAAAGCCAAACGCATCAGATAAAGGTTATACATCACCCCATACAACAGACACACTAGCTCGAGCAGAACACTTTCTCGCCTCTAAACTATGACTATTACGTGCTTCTTGAGCTAAAAATATAACTCGAGCTGGGTTAGGAACTACACCCCTCTCCTTCAAAAGCTCTACATAAACTTCATTTAACCCTCGTTTATTCTCTACTTTGACCTCAAAATACAATGTCAGAGCTATTTACATACTTTGGCACCTAGCCTTATCACTCGGGTCGTTAAAATAGGTAAATTCTTTTGGTTTTTGAACTAATGACCCTCTTTCCTTTTCCTTCCTTAACACCTCATCCATTTCTATTTTTATCTTAGCATATCTACATTAAATATCATATAGCTCTTTAAAAGTTTTCTCTGAATTCAACTTAAAAGTCATTCTCTCATACTCAATTTTATTAAGTACCTGTTGAATACAAGCCACAGAATCCCTCACTCTTCTCAATGACCTCTCCAGTTCAGAGTTCAGAGTTCATTTTTCTCTGTCGCTCTATATCCTACACAGAGTACAAATATATTGTTATAATACAAACATTCGCGAAAAGCATATTTCAAATATCATTCCAAATATAAACAGTGTACGATTACACATAGTACCTCATATCCAAATCAAGCGAGTTACAAAGCATAAGACAGGATACCACATAACGGTTAAAGGTTCTTGCTAATGTCTACCTTAGAGGGAGATTTTAACGTCTGCTCCAGAGGAAGAACTATTTCCATACGTTCCACTAGAGGATCCAATATTTTCTCAGTAGATTAGACTGGCTGTGTACATCCTGAAGGTAGGTCTAACGCTTTTTAAGGCAAAATAGCCGCATCATCAGCCATGTCTTCCTCTTCATACTCCAAAGGGAGCACTATCTCCTTAAATCTACCACTCCGGTCCAGTTCCACATCTTCCGTACTCAATCCAAAGTTATAATAGGATTGGATAAAGTGGTTTCTTTATACTAAGGTTGTTGCAATCGAATCCGTCATAAGCTTGTCATGCTTGGATACAATACCAAACTTTTTTACAGCCGTTGTAGCCTCTACAGCCCTCCTTTCCTTCTCTAACAGGATTTCATCTTCGAGCTCTTTCATGCGAGCTGACTGAACCTCGAATTTTATCTTCAGAGCACCGAACTCCTAGCTCCTCTTGTCCAAGCATTGTCTTGCCCCCTTCAGCAGCATTGATAGCTGCTAGTACAAACAACAAAAAGGCAGAGTCAGTTTAACAGATTTTCTAAGTTCGACCAATTAACAATTTTCAAACACCTACCATGAACGTATGGTTAAGATACTCATCTTCGAGCTGCTGCGGGTTCGTCCTAGCCATACGGCAGTATTTCTGCTCCAGCTCTTTCATTTTGGCCGTAGCATGAGGGTTAGTTTGGTGACCGCCCTCTTATCCATGCTATTTTCTCTTCAAAGAACTCTTCTCAACCTCCCCAGGAGCGGATGCACTCACTTCGATTTTTTCATCCACACCACCGGACACAGCCTTTGCGATCTCTTATCCCGTAACAACAACCCCAGTAATAGGGGTACTCTACTGCGTTGGCATCAGACCATCCAAGTAGTTTGCGTGGTAGTCTGAGACACAGGAGGTGGAGGACTCAGTACGTCTGCAGCGGTCTCGACAGTGTTTCCCTCAGCCATAGCTCGTTTCTCCTGAGCTCGCTGAACTTTGGGTGCAGCAGAATCTACCATTTTTTCTCTACGGATACCCAATTCACTGAGTACCTGTTTTAGCTCACCCGGATCTCGAGCAACACAGTCGAACATGCTGGCCTTGTCCGCGTAGATAAAGTCTTGGGCTCTGCCAAAACAAAGAACATAGCATTAAGTAACAGATCGAAGACAAGATATTGGTTATTTGAAGATTGGCCAGTATTACTTACTCAGGTTATAATATCTATGGTTCAGTTCGAGCGTCGGTTCATCTGGAACCTGCATACAGTTACCCTCAACCCACACAAGGTGGTCATTCCATGGTCTACCCGCAGATTCAAAGTCAAAGAATTTTGGCCTCGATAAATCGCTATACAGGTAACCACTACTTCGACCTTTAATATACTTCCACTTATAAAACTTCAACACATCTTTCGCTTCGAAATGCTTAGCAGTCCCTTCCTTCTTCCATTTTTTATTCAGTACTTCAAATACCCTCATCATTTCATAAACATTCTCATTCAACTGGGCAGGACAACAATGTAACACATTCATAACCCCCTTCTAAAAGTAGGTTAAAGGAATTTTAAGGCCATATACGACCTGATTCAAGAAACACAAAAATCCACCACTCGGGTTTGATAGCCCAAGCCCATTATAATACGAGAGACTAACCCCCTCACCAATCCCTCTATCCTTCTTCCACTTTGCCAAGCATTAGACTTGGTAGTTGACAACCTCATCCCCTTTACCAGGGATAAAGGCCCTAAATCATAATCCTATCTCCTCCACATATCATCCCCACTCTCCCTATAATTTCTTCTTATATTTCAAGTATTTTTTCCTTACATCTACCCCCTTTGGGTATATGACAAGGATTCTCTCTTTCTCCTTTCTATCGTCCTTCTCTACCACCACCTCAGTTCTACTGGGTTTCCCAACCTCTATGGCCGTCCCCACACTATTCACAGTTTCCTCTATAACACTACACTCATCTCCCCTCCCTGAAAATGATGTTTTCTCAGAACTAGACGATACTACATATTTACTAGTGGGGATACTAGGTTTAGAACACATACTGAACCTACAGATGCATAAACATATCTAATCATTGTCTCTACACTACAAACAGTAACAACAACCCCACCCTCTACCCAGTCAACACACCTTTTTTCCCAATTCCCAAACCAAAAAGAAAATATCGAATCATTTTAATTTTCCCTCTTCTTCTCAAAAACACATATTTTATCTTTCTACTGGTAAAATACATATATCATAACACCTACACAACAGGCCTCTCTCATCTGTATTTTCAAAATCTCCAAAACCCCACATACGCAAAAATAACTATATAGATTACTAAATCATACAGATTACTACATGAAATAGATTAATCATAAATCAAATAGATAGAGTTTTACATCACCAACCTGTACTTGCAGAACAACAATCATCTACTTTACTCGGGTGTCTTTTCGAGTATGAACGCTCACGTTGTTTCTCAGATAATTTTCTCTCACCTGATGAAGAATTCCTTCTCAAATCACACTCAACACTCAAATATTTCCTCTCCTTGGAAATAAGATTGATACAGCCTTTTTCTCTCTCTCTCTGAAACTATAGATAATTTATGGGAGAGAGAGACACATTTTTATACTCTCCCTCAGTTTGTGAAACGATGGCCTCTTCTGACACGCGTCAGCCATCCCTACTGTCTCTGCAGGAACGTTTTTTCGGTTAAAGGCATCATCATGACTTCTGTGATAACGTCTACCATCATCACGTCTATCCCTATTGTCTACCATTACACAATTCTGCACCTCTTCCTCAAATACAGTACAAACGACCAATCACCTTAATTTTATACCCTGCCAAGATCATACAACTTTCCTAAAACTGATCAATATTTAAAATTTGAAGATATTAATACAGTTGATAAAATCCTACAACTGTCTCCCACAAAATCTGTACCCAAAGATTATAACATAATACTTTATTTTTTATTCCAATCAGATCGAGACATCACATTCGTTTATCCTCTCAAGATCTCTCATCTTATATTTATTCAAACCCAACAACAGAACACTCAAAAACAGATTACTTATTATGAGCTCCAATGTTTCGTGCTCACCGAACTCTCCAATCAAATCTAAAATAGCCTCGGTGATGCACCTCCTCGCACAGAATGATCTCCCCTCTTGTTACCCTGGCATCCTCTTCAACGATCTTGTCATAGGCGAGTTGTCGAACAGTTAACTCCCACACTGTGACACTCAAAAATGACCTCCGAAACACGGCGCACCAGAAAAATTGGTCATACTCTACATGCTTCCCTTCTTCGTCTAGTCCGGTTAGAATCAACGGCCATTCCGGCAACACGACATAATAAGGGAGTCGACGAAAATATCGCTCACGAAGTTCGACAACCTTGATATGAAGGTGACCATCTGCTGCCTGATTAGTACGTTAAGCACGAGTCCTCACTATGGCTAAACTCACCACCTTCATAGCACAATTATCCCTGCAGAAGATACAAATCAAAATAGCCTAAAGGCATGATTTTATAGCGCCACCAGGAAGATCTTTGCAAATATCACCCCACTAATTTGGCCAAAGGATATCTTGTTCAAAGAAAGTTCACGAAACAATAGAATATCAACATCAAATACAGAATATTGTGACATGTCATTCTTTCCATAGTATGAAATATCTCCTCCGATTCGGTACGAGAAAATATACAAAGGGGCAACATACAAGATCACGCAGATCTAGCAGTAGTACCTACAGATCCATGTCCACCCTTTCTCACAGTTCAGAAAACTTTGTCCCTCAGTTCGAGTTTACATATACAAGCAAAAAATTACACAGACAAGTTCGTGATAACGAATCATGACCTCATAACGAAGTTACTTCATTAATTCAAAATTTTCTTTACAAGATACTTTATAGATAATAAAATGTCCCCAATAATTACAACAGATTATAACACAAAGTTACAATTTGAATTGTTTTTCAGAAATCAGCAGAGAAGATGATGAAAAACTGAAGCAACTTCCAAACCCTGATCCCATGCTGCAAGATATGGGAAACAATCAAAACTAGAAATCACAGATAAAAGATCATCTTCATGGCTAAAATATATTGTCCATAGAAGAAAATTATCCTCTGCATCCTCCCACCACTTCCACCATAACCCCCACCTCCTCGCTGGCTAGAGACAGACGAAAGACCTCATTTCTTCAACAAGACCTACTCATTAGAAGGGTACCAACAAGACCCCCTCGGGCAAACGCTTGCTACATCATCCTCAGTTGTCACAACCTCCTCCGCTAGCAACCGAAGGCCATTTTGGTACTCCGCTTCAGATTTCAGGAGATAATGAAAATGTACCATCTGATAATAATCATCCCCCGCCTCGATCACTTCTTCATATGACATATGATGGAAGGTGGGAGATACAAGAATTAGCGTTGGTAGATGCAACGGTTGGTATCTAAAATACATGATTTGTAATTCTTCCATCTTCCTACGAATCCTCGATTCCCGAGCCTGAGTCCTTGTCGTCACCATGTTCTCTAACACTTAGAAATTGCCAAATTATAGTAAGTTAGTTTGCCACAGTAGAATATAGAAGAAGACCCAAGAAGAAGACTTAGTTCATCATGCTCAAGCCAAGATCGTATTTATACTACGATCAACATTAAAGGCGACTCTCCAAATTCCCAACATCAGCAAGATTCCCTATGAAATAACATTGACTATAATCATTGGTTCTGGGAAACCCAAATGGCACAAACAAGATACTTCTAAATTTACATTGGAAATGAGTCTCTGCTATATTAACTACAGTAATTAATGTCATCTCTCAACCAACACCACTCATTTACAATGTTTCTTATACTATTGGCTGAGAGAAGGTGGTTGTAGTGGCGTATTCCGCATCTCAAACTTATGTTTCATCTTCGAACTACATACAAACTTTCGATCTCAGCAACAGAGTACGTGGTACAAAAAGATTTAAAGACTGCAATGTCAATAAACAAATACAACACGAATTTCTCAACCAACACCACTCGTCCATGAGGCACCTCGTGCTATTGGTTGAGAGCCGTCTTGTAATAGCTTATTTATAATCACAGACTCAAAGCTTTATTCTCAAACTCGTCAGCATACAGGAAATACTACTAAAGACATTCAATATTCCTCAGCTCGAGTCATAGCTTTCGACCTCTACGACAACAGTTTGATTTACGCAAGAGTACAGTCATCAATAGAGTCGTTGTGCAGCAACAAAGGTCAGAACGTTACATCATCTGGTCAAAAAAAATCTTACATCTACTTTGTAACGTTTACCATTAAAATTATTAATGGTCGTCAAGCGGTCATATGATGAGACCTATAAAATGGACCAGAGAACTACAGATTAAGGATAGGCAATTCTAGATAGAATAATTCCCACTATAAGAAAAAACACATATAATAGCATTGGAAAACCGTTATAAAAAGCTACGATAACATTTTTCGCTCGTTTTATTCTCCCATGCTATCCTTTTAACAATAGCATTTATTTGAACGCCATTAAATAATAGTATTTGAGAAACGCTATCAATTTATTTTAAATGACGTTTAGAGAACGCCATAGTTGATTTTTTATAATGTTTTTTTTATGTTATCTATTATCTTTTCCATAACATTTGTCTATTATGTTATCTATGTGCAATGGCCAAAACACTGTAGGAAGTTATTTTCAACTGCGACTCCATCATAAACTGCATAAAAGATATGAAAAAGAGTATAAGAAAATTAAATTCTAAATATTAAAATGATCATGCCATATCTAATCCGAAAATGAACATTAATCATGAATCTTACTTTAATTTTTCCTATATAAATATCAGCTATAGGTCTACTAATGTATATTATAAATACTAAAACAATCATACCATATCTAATCCGAAAATAAACATTAATCATGAACCTTACTTTAATTTTTTCAATATAAATATCAGTTATAGGTCTACTAATGTATAAGAATTGAATTATATAAGGATGTAGTGATATATTCGTTATTAGCTAAATCAGGTCTAACCTCTGATGATTTTGGTTCAAGTTCAATCCCATATACTCGTATGCTTTCGAATAAAATCAAATTTCGAAAAACAAAATGTTTATAAAATAAGTAGTTCATTATTATAGAACACATACATGGTAGATTTGTCAATGGATCATTTACATATTCAATGATCTTAAATTCAACTTAGAGTAACTCACCTGAAATGGGGACTAATGTGTTGTACTTGACCCCATATTTAGAGAAGCTAGCTTCATTGATAAGTTACTATGTTCTGCTTGTAGGAAGATCTCCGAGGTTTCCGTACCAATTTCCTAAGTCACTGAAACTTCCAACTTTCTATAAGAATTGAAGGAAATGAAAGAAGAAAAATAACACTAAAATTAGTAAACTAGTATAGTGCATGGAAATGCTAACTGTTTACATATAAAGAAGGAAATTATATTTATTGGGCAATAGCCCTAATGGAATATATGATCTACTTTTTACTTTCGTACACTATAATTCACAGTCTTTGAAAGAAGATGAGTTTTAATTGTATGATACGATGTAAAGTCATAAAATCCCAAAATATAACCTTTATAAAAGAGAAAAAATAGGAATGACAGGCAGCCGGTATTCGAAACCTGATAAATAACCAAGTATTGTTAATAATATACCTATCTCAAGCTCAAGAAAACGTAAAATTAATACAAGAACTCGAACCTTACTCATAATCGTTGCAGGTAATTGATGCTCATCACCTATGAGAACAGCGTGTTGGATTCCAGGGAGTTGTAGATGGATTAGGGTTTCACATTCTTTAAGCTGAGCCACTTCATCAATGACCAACAGCCCAAATGGAATCATTCCTTTTGAATGTTCTTTAAGCTAAGCCGCTTCTTCACATAACTGGTTGAAATATCTTGCAATTACTAACACATATTAAAAATTACACATGCTCACACTAATATGATTAAGCAAACATTGTCAAGATCATAACAGACTAACAACCTTTACTCAGTAATTACAATATGAGAAGATGAATAAAAGTTAACTGTAACATACTATTTCTAGGTGGAGGGAAGCTTCTTGGTCCTCTTGTAGTAACGAGCAAGGTGATGAATCCTTCTCTCAACCAAAATCAACCTCAACTTTGAATCCTTAACCTTCTTATTCCTTTCCAAATGTTTCCTAATCGCAACAGCCTTCTAAATTAGATGATACAAATCCTCAGGAATCTCAAGTGCAAGCCCTACCAATCACAATGCATACCCAACATTTCCAAACACCCATCATCATACAAACACAAACACAACAAAACCTATCCAATCTAATCAATAAAACAAGGCGAAAACGCACCATGGGATGATCGACTCCTCGCTTATAGCAGTAAAAAAACCGAACGGTTTCAATTTTATCCCCAACTTTTATCTGCCAAAATGAAATAGCATTATATATTAGATTCACACTTGATTGGGATATAGTGGAAGGGGAGGATTCCTTTGCTTCAATCCGGGTGGCAGAGGCTGAAGCTAATAGCTACAACATCAGCATTCTCAAGGGTGCAAAGAAAGCATCTTCATATCCTATCTATAATGGAGTTGAAGAAAACTGCAGACTAGCCGTCCAGACTGCCCAAAAAATGGATGGAAAAGGCATTCTCAAATCAGAAAATGGATGGGGGAGAAAGATGGCCTTTCTGATGCATGTCTTTCATGGATGTTAGAAGCTCATTGATGCAACAATAAATTACATAAGGATGTTCAGAGCATGCTAAATTTGAAGCAAAAGGAAGGATTGTTCTGCCTTCCTGATTGTTCAGAGTGCCCAGAAAATGGATGAAAAAGACATTTTCAGTTCATAAAATGAATGAAAAAGACAGTTTTAGTTTAGAAAAAATGGATGAAAAAGACAGTTTCAGTTCAGAAAATGGTTGGGGCAGAACATAACCTAAAGGATGTTCTATCCTTTCCAAAATGGGGGGCAGAAGGAAGCAACAAAGCTGCTGCCTTTCTGCAGATTCTGTTTTGATCAGAAAATGGATGAAAATGTCTTTCAAGGAATTATCTCTGCAGATTCTGTTTTGTTCTATGGCTTGCTTTGTTTGGGTTGTTTATTTTGCATTGTAGTTCTTGACTATCAGTTGCAAGGATTCTACTTTGTAATCTTCTTTTTTCTGGTGTCTAGGCCTTCCTTATCCTTGTCTGTAAGGTTTGGAGTAGTATCCTTCGCATGTGATCGCTCCCACGAATACCAAGTTCATCCCACCTTCGCAGGTGATCGCTCCCGAAAGCCCTACCCTCATAGTTTTGAATCCACTCTTCCTTGCTTGTCTGACAAAAGAGTGTGCAACTCTGAGCAAGGCAGCAATGAATAATCAAAAGATGCAAACGAAGGTACAACTCTGAGCAAGGCAGCAATGTATAATACACATGGTGATCTACAAATATTAAAATTTTAGGGGTGAGTGTTACATTCAGAAAACCCCCTCAGGTTCTTTCTAATATCTAAATTCCTCCTTCACCTGATAAAACTAGGATTTGCTGTGATGGAGCCTGCATTGGAAATCCTGGAGAAGAGGGAAGTGAAGCAGTTTTAAGAAACAATGCTGGGAGATGTTGTTGCTGTTATGGTTAAAATTTTGCAGTCAACTACTTTCTATGCAGAATGTATTGCTATCATTAAAGGGTTGAAACAAGCTCAACAAATGGGGATTACTAATGTGTGGGTTACTTCAGATTCTGAAGTTGAAGTTAAAGCTTTTAATGGGAATAAAATACCCTGGCATGTCTCCAACTTGGCAGCAACTGAAGAAAGTTTTTTACTATACTAAGTGCAGGGACTTATCCCTCGAGCTAAAGGCACTCGATCTCATCTATACCTTGAGCTCTATAAGACTCGACCTTATCCAGTACCAGATTCACGCTTAAACAAACGCGTTAACAGTTACACATCGCCACGAACTCGAGCAGAACGTGGATTGTCCACAACAGATGTAAACAGAACAAGTCAACATACACCTGTCTCCCACGAGCTAGCAGTTACACACTCAACTGCACATGACTCCCACTTTCAGGAGAACGTGTTCGAGCACGATGTCAAGCTGAGAGCAGGGTCTATAAAAGGGTAGAGCTTTTAAGGAAACAGGGTGGCCGACAGAAAATTCTACACATACAATTATCTGATATCTAGCTATTCTATCTAGATTAACTCTTGTAATCAGATTCTCCCACTTTCTCAAGCAATAATACTACTTTCACAAAATCCTCCACTCGAGGTCGTGGTTTTTACCTATTCACAGGTTTTTCACGCTAAATCCCCTGTGTCAAGTGTTATCTCTTATTTAATTCTTGGCATAAAAGTTTTTGGTGTAAGGATCGATTTCAAGCCAGTTCGAGCTTTACGAAATTTGGTCCCTACATTTACCGTTGTCTGTGGGAACGTACAATTTTTTCCACGTACTTAAGGACCACGATTGATACTCATCAGTCGAGTAGTATTCAATTATGGTTCAAACACGTCAGTCTTCAGGAGCTCAGCCTGAAAGTTCGAGTGAACCTCATCGGGTTGCCAAGCTTCGGGCGAGCTTAATTGCCGAAGCCGAGAAACGGAGTCAGCTCGAGCGCCAGCTATTGAAAGATCAAGAACTCCGCGAGAAGGAATCAGAACGAGAGCGTCAAGCTCAAGTTTTGGAGACAAAGAAGCAAGAAGCTCATATGTTAGCTTTTCAAACAGCTATGAAGGCATTACAGAGCAACCAACCACCACCAACCCTGAGAGAGCGCGAAACAGTACCAACAATCTGAAGAGTTTCCATTCACGAGAGGTTAGGGGCACATGAGGTATATAGTACAGGCATTTCTAGGATTCATTGTGAGGATCCACAAGCACCGATTGTCTCAATTCATTTGGGACAGGAGGCGCAGACAGATATCAGCAAAGATCGCAGACCTTCCAAGCATCCCGAGAAAGTCTTGCGACCTCCTTACCGAGCCCCACTTCCTGAACGTGTGAGCGAGGAAACAGGTGACACATTCCCAGACTCATACGTCAAGCAATTCTGATAGTTCCAACAGCTCCGGTAGTTCCAGCAAATCGAGCAGCTCCAATCCCTCAGTATTATATTTTTCAGGAACTCAAAACTTACCTAGGGAGAGCTCCAATCATGAGCATTCCGATAGGCAATGAGGAACTGATTATCTACCTCGTAGTTACAGATACATCTCTCAGCTCAGTTCTCATTCGGCTCGAAGGAAAAATTGAGAAACCGATCTTCTTCATCAGCAAGACACTTACTCCTCTAGAAACGAGGTACTCTAAAATTGAAAGATTACTTTTAACTCTCGTTTACATAGCACAAAAACTCAAACACTATTTTTAAGCACATCCTGTCAAAGTCATGACAAACTACCCACTTCGGGAAGTATTGTCTAAGAAAGAGAAATCTCAAAGAGTACAGCAGTGGTCCGTCAGTATGGGGGAGCATGAAATCAAATTCGAGCAGCGAATTTCTGAAAAGGGTCAAGCAGTCGCTGATTTTCTCGCAGACTTTCCAGTTTCAGATCCAGATCCTGACTGGGAAGAACATGATCCAGATCTCGCCGAAGATGCAGTAGATGAGATTCTACCCTCCAAATCTTTTGATGATCGAGCATCATGGATATCTCAAAAAGGGTGGAGGCTCCTCACCGATGGTTCAGCAGGACCCGCAGGGTCGGGAATTGGGATTGTTCTCATTACACCTTCCAACGACAGAATCGAGAAATCCATCCGTCTCGACTTCGAAGCCTCGAACAATGTTACAGAGTATGAGGCACTCATTCACGGTCTGGACATGGCTCTCGAACTCGGAATCACTGAAATCTCAGCCTACACAGACTCTCTTCTAATCGTTTATCACTACTCATAAAATTATAAGAAGAACGGCATCATGGTCAATTATGCAGCTCTGGTTACAGAAAAACTAAACAAATTTTACAAATCTACGCTCGAATACCTCCCTCGAGGAGAGAATCACCACGCTGACTCCTTGGCTTACTTAGCCGGAGTATTGGGTATAGAATCACGACACCTTCAAATCGAGGCTATTTCTAGCCCCAGTATTAATCGTACTGCGATATATGCGATTAACATTGGGGGCGATGAGATGGCAGAAGATGATTGGAGGAAACCTTTCGTTACTTATCTCGGTCATGATAACTCACGCAACGGGCCACTACCAGATGATCCACAGCAGCGCAGACACATCATCGAGAATTCAAAATGCTACACAGTCGAACCAAACGGCGATCCCTACAATCGAAGATGGGAGCCATAATGAACCTCTTAGCCTGAAGATAACAAGCCTAAAGCACGAGTGAGGAAAAAACTTGCTCGCTGCCGCTAAACTCCAACATCCAACATTGATAATGGCATAGATAATACTAGCCTAACTCTTGAGGATACTCATACATCCGAAGGCGGGGGCCATAACGAATCTATTAGCCTGAAGATAACAAGCCTAAAGCACGAGTGAGGAAAAAACTTGCTCGTTCCCGCTAAGCTCCAACATCCAACATTGGTAATGGCATAGATAATACTAGCCTAACTCCTGAGGATACTCATACATCCGAAGGCGGGGGCCATAACGAACCTCTTAGCCTGAAGATAACAAGCCTAAAACACGAGTGAGGAAAAAACTTGCTCGTTGCCGCTAAGCTCCAACATCCAACATTGGTAATGGCATAGATAATACTAGCCTAACTCCTGATGATACTCATACATCCGAAGGCGGGGGCCATAACGAACCTCTTAGCTTGAAGATAACAAGCCTAAAGTACGAGTGAGGAAAAAACTTGCTCGCTGCCGCTAAGCTCCAATATCCAATATGGTATCAAGGCATAGATAATACTAGCCGAACCCCTGAGGATAAAAAAACCTCTAAGGCTGGGGCCATAAAGAGCCTCAGCCTGCGGGATCAAGCCTAAAGCATGACTGAGATATTGCTCGATGCCGATAATCCCAGCTTTCCAATATGGTATCAAGGCATAGATAATACTAGCCGAACCCCTAAGGAAACACAGATCCGAGGCGGAGGCCATAAAGAACCTCTTAGCCTATGGTGACCACCTAAAAGTACGAGCAAAGATAATACTAGCTCGCTACCGCTAAGCCTCCCTGAAGTCCAAGGGTTGAAGCACAGATAATACTTACTTCTACACCCACGAACTTCTTCTAATTCAATGGGTCAAAACAAAGAATAACATCTACTGCAGGTGTGGAAATATTATTTTCTCATATCAGCATTTTAAATTACAACGTTCCTCTCAAAGTCCTATATCGAGTACTAAAGCATCAACATCTGCTACATACAAAAGCTACTCGTTATCAGAGTTCAATTCTATTTCTTTTTAACTCTACAGGATTTTCTTGATGGGAGAGCAGTCGACCTTCCTTCTACAACAGAAGTAGGTGAGACTACACTCGAGCTTCCCCCTATTTCAGTCCTGGATGCCATATCTTCTGGAGCTCGTTCAGCAACAATTTCTCTCCCTCGAGCTATCTGTTCAGCCGTCGTGGTCCCAATACTACGATCCATAGCACCAATTGGATTTATGCTCGAGATATCGAGTTTACATACACAAGTCCTTCCAGAGAAGCAATCTTGCATCAAATCTCTCTCAACCTGCACAGGAATTTTATTTCCTCAAAAAAAATGCACAACCAATGCGCCTAATTGCCGTTGATGCAAAGCTTCACCATCACATTATTCTTGTTCGTGAACTACTAGTTTCTTAAAGGCTTGGTGAGTAGCAGCAACGCGTTTGTTATCCTTCAAATGACGAGCTTTCGATTCAACCAGTTCAGCTGTTAATTGATCAATACGTTCACTCATCTGCCTTGTAAGATCTATCGACTTCTACCGAGAGTTTGTAAGATCAATACGCATATTCTCCACTAACTCTTCTTTTCGACGAAGAAATTCCTTCATCTCTCGACTCCCCTCACCAGAAGCAATTTCACCATCCCTTTTATCAAATTCAAATTTTAGATATTTCTGATACTTAATTTCACGTACACGTAACTCCCGCTCTGATTCGGAAATTCGCGCACAGAGTTGATTAATTCTTTCATTCATCTCTTTCTCACGTTGCACAACCCTCCTAATGTTTCCCCGAGCGTGGGCCAAATCATCCACCAAACTTTTGTTCTTGTCTTGAATCTCTACTACATCAGCCCTGCTCTGAGCCTCTCTCCCTTTTAAACGACATAAATCAGCCTTCACACGATCTAACCTGGCAATCAAACTATCACGTATTTGTGCAAAGTTACGCAATTCTCGATCTTTTCCTATAATACTACTGCTCAATTTTTCAAAATCGGTCTCAGACACAGCCAAGTTAGTTCATGCAGTATCCAGCTCGATCTCTCTTTTCAACAACTGCTCGTTCAAAGCACGAAGGTTACATTTCATATAAGATATCTCTTCATTTAACGCTCTAACATGGTATTCGGCTAACTCAGCCTCGTGCCGAGAACCTGACGCAGCCTTTTCCTTTAACTCAACAAGTTTCCTGGTAAGTTGGTTTAAAGCCAAATCCCTGCTCAAAATTGTTGCAGTCTTTTCCTCGACTTGTCTCTTAGCTTCTTCGAGCTTTAATGAGAGCTTCACATTATCATCCAATTGATCTTCATACTGGAAAAACAAAACCTCATGTTCTTCTGCATACTCAACATTATACAAAAGAGTCAGCCCTTCTCTCTCTCTAGCAACATCTAGCTCCTTCTGCATAATAGTTAGCAGGGACTCACAACATCAGTACCTAATGAAAAAACAGATCGACAGAAGCATACTGATAAGCTTGCAGTACAGACACCTACAGGCTCGAGACAACCAATTCCTCCTTGGCCTACCGACAATAACAAGTTTTGGGCGCAAGACAGAGGGTACATACACAAACATCCTGAACTAGAATAAACATGCAAGGTACATATCCTTTCTCCTATTATTCTTGTTCATCTAGTTATTAATTTAACCTACAATTCAGCAGAGGATTTTTTCTCCACATCAAGCAGGCCCTCAAAGTCCACAACTTTGAGGCGCGAGCGTTCTCTCTCCTACAATACGGAATTTCATAAGCAAAATGTTATTGGCATCACATAGCAATAAAATTACAAAGCTCAAGTTCATGTTTCACAGCCAATGTTACATTACACGATCATCCTACCTGTTTAATAGTTTCCTGATTATCGGCAGCGGTCTTTTCAGCAACATTCAGACCATCCTCCCTTTCCTCAACCTCCTCTTCATCCATAATTTCCATCTCCTCATAATTCCCTTCTCTAAATGCCATTAACTCCGCCTTTATATACCTCAGCTGGTAGAGCTTCCCTGCAAGGTTGTTTCAGGAAATAGCAGACGCGGTAACCAATCGTTCTGCTTCAGCTTCACTTTCAGCCCTAACTTCCTTCAGCTTTTGGGCAGCAACTTTCCTTTCTTTCTCCCGCTCCAACTGGAAAGTTCCTCTCTCCCGAGTCAGGTTCTTTTCCGACCGGTCTTTCTCCCCCTCGAGCTGGGAGATCCTCTTTTCCAGCTCCATCAACCTATCTTGGAAACCAAGTTGAACGTCCCTTAGAGCACGAGCAAACTGCAAAAAGAAATAAGTCAGCTCGAGCAACAAAACAGCTCGACAAAATCAACCTTTTCCTAAGCTTCTTAAACTCATCATCCAAAACAACAACCATCTTCTCTCGAGCTTTAGCTCGACATTGTTACTCTAAGAGACCGGCCTCAACCTCAAAGCGCGGCCTCAAGTTCGCCCCCTCAGCGATCTTATCGCTTTCCTCTAGCACCTCCTGCGATTTTGTGGGAGAAGTTACCTTCCTCCTCTTACTGCTATCGTTCACACTGACCGATGTAACAGAACAAGGAATAGCCCCCCTTTTTATAGCCTTCCCTTTCGTCAGGTTCCTTACAACAGTGCTAGAGACCATGGCCATGTCCACTGGCTCATCAGGAATTTCATTGAGCCGCGCGAGCTTCAAGGGTATATTAAGTTCAGGAGTTGACAATTTCTCTTCCATTGAGCCTGGAGTTTTCCCAGCCAGTCTCCTCTTCGCTTGCGATCTCCTGACCTTGTCGTTCTTACTAGCTACCCTTTTGAACCTACTTATCTCTAACTCTTTGAGAACAGCTTCGAGCTCAGTGCCTTCCTTCCCTGGCAACGACGTCTATAAAAGATTCCTTGAAACTTTGCAATTAATTCCTGCATAAAAATTGGCAACGTAAGATACAGATCAACTATAGAAGTATAGTTCAGCATACAAATGATAGTTTAATTTTAAATGGTATACTTACCCTTTGTTATAGTTCAATTATTAAGTTCCAGGGGTTCCTCATCAGACCGCTGAAGACATTCACCAGACACCCATAAAAGGTTGTCGTTCCACACTCGCCCTACTGAAGACAGGTCGACGAAGCATGGTCTTAAAGAACTAAATGAGAGATATGCACCATCAGTTGCCGTAACATATTTCACAGCATAATACTCCAGAAAATCCTTGGCAGTAATCCTCCTCTCACTACCAGATGCAGCCCATCTCCTATTCAGGGTTTCGCATACAAGAATAACTTCCCAAAAATTGCAATTCAATTGCGCCGGACAAGCCCCAATCAAATTCATAACACTTTTAGCCAAATTGCTCAAAGGCAGAGTCAACCCATAATCAAACTGGGCTAAATAGTAACAAAACCCATCAGTTCGACTATCCTTCACAACGCCTTAGACATACTCCAAGGATTCTTCGTCCCTCAAACGCCTGCAGTTCTTTTCTTTGGCCAAATCAGGCAGCAAATACAAGTAATCCCCTCCTTGACTGACACTACAAGTCCTAAAGAAATTACCCCTATATGCTAAGGCGTGCCCCCAAATCCCATCTATACTACTTTTGGCCTTACAGAACTCCCTAAATTGACTAGAGCCTGTTGGGTACTCAACACGAGAACCCTTCAGACGAGGCCATTCTATCAATTCGGCTACAGTATCCTCCTCATCCCCTACTCCAATGACAGGAGTTAACTGCCCTACGAGGTCTGCTTTATCAGCCTTTGCACAACCGGAAATCGAAGCCATACTTATCTACAGTAAAGGGTCTACTTTACAAAACGCTAGTCCAACAAAACCTACATATAGGTCGAGGTATATATATTAATTTTTATCTCACACTACTAGATCACTTATCAATCACAAACTGTCTCAAAATGATTTTTATCGCCCCACAGTCATTATTCTCATTATTATTTGTATTTCATTTTTGTGATTGGTAGGGATTACATCCTTATCCCGACACAATAAAAAAAATTATACAAAAACTCTTGTAAACACAAAGACAGACTTACCTTCGGCACCCGAGTGAGAGTCTGCAGCGATGGTCCATACCAGTTTGCTCAATTTCTGTAACTTCGTCAAAACCTCTTCGATATCCTACTCCTCTCGTAGTTTGCAATTGAGACTCCTAATCACTGCTTTCCTCTTATCCTTTCCTCCTTCGAAAGTAATGGAATTTTCAGTTGAGATCTCTCTCTCTAACCCTTCTCTTCTTTTTTTAGTTTTCTATATTCAGAGAGGGAGGAGAGGGGGTACTTATGCACCTTTCTACGAACTGTTGGCGGTTTGGATTTTTCCAGTAAGCAGTCCTCGATTCCTGAACTGAGCCGTCTGTTCGTCTGAACCTGTCAGACGTGTCGTACTGCTTCGGTGAAAACACATTCCCCATCATTACACCAAATATTATACTTTAGCGTATCTCTCAGCCTCTTGGTCCCAATTTTTTCACAATACCCCAAACTCATGATTATGAATTTTCTACTTTAAAATTTCACGTACATTTGTTTGCCCTACTTATACACCTTGACTTTAACGTCAATATCAGTTAGTACATAAATTCAAAATTTTAGTTTCAACAAACAATCCTAGTCATAGCCTATTTTCGTGAATAGATTTTTTTTTCTTCAAGTAAATTTGGGCAATTACATTTCAAAAATTCAAAAATACAACAGTCAATCACTCCAATCCCCAAGATACTGGCATTTGAAGCAACCGATGTGCCCGACAACACCACAACCCTTCAGCAGCCCTGAGGCGATATCCATATCCTCATTAATGATCTTCTCCCTGGCCATCATCAGGATAAACTTTTTACGATCTTCAACAGACCGCCAGCAGGTACGCATGGACTCGGACCAGTACACGCGGTTCATTTCCTCTCCCCTTTCTACATCCGTCTTACCCACGTAGTTCACTCGGGTTTCGAGTAGAACCGCATCATAACCTTGTTGCCCGAAAACAGCTTCCCTTATTTCATCAATCTTGAATGCTAAACGCAAGTCGTTCAACACACGCGCTTCAGCAGGCCTCTGAGAACGAGTCTTCACCATTTTTTATGAAGAACCTTCTTAAAGAATAAGTCACACTTTTATATTGTTCAGTTAACAGGACTAATTTTTCGATTAACTATACGCAACGTATTTCAGTTTCTATAACCCACTCTTCCCTGGTTCGAGCTACTTACTATTATCTTTTCGTGCTTAATCGAGCTCCCTAAAAATGAAATTTTGAGCTTTATGTTTTCATCTATTAAGCTCGACTCATTTATGAGGTAGAATCAGGTATGTTATCCTACCAACTATTCACTCCCATATTATGTACAGCTCGATGACCTCGATGACATGTCGACTATTTCTGCTTTTTCGCTAGTAAAACAAAAACAAAAAAACAAAAAAAAAAACAAAAAACAAAAACAAAATATTCTTTTATAACGCTCGATTTTTATCTAACAAGTTGGTTACAGGACTACTCCTACAGCATTGCGTTGCTTTACAATTACAAAATCAAGATCTTCGAAGCTCGATATTACAAATACTTTCTCAGACACGAGGACAGGTCTCTAGTTCTTTTCTCGTTGCCAAGATAATCCTGATCTTCCAGAAAAACCTTAGCCACAGATCAAAAGTACAAAACTATAACAGGTTAAAAACTTCTTTCCCCATCATTTCCTTGCAGGAAGAATTAAAAGAAAAATGATGGCACCGAAAGAAGCGATCCATCTTCCACCGCCGTCTCTTCCTCCTTATCCCTACTTACCCGGAGTTCGTAGAAATTGAGGAGGACTCCTACCTTAGAAATCGGAACATCAATAGAGACTAGGGATTTTGCATCACATACACCCCGGCCGCTAAATCGGACGCTACATAATACCTGGAAATATTTCAAACAGCACTCCTTCAACAAAACAGCAAAGGGAGTCTCCCTACTCTGATAACCACCAAACCATATCCGGAAACCCTCCATGATGAAAGAAAACTGGGTATGATACACTTGATTCCTCATCTTAACCAAGATTTTGCAAAGGTACGCTTCCAAAAAACTCATATATTTTTTTCTCACTCTACAAAACAGGCATGTTTGTTTTTCTCTGCAGCGAAGATGTGTTGCAGGTTATTCGGCAATCAAATCTGACCACTATTTATAGTAATACCGTATTTAATGCACGTTGTTTCCCCAAACAGTCATCCGTTCGGGAAAACTAACAGTCTTCCCATGACACTCACGCGTCATAATGGCAGCACACTCTTCAATACAGACGTTCCGCTTTTCAAGCATAGCTTACGTCATCACAAGGTCCGAGTTTTAGGGTTTTTCACAACTAAAGCCACACGTGACTTCAGTTGCGAGGGGGCGATTGTAGGGACTTATCCCTCGAGCTAAGGACACTCGATCTCATCTATACCTCGAGCTCTATAAGACTCGACCTTATCCAGTACCAGATTCACGCTTAAACAAACGCGTTAACAGTTACACATCGACAACGAACTTGAGCAGAACGTGGATCGTCCACAACAGATGTAAACAGAACAAGTCAACATGCACCTGTCTCCCACGAGCTAGCAGTTACACACTCAACTGCCCATGACTCCCACTTTCAGGAGAACGTATTCGAGCACGATGTCAAGCTGAGAGCAGGGTCTATAAAAGGGCAGAGCTTCTAAGAAAACAGGGTGGCCGACAGAGAATTCTACACATACAATTATCTGATATCTACCTATTTTATCTTAGATTAACTCTTGTAATCAAATTCTCCCACTTTCTCAAGCAATAATACTACTTTCACAAAATCCTCCACTCGAGGTCGTTGTTTTTACCTATTCACAGGTTTTCCACCCTAAATCCCCTGTGTCAAGTGTTATCTCTTATTTAATTCTTGGCATAGTAGTTCTTGGTGTAAGGATCGATTTCAAGCCAGTTCGAGCTTTACGAAATCTGGTCCCTACACTAAGGATCTCACCTGTGTGGAGGGAGATCAACTTCCCTGCTGACTATGTAACTCAGAGAGGGTGCAGGCACCTAGCTGATGCCTATGAGTTGCACTGTGGAAGACCTCCTTTCATCGATAGAAATAAAGCTCCCTAAGAGAGTTTTTACATTTTTCATTAATTTTTTAGGAGCTGCATATGATTGGAAGGGCATGGGGTGCCAACCTGGTTGGGATGTCGCGCTTCTTCATATGATGCATCTGCTCCTTTTTTTTAGATTTCATTCTCGTATAATCCCCTTTCTGCATATACCTTTATTCTTAAAATTTTATAAATAAAAAAATGTTGCTTACCTTGCAAAAAAAAAGCATTATATATGATTAACCACAAACATATGGATCCCAGTGTTACCTTTTGTCTATATTGAGGGTTGTTAAGTTCATAGAATGTTGTAAGGCAGTTAGATTTGATGTTTTGAAGCGTGGGATCACGTCAAGTTTGGTGTTCGTGGTATGGGTAGCGGGGAGAAACTAGAAACTTGGTCTTCGTGGTATAGGTAGCGGGGAGAAAAATAAACAGGGTCAAGTTTGGTGTGACTTTTTACTATACTTGTTCAATTATGCAAAAAATAAACATGGACTTCAAATCAAAGGGCTCTGAATAATAAGGAACATTTTTGTGCTTCCCTTTAGTTCTGACTATGTAATAAATCACCATTCATGGAGACAAGAATCTAAATACTTATGCATGCTTTCTAAAATGGAAATTGGGGCAAGGGGCTCAACTAATCAACTATACTTTAGAATAAATAAAAACAACACTCAAACTCTAATAAGTTATGGTTAAGGCTATATCTTACATACCAAAAAATCCCCGTCAAAGATAGAGTTACGTAAATTATAATGCAATTCAGCCAGTTTACCTTTAACAGCCACTTGTTCTTTGTCTTCCAAAGTTCATACATAGGCAATATCTTTAGTGGTGTGACACGGTCCATCAAGCTCAATTGTCGCCTACAAAAACTGCAGGAACTTAGCATAATACGTATTGATATCTTTAGATATAACTTGATGATACAACCAACAGATTTTTATAAAGTTTAAAAGAGTTCCTTTACAATACCCCCACTCTCTTCTTATGGGGTCGTCTCGCAATCCCGTATTATGTTTTCAAATGTTTATTATACCCCCTGAACTTATAAATGTAAGGGGTACTACAACTGAAACCCAAAACAACAACTTGTATCTCGAATATAACACATTGTATAAGTAAGTGAACATACCCAATACTAGTCATGATTCTTCACTTGATATTCCTCCTTGCGTGTTCCCTTTAACAGCACACTCAACACACCACATGTTTCCTTCCAACTATGGTTTTTAATCAGTTTATCTAGAAAACGTCTCAGTCTGGCACGATTCTGTGTTCTCACATTGTAAGAATGATGAGTTCCGTGAACTCGTACTCCATCAGATGGTTTCTTCACTTCAGGATTACACCCATCTTCAACCTCGCATTTAACCGTTTATTCTTCCTTCTCAACTTTAATAATAGCTTCTTTAGATCCCATTGCGCACCTTCTTCCAAAAATCAAACTTTGGTTTGGTTCCTCAAAAGGGTTATGCTAATAGTCCTCCTAAAACTATTGGCTCAAAAACTCAATAATGATTCTCAGTCAAAAGTACCTAATAACTCGCGCTTTAAATTGAATATCGAATCATTACAACATCTTATTGTAGATTCTAAGTTGACCCTTTTGTATGAAATTAACTTTGGATCTTTGGGTTTAGTTTGTGTAGATGTTCAGAGGGGTTTCGAAATATTTGCACATGAGAACGAGAGCGAGAGAGTGAGAGTGAGAGTGAGACTTACTGGTGAAAATTCACCATTATAGTGAAACACAAGGGGTCTTCGCAGAAGAGAAATCTCGGGTGAAATGCAACCGTGAGAGAGGGAGATAGAGGTATCTATAGATGCTGAGGTTTTTGAATCCAAGAATTTGAATTTTTAGTATCGAATTCAGATGTAAAAAAACTGCAATTGAGGGAGAGGCTCTACCCATTTTTAAAGTATTCAAAAAGTGGCTGGAATAAGTAAAGAAGATATGATTGATTTTATAAATGGCATATAGAAATAGAGTTTGATTTGGGAGAGAGAGCTTAGGGAGGGAGAGATGAGAGAAAAAATCGAAGTGTAGTACATTCGTCGCATTAAAAGTACCCATGATATTAGTGGAAAAAAAAGGCTTCGATATAGCATTAATGTAAAATATGCTATAAATGTTAATTTTTAATAGCATTCAATATATATGCTATAAAATTTGTGTTATTAAAAATATTTTTTCTTGAAGTGTCCAACTCCAGAACTCTACAGATTCAGAGTACTCATTGTAATAACTAGCATTCTCAATAAGATTTCTTTCATTCTAAAATCCTCAAGAGAGGTCATGGTTTTTAACCTATTCAAAGGTTTTCTACATTAAATTGTTGTGTTAGTTATTATTAACGTCTCGATTACATCTGGTGAAAAGGCTATGTCTAGATCCCAGAATTAGGCTATTACAGCCTCCTTCGCCTTTGCTTTGCCCATCCCCTCATAGTTCGGTTCCAACGGCATCAACGTTTGCCCATTTATGCAAAGTTTGCCAAATTACCGCTCCAACAATTCCCAATACTTGAAATATACACGGTTGGAAAACTTCTCATTACACAACTACACCCTCGTTTTCACCATCTTCTCAGAAACCAAATGACTTCTTCAATAATGCATGAGGTATTTATATGAAAAACCTGGACTATCACAATTACCAAAAGTCAAAAACAATATTCACTTTACATTAGAACTCTAACAACCCAGCCAATTACACCTCCTTGGGAACCGTTTCAGGGACCTACACAGTCAACACTTACCACTTCGAGATTCTATTGCAATTCAAAGCAACATAACTCGACAGTTTTCATCGAGATACTAGTTTTCCATTTTATTAGAGATAATAAGATATTTTATCGATATACAATCCACAAGTACAATTTATTTCATAAAGGTAACTGTTACATTTACATTCGAGGATTTTTACTTCGAATACATTAAAACTCATACTACAAGTTACTTTACATCCCTAGTGTGACATATTCTCCTACAAAGGAAAAATAGCCACACCCTTTAATAACGGTCAAAATCCGGTGTTTAGTATGGGTAAAAATCATAGTGTCGTTCACTTCGAACGGAACTAGAAATTAGTTTTGGTCTTGTGTTTTAGTAATCTAAGGTTGCAAAACCGTAAAAATCAATGATATGGTTTTAATCAAGAATAAAGGTCTAGGGGATTCGGATTTCACCACCATTTACATACAATATCAACATAGTATCGTATATTAAATTCTCCACTTAATTGAAATAACAAACTTCGACCTTTTGTCTATGTAATCCCATGATTAATTATAACTCAAGTAGAATATATTGTATGAACTAAGTATGTACTAAAAACACATTCCATGAAAGCTATGCTAACTATGAAATGTTAATTAGGATCATACCTTAGAAAAATATAATATTAATACAATTTTACTATATCATTTGAGAATCACAAAACTCTTCCTATATCTCTACTTAAAGAGATCATAGGATGATAATGGATGTCTCCAACAATATAGTTTTGGGATTTGTGATAATATGTTCATATTGTGTTGGAGAAAAATACATTCTACTATATGATATCATACGCTTATGGCGGATCCATCCTCAACCCTAGTAAGGACTTAGCCGGCCATTATAACAACTATAAAACCTAAATGATATGAGAATGAAATAAACATAAACTAACAACAAAAAGAGGAATTTTATTGACTTACAAAATGAAATGCTCCAAATGCTTACAAAACTTGCACCAACTTACTCTAATAATGCTCTCTTGAACTCTACAAGAATGATTCTCTCAAAATTGGATGATCTTATGAGCTCACCACCTCTCCTTTTATAGATGAAGGAGAGGGTTCTTACATTTAATATTAGATTTATAACCTATGCCATGAATGTACATAAATTTGTAACCTCCAAGAGTTATCCTCCAAAATTGTAACCTCCCCATGTGGGAGCCTTGTGTTTGACAACTCTACATCTTTCTCCAACAGTTCATCCTTTGAGCTATACATCCCGGTATTTGCACATATTTGGTAAATGAGCTCCATGTGACCTGAAATATAAAAATTGTTTTTATAAGTCATGTTTAATAATAAAATTAAGAATAATAAACATTAAGTCATAGGGGAATAGTGGTCATTTTATGTGTTCATCACCCTTCTCCTCTATAACCCCCAGTATCTCACAACTCGAGGGGCTTACAGAGACGACATCGCCCAGAAAAACTGCCACATGTAGCCATGCCCGCCAAAGAATCTTCGTTCTCTACGTGAGCAAGCCAATCAACTTTTTTGGGATTGTGCTCTTGGTAGTGGCTGCTGAACAGTTTTATGATTCACGGATATCCTTATTGCATGTAAGAAGCTCTGGGATTGGGAGACAACATGAGCATGTATATTAAAGACTTGTGGAGAGCAGCTGTTATTAACCTTTCTCAGCAGATATGGCTGTCCAGAAATGCAGTTATATTCAACGAAGTGAAGTTCAACAGAAATACGATTAAGGTGAAGTTGCTTGCTGCAATCAAAGAAACTTCGGTTATGACTCAGAATAGTATGAACAATACGGTAGCAGATTTACAGATTATCTCGAAGCTGGGGGTGGCCACAAGAGGTTAACCTGCCCCTAGTTGCAAGAGTTGCAGATGGATTCTGCCTTGGTATGAAGAGATCAAACTGAATTGTTGCAGGTCCACAATAGGAAACCCTGGCAAGGCTAGGTTGGGAGGGATTGCTAGAATTCATACCGGGGCAGTCTTGGGGATTAGAACTAAAGGAAAGGGCATAATAAACAGATGTGATGTTGAGTGTTCTGCGATTATAGAGGTGCTGAGTTGGGCTATTGAAATGGGTTGGAAGAAGGTGTGGATTGAAGTAAGTTCTTCAGCTGTTGTGATGAATTTTAACTCTAATAAAGTGCCTTGGAAACACTGTACCAAGTGGGTAGGCATGCATTACAAATTCACTGCCCTGCGCATCTCCTCTACTTGGAAGGAAGGGAATTTCTCTGCCGACCAAGCAGCCAAGATAGGAAGTTATTTGTCGAGTAATGAGAGGGGATACTTTGTGGGAACTCCATTGTTCATTATTAGGATAGAAGATCCTTTGGTAGAATATTCCAGAGTCTCTTAATTTGTAATCTTTTCTCTTTTTTTGGGGGTTGGCTTGGCCTTCCCTCTCGTGTTTCTCTCCTTTGGCTCTGAATAAATCATATCTTTTGCAAAAAATATATAAATAAAAATAGCTTAACTCCTAAAGACACTCGATGCGCTCTGAGGTCGTCAGTAACACAAAATGAAACTGACACCGGAAGAAATACTGCGTTTCGGCGATCTCCGCTTCCTCCTCCATCATTTCTACAAATCTCATTACCACCGGATTCGGATAATAAGAAGATAGCGATAACCGGCCAAAGTTAAAAAAAATTCAACTCACCATACTTCACGTCCACAAGGTCCAAAAACCTGTTGTGCAATGCCTGAAGCTGTGTCGTCACCATCACTGAATACCTTACCTTCTCAACATACCGAGCAACCATTCCCTCCTTCTCAATCTATTAATAGCATCACCTTCACCTTCATAGTTACCACAGTCCAACGTCCTGCTATAAATGCTCATCGGGAACATAAAATAACCAGTTTCAGTTAACTTTCATCCTTGGAAATGATATAACACAGATTTCCTAAAGCATTCGACAACCCTTTCATATTATGATATTATTCTCGATGCAACAACAAGTAATTGTGTCGAGAATGGAGCGATTGTGGTAGCATATTTCTTAGATTCGATAAGAAGAAGCTATAAGAACTTAGTCAAATATTTTTTATCATTCAAGAAGATGTCATATCTGTAACTCCAGAGCTCGACCCACTAAAGTAGTCATTATGCTTGGTCAAGTAGAGCTGTTACAGGGAGATCTGCGAAGTTCGCCCACTGCCCGCTAAAATGGGAAATTGTTTTATTTTTCTAACTGCCTATATCTACTATAAATACAGGCTGAGAATGTGTTAATCCAATCCGCAACTCAACATTTCATACATTCTTACGTCCTTACTATTTTCAGCAATTGTAATAACTAGCAAACTATTGGATTTTGTACCTAAACCCTCCTCAAGGTTGTGGTTTTTCTCAGGCTTTACTGAGTATCCACATAAAATCCTGTGTGCTTAAGTTTATAGTTGCATAATCCTTACAAAAGTATTGGCGAAGTTATCCTCCCGAAAAGCATGCCATTATACCCTATTCAGGGCTTGCTTTAGCCTCCAAAACCCTAGCACCGGCCCTGAGGACAGGTATAGAGAGAGAAACACAATATCATTCTAGAGAATGAAAAGATAAGTCTCTATACAGGCTAACGTATAGAGAAATAAGGAAAACACATGGTGTCGATTTTGACTTAGTGGTCATCAAAGAGTTAGGCATTGGGGGCTTGTTCTCCACGGAGAAACTCGGTGTCTCTGAGAGAAGAAATGATATAATCGAAGAGTTCTCTCTTTGGACAGAATTTGAAAGAGAACCCTTTTTCTTATAGGTTTTCTACTTGTGTTTCCTTGATCACAATTGCCAAAAGGTTGCTTTGTCATCCCTGGAGATTAAATATTTTCTTAATTAATATTGTGCACTTTGTTTGTTGATATAGGGATCAAATATTGGCTTTAAACAAATATATGGTCTAATTCGTTGAGCAATTGAGACAGGGAGGTAATTTAAAAAAACTTGCTTAATTTTCCACCACTAAAGTTATCTATGAATAGAAACTTTGTTTCACCAAAATCAAAATGGTAGGCGGTCGAAGTACCATCACAGTCGGTGATGTTGTTAATTTTGATGATGGGGTTATGAGTAGTTCTTCATTGTCAAATGGGATTATTGAACAACCCTTGATTTGTGTATTTGGCAATCCCTATTGATTTGTCGATATTATATCAAATAGGAAATATGTTGTTATATTAGTCCTTATTTTTTTGGGAGAAGAATTGGGGTTATTTCGAGTTAAACAGGAGATCCGACTTATTGATGAGTAGACACTCAAGTCGTTGTTTCAAAGGTTTGATTTCTCATCATTTAAGAGTTCTCCTGTACGTAGAAACTCTGCTAGATTAATTTGTGAAATAAAACTCAGACTCATTGTCTATGGCATAGTATTCATGGGTTTTGTACCGTTTAAGGGGAATGCTGTAAAACAAATTCAAATTCTAGGATAGGGAGGAAGAGTTCGTTTCCATGATTATCTGGTATGTGATGATGATGCTGAAATCTCGTGCTCGTGTTATGCGAGTTGAATCATTGGTGGAGAGTTCATGTCCTCGTTTTATACAAGATGATTTTGTTTGAATTGCTGATTGAAACTGAATTCAAAGTCATTGATGCCATATTCGCGGTGGGATGATGGATAATGATTATTTTCTAGGGCGTTTGTTGATGAACGAAGGGCTCACATTGGCTTCTTGTAATTCTCCGTTGTTGATTAACTTGGAATTGGCGAACAAGCAGAACTTTCATATTCTCTCAAAAATGAGTAGTAGGAGCGTCAAATCTAGGACACGGTATTTGTGGTAGTTATGATGGCTGGCTTCACATCGAGAGTTCGTGTCGCAGAAGTCGTAACAGTTAACTACCCATGATATTTAATTTATCCGTGTTATAAGCAAGCCCATAACAAGCATCTACCAAGTACATAAAGAGAGAGAGAGATACACACAAGTAGGGAAAATAAACATTTTATTAATTCTTGGTATGCTTATAATGAAGGCTCAATAGCCTATATATAACTCTCTCGAAACCCTAATAGTATCGCTTTCTTCCCCAAGAAGTGAACTATTTGTGGTTATCCCTAAGAGTGTAGTGGAGTCTTGGGTGGGGTACCCAAACCCACATAGGTCCCTAGGTAAATCAATTGCCTAGGGACCTAATAGCTCATAACATTCCCCATTTTGGGTACCACCCAAAACATGAACGATTGCCTCATTAAAACCTCCGCTCAAAAACCCCCTTGGGAAAAAGTGTACAAGTAAAGAGTACAACCCTGTGTTCACTTTCTTGGTGTTGGATGCATAACAACTACCTCAGTAAAAACCTTACTAGCAAAATCCAATAGGAAAAAGCTGCGTGAAGGGAAAAAGAGCACAACAAGTTTTTTTCCCAGTTACCGAGGATCAAACACCTCCTAATGTTATCTATGAGGAACAGGTATCTCTAGATGTATCTGTGAATATCAAACACTTTTAGATTTATCTATAATGATGAAACATCTTTAGATGAATCACTAAGGATTATACACCTTGAGATGTATCTCCAAGGATCCAACACCTTTAAATCTTATCTCCAAGGATCAAAGAGCTTGAGATCTTATCAGCGGGGATCCCACTCTCACTGATGTAGTTAGTGAAGATCAAATACTTCCTGGCATCATTTGTAGGGATTAGAGTCCCCCTGACGTGCACAAGCTCAACAACGATTGAGCGAGTATAAGCTCCGCATTCCGATTCCATGGACCAACTTCTCAAAAGTTTGTCTAGGCAATACCTTGGTAAGCAAGCCTGCAAGATTTTCTGAGGAGCGAACCTGGTTCACTTCAACTTCTTTAATCTCTTACAACTCATGCATATGGAAGAACTTTGGCGAGATGTACTTTGTCCTATCACCTTTGATGTCACCAGCCTTGACCTGTTATACACATGTTACGTTATCTTCAAAGATCTCCGTATGCACACAAGTAATATCACTAAGACCGCAACTCCCATTAATATGACCAATCAAAGATCGTAACCCTAAACATTCCTGCCAGGTTCATGTAAAGCCAAAATCTCTTAGTAATTTGATGAAGTTACAATCATGGCCTATTTTACTAATCTCCATAAAATAGTCATCTTCCAATATATGAACACATAGCCTGTTTTGAAACGCGTTCTATGTGGGTCTGACAAATATCTTGCGTTAGTGTATCCAACTAACTTTGGTTTTCCATCCCTAGCATATAAGAACTCCATGTCTGCAGTGCCGTATAGATATCTCAGAATGTGTTGAATACCTTTCCAGTGCCTAAGAGTAGAAGCCAAACTATGTCTTACAAGCAACTTCACTGCAAAAACTATATCCGATCTAGTACACCCTGCAAGGTATAATAGTACACCAACTGCCCCATGGTAAGGCTTATCGGAACCAAGGCATCCCCCTCCCCCCCATTAGGCAGGCATAACTGGTTAGCCTTCACAACAAGTGATCTGGCTGCCATTGGTATACTCATAGGATGGACATTCTCAGACCCGAACCTCTGAAAGATCCACTCTGTATATGTTGCTTGATATACAAGAATACCATTACCATGATGCTTGATCTACAAACCGAGACAGAACTTAGTTTTTCCAAGGTATTTCATTTCAAATTCCTTCGTCAAGTACTCGGTTGTTCTTGTAATCTCTTTATAAGTTTCGATGAGGTTCAAATCAGCTACATACACTACTATGATCGTAAACCCCATATGTATCTTCTTATGAAGATACATGTACATATAGGACTATTTCCAAAGCCAAAAGCCTTCAAATATTTAGTCAACCTACGCCATATGAGCCTTGGCTATTTTGATCCATAGAGTATCTTATCCAATTTTATTACATACATGTCTATAACATAAGGCTTAATTACTTTCGGAAGCTCATACCCCTCAGGTATCTTCATGCTGATGTCAGTATCTAATTTCCCATATAGATACGCGGTTGCTAAATTTATTAGACGCATAACGATGTTGTCTTCCATAACTGATAGACTGATCAAAAACCAAAATATAATTACGTCCATAACGGGAAAATATGTATCATCTTAATCAATTCTAGGTCTCTGAGAGAAACCTTGGGCAACTCTAGTCTAGCCTTTTACCTCATAATTTCCATGTCTTCATTATGTTTCCTTAGAAAAACCTATTTATATCTGACTAGTCTTTCAAAGTCGTTCCTACGAGTGATCCTTCCAAAAACCTCAAGTTTTCTAGCGAGCCGAGTTCTATATTGATAACATCCTCCCACTTTCGCCAATTAGTCCGAGATGACACTCATGTTCTGAAAAGTGGTTCGGGATCCTCATCAATTATTGTAAGAGCTCCGACAAATGTGAATACATCGTCGAAAACTATTTTTTTCCGATCCCATATCAAGCAAATACATACATAATATATAGAACCTATTTATTATCATGTACATGAGTCCAAACAGACATTTCCTTCAATGTGACCATGAATCTAGTAGCTACATTTCCTTTGTTGGATATTGTTTGAGGAACACTTCATCAGTTCTCAGGTATTCCTTTAGTCTTCGCGACCATGATCCCTCTGTCCTCTTGATATGCCAATTGTAGTCGGCTGAATCCGAAGCTCCACACGGACAACCACGTCTCTTACATGTCGTTGATTCATTTGCTAATGCCCTGGGAGTCTCTGTCGGGATCACTAACCGCGCATGTGCATTACGCGTAGGTACATGCCCTTTCACTATCGTAATAGTGTCATTAAATGCGTCATCTCAATCGATACTCACTATAAGTAAAGCAATCGCTAGACTTCCTTGTCACCTACCGGTAAAAGAGGATCATAATGAGATAACGAGAGGTTTCACTACAAAACCTCACAACATTCCTGTGTCATATCTCCCCTAATGTCGAGAACATCATCTCATAAAAATGACAATCGTCAAATCTAATAGTGTGGGTTTCAAATATCTTATAATAGATGATGAATCACAACCTGCGTATATAACTTTTCGCACTTGGGACCTATCTTCGTGTATAGTGGTGGTGTTATCGACACTTATACAACACATCAATATGTATGCAGATGATAGACGTTGGACTCCTGCCCAATTATTAGTTGCTTTGGGAATGTTTGTAGTATGCAATTGGACGAATCCTAATCTGCGTCAAGGCGTGCAAAAATGTATTGCCTACGCGGTTGCTAAAAGATGTGTATATAGTAAATAATAGTGGCCTAGCATTTATCCCGTAATCGCTTGATTAGATTCTTCGCCATCCCATCATAGGCATGGTTTCGTAGGACTGGATACTCTAGATCCATCCTACTTGTAGTATAGTACTTACTGAAGGCTATCGAGCTATACTCGTAAGCATCGTCTTGTCGAATCAACTGGACGGGTGGTTCGATACCTGCACCCACAACCAAATGATCTGTGCCAATAACCGTATGAATGCGTATTTTTAACTCGAAAGTAGACAAACATGTGACCATCTCCGCGATGCGTCCCCAAATAAGCCAAGAACGATAACAATTCACGTCCGTAATGTGCCCCGCAATCCTAGTAACATGAAAAGTCCATGCATACTTAGGAAATATATGTGCCATTTGAATCAACTTTTTGAGCCTTATTCTTCTCATAGTTATCAGGTTGTACCATATATTTGACTGAGATCCTAGATTCTGATTAGAAAGCGTTAACTCTCACTGCTCATGAGGTACAAGCCATCAAATTGAATGCTGGACACAGGTATCTTTTATGCAATTGCAATAACTAAGGATATCAAATAATCCCAATATCATTCAATTCACAACAAAAGTTTTCATAATATCAAACTCCATATTTAAAGCGATTATGTGAGGAGAAAAAAAAAACTTGCTTCACATATTCTTATTATAACAGTCTACAATATTAATGAAAATATTTTTAAAACGTTTGTCTAATTAAAAATTCATTTAAAAAAAGCTCTTTACCTATAGGGTCTTTTAGGGGTAAATATAATTTACACCCCCTAAGATGAACTAGCCAATGTAAAATTGCTACGTCATTCAGGTTTAATGTAGTAAGATAGCTTTACAATATTTTACCTAATCAGACCTCAATCTATCAACTTGAGTGAATTAGAATACTAGACACAAAAATAACATGAGTAAAAATGTTTCTAAAAACACCTTCAAACCAATTTTATCCATGTTTTATACATTAAATAAATTGTCTTTTCAATAACAAAATAAACTCATATTTTACTTCAGAAGCGTTATGATGTGCCCTAAAAACCCATATTTACGTACCGCAATTGGTCATAATATGGTTAATAGGGATGCGTATGGCATAATCGGACTCATACATTTCGCCAAAAATGCCCAGATTGATCATTTGACCTTGGGTCAACCCTCTGGTCAAATTGGTTAACTTGGTGCGATCAAACTGGTTTAGCAAGTTTAACTAAGGTACAGTCGATTATATACCTGATAATGCATATATGATCTCCCCTAATGAAATACTACTTGAATTAACATTAATGGCCACTGTACTGGCCGTGGCTAATACCATTCGCCACGAGCATACCCATGCCCAGGCTCGTGTGAACTGGTGGTATGGCTAATGCTCAAGCACGAGCTTAACCGTGGCTAATGAATCAGATATGGCCACGGATAGTACCATGGCTATTTCATAGCTATTAATTCCCATTGGATACATTATAAACCGTAAAAAATGGCTTTATTGGCTATGAACTTTCCCACGAAATGTCCCGTGGCTAATACCTGTTAATAACCACCGTAATATATGTGGCTAATACTTGTTAATTACCATTGTTTCATCTGTGGCTAATACTTGCTATTTACTACAAAATTAACCGTGGCTAAAGTCATTTTACAAAAAAATAATATATATATATATACAAAACTAGTCGTGGCTAATCATTATATATATATTTCACTGTTGTAAATGACTGAAGCCACGATTACATAATTTCCTAAGAAAGATAAATTACCAAAATTAACAGTAGCAATCAAAATGACGTCGTGTAACCGCATAAAAAATAGATGCTCTTGGAGAATTATTTCTCATGTACAAGGGGATGGTAGAGAAGGTGCCACATACTCCGTGCTACAAATTCCTTCATTTCCTTCTGTAACCAAGCAAATAAAACAAAACAAATGTGTCAATATTTTCCAACTAAATCAATACAAAATATTGTTTACTGTATTTTGAGAAATATTTTCATATTGGAAGCAACGGTTAGATGTTGGAGCTAAAGGTATATTATACTTTGATACTACTGGGTTTTTTTTCTTCATAATAATTCATACCTCTGACATGTACATGAGCTCTTTGGTTCCAATGCCACCATGCCCTTCAGCGAGATCTTCGGCAACACCCTCACACACAACAGCTGCCCCAACTTCCGTTGCAATATGCTGAATACTACACAAAGCAACATAAGATTATTTCACTATCTAGAGGATAGAGACTTTTGTTATATGTAAAAGAAAAAGAAGGTTGCACCATGGAGATCAAAATATTATCTTAAAATCGAAGGAAAGAGGATTCCTTTGTTGATTTCTTCATCTATCATATACGATGCAAGGCTACATGGATCGCAAGTTATAACTATTATTCTTGGAAATGATAAAATAAAGCAACTTATAGTAATAAGTTCATAGAGATAACCCATTACCAATATATTACCAAAAATGTAATATTTCATACCCCTACAGTGAGCTCTTCGACGGCAGCCTTACGCACAACAGCTGCCCCACCTTCCTTTGTAATATGTCGAATACATTTCATTAGAAATATAATGAGCTCCCCAAAGAAGAGTTCCTAAGCTGATCCTGAACAATAAAATCTTGTTAGACAAACATTTATTGTTTGACTTTCTAATAAAATAATGTAGACTCAGCACATTCCCATGAAACAAATACATATTATTTACTTGATTGACATGGCCTACTTTTCCATTCCCTACAGAAAGTCAATAGTTACTATTAGCATAATATACATCAGATATTTAAACAAATATTGCACGAGTAAGTAATTTATCATAGGGTGAATATAGAGTATGGAAGAAAAATCAAACTTGGCAACCGAAAGACGTCCAAAAGTGCAGTACATGGGATACAAAACACCATTTTGTCGTATTCCATTCTTTAGCACCCCCATATCTTCCATGCACTCCTCCAACTTGCCATGCCCTCTAGAAAGTAACCTCGATGCCTTAATATTAGAAGGGTTCTCGCCATTGATTGTACTTATTAAAACTCTGCAGCTAGTACGAGCAGAACGTGGCTTTCTGATAGCTCTAAAGTGGTGATACCTCAATGAAGAAAGAACTTCTGACCTCAACCTCTGCCTTCGCTAACATGAAACACGGCTTTGATGAAGAATGCCTGAGACTCACCCAACGTTTTCCTAGTTATAATGCTTCCTACGCTCCCTGCCCTCTTGTGTCAGTATTTCAAAACAAAACGATATCTAGGGTGATGTTTCGCGCATTGAGCTTTAGCTTTGCTATTTGTTGTTTGCAGGAAAACCTATAAGCAAGGCAATAGTTGACTATTACTGGTGTGCCTTCAATTTTTTGTTTACTCGAATTGTCCCTAGCAGACGACCTCCTATAAATTACTGATCAGATTTTACAGAAAATTAGACAATAACATGTATGTTAAGCACTATAACCAGATTTCTACTTGCTAGGTTGTATAAATATGTTTTCAAGGCTATAATATTAGGCTCATAGGTGTCTTTGCCGGTATTATCATGAAGAATTAGGGAGTATCTGTTTCCTAGTGGAAGATCGTTGATGGTCTCTTAAAGTCAATAGAGTATTGAGTATAGGATTTTGAGGTTGTGCACAAGTTGATGAGGAAAAACCTAAAAACCTTTATACTTGGGAGCTCCTCAACTACTTTTAAAGAGTTATATCTGCCTGAGACAAAGTGATGAGGTTTCTGCTCTCCTTCCATTATACAGACCCTCTGAGACTAATTTTTTGGTGAGAGAGCCATTGCCCCGGTGCAGAGGAGAACCATCTTCCCCCTTGTGGATAGTTATTTTGCATCTTTGAGATTTGTTAATGAATTGAAATCAATATCCAAAGATCGATCTTTTGGGAGTGGGGTATATTATAAATTCTATGAAATTACGTGATGCTTTGGTGGTGGGGAATCATCAGTCATCAAATCTTTGGCATCCTTTTGAGAGATATGTACATGGCTAAGCCTAATCGAGACCCTTATGTGAGTTAGGTCTTTACAAGACTAGCTTTGAGAAAGGATCGATCTTTCAATAAGGAGAGTTAGACCTAGGTATGGGTGTTGACTGTTGAGAGGTATCTTGAGGGTCAGAAAATTGATTGGGGAAGTAGTGATATTATTTGAAATATAGGCCGTGGCCTTTACTTCATTTTCTAGTAGTGACGATAGATAGTATTAATTCACTGGACAGGAGGATCATAGCTGAAGATTCAAGGGCATTTGAAAGTACGAGCTGAATGGAGCTCTTTGATGAAAACGAAAAAAAATAGAGATATGTACCCTAAAAGAAAAGCATGAGAAAAACTTCAAAATTAAACAATATTTTCATTTTACCTATTAATTACCTTGGTTGCTCTGCAGTACTCCTTGTCCGACAAACATGCCTCATCCTTGATGCGGTCTCTTGGCCTGTTAGGATTCATCAAAACATCAGCTACAAATGACACAACAATCACTTTCTTCCAACTGGTTTCTGAACAAGCCTTAAGCACATTTAGTATACCCATTACAACTGGCTCAATCAGTTCAGCCTACAAAGGTAGTTTGTTAGATGGAATGAGACTAATGGATACATCATGCCAAGATGAATAAATGGATTACAAAATAGAGTTCCATTTTAAATGGATGTACATAATTATTTTTGCAACACATCTTTTCATAGATTTTCCGCAAAAATAACATTTGAGCTTTCCTTTGAAACACAAATAGAGTTCCATTTTAAAGAACCATAAAAACTATCAAAATTTAGGTACTTAATATGAAGTCTGCTCCAAGCTTGCTGAATAATTATTAGGACCATGTAATTGCTAAGATGGCAATAACATACATCAGTTCACAAGGAAAATGGACCATGCAAGTGCCTGCGAGTATAACCACAACGAGAATAAGCATGGGACAACATTAGCTGTATGTTGCCATCTCATGTCATCTATGAGATACAAAACATGGTTTATTAGATGAATCTTGATGAAGTTTCTACAACAATCAACAATGGACTGTTTTTAGTTTTACCTCAAGGATCATGAAGTACTTTTCCTAAAAACAGATAAAAAATAGAAATAGGAGGAAGGAGCACCGACTTATCAACATAAGGTTGGGAAAAAGGATCCATGTTTCTTTTGTTCCACTGCTGAGACGATGCTTCCCATATCTTTAGTGCTTTCGCCCTGAAAACAAGTAACTTATTCTATGAGCAACTTCAACTGATTCTACAATGCACTAGAAGCAGATATAGTTTAAGCATAAGTGTGATTAAGATAAAACCCATGTTTTAGGGGTCATTCGTGGTGCTCCTGCATATAAATAATAAGAGATACCCCTTTTCAAGCCAATCACTAGCTAGGAAATGGCATCTGTATCAAGAGTAATGAGTATACCCCCTTATAGAATATTTTCTTTTTTCTTTCAAAATAGAACAAAAATTTCAGCATAAGATCATAAAAGTGCGGCATAATTTTTTGTGTCCCGCTGCAACCAACATACGTTATTTTTTTTAGATTGGGTTGAACCCTGATGCTTTAGCATATCTACACAGTGCATCTCCAATAATGCTAATGTGTGAGTTGCAACAAAAAAAAACTAAACTAAACTAATAAATCCGTGTTTACATTGTGCTCTTTCCAATTATCCAAAACAGGGTAAAATGAACAAATCAAGACATCATAATAAAACCAAAAAATAGAACAAAAAAAAGCTTTATGTAAATATTGTAAAATAACTGAGACACAAAGACCTTTGTAAAGAGTACTGGCAACATTAGTGAATGTTCAGGATAACTGAATCATGAAATCAAGATGCACAGAGATAGATGTTTATAAATTCCAGAAATATGGACAATCATGTTGATCTAGTTAGTTTCCATGAATTTTACCTGTACATCGACACCACCAGAAATCACCAAAAATCTTGTTGATTCTAAAAAAATTTACCAGCTGAAGTGCGCCATTTTTCGTTCTACCAACACCACCAGAAGTTGAAGTTCTTGCAATCATACACGGAAACATTTATGCCCATCGATTCTATTTCAATTACAAGTAAAACAAATTTTAACAATAGGATTTCTTTAGGATACATGTATTATAATTAAACGTTGTACATTCTCAAGACTATGTAAGCAAATAAAGCAAAAAATATAGTCAAGAGTTTCTATGAATGAGAGTTTCCTGACTTCATTTCTGCCTTCAGGGTGTGATGTAGGCTCATCCTGCCTGCTTAAGACAGATTCTAGCCGCTAGCTACTTTAAAATCTAGCCTTCCTTTGCTCTAGCCTTTCCTAGGCAGGCCACAAAAGCTCTTTTCAACAAAAAGTATGCAAGTGGTATGCGATTCCTTATCTACGGTATGTACTTCCTAAGCTACAACTTTAGTATGTGATTCCTTTGTTAGAGTAGGAGGCTCAAGTCCTCTACTCATGAGCCCCCTATAGTTTATAAAGAGTAGTTTAGCGGAAGAAGGGTTTTAGTATAGTAGTTTAGGAGTTTAAAAGAGCTAAAGTTTGGTCCAAGGCTCAGGAGCGAATACGCATTCTTTTGGCTCAACCTAGAGTTGCTACGCTACCGGGGACTTGCCTTTGTCTATCTGCCGATGGCTCGGTTTAAAGATAAAGTGAGTAAAACCTGGAACCACACTTTTTTTTTGCTGAATGACATAGAACCTTCGCTCTGTCTCTCGCTTTTCTTTTCGCTCTGAAGTTTCAACTGATTATCTTTAAGTTGAATTACATACAACCATCCTACTGTCTCTCGCTTTTCATTCATAGTGGAGTTTCAAGGATCCTTCTTTTCTTTCTTACTTGATCGCACTAGGAAAGATAAAGAGGGTAGGAGTTGTGGGGAAGCCTAAGAACTATACGGCGCATTTCTGCCGTTCGTTATGCTATGAAAAAAAATAGGGTAGGGCCAAGCAGACTTGAATTGTTGAATTCATATTAATTTTTTTATAGAAACCTATCCCCCCAAACAGACAATTAAAAATTAAACTGTTTACTATTTTTATTGTAATTAATCTTGGTCTACCAATAAAGGGAACAATACAAAGCCTTCTTCCCTTTCTCCCTCTCACTACGTAATCACTGTCTTCCTACTTTTTTCTGATTTAATTTTTTCTCATCTTTTGTTTATTTTTTCAATCTACTTTTTCCTCAATCACTGTCTTCCTACTTTTTTCTGATTTAATTTTTTCTCATCTTTTGTTTATTTTTTCAATCTACTTTTTCCTCAATCACTGTCTTCCTACTTTTTTCTGATTTAATTTTTTCTCTTCTTTTGCTCATTTTTTCAACATGGTAATGCAACATAAAATAAAAAGTAGTTTCAGCTTTGGACATTGATCACACAACAAGGGAATTCACTATATGTAAAGATAAAGGTTTACAGTATTGGTATAAGACTAAGTAGAATCATGTTAAAGGTACAGTTCAGGTTTTGTCCTTTTTTTCTATCTCTCATTCTTCTTTAAGCAGAAGCATTAATAGGATGTGAACTTAGACAGATATGTTATAAATAAAGGACTGAAAAAAAAATATATTGCTTCCCTTATAAATAATATAATGTGGGGTAAAGTTATGTGCACTATGAAAAGTGGTAAAAGATGAAATATGAGAGACGACTTCCCAAATCCAATTTAGCTTTGCAAACATTAAAAGAGAAATGCTTGTTCGATTCCCTGAGCACTAATGTCTAAGCAAATCAATGTTAATCATCATGCATGGGAATCCTAAAAATCAAGAGTTTAGGAGGTAAATTGAAGTGGGCTCTATGTCATTATATTCCCCTTTTATGTCTCTCATAATGGTTCTCAAAAGATCATCTTCAAGACAACTAAACAAGAGTAAATATAGAAAGTCAAATTCATGACATTTTTAGTTATTTTCCTTCTATTCTTTCTACATCATCCGCTTACAAAATGAGTTTAATACTATTTATGGGCTACAACAATATACATAAGAATTAGTATAAGATTTTGACTATCTTACCGAGCTTTCTTTCGGGATTTGAACAGGTTGGACGGAGGCGACGGAAAGAATTCAACAGGAAGGTGAGGCGGCTCAGAATCACCTGAAAGCACCCCTACTACTTCCTTAATACTAGGCCGCTTAACAGGAGATCGTTGTAAGCAAAGAAGTGTAACTGTGATACAAAGAAGAGCTTGATCTTGATCCATAGACTGGAGAGCTGGGTCAAATAAATCCTGAAGCTTCCCTCTACGAACAAGATGCCTCGCCCAAGAAATGAGGTTTGGTTATTCAAATTCTGACATGGGCGAGGCAATCACTTGAAGAGGCTGACGACCAGATATCAAACCCAAAAGAAGAACCCCATAACTGTAAACATCACATTTCTCTGAGAGTTTTCCACTGCCCCCATATTCAGGAGCAATGTAGCACGCAGTCCTCCTCATACTCGGTGTACTACTTATACCGCCACTTTTATGGATCTCTCCGATTGCCCAATCTTGATTATTGTGCCAATCTGAACGAAATTCCCCACTTAACAATCTAACCACCAATCAATATTTCTCTTGCACTTTCTCTTCTTCTTTCGATCAGAGACTGCATTTTCATCATCCATATGCTACCAATTATCAACTCTACTACCTCTACTACTCATTTTCTCTCATTTCTTCTTCTTTTTATTAAGTTCCACAAAATTCCTCTCGCCACTACTCCCTTGCGGGACGAGTGTGAGGGCATACATAGCTCTTCTCCTTCCTACAAACTCTATCTTCATCTAACGATGCCCACCAATCCAACCGCTTCTTTCGCTCTGACTTATTCTCACTAGGTTTACTACTAGTACTTGTAGTTTCCTCCCCAACTGAAGAAGAGGAAATCAAATCACTCTTGGGCCTCTCTTTCTTAATTTCAGTCCTAATCCACTCCATCACATAATCCTTTACACCTCCCGACTCCGATACTACTCCACTATCTTGTCGCCACCACCAATCCCTTCCTGAAACACTATCTTTCCGACCACTTCTTCGATCAACCAAATTCATCCTACTATCAACGCCACTCTTATCGAAATTCCCCTCCGAAATACTTATCTTATCCAAACCTCAGACGGAGATGCCTCCACTATAATATTATCGGTCTCCGGAGACGCTTCCACTTTTTCAACTCTCCGGCAACAAATCCACACCACAACCAATAACCAATTCCTCAAATCCCGTCGCAGCACTCTCCGTTTCTTCAATTATAGACCCATTATCCTCTTTATTTACCGATCCCATTCTAATTTTCGATCCACTACCTATACTATTCCCCAACTTCCTCTCTTCCAATTCAATCTCGATCACAGACACGGCATCACAAATTTCCTCAATCTTACTCATCGCTAAATCAAAATCTGTAATCTATACATTGAACTGTGTATCCAATAGTATATTACTAGGTTTAATATCGCCGTGAATTCCCCGCGGATCACAAACATAATGCAGAAACTCTAGTCCTTTAGCTATATCTACCGCAATTGAAAATCATTTCTTCCATTCTATCACTTTGGGGCATTTTTTATCGAGTAATACGTATTGTAAGCCCTCAATCATGATTGTTTACACTCATCTAGAGTGGTCGCCATCGACGGCAGCAGCTTAGAAAAATGTCGGGTAGCTGTCACTGTTAACACAGAGTTCTTGGTTATTTGACGCAGCCCAAATTACTGAATCAACTTAAGAAACATAGTTTACTGAAGGTTAACTGTCAAGAACATAATGAAAATTAAAGATTTTCTTATTCAAATTGAAGTTCTTCAAGACTCATATTACTTTCTTTGTGATGCAAGAGAAGAGAACAGATCACCTATTCTTTGATTGCAGCTTTTCTAATTATTTATGGTCTAATAATTTGTTTGGGCATTGCAAGACAGCAAGAGCTGTTAGTAAATGGGAAGTGAAGTTCAAGTTTATACAGGAAGCAAAAATTGATCCCAGTCTAAAGATGATTCTGAAAACAACTTTCAATGCCTCAGTTCATCACATATGGGAAGAAAGGAATTGCAGGCACTTCAAGCAGATTATTACTTTAAAAGAAATCTTACAATGAAGAGTTTGGTATTACTTTTCCATGTAATTTCTCTTCAAATCTAGCTAGTGCTTGTACAGCTGATTCTCTAAGAGCTTTCCCCTCTTTTGTAAATTTTTCCAATTAATTGTGTAAAGGAGTTTATTTACAAGAGGGGTTATGGTAAACTCAATTGAAATCCCTAACTACAACCACCAATTGAAATAAATACCCAAATCATAAATAAATAAATACCTAGAGCATGAGAGATTCAATTCTGGTTTGCAAATTCTAGGCTTCAATAAACCCTGTGAGTTCACCCGAGTAAATCGATTTAGAGAAATAGACTTATATATTCTTTGTGAGCTTTAACACAGAGAGGGATACCATGGCTCTCATCGATCAATGAGAAATTGAAACTTACCTCCGTGAGATTTGAAATTTGAAGAGAGATATGGTTGAAGATTTTTGTGGAGAAAATGGACTGCTCAAAACCTTAAAACTTACGAAGTGGGAAAAAAGTCTAGAAACTGAGGAAAATAAAATTTTAAAATTTTTGGATCTCGCGTTTTTAAACGTTATTCACCACGGTTTTGCCACAAAACAAAATTAGTGCCACGAAACAAAAAGAGGTATATGTCTTTATCCACGAATTTTGGGGTTTGACCACGGTTAGGTTTGTAGAATTTACCTACTGTTGTCCATGTGGCTAAAACTAATATAGACCGTGGTTGTTGGTCCATTTTCTAGTAGTGAAACCTCTTCTATTTGCCAAATAAAGCACTAGACATATATTCCCAAAGTGGAACAAGTGTACTTTCTATCCCTTATGGCACATGTTTGGTCTCATTATCCATAAAGTTAAAAGCCCTTTAAATTATAATATCAAATAAGTTGTTAAGAGGCTGCCGTATGTTTTTGTCCATTAATAATTAAAAGTAAGGCTATAACTAATTTACCTAACTTTCTTAGGGGAGAGTTACGAAATAATAATAGATACAGTTTCGAAAACTATTATATCCTCCCCTCAAAAACGTTTTAATTACAGATGCACCCTTCCCACTAAAGTTTAAAACATGTCACATCATTAACCATTATTCATATGCTATTATTATCCTCCTAAAATACTATCTCCAATAGTAAAGAAAAAAAGGGTTTGTAATTCATCAAATTAGCCTCTTTATAAAAATTCTAATTTTGTAGAAAAAATTATGATAATTTTGCAAGTAAACAAAATGGGTACTACCCCCTAATTTATCAAACTATGATAAAAACTAGAGTAAACTTAGGTCATAAATTTTATATGTAAAATATAGATCAATTATGTACGATAAAAATAGAGGAAACATATAGCCTCGAAAATGTACAAATATAATCAATTTTTGTATATGTATAAAATAGGATAACCCGCTATTTAAAATAATATATGTAACAAATTGATAACACATTATTTTTGTGGAAATAATCTCGTAACCATTAAATCGGATTACGATTCAAACCACATAAATATTGATGCCAAACACTTACGCATCACGATAATATTAGTTTAGATGTTAAATGCCAAACAATTACGCATCAAATTAGGTACCAAACACTTCCACACCAAATATATATCGCAGAAAAATTAGGGTTAAGATTTAGGGTTTACCTCTGGAGATTAAGTTAAATCCCAAGTAAATCAAAAGTAGAATCCAAAACACAAACCGTATCGCAAAACCAAATCTTCTGAGCCGAGTCGAGTCGAGCCAAAGTCGAGTTAGACCTAAATTTAGGTCTGCCGAGCCGAGCTGAACCCAGTTCTACCAAACCAAACCTAACTTGTTGAGTCCCTTTTGAATCCAATTGAGTACTTTTTGCACTTTATAATTTTGCACCTCGTGATTCTTTAATGTAACCCCACCAACTCCTTTACGGTATAAACAAAAACTCGAGAATCTTCAATAACGAAACCCAAATAAATTGATAACGAAACCGAACAACTCTCGATAACTAAGCCGAACTCGTTGGATTATTAACCTACGCCGAAACCAAAGCCTTCGGTAACAGGCGCCAAAAATGAAATCAAATCTTTACGAAATTGAAACTAGGGTTTTGAAAAAGCAACTAAAACTTTGGATCTTTAAGTACTAATCCTAGGTTAGAAACCTAAGGTTTTGATAAGGAATTTGAGATCTAGGGTTTTAGAAGGAAAAGGATGAGCACCTCGTTTCGATAGCTTTCTTTGCTCTTAGCTTTCAACAACCTTCATTAGAGCATCCGCAGCAGGGTGTGAGTTGAGTTGAGTTTGCTAACCCACACTCAAACCCACACCCAAACGTCTCTCAGCATGCACTGTTTGAGTGTGAGTTCCTTGAGCTGGCGCTACAGGAACTCAACTGAGTGTGGGGAGCTCACACTAAAAAATAATTGAGTTTGGCGGTGTTTAGATCACCGCGCGGTGTTCTTTTTAACGCACGGTAAAAGTAACACCGCGCGGTGATCTAAACACCTTCAAACTCAATTATTTCTCTAGATCACTCCCTGACTTCTTCGTCTCACCCAAAACCAAGAAAACCTAGTATAGAGGAGAACCTCTACACTCTCCCCAAATGGAAAACTCCGGCACTAGTGGTAATAACTCTACACCGCCGACCCCATCCTCTCAAAACCCACCTTCAACACCATTCGCTTAACACCCATCATCACAATTCACTCCATACCTCTACCAAAACCGATTGCAATTTCAACCTCAATTCTAATCACAGACCCTACCTCCATTTACTATGTCACAAGGGGATCCCAGTTATGGATAATATCAAAGTTCATTTACACTATCTCAGCCGTAACCTCAGGCGTTTAGCCCGTCTATCAACCATATCCGCTCACTCAACCTCAAGATTTTTAACTACCAAATTACTTTCAGAACTATCTATTCTATGGTGAATCTACTCAGCACAGTCAAAGTGACGCAAATGCGTCAATACCTATTGAAGCGGCGGCTCCCCAGAAAGAAAAAGGAAAAGGAAGAAAGAAAAGAGTACCCACAAAACAAAGACCAAGAGTGTAAGTGTCAGAAGATGCTGAGTTTTTTAACGAGACGAATGATGTTGGAATGCATTGGACGAACGCAAACTTTACGTGTCTCGCAAGGGCATGTGTAACAACTTCTGTCCAAACAAATAGCCGCACAAAGGGTTTTACTTTCTATCAAAAGGTTAACATTGCCTTTAACAGAGACCCCGAGTTCCCCAAACGACGATCATGTGGGATGACCAAATCTCAGTGGTATGCCCTTAATGCACAATGTATGGCGTACAAGGGGATAGTTGCTCAAGAACGATTTAAAAATAGCAGTAGAAAAACAGAAGAAGATCGGGTACGTTATAGTTTCCTTTAACTCAATTTCAATTATTTATCATAGATATACACGTTATTTATTTGTATTGGGTATTTTATGAATTGTAGGAAAACGATGCACACAAAGTCTATAAAAGCTTGAATGGCGGCAATAACTTCAAACACCGTGAAGTGTATAAGATTTTGGCGCAGGAACCGCGATGGGCCAACCTAAGGGATGATGGGTTAAACCATGCGGTGAATATACCAAGAAATGTGGCCAGGAGAACATCGGACTATTCTTCTCTGGGGAACTCGGTCGGATCAAACAATCTATCGGAGGATCCCGACGGCCTACCTACACCTCAATCCGCGGGCCCAAATTCTGACTTAGATAGTTCGTTATATGAGGGTAGAAGCAGGCCCATCGACCAAAAACTCCACAGAAAGAACATTGCATCACAATAGGCAATGGAGGGTGTTACTACATCAGGTAGCGGTATCCATGCTCTGCTGGACGAACTACGGTTGTAGAAGATGCAAGCGAAAGAAGAAAAAGAAAGAAGAATAGTAGAAGCAATACACACTGGGAAGCCAAAATAGATTTGAGCAAGTAAAAGAAGATCACAAAATTATGGAGAAAGACTTAAGTACTCTTTCTGGACATCAATTGCAATACTATCTACAAAGGCAAGCTGAGATAATTAAACGTCCGGCCAATAGGGCGGGCCAGGTACTTGAAGTGGTGATGAAAAGTAATTTAACTTTGCTGTATATTTGAGTTTTATTTCCAAGAATGTAGTTTACCTTCCAATAATGTAATCGTCTGAATAATGTACTTTGTTATTGAAGAATGTAATCTTGTTTTCGAAATGTTTATTTACGATAATATTGCGTTAAAACAAATACAAAATTAATGCAATATAAAAAACTTGTTTAATAAACTTATACAACAATAAGCATTAAATTACATGAATAACACTCAGATAATACAAGAAATAGAGTTCTAGGTTTGAAAATTTCACTTCACAACCCACAAATGCTCGATTAGATCATCCGTTAGATCAAAGTGAAGTTCTCGACTTCGAATCCGGTTCATTTTCGATATAAAAGATTCTATTGTTCCGCATTCGCATATAATATTAAATCGTTTGCCTTTGATAGTTGAGGGCTCGGCCGGATCGTAGTCTAAGTATGATGGGAATGCACCTCGTTCCTCTTCGACGATTATATTATGCATTATCACGCACGCCTTCATGACATTGCTCAAAACCTGGGGGTCCCATAATTTCACCAGATTTTTTATAACATTGAACCGAGATTGTAAAATCCCAAACGCCCGTTCTACGTCTTTTCGGCAACTTTCTTGTTGCTGAGCAAAGAATTTTTGTTTTGCTGTAAGCGGATTGGATATGGCTTGGACAAGTGTTCCCCATTTGAGGTATATGTCATCCGCTAGGTAATACCCCATATCACAAGCTTTCCCGATAATTGTATAACTGCAAGGCAGGGTGATTCTATCGACCAAGTCAGTGAAAAGATGTGATTATTGTAAGACATTGATATCATTGTTAGACGCCGGTAGCCCAAAAAAAGTATGCCAAATCCAAAGGTCGTGTGAAGCTACCACTTCAAGAATCAGTGTCCCATTGGGGTAATGACCAGTAAATTGACCGTGCCAAGCTTTGGGATAATTTTTCCATATCCAATGCATGCAATCAAGGCTTCCTAACATGCCAGGAAATCCCCAGAACTCTCCGATCGCTTTTAACTTTTCGATGTCAGCTGCGTTTGGTGCTCGAAGATATTCCTCGCCAAAAATTTGAATAACCGCAACACAAAACCTTTTCACACATAATAAGGTTGTGTTTTCTCCTATTCAGATATATTCGTCAAAAAGATCTGCCGCAACAACGTAGCTTAAGAAATGTAGTGTTGCGACTACCTTTTGGTACGGTGATAACCCCATAGTACCAGCGTTGTTGGGTTTCTGGAAAAAATAATGATCATGTGCAACGACTGCATCGAATAGACGCATAAACATGTCTCTACTCATACGAAACGTCGCCGAAATTCCCATGGCTCATATGTGCAATTTGGTTCAAAGTAGTCTCGTATAATATTGTAATGCCCCAATAGGTGATCTCGCTTTTTTCTCTTATCATTATGGCCCATGACACTCCCGTGATAACTCAAATTTGCATCCTCAACTACTATGTTTACTGCAGTTTGGTGTAGAATGCAAATTGCCGCCGCACAATTATAGATAAGATCGTCATCGAAGGACGACGACGATAAACCTGGAGGATCGGGTATGGATGAATCCGATGATGAAGAAGACATTTGAAGTTGTGGAGTTGAGAGAAGGGTATAATACCAAAAGGTAGATGTGTTTCCAATGGAAGAGAGGTGTAAAAATGGGATAAATGTAAAAGGGGAAGAAGTTGTGGGTCTTTTATCCTTGATTTTGCGGTGAAATGAACACCGCGCGGTGTTTCTTTTATCGCGCGGTGTTCCTTTTACCGTGTGGTGTTCATTTCACTGCCAAATCTATATTTGTATTCCTTAGTGACAATTTTGTTCGAATAGAATTAGGTTCTATTTGAATAAAACTGTTCAGTGCCAAATTGTGCAAAATTATTGAAATTTATTCGAACAGACAAATAGTCTGTTCGATTAGACATTGAAAAAACTCTACCAAAAACCTAAAAACATCACTAAATAGTCTGTAAAAATATAAAACACCTCAGTGCAAATTTATTCGAACAGACAAATAGTCAATTCCAAGAAAAACTTTAATCAATTTCAACATTATATAATAATGGCTAATGAACATTAAACACATCCAAAACATCGTCTACAAATATATCATCTACTCAGAATCATCTACATAATCAAAGCACAGCTTCTACATCGTCTAAAAAAAATAAAAAATACTTATATCTACTCAAAATCATCTCCAGTACCCCGTACATCACGCCCCCTCTTCAGCTGTAGGCCCTGAACGGGACAAATAAACTTTATAAATATTTTGACAAAATAAATATGACATTAAGAAAAAATACCGCAATAAATACATAAATAAATTACTTACATGGGCATATAGCTGATGATCTATACTGTTAATTTTACTGCGGGCAATAGCAAGCTCTTCCTCCACCTCCTGGATCCTCTGTGCGTCCCGCGCAGACTCTGTAAGGATGAGTCACCGCATACCATGGGTCAGGTGCCACAACTCCTCTGCGTCGTAGGATGAAGACATGGGTAGCGGGTCCCTCAAGCGGGCGATGGGGAGCCTTTCACGCTGCCTTGTCCACTCCATGTGCCACCCCAGGTCTGGCTCCTCTGCCTCGCCAGGCAAACTGAAGTCCTGGGACAAGCTATGAACCGACGCTGACGCAACCACCACAGGTGTAATACCAGCTCTGAGTGCATTCGGTCAGAACAGATCTAGATTCCCCATCCTCTGGGAATCTGTCAATATGTGGTCTACCTCCGAAATTTGTTCAGCCCAGTATGAGGCATAAGTCTCTCGCTCCTCCCCTACCACAAACTACTCACAGTCAACGAACCCGGCCTGTCTCATCCCATGTAAAGCCACTAGATTAATATGTGGCGACATGTTAAGCGGAGGATCCAAAGGAATACGCACCACGCCAGTCACCTGCCTCCAGCATCTATCCCCCAAGTAATATTCGCAGTTTCCGTTTGGTACTTGAAGTGGTATCCTTTTACGGGATATGAGTTTTGTATTCAGTATGTCCTCTGTCTTAGACACTGCAGAATCGAACCAAGATTCCCATGTGATCGTCTCAATAGTACGGTGATCAATATGGTATCTACCTATAATAAACAAATTAGCCACCTGGTCATTTGTTTTCCTCTTGTTCCTCCTCTCCCATGCTCAGAGGCACGAATAGGCTGGGTACTTTACCTCTTCCTTGACTATAGGGTGACCAACCCCACAATACTCGTAGAACCAATACTGCATTTTGGAATAACAAAAAAAATAATTTAAATTTATATTTAAGACGCTTATTGGAAGATATTTGATTTGTAAATGGAAAAGGTGTTAGTATACCGGAAGAAGTTGCACAAATCCAGTGATGGCACCCCCGGTCGTGACTGCGGTATCCAAACCTTGGTACAGGGAAGAAGAATAGCAGAACCTCAGTCATATTGGGCAGCCGAGTCCAAATCATTCATGGCCGTGAGATATCCAAGTGGGACGGTGTCGTTGGCCATTTGAAACCACAAATATCCCATCATGAAGAGGATAAAAGCACGAACAATAGTAATATCATCCTCTCGATTAGCTTCGATGGTCAAGTACGTCCTCAAATGTGTAATGCTGACGTTTCCACTTTTTATATGGCTGAAATCAATGTTGGGGAGCAATTGCCTCGCATTGGATAAAATAGACCATGTGTCATCATATGGCACCTGTATTGTTTATCGGCCGATGGACAATGATGTCAATATAGTAAAATCGAGGGGAGTGACCCCTATCTCCACACAAATGAACAGAAATGTGTGTGTGGTCGGCTACCAACGCTCTGTAAGCGCCTGAATTAGCCGATTATCTGAATTGCCCAAGCGTATATCCATAAGCTGCCCAAAAATATTCACCACGGCATCCCTTACAGTTGGAAGTATGGCAATATCCTTCCACACTTTGAACACCGCAGTGAATGTGTCGTGCACACGCATCGAATCCCGATTCTGTTCATTGAGACATTTTATCAAACACTTGATATATGGAAAAAACAATTTTACAATTGCACTAAAACTTACCGTGAGTTCCTTTCCCGTGTAATAGATGTGACTGACTCCGTCTGGGAGTTAGGTAATACACCTCCGCGGGAAGTTATCTTCGGTTGGGTTTGGTATATCTTGGGGTTGAACATCTTCAAATTCCACCCGCATTTTCTTCCTTCCGGACCTCGAGCGAGTTACGGAACGCTCAGGATCTCTTGTTCCTCTAAACCCAGGTAGAGTACTGGGGTATGGGCCTCTCTTTGGCATTTGCATTTTGATTTTGTTGGAATTAAAGTTTGTTTTACCAAGGGATTTTTGAGAGAGAGGTAGATGTAAAAAACTATAAAATAGTCGAATTTACTTGTGAGTTTTACTTACAGATAATGCGGCGGTGTTTAGAACCCCGCGCGGTGTTCTTTTTACCGCGCAGTAAAAGGAACACCGCGCGGTATTTTAATCTCCTCTAAATTTAAAAAAAAAAACCACGTTGGCAAACTCACACTGGCTGCTGGGATAGGTTAAGTTTGAGTTGTGGATTTGGTGGGCCAGGGTGTCAGAGCCCACACCCAAACCCACACTCGCTACTAGAGATGTTCTTATAAATATACAAGTTCAAGCAGGTCTTTGCTCTTTGTACCATTTATTGATGATGAGATAAAGGAGTTGTTATTCATGATGATATGTATTAGAATTTGCTCTGTGTATTTTTGAGATAAGAGAAGCTATTGGGTCAGGCAGATATGGTGAGAGGCAGCCAAATATGCTAATGACGGAATAATTGTTGTTGCCATCCTAGTTTTTTACTAGTGCGCAAGAACATGTTTTGTGGCTCCAGTACACAAAGGTCATAAGAAAAAATAAATGTCGATTATGAATCATTGCATTGCTTTTGGTGAGTTTTAAGTTGTATCTTAGAAGCTTTTAACTTTATAAGACATGGTGAACAACATGCTTATTTATTCTAGTTTGCCATAAATTGTGGGGGAGAGGCTTGGTTTCGACATAATTTAGAAAAGGTAGAGTGTCTTTGATCCAGGAGGATCTAGGAAAGTCCTATTGAAACTAGGACCTTGTAACCAAGTCCTATTGGGACTAGGAACTTGTAACCAAGTCCTATTATAACTAGGAACTTGTAACCCTTAAAAAAAGGGCAAAACTAGGCAAGTCTTATTGGGACTAGGAACTTGTAACGCAAGTCTTATTGGGACTAAGAACTTGTAACCCAGTCCTATTGGAACTAAGAACTTGTAGCCCTTATAAAAAGGGGTAAGGCTAGGCATTATTTTCTTATGTTAGATCTAGAAAGAGTTTTGAAAGAGGCCTAGGGTTTTTGGAGTAATTTTCTTGTAATTACTTTATTTTTTTAAGCAATTGAAGCTTTGTTTTCCCAATCAATTGGTATTCTTCAGACTTTTCAGCTAACTAAAGCTTCTTCATCGTATTATGGATTAAGTGGCATCAATTTTCCAGTTGTAATTCTCGGGGGGTTGATTGTGGTTTATGGTCTCTACACGCGACCGTCTCAAGTAAATAAAGGAGAAGCTAGTGAGTCCGTTGAAGATCCATTGCAAGCCTAATTCAAAGAAGAATGACGATTTTGAGATGGGTAATTCCAACGAATGACTTAGGCCTTTGGAAACTATAGTTTCCACCCTAACTTTTACTGTATGAGAGTTAGTAGAACAATTGTGTCTTGCAAACCTCGCGAAGGCTTCCGCTTCGACAAAATGGCGTGACCGCTTGAAGAAGAAAGGGGTTATGGCACTGGATGGAGACAACAATTTTGCGGAGATCGATAGTGACTTTAGTAAGGCCGAATCCAATAATGAGCGATCGGGTATTGGTAAGTCATCGAATCTTATTCGTAATCTTTGTATCAATTTTAAGATTGAAATTCCAGTATTCGACGGTTTGATTGATGTCGAGAAGTTGGATGATTGGTTAGATAGGTTAGAGACATATTTTTCAATTTACAAATACTCCAATACTCAACAAATATGTTTTGCTACATTAAAATTTGTAAGTCATGCACTCACGTGGTAAAAATCTTATCGGAAACGCCACAATGTAGGAGATTTGGGTTGGAAGGAATTCAAGGTTTTAGTGCAAAAATTGTTTTATCCGATTGGGTATGAGCAAGAAATATAGTTTTTATGGCACAATTTGTGCCAAAAGTTTGAACAATTTGTACAAGAGTACACTATGGCATTTCATAACCAAGCTTTGGTTTTAGACATTGATGTGGACGAGTATGAGGTGTTCATGAAGTACACGGGGGGTTTGCCGGAGTCTATTAGGAGAGAGTTGAAGCTCTTTACATTGGCCAATATCGAGGACGCTATCGTGAAGGCAATTTCCATTGAAGGCAAGTACTTGAAAAGTGACAAAGAAGACGACAAGATCAAGTTGCGGTACAAGTTTAGTTGTAAAAACATGCATAAGGGAGAAGCCAAAGGAGAGGAGTCTTCTTTCAAGGAGAGGTCTTATAATCATTGTAAGGCGAGTGGGCATGTTTCAGATTATTGTTGGAAACTTCACCCGGAGCTTCGGCCGAAGGAAGAGAAGCACAAAAAAGATAGATATGCACTAGCCACAGAGGTTGTTGGCCTCCTGGATTTAGATATTCGAATCCTAAGCTTACACTTATGTTTCAGCGGACTTTGGCTGCCGAGGAAGAGAGTCGGGAAGACCTTTTTCATGTCAGTATTCAAGTGAAGCAGAGTTTGGTCAAGGCCATTATGGATCCGGGCTGTCAAAAAAATTTGATTTCTGAAACGTTGGTGAAGAAGATGGGTTTGACGACTACATCTCATCCTAAGCCGTATGGTTTGGGGTGGATTCTAAAAGCTATGGATGTGATGATCACAAAGTAGTGTACATTCAAGTTTGTGATTTCTGAGAAGTTTATTGACGAGGTGACGTGCGAGGTGGTTCCTTTGGATGTCTGCCAGGTCATCTTGGGTAGCCCTTATCTTTGGGACCGAGATGCAATTCATTACCGTAGAGCTCGCAAGTATCGTCTTGTAAAGGAGGAAAATGAGTTCCGTATCAATGCTTGTAAGGAGCATGTCACTAGTTAAATTTGGTAACGGCAACTCAAGTGAAACAGTTAGTTAATCCGAGCAGCAAGTTTGTGTTATTGGTGTATCCAGTTTAGGAGGGTATGTCTCCAATGGCACCGTTTGTGTTGTCCCCAATGACACTGTTTTTTAAGCAACAAACCGATTTGGGGAAGTTGTATGAGGAGGTTGTGGTACATACTGATCACAAACCATTCCAGTTTTTCACTACATAGTCCAAGCTACAGTAAGCTCGCCAGATGAAAAGGAGATCGTTTCTCCAACAATTGCCCTTGATTATACAGTATAAGAAGGGAATGGACAACAAATTGGCTGATAGGTTATCTCAACCCCCATTACCAACTATTTATGCTATGTTGGTTTCTATGCAGATACAACCTTTTGTTAAGTCAGGTTATGTTGAGGGATATGATGATCCTAAGGGGCATAGTGTGTTTTACCAAAATTTGTTGCCAGGTAAGACATGTGGTGGCTTTGAGTCGTTCCAAGTTGGGAAGAAGGGTCAGCTACCTAGTACGTTAAAGTGGTACAACAGAGACACGGGCAGCGCCGCATTCCCACATCTCCAATTCTAGCTTGAGCAGGAGCTCAAGGCTCCTAAAAGGGGGAGCCATGATCCAGAAGGATCTAGGCAAGTCCTATTGGAACTAGGACCTTGTAACCAAGTTCTATTAGGACTAGGAACTTGTAACCAAGTCCTATTGTAACTAGGAACTTGTAACCCTTATAAAAGGGGCAAGACTAGGCAAGTCTTATTAGGACTAGGAACTTGTAACCCAGTCCTATTGGAACTAAGAACTTGTAACCCTTATAAAAAGGGGCAAGGCTAGGCATTATTTTCTTCTATTAGATCTAGAAAGAGTTTTGAAAGAGGCTGGAGTAATTTTCTTGTAATTACTTTGCTTTTTTAAGCAATTGAAGCTTTGTTTTCCCAATCAATTGGTGTTCTTCAGAATTTTTAGCTAACTAGAGCTTCTTCATCGTATTGTGGATTAGTCTTTCTATAAATTATTAAAACTGTGAGGTTACTATGCATATTTAAACAAAAAAATGTTAGTCAAGGTACTAAGGTTCTGGGAGTACAACCTAGACTATGTTTTGTACTATACTTGATATCCAATCAATTTGAAAGCACATGATGCTAGCTGGATTTCAGAGTTCAAAAGTTAAAATCTACAATTGGGTTATGATTTTACACTTCATAGTGTAGTTGTATTTTGGAATTCCTTAAAGCATACTTATATAATCAAATTTTTAATAAAATTAGGTTCATTATGCTAGATAAAGCATGGTTGGCAAATCATTTAAATGGTTAGAAATTAATTTTATGAAGGATATTCCTTTTGGTAAGTCACGGCATTTTTATCGTCGACGTAGTACCATGAGTAGCTACTTGTGAGTGACGTTATCTATATTGACTTTGTGAAGTCTAAAGACAGCTTAGCAGATCCATTTTCAATAAAAGTTATCAGAGAGCAAATATGCCAAACATTAAGGGGAATGAGATCAAAGCCTTTATCTACGAGTAACCTCGGCAAAAACCTATCCTAGTTGACTGGAGATCCCAAGATCATACTGAGGAGACTAGTTCTCGAACTCTTTCCATGATGTAAACAGTGTAACCTATAGCAAATTTTAGGGTAAACAATGTTTTTAATGATTCCGATGTCTTGTATATTCACAAGTGGGGTATGACAGAGTACTCTCAATTGGCAATCACCTTTTTAAATACGAGGTGGGGCCGCTTCCAAAATAGTTTTACATGGCAATATTCTTTAATAACACTCATGAATCCAGGATTTGTTCAGGGTCGAATTGAACACAACTGTGTGAACCAATTGCATTTAGAAAGTTATTGTATGAAGACTATTGTCTTGGCTTATATTACAGCTGACAGTTCAAAACTCATGTACACTAATCAGCGTAATCCTGATAGTTTTTCAATAAGGAAAGTTCAAGTCCATAAGATACCTCTCTCGATGCAGGACCATTATATATTTTACTCTATTTTTTATCAGAATTTCTCTATTATCTGTAGTAGTCTCCTCGCTACCTTCGAGCTACTATAGCTAGCTGCCAAGCATCATAGTATTAGATGTAACAAATATAGTAACTAGGTACCTTTGACCTGATATTTAACTTGAAGCCTCGGCTAGTTAGAAGCCAAACACCACAATACTAGATGTGACAAGTATAAAAGTTTGATACCTTTGACCTAATATTCAACTCAAAGCTTCGACCATCTAGAAGCCAAACTCCAACACATCATGAATTTCTACAACTGACCAAACTCAATTACCAAACATCAGAATAATAGAAGACAGTTATACAGATAAAAGATAATGGAAGATAACGATGCATAAAGAAGATAATGGAAGATAGCTATACAAATAGAAGATAATGGATGACAGCTTGCTAAGAAGGATGCATTTGTAATTTAACTTCTCTATAGTGACATCATTCTCCTATGCTCTATAAATAGGAGACGGGAACCACCATTAAGGGGTTGAGATTTGTTCCCCATACATCCTTGAGAAGCTAGAACAACCTTCGAGCACATTCTAAAAGCTTGAACACTCAGTCTACTCGAGCCTTTATTTGTAATCTCATCCATTTATATAATCACTACTTAAAAATCATCACATGAGCAAAAGATCGGCATTATCAATACCCTTCCTTCATTCCATGGTAATGATCGTGATGACCTTTATCTCTACCTCACTGAGTTTAAGGAGCTATGCACTACACTTCACTGTAAAGATTACTCAAATGATTTTATTTAGAAACGCTTCCTTCCCTTTTCTCTCAAGGATAAGGCTAAGATCTAGATGCACTCTCTACCTTCAGGAACCATCACAACTTTTAAGATATTACTAAAGGCATTCTAGAATAAATTCTTCCATATTCATAAGACACACTTTCGCGCAAAAGGAGGATAAACGCATGGGAAACAGATTTATTTATAATGGGTTATCGCAAATTAACAAACGCACGGTAAATGCTACTTGTAGAGGTTCCATAATGCATAAGTCATCCACCAAGGCATGGGAACTATTTGAGACTATGTCTGAGAACTCGTATGAACAGAACTATCCTGCTCAAAGAAAGAGTGAACCTAAGAAAGGAAAACTTCTTCGGTTAGACACTAACACCGCTATCCTAGTCGTTATCCATTCGCAAACAAGCCTACTCAATAAAATTAGCGACACCTTTAACAATCTAACTTCGCTTTCAGCTTAACAAGAAGTATATAGTTACTGTCACAGTACTACTCACGTATAAGACTCATGCCTCACTGTCCAGTTAGACCCATACCTGAAGAAGATGTTCCGGCATTCAGCACGTACAATCATGGCTTTCTAACAATTCATTTCGATCCTTTGTCCCACAACATCCTAACTTCTTATATAGAACTGAACCACATCAGGGAGGACCTATTGGTAACTCAAACATGAGACAACAACTATACTCGGATGCCACAATAGTAATATTAACAACATCTGTAATAATAGTACTAATTACAATAACATCAGTCGATCGAAACCAATACCTAGAGAATAGTGAATTGGGAGTCTTGAATAGATAGTTGACACATTCATTCAACAAACAAACCTCCCAAAAGGTAGGAAAAATTGTAATAACCTATTTTGAGAGATCCACAGTTTCTATCCTATTCACACGCTGGACACGAAGTGAGGGAAATTTTTTGTGGAGTTTTTAGTTTGGTGACAGAGAAGTTATGTTATTTTTAAGTTTTGTATCGGCCAGATATAAGCTCTGTGGGTCAGGAGAAAACTTAATTTATTTTAAGATTGTGGCAGAATGTTCGCTATCCGTGAGTAATACTATATAAGTAAAAATAATATCTACATTACAAACACTTGTCATTTCATTTCAACACTTGTCATTTCATTTCAACCGTAGTGAATGTGTCGTGCTCACGCATCGAATCACGATTCTATTCATTGGAGTATTTTGTCAAACACTTGATTTATGGAAATAACAAATTTACAATTACACTAAAACTTACCGTGAGTTCCTTGCCCGTGTAATAGATATGACTGACGCCGTCTGTGAGTTGGGTAATATACCTATGTAAGAAGTTTTCTTGGGTTGGGTTTGGTATAGATTGGGTTTGTTGGACATCTTCAAATTCTACTGGCTTTTTCTTCCTTCCAGACTTCGAGCCGGTTACAGCTCACTCTGGATCTCTTGTCACTCTAAACCCAAGGATAGTACTGGGGTGTGGGTCTCCCTCTGGCATCTGTATTTTAATTTTGTTAGAATCACAATTTTTTTACCTTCAATTTTGAGAGAGAGAAATAAGTAAAATGTGGAGAATAGTCAAGTTGGATTACAAAAATAACAAACAATTGAAGTGGCGGTAAAAGGAACACCACGCGGTAATTCAAACTATTCCAAATAAAAAAAAATAAAAAAAAATACACGTGTGCAACTCAAACTTGTTGCTGGGAGAGGCCAGGTATGGGTTTGGGCTTTGTGTGGACCCCTTGTCTGAGCCCGTACCCAAACTAAAACTCGTTGCTAGAGATGCTCTAATAGAGACATTTCGACACTCGACAGTGATTCGACGATTCCTAGAGATCCAATCAATGGAATTCTGATTTCTACCTATCCAAGTAGTGATAAAAATTTTACCATCAAAGAGGTTAGTGGTCTGATATCCACTATTTATTTTATAAGACTGGACTTAGGTATTGTGTGTGATTTTGGGGTTTTTGAGTTTTGATCTTTAATTTGTTTTGTTTCATGACTTCGATTGATGGATTAGAACTATATTAGCATGAGTATTTAGTTTGATTGCATTTTTGTAGTCATGCATGGGTTAATTAAAGATTTTTATGGTTTAATTTCGAAGTTTTAATATATGGGTATCTTGAATTCGTTTTGCATGTGATAGATCTGTGCTTGCATGAAGTTCAGGAGTGCAATTAGGTTTGATATATTATGTATTAAACTAGTATAGCTTTGCATGAAAGGTTTTCGTATAGTTAATGGTTAATTTGATGTATTTTCGCCCAAATTAGTAATTTTCATCGCACGAGTATAAATAGGGACTTTGAGGTTTAATTTCAGATTTGGGTTTTCATTTTTATCACTTAATTTAAGTGGTATATGGATTGATTTGGTGATTATGGTGTTTATAAAAAGTTTCATAAAAATATGATAATAAGTTTATCGGGTAAATGAGTTTAAGGATGACCTGAGCATAACCAACAATAACGTAGCTTTATTTTAGTTGATACAAATATATTTTAGCATTGGATGATGTTTTGGATGAAATGAGGCTTCATTTGTGACCATTTGGTGTTTTTATAATTTGAGAAAACATGGATTTTCACGAGAAATTAGCAAGTCATAATTTCAGAGCATCGGGTATGCATGATTTTGGTATTTTTCAGGATCTACATGTATTAGTTAGTTAGTATGTGTACTAAATTTCATTCAATTCCGCTGAGTTTAACCGAGTTATGTTGTTTTTAAATTTTCGTTATTTTCTGAGTTTGGATTGTTTAGGGCATGCTTTGGGTCTTGTCAGTTTTGTTATCATGTAAAGGTGTTATAGGCTTCTTAGGGCTTGTGTGCGCTTAATTTCAATGATTTAGAGGTTCTTAGATTTATTTGTTTCATTTAGGCTTTGTTGCTACTGAGAGTTGCGTGTAAGAGAGAAAAAGAGGTGGTTCATGACTTATAAGTGGATTGGAAATTAAGCGTTGGTTATAGGCAAGTTACATTGATATTATATATGGTGGCATAGATGATGCTATTACTCAACTTTAGCAAAAATAATACTATTGATGTCACATGTTGGTAGAATAATTTGATGTAATTATTGTATTTTATTTAAGAGCATGTTTCCTACAATAGTTTGTAATTATAGTATGCAATAATATTTTATAGCCCTACGTAGGCTCATAAATGTTTATGCATTATTCATAGGCCGCGAAGAAGTCCACCGGTTGATGAATTAAGAATTGGATTAATGTGGACTAATCTGGGGCATTTGTGTTCTTAAGGAATCTTTCAATTTGGGATGGGCCTCAGAGTGAGTGAGTGTAGTGGGTATAGGTTCTTTAGACCTTACTCTAAGTAATTTAAAGGTTTTGTGAGGTTTTGTAGACTTTTGGGAAAGTAAGACAGGCTGGCCGCATGGGGCCGCATGGGGCACCAGGAAGTCCCCAAGGGGAATAAGACATGTCGCATTACCTATTTGAGTAAAGCACTAGTTTGGTATTTTACCATAGTTTTAAGCTCATTTTCTCTTGCAGGCTTCTCTTAGACATCAATAAACTTTGTAAGGGTAGTGAGACCATTTGGGAGCTTTCTGGGAGGTGTCGGATGAAACAAATCCCGTGAATTTTGGTGAGTAAGGAATCTTTGGTGAGCTACGACTTGCACAGAAAGCATAACCATATGCAACGGTCTACTGGCTTTGTTTAACTAGGTTTCTGGTAGTTTGCCAACACCGATGAATTAACTACCCTAGGGTTTGGCTCTACAGTTCACCAATATATGCAAGTCATGTATTAACGCAATAGCAAGAAAAATGGGCAAGTAGATAGAGCCACACACTTTAATAATAATACCATTAATAATTGACCTAAAATTCGTATGTTTGACCAATTGACCTTACCCTAAAATTGGTAGAGAAAATCAAAAGCGGGCGAATGGATGGGTAGGAAGACTTCTGTCTTTCCAAGGAAGGGTGGTTTTGGCAAGATCAGTCCTTAACAACACACCTATATACAACATGGCAGTATACAAATAGCCTTAATCTCTAATCAAAGAGGGAAAAGCTATTATTCATAATTTTGTTTGGTCCGGAGACCCATAAAAAAAAAGGGCATTACCCTTAAATGTGAAAAGGTGTGTAAACCCATACATGAGGGCGGCCTAGGCATTTGTAAACTGGGGGAAGTTAACAATTCGCTACTCTGTAAACTTTACTTGACATTTACCCAACAAAGTGAAGACTGGGCAAGCTTTATGAACGCTAAATACAAAAACAGGCATGGAGAGGTGATCACATACTACAAGAAATCATCCATTTGGAGGGGGGTACGAGCTGCGGAACATATGAAAGGCCAGCACATGGGTTAGGTGATTGGCAATGGAGAAAAAAATTGACTTTTAGAGAGACTGCTAGGCAAAGGAAATTCCTCTAAGAGAGTACATTAACCTTCTAGCAATCCTATGGAGAAACTGTACCGCAAAACTGAGCAGCTTTATAAATAGTAAAGGATGGGAATTACCCCATGATATTTTACTGCTATTTATGGTATTGGTAATCAACCTAGAGAGAATTGAATGCGACCCCCAAGCTCAAGACCAAGAAATTTAGAAGTCGGACATTCACGGGAAAATTACAGTAAAGAATGCATTCAATAGTATTCGTAAAGCCCAAGAAATCACATAGTGGTGGAGAATGGTTTAGAGTAACAGCCTACACCTTCGGCTTAGCTCATTTGCATGGAGACTTCCCAATTGTACATTCTTATTCGATGATAGAATTAGGAATAAAGGCATCGGCCTTCCCTCAGTCTGCTCCCTTTGCCATCGCGAAGCCGAAACCGAATATCACTTTTACTTCGAATGTGAGTACTCTCTGGAAATATGGAACTGGATATGTAACATTTTCAATATGACACTGGTGAGCAAAGAGGGCAATTGGCAAATAGCCCTTGCCATAAACAAATACGCAAGTTCATATGTTAAGGATTTGTGGTTCTCTGCAGCATTCGCAACTTGCAATAGACTATGAAAAAAATGTATCAGCCTCAGATACGATGAATGGCGAAAAACCAACCAACAACTGGAATAAGATATCTAGAGAGACATAACAGACACATCCCAATTGTCCAAAAATACCATGTACAACAACGGAACCGACCTATAAATTATCAAGGCCTTGAACATCCAGTGCAGACAACAAAACATAACAATGATAAGGAGTTGCTGGTGGGAACTACCGAAACCAGGGGAGATAAAGGTGTGTTGTGATTGATCAGCTTTGGGCAACTCGGTGTTGAGAATAAAGGTAGCTACTCTCTCTTCCCTACGAAGAACGAAACACGGTAATTTCTAACACAATAAGTAAATCAAACAAAGACAATAAAGAACACAAGGAATTTACCCAGAGAAGGGAAGTGGAAAACCCTTACGGATGAAAAACCACTCCCCAAGAATAATTCACTATGATATCAAACAGGTTACAATGATCTCTCAAGCTTCTCAAGCTTTAATGGAGTCTCTCAAACCCTAACCTCTCTAAGGTTAAACTCACCAAAAGATAGGTTAACAAAATAACCTAAGTCCTCTTTATATACTAAAGAATAAAAAATACAAGTAATACGGATCTCGAGGCATAACTCTAACATCTAAGGTAAACCTACGCAAATCTCATTCGAACGACTCCAAACTCGTTTAAACGACTTTGCGATAGTTGGTCTCCAGCCCTAGAAATATAACATCTCGTTCGAACGAGATTAACTCTTGGACAAATATTCCAGGGAGTACATGAGTTCGTTCGAACGACTTTGAAAATTTCTCAACTTCGACAATCTCTTAAATTTGAGTTCATACCCAACAATCTCCCACTTGAAATCAAATCCCGTAACCCATCTCCAGATCTCCCAATTAATTACTCGCACTACCCGAACCTTCAATCTTGAAGACCCATAGAAGTTGTTCATGTCGTCAACTTCTGAAAAGTCACCACTGTCATAAACATATCGCCCGGATTCACATCAGTGTGATTCTTCACAAGCTTCAATACACCGTCCTCGAGGAGCGAGTGAATATAGTGATACCGAATATCAATGTGCTTGGTCCTAGAGTGAAAAGCCAAATTCTTCGCTAAGTGTATAGCGCTTTGACTATGACTATACAACTTAGGAGAAAATTGTTCTCTACCAAGCTCTTTCATCAACCCTTTGAGCCAAACCATATCTTTGCACGCTTCTATAGCTGCAACATATTCCGCCTTCATCGTAGACAAAACTACAATCTTCTGTAGCCTAGAAACTCATGTAACTGCACCGGTTCCCAATGTAAAAACAAAACCACTAGTGCTTTTTCGCCTATCCATGTCACCCACCATATCAGAATCAACAAAAGCCTATAAGCTTATCTGAGAAACCCCATAACATAATGTCATATCTTGAGTCCCATTTAGATACCTCAGTATCCATTTCACAGCTCTTCAATGCTCCTTGCCTAGATTGCTCATATACCTACTCACAACTCCCACTGCTTGGGCAATGTCTGGTCTTGTACAAATCATAACGTACATTAGGCTACCAACCGTAGATTGATAAGGAACTTTTCGTATCTCTTCGTGATCCTTCTGCATCTTCGAACAATAATCTTTTGATAATTTGAAGTGACCTCCCAATGGTGTACTAACAACTTTAGAACCATCCATATTGAACTGCTTTAGTACTTTGCTAATGTAATCAGCTTGAGACAGCTTCAATTCTCACAGTTTTCTATCCCTTGTAATACGCATACCAAGAACTTGTCTCGCCGCACCCAAGTCCTTCATAGAAAACTCTCAGGATAACAGTTCCTTCAACTTAACTATTTTTCCTATATCAGCACTTGCTACCAATATATCATCTACATATAGAAGTAGAATAATATGCGAGTTCCCCGTATTCTTGATAAAACAACAGTGATCTGCATTGCTCTTCGAATAGCCATTTCTGGACATGAACTGTTCAAACTTCAAATACCACTGTCTCGGTACTTGTTTCAAACCGTATTAGCTCTTCGTAAGCCTACACACAAGATCTTCTTTCCCTTTAGCCGAATACCCTTCTGGCTGCTTCATATAAATTTCTTCATCAAGGTTACTGTAAAGAAATGCAGTCTTGACATCAAGTTGTTCAAGATGCAAGTCTTCAACAACAAATATATTCATCACAACCTGAATAGTAGACATCTTCACAACAGGAGCAAAAATCTCACCAAAATCAATGCCCTCTTTCCGCTGAAAGCCCTTCACCACAAGTCTAGCCTTGAATCTCCTTGAACCATCAGATTCATTCTTTAGTCTGTATACCCACTTGTTGTGCAATGATCTCTTCCCCTTCGGTAACTGAACTAAATCCCAAGTTCGATTAACTGACAATGATTCCATCTCATCATCCATAGCAAGCTCCCACTTGCTCTTGGCTTCCTCATCTAAAGCCTCTTTGTAACTTTCAGGTTCACCACCATCTGTAAATAACAAGTGATTTAAAGAATTTACGCACATTGCCATAATTCTTGCAACTCTCAGCTCCTTTCAAAGTGCTATTGGAATATCTAGATCATTCGGTTCCTCATTTTGATTCGGTACAATAAACTCAACAACGACTTCTACATCATCCTCTCGAGAGGGTTCATCATCTTCAATGTTGACACTTTCCGCTACTTCACCTCGAATCCTTTCCACAGGTACTTTGAAATCTTTGTATTAGACTTCCTCATTGAATGTAACATTACGGTTCCGGATAACTTTCCGATTCTTCGCATCCTAAAACCTGTAGCCAAATTCATCACCACTGTATCCAATGAAAATGTACTTTGTCGACTTTGCATCTAACTTGGTCCTTGTATCTGAATTATCAAGTACATATGAAATACAACTGAAAATACGCAAGTGATAAAGGTTTATCTCTTTACTGATCTATACTTCTTCAGGAATTCCAAAGTCCAAAGCCATTGAATTCCCTCTGTTAATCAAGTACGCCGCCGTACTAACCGCATCCACCCAAAAACACTTTGGCAATCCAGCGTTGAGTCTCATACTCCTCACTCTTTCGTTTATTGTTCGATTTATGCGTTCTGCAACACCATTTTTTTGTGGTGTTCCGAGAATAGTCTTTTGTCTCCTAATCCCGTTTGATGCGCAAAAGTCTTCAAACTCGTCACTACAGTATTCGCCCCCGTTATCCGACTTGAGACACTTCAGTTTCAAACCGGTTTCATTTTCAACCAGAGCCCTCCACCTCTTGAATTTATCGAACACATCTGACTTATTCTTCACGAAGTAGACCCATAGTTTATGAGTAGCATCATCGATAAAAGTAACATAGTAATGAGAACCACCAAGAGAAGACACATTGGTTGGCCCCCAAACATCCGTATGTACAAGATCCAGCTTTCCAGGTTTCCTTGATCTTCGAGATAATTTGAAACTGACCTTCTTCTGCTTCGCAAGAACACACTCTTCACAAAACTTAAGATTAACCTCAGCAAGACTCTCTAGCTTTCCCATCGTTACCATTATCTTCATCCCCTTCTCACTCATGTGACCGAGCCGTTTCTGCCACGTACTTGTATTAATCCCCGGAGTAGCCGCACAAATAGTGGAAATTGTACTTTGCGTTGTATACAATGTTCCTTGTCGCAAGCCTCGAGCTACCAACATAGCTCCATTTGTAACCTTCCAGAAAGTTACGCCAAAGGTACACTCGTATCCAGCATCATCCGCCAATTTGCTAACCGATATAAGGTTACGCCCCAGTTTAGGTACAAGTCACACATTCTGTAAAACCAATGTTCCTCCTGAAGGAAACAACAACCTAGCGTTTCCCTTTCCAGTAATATTGTGTACACTCTTATCTGCAAGAAAGATCGCACCGAAGTTGCCTTTAACAATATTAGTAAGAAAACTTACGTTCGCAGTAGCATGGAAGGAAGCACCCGAATCAATAATCCAAGATTCGTTAACATCGTCACACGATAGTAGTAGAGCCTTGTCAAAACTAACCTCCTCAGTAAGGTTCATTGTATCTTTCTCCTCATCATCAATCTTTTTAGACGAAGAAGAGTTACAATCTCGCCTGAAGTGACCCTTCTTTCCACAAGTCCAGCATGCACCAGGCAGCTTAGACTTCCCTCTTGACTGTGATGAACCCCTTCCAAATTTCGGCCCCTTTCTGTAAGACCTCCCTCTTTCCTCGATGTTCAACATACTACCGTTTGAACTCAAAGAGGGTTCAGATGTTTTACGTCTATTCTCTTCACTCATAATCAATGAGACTATAATATCTAATTTGATATCTTCCTTCCCCGATGAGTTGCTCACAGCTGTAATGAATCCTTCCCAGCTTTCTGGCATCTGCCCTAGAAGAGCCCACGCTCTCACCTCCCCGATAAAAGTGATTTTAACAGATTCTAGTTGAGCATGTATGGTATTGAACTCACTGATATGAGCTTACACACTACCATTCTCCTTCATCTCCAAAGTAAACAAGCGCCGTAAAAGGTGAGCCTTATTTTCCCCGGACGGTTTCGAGTACATAGCGGACAACGTCTCCATAAATCCCTTCGTCATAGTAACTTTGGAGATCATGTGTAGAATTTGAGATGATAGCACTAACCTAATGGTTCCAAGCGCTATGCGATCCAATCGCGCCCACTTAGCGTCACTGAAATCTACTGGCTTCAGCTTAGTTCCACCCAGTGGTAAATCAAGATCCTTCTGATAAAGATAATCTTCTATCTGCATCTTCCACACTCCAAAATTCGACTCATTAAACTTCGTGAACTTCAACTTCTCCTGATCGGCCATTGCTCTTCACCACACAAGCCCTTTCACTCACTCTGATACCAATTGTTGAGAATAGAGGTAGCTACTATCCCTTCCCTATGAAGAACGAAACGCGGAAATTGCAAATACAAGAAGTAAATCAAACAAAGACAATAAAGAACACAAGGAATTTACCCGGTGGAAGGAAGTGGAAAACCCTTGCGGATGAAAAACTACTCCCCACGAACAATTTACTATGATATCAAACAGGTTATAATGATCTCTCAAGCTTCTCAAGCTTTAATGGAGTCTCTCAAACCCTAGCCTCTCTAAGGTTAAACTCACCAAAAGATAGATTAACAAAATAGCCTAAGTCCTCTTTATATACTAGAGGACCAAAAATACAAGTAGTACGGATCTCGAGGCATAACTCTAACATCTAAGGCAAGCCTACGCGAAGCTCGTTCGAAAGACTCCAAGCTCGTTCAAACGACTTTGCGATAGTTGGTCTCCAACCCTAGAAACATAACATCTCGTTCGAACGAGATTAACTCTTGGGCCAAAATTCCAGGGAGTACATGAGTTTGTTCGAACGACTATTAAGCTCGTTCGAACGACTTCGACAATTTCCCAACTTCGACAATCTCTTCCATTTGAGCTCATACCTAACACGCGGGACCAGCGGGTATGGGGATAGTATACTGGAATATGGAAGGGGAGGTACTGGGTACGTTCAGCAAAGCAATAGGCAACACCAACAACTATATCGCAGAGATATAAGGTATTATCCAAGGCGCAAAGAAAGCAATAGAGAAAGGATGGAAATAATTGTTGATGGTCTCAGATTCTCAAGCCACGGTTCAAGCATTCACGATAGATACACTTCCATGGACGATGGTCAATGAATGGAGATGAATCAAACAAAAAGTAGACTCGTTCAGAAAATCTCAAGTATGGAGAGAAACAAACTTTTCAGCGGATATAACAGCCAAACAAGATTCAACAAACGCAGAGCCATTTGAAGAATGGTATCCAGGCAGGCTCTTTGAAGGAAAAACATCAAGTCGTTCGAACGACACTGGAAGTCGTTCGAACGACACTAGTCAGCTCTTCAAGTCGTTCGAACGAAAATGGAAGTCGTTCAAACGAAATGGTAACCCCAAAAGGCCAATTCACTTTGAGGCGTTCTGAAGGAAAAAATCTTCAAGTCATTCGAACGACATAGGTAGTTGTTCGAACGAGCTGGATACCCAGTATGGCATTCACGCTGAGGTATTTTTACAAGCAATATTCATCAAGTCATTCGAACGAGATAAGAGTCGTTCGAACGAACTGGCGCTGAAGCAAACTCTTTACCTGCTTTAGGGATTTTAGTTTTTTTACTATTTATTTGTTGATTAGGTTTTTACTCCAGCTGTATATGCACTAGTAACATGTACTAGTGTGTGGTATGTTGGTTCTCCCTCCTTTTGTATTCTTTTAATTTGCTATATATTACTAAACTTTTTGCAAAAAAAAAAACCTTACCCTAAATTGGACATATGAAGGGAATAGTGAGCATGTTACGCAATGTTGAACAAGCTACAAAGAATGGACAATGGAGCTCGATGAGTTAGTAACCGCAAACACCGCTAGAGGTATGGTTACGACTCCAATAATAATGGTCACCGTCTGAGGTACAATCACGAGTAACTGCGATCACCGCCAAAGGTACAGTTACGAGGAATTCTAATGCTCGAGATCATCGTCAGGAGCACGATCACTAGGGACACAAATGAGGGTTCAAGCTACCGCAGTTGCCACTTTAGGCACGGTAGACTCCTCGGGATTGATTTGAGGTTGAGCTCTATTAAAATTAACGACAGTGAGCACCACCTGAGGCTTGGTAGACTATCCCAGGGTTCATGAGGTGCCACCCACCTCATTTTCATGGGATAGATAAATGGTGCAACATATATCCTATCCCAATTCTCGTATGCCTAAGAATAGTATATGCGGGGTACTCCTAGGTCTTTGAATAGAGGCAATAGGAATACATCTAGGTATGCATTATGTCTTGACGTGAAATGGACATCCTTCATCTCTAAGTAAGTTTTAGTCAATAAATGTGAACAATACAGAGCGTACCCTTGGGTGTGAGTTGCTCACATTTCATATAATATGAGGTATACTGATACGAGAGAATCTTAGATCTATTCTCTCAAGGTCACTTTTTAGGGCCGTTTATTCTTCAATGGCGATTATCTTTAGACTATTATTTACTGCTTAGCTTAGTTATACCATTATCTTAGTGTACGTGTTTATTATATCTTTAATCTTGCTAGAGTTGGGGTTTGCTCACCTACTCTCATTGATAGTTTTCCAGATCCTGGTTATGAGTCCGAAGCTGAGTTTTATAAGCTCATTGAGGAGTATGGAGACGGAGTGGGTCCGAGACCTAATTTTGTTACTCTTGGAGGTTGGAGATTTGTGGCTCAGTGTAAGGTCAGAGAACTTGTAGTGTTCTTTTGGCGTCGCAGTAGGCGTCGCAGTAGGCATGTGTCAATATAGTTAGCTGTTTTGCTTGGTTACTAATACCTCTTCTGCGTACATATAAATTTAACATTGTTTATGTTAATATTTATGCATCACTTTGTATATCTATTGTTAGTGTTGGAGAAAAAAAAATGTACAGGATGGATTGTGCCTAGTGGGTGAATTTTCACTGGTCATTCTTGAGGGGTTCTGATCTACGGTTCCTAACATAACTCTGATAGTCTAGCATTCGTCTCGCCTAGCCTTTCGCAATTTAAATATGACAGTGATAGCAATGATCTAGTAGGCGAAATTAACATATTATTAGACTCTACACCCACTATTGATAAGGCCAAAGGGAACCTAAGAATAAAACCTCTTTAACCGTCTGCTGCCTTACCTATTCCCTCAATCATTCAGTCACCAAGGCTAGAGTTAAAACAATTACATGACACTCTCAAGTACGCATTCCTAGGCCCCAATGAAACACTTAGAGTTATCTCATCACAAAACAACCTTAGGGTGGTTAATCACATCTTGCAGGAATAAGCCCCGCTGTGTGCATACATAGAATTCACCTTGAAGATGAAAATAATAAGTCATAAGAGATGAAGCACGGACTAAATCTCGATATGATGGAGGTGGTCAAGAAATAAATAATCAAACTACTTCGATGCATAAATTATATAGTACAAGGATCGACCCTGTTCAGGCTGTCCCTAGGAAATTTAGAATAACGGTAACTGAGAATGATAATAATGAACTCATCCCCACTCATACCACTACTCGTTGGAGCATGTGTATCAATTATCGAAAACTTAACATAATTACACAAAATGACCATTTCTATTTGCCTTTTATTGATCAAAAGCTGGAAAGGCTGGCAGGAAAAAGTCATTATTATTTCTTGGATGGTTATTCTGGATATAAATAGCTATTACCCAAGAAGACCAGGAGAAAATATTATTGACATGTCCTGATGTGACTTATGCTTATAGAAAAATGCCATTAGGATTATTTAATGCCCCTGCAACCTTCCAAAGATGCATGATAAATATTTTTTTTCTAATATGGCAAAAAAAATCTTGGATGTTTTTATGGAAGACATCTCTGTCTTTGGGTTATCATTCGAAGAATATTTACATCATCTGGATTTTGTCATCACGAGTTGCGAAAAGTTCAATTTAATTTTGAATTAAAAAAAGTATCATTTGATGGTCACACAAAGGATCGTCCTCTATATCCAAAAAAGGGAATTGCAGTCGGCCCAGCAGAGATTAATGTCATCTCTACCCTGCCACCCTCACATCTATAAGGGGAATTCGGTCTTTCCTAGGTTACGTTAGTTTTTAGCGAAAGTTTTCTGAAGATTTTAGTTAGATTACACAACCACTGTGCAAGTTACTTGCAAAGGATACCGAATTCGTTTTTGATAGTACATGCCTGACCGTATTTGAAAAATTATAGACCAGCCTGACTTTGGCCCCGATTATTCAACCACCTGATTGGAATATTCCCTTTAAACTTTTGTGCGATGCCTCAGATTATATATGTAGTAGGGGTAGAATTAGGACAACAGGTAAACAATAAGCCCCATGTTATTCACTACGTAAGACACTCCTTGAATGACGCACAACTTAACTACGTAACCACTAAAAAGGAGGTTCTGGCAGCTATTTTTGCTCTAAAAAAATTTAGATATGATCTTATTGTATCTCAAATAACTATATTCACTAATCATTCCGTACTCAAATATCTTTAATCTAAAAAGGATGTTAACGCACAAATGATTTGATGGGTATTGTTATTGCACAAATTTGACCTTGAAATATGAGATAAAAAATGAGTAGAAAGCATCGTCGTCGATCACTTGTCCTGCTTTTCGAATAATAAAGACAAACTACTCATTGCCGAGTCATTCTTTTATGAGCAACTCATGACCATTTCCTTATCATCCAATTGGGGTAAATCCAATCCACCCCAATTTGTTCTACAGCAGTTCGATAGTTAAATCAAGGTGAATTCACTTCGCACAGTTCAGAACCGCGCGAGACCACCAACGCTCACGATACAGCCACGTGTTTTAATCTCAACCCTCTATCTCAAACCGCAGTTCTAAACCGCGCGTATTAGCACCTAATAAGGAATTACCACGTTGATTTTTTTTTAAATTAGCCGCACAGTTCAGAACTGCGCGGCAAAACGCTGCAAGTTTTAGGCATAAACTTTGGTTAACTTTCTCAAGTATTATTTCAAGTTTTAAACATGACATACCCAAGGCATACCCAACCCTTACTCCGCAAGTTTCCCAACCCAACGCATTTCCTCCGTCATCGACGTTGTTAATCGCTTAAAAATGTCAGGAGAGTCTAGTTTGCGACCGAGGTATAATTTTACCAAAACTAAACGCAACATAAATATTGAAGTAAAATGAAGGGGGAACGCCAAAGTAACAAATATTTGGTCGTTACAATTGACATCGGACAACGATTTATCCTCAACGCTAGAAGAGTTTAACCGAGTAGATATCCTCCCGGATGGCTGGGTCCATATTTCTGTTAGATCAGAGGAAATGCCGATAAGTTTTGTGTAAATTTTAAGTGTTATTAGCGTATATTGCAATGTGTTCGATGAAATGCCCGAATGAAAGTCTAACGTGTTAATGTGTTTTTTTTTGTCATAACCGAGATAAAATACAGTGTAGGGGATCATTGGATAAGGTACTGAAGTGGTACCAATGGATTGTCGTGTACCCGACATTGAAGAAGTTGGTCGACGATTTGGGTTTTGAGGAGTTTTGCTCGATTAAGGTGGGAAACTCTGATAATCGTCTCATTCATGCTCTCGTGGAATGGTGGTGGCCATTCTACCCATACCATTCACTTCCCTTGTGGGGAACTGGGTTTCACACCATTAGACTTCATCATGTTAATGGGCATATCTTTTGGGAAGGGTCGCGAACTCCCATACGACGAGAGGTACTCCAAGTTAGAGGAAGCAGAAAAGATGTTTCCAGGAATTACAAGCTCTAACATCAGGTACGGTAACATCACTCTCACCTATTAAAAAATGTGGAAAGAGCCTTTAAATCTATGCCTCAATAATTACGACACACAAATGGATATTGTGTATGCGAGGGCATTTATTGCCTATATGATGGGTAATCTTTTCTTCTCAAATGGTAGCACATCTCTTCAGGCGGGTTATCTTGCAGCCTTGACAGACTACGATATTATTGGTGCATCGATTTTTGACTGGGGTACGCCAATTATCGCAACTTTATATCAGGGACTTGATGAAGTCTCAGTTTTGAAGGACGGGAAGGTGAAGAAATTGATCACCATATTCTATACGATGTTGGAGTTCTAGTTTTTTTAGTACTGTCGGGTTGGAATGTATCTAGTGAAGGTACAAAACTTTAAATATATTTATCCCCATATGGGTGCGTGGAGAGATGAAAGGGCTAATACGGGGTCTGAAATCCATTAATCTTTTGTTGTGATAAGATAAATGATATAATAGAAGGACAGAACCAACATAGATTGGCAACCATGGCATAGGTCTAGACAATTAATCCGTCCAGAGCTAAGAGTTGCTTCAGCGCTAAGCTTCCAGAGGGTTCCATATGTGTCAGTCCCATACGGGCACGGTACGCTTTGGTATTTAAGAGACCGGTGTATACGTCAGATGACCGGGCATGATAGTGTACCCTATGACCCCCCTTAAGAGATTATGGAATTCCCAAGGTACGATCGAAAGTTATATCAAAGTCTAAATGATGTGGACTTCTACGATGGTCACAATTATCTTGTTTCAGATGTAGATTATATGAGATATTGGCATGCTGTTCATCAGAATCTCAAGATCGGCTATAATTTAGTAAAGAGGGCGGGAAATATTTGGATGGTCGAGCGTGATCTAGTGAGGCCTGATGTACACTTGCCACCAACTTCGAGTTTAGCTACGTCTTCACGGGTGCAAGACTATGGTGTTCAGGTGGCCGACGATCAACATGATATTGGATAGTTCTTGGATGTGGCGAAAATGAACGATCAACGTAGACAGATACCGATCCTGGTGATACAGGTACCATACTTGAGTCCACCTACGTATAGTATGGATGAGTTATGGCATCATCCCAAAAAATGCGGTACGTGGCATATGAAGAATCGAGGCAACTAGTTGACTGCAATACTGAGTTATTGGGGGAGCTGAGGCGGGCACACGAGGCCATCCGAGAGACGTTCGAGAGATTAGCTGAGATGTCCATTTCCTGCCAGACAGAGCCGGTTGTGCAATGTACCTATGACGAGAGTCTCGTTCATAGCAGACACGCCCGCCAAACGAAGGGAGGTCGTCCCAGTTAGGCTATATTTTATTTAGAACTTTGATTTATGTTTTTTTTTAAACTATGTTGAGTATTAATATTGTTTAAACTATGTTATGTTTAAACTATGTTTTATTTAAACTATGTTTTGTTTAAACTATGTTTTGTTTAAAATATGTTTAAAAATTGTAGATTGTTACATAAAACTTTTATTTAAAATATATTTCAATCAAGTAGAGCAAATACATTACAACTTCAACATAAAACTTGGAAAAAAAATACATTACTTTATAAAATAAAAAAACAATGATGAAGACTACATTACTCTGCCCCTTTCCGATTCCACAAATGCGTGACAAGTTCATCTCGTAATTAGAAATGAGCACCTTCATTTCTAATTTCATGAACCTTGTGCATGTACTCTGCCATAATGTTGATCGCGTGTCTTAGATTTAAGTCCTCCTTCCAATTCTTTACGGATGTTCTAAACTCGGGATCAATGTCCATTTGCCAGATGTAAGTATGACGTTCATCTTCGATGATCATATTGTGCAGGATTATACATGCATACATAACATTTCCTAGATCACCAGGTTTCCAAAATTGCGTACCGTGTGTTAATATTTGAAACCTAGCTTATAATACCCAAAAAATACGCCCTACGTCTTTCTGGCATGCTTCTTGCATCTTCGATAAATGTCTTTCGGCATCGTTGAACGGATTTCTTATGGTTTGAACAAATGTTTGCCATTTTGGATAAACTCCATCCGCTAAGTAATACCCCATAGTGTGCGGTACCGTGTCTATATTATAATTACATGGCGGTGTAACTCCATTAGATAAGTTGTTGAAAAGTCACCCTTGACGTTCACGTCGTTGTTAGAACTGGGAACCCCAAAGAATGCATGTCATATTCAAAGATCTTGTGATGCAACCGCTTCTAAAATCACCGTCGAGATTTTCTTATACCCGGTATATTGTCCTGCCCACCCGGTAGGACAATTCTTCCATTTTCAATCCATACGAAACTACCTAACATCCCCGGGAAGCCTCGCGATCTATTCACTTCTAACAAGTGTAATGTATCGTCTTCATTATGAGATCTAAGGTATTGAGCTTTGAATTGTGTTATAATAGTTTACAAAATTCTTTCAAGCACAAAACATCCGTACACTCCCCAATCCGAAGGTATTCTTCTTGGGCGTCTGCTCTCGTACCGTAACTTAACATGCAAAGTGCGCACGTTATCCTTTGGTGTGAGGATAAGCCCATCGTCTTAGTGGCATTTTCTCTTTGAATAAAATAGGGGTTTGAAGAAAGTATTTGATCATAAATACGTTAATACACACATTCGCTCATACGGAATCAACGACGAAATGGGATACATTTAAATCTTGGGTTATCACCGAAGTAATCCCGATTAAGGCTAAACTCTCCCAATTTATAATCACAGCCTTTCCGCTTGTCAATCCTTCCAATTTTACTACCTCCCCGCCTCTGTGATGATGTCGCCTCTTATTCTTTTACTTCTGCATCTCCCATCTTAATCATAATCTTGTTATACTCATGCATCATCTCAATTTGATGTCGGAAGAGCTCTTCGCTTCTAGACGATAATGAAGACGATGACTCTAAAGATGAGAGTGATGTGTCAGATATAAGTATGTCAGCCAGAATTTCGTAAGACATGATTCTGCAAAATTGATAACAAAGGAAGAAAGTTGAATTTTTAGATATAAAATGAATGAGTTGATTATAGAAGATTAAGAGAGTAGAAGATGAATGGGTTTTATAGATAAAGAAAAAAACTAGTCGTTTATAGCCGTTGAGCATCTTGTTGTCTAAGTTTGATCAGGGAAAAACCAAGTAATAAGGGGGAACCAACATATATTTCATACAGGCTCTTGCCGCGCAGTTCAGAACCGCGCGACAAGAACAAGCCGTTTGGTTTTGTTTAAATCTAAACCGTCCACGTGTTTAAATCTAAGCCGTTGTATATAGGCGCAGTTCAAAACTGCGCGGCATGGGAGCCACTGGAAGCTTGACAAGTGTCATCATCTTATTGGCTCAAAGGCTACGCGCAGTTCAGAACTGCATGACATCAATCCACCAAAAATTCACAAGGTGGAAAATTCATTACCACGTGGATTTTCGACCTAGCTACTGGGAGGTGAAGGATTTGAGAAGAGAGTGGATTTGAGAATCCACCTTGCCACGTCATGGTGCACCTAGCTGTTGTGGATGCTCTTACACCGACATTGTTAACTAGTTGGCCACACAAGACACATGCCAGGACATTGGTCTAAGCAAGAGAAAAAAAATGTCTAAGGGTAGGCATTATGGCTGAGATGACCCATATCTATACAAATTTGGTGTAGACCAAGTAATCCAACGGTGTATGCTAGATCAGAAAATAAGAAGTGTATTACAATTTTGTCATACATGCGGTGGTCATCTTAGAGGAAAGAGAATAGCTCAAAAAGCATTGCAATCTATACTGGCCTACTATCTTTAAAGAGATGCACAAGCTTTCTGAATGATATGAGATCAATGCCAACAAACTGGGAAAATATCTAGCAAAAATTAAATGCCTTTGAATAACATTCTTATAGTGGAAATCTTTTATATCTGGGGCATTGATTTCGCGGGTCCATTACCTAACTTTTGAAAAGATGGTTATATCTTCCTCTTGTTGCTATAGACTATGTATATAAGAGGGTTGAAGTGGTAGCAACCAAAGCTAACGATCATGCGGTTGTGTTAGATACTCTGCAAGAAAACATCTTCTCGCAGTATGCCACCCCTGTAAAAATTATATCAGACGGAGGTTTAAAATTTTGTAATCGGGTATTTGCTAGTCTTATGCGACAATACTCTACCGGACATAAAGTAGAGGCGTCTTATCGCCCAAACACAAGCGGTCAAATTAAACTATAAAATTAAGAGATAAAAAGCATTATAAAAAAACTATCCGCCCGGACCGCATTGACTGGGCATTTTGCCTTAATGATGCCTTATGGGCATATTTGATGGCGTTTAAAACCCCAATCGAAATATACCTATTTCGTTGTGTATACAGAAAAATGTGTCACTTTCTAGTAGAACTTTAGCGTAAAGAATACTGGGCAATGCGGGCACTTAATTTCAACATTTAATGCGTAGGTGAAATACACAAACTGCAAATATCCAAGTTAAAGAAACTCAGACAATAGACATGAAAATGTGGAAATTTATAAAGATAAAATTAAGTTCTTCCATGACAAACATAATTAGAAAGTTCTTTTATATAATTCACGCCTCCATTTGTTCCCAGGAAAGTTACGATCACGTTGGACGGAACCATATATGATATGGACCGTATTCCCGCATTGAGCGGTTGAAATCTATAACCCTAAAAATGGGGGAACATTCAAGGTTAATGGTTATTGATTGAAACCATATTTTGAAAACTTTGATTATGTGGAAAACATTTGTATATAAATGATCTAATTTATGAGTAAATGTTACCAACACCCCCGACATCCATTATTACCAACATCCAAAGTTTGGGGGTGTACTTGTCTTGCTGAAGACATTAAATTTAGCGCTGCTGGAAGGCAACCCATGAACTAAAAATTACACGCCGATATTTTTCATTTGTTTGTTCTTGTTACTATAATTGGTTAATTGGTTGTCAAATTTTTTGGATATCACGCTCATCTTTTATATCTTTTTGAACATTTACTAACACTACCTATCTATTTATGATCTCTAGTTATTTGCACGATTCATAGCACCTATGGCTCTTAAGGTAACCATGTACCCGAGAGATACTTTACCTCACTACTCTTTGATAGGCGCTGCAGGCCGGTTTATGCCCAATACATTGCCCAAAGGGGAAGCATGACATTGTTATCCACTGAGACTAGTTTTTATTATAGATAGTTGGTCAATCGCTTCTATCTGAGCATTACATTTACCGGACCTTTCCCAGTTATGACCCTTAACTTGGAAGGTCATGTACCTATTATTTTCTATAGAGAGTTATGGGGGTGGGGTAGCACCTATAAATGATGTACAACGTATATTCAAGATCAAAAAGAGAGTACAGCAGAGGTAGATGATTAGATTTTTATAGAAATTTTGTTCTCTAATTAGTTGCCAGTGGTACATTGGTTATACATAAACATTTTGGGGGTAGCCCACCTTAGTCACATTAGACATTAGGGTATAGAGTTTCTTTGCATTTTACATTGAGATACCATTGGATATGACATCATGGACAACATTGGTCGTATCATCAGACTGTCTGTTAGGGAAATGAAATATATGAAGTAGCTGGGAGTAACATCATTCATCACCTACCAGTATTTGTCACCATGATAATTGATTATATCGATCCTTCGGCAGTGCGTGATTCTACTAAGATCTTTTTAGAGCCTTTCGGCATATCACAGGATTAGCTAAATGTTAAGCAAGATTATTGGAGGATGCAAAATTGAGATCATGGGTTTACGCCATGTCGATTGGATGACCATGTGCACATAGCTCCAAAGCAAGTTTAAAATTTGAATGCATATTTTGACGACGATGAGGATGAGCCTATGAAGGACCTTTGTAATAGCTAGTTTTTCAGTATGTAAACTTCACCAATACTTTTTAGACAATGATATACAATACAAATGTAAATAGCAAGAACATTATGTACTTTTCATGGAAAACTCAAAAAGCCTGAGAAAAACCACGACCTCGACGAGGGTTTGAATGAAAGTTTTACTACGTTGTTAATCTATTACACTGGGAGAGAAGATAATACAGATAGTGTGCAAAGAAAAGAATCTCTTTAATGTTGTTTTCTCTGCCTGTATATATAGTTGGATACAAACAGTTACACAGTTTCAAACATTTACTCCTATTAACCTTAGAGGTGGGCGAACTTTGTGGAGTATGTGCAACGGCTATATTTGACTAAGTGTAATGGCTACTTTATATGGTCAAGATATGCAGTTGCAAACTGATGTGTTCAAGACCAAGTATCTTATGCCTTCGACATCACTTTAATAGTTTATCTTATTAAACCTGGGAAATATGCTACTACAATCGCTCCATTCTCGATGCAAGTACTTGTGGTTGCGTTTAGAATAATATTTTGGAATTTGTGATGTTGACTTTGCTTTGGAAAAGATTTGATAATAAAAACAAGATCCCGTAATTGGTGACGCGTATTATATTTGAATATTCGTCGTAACTACTCCGAGATTATAAGAGATGAATAAAAAGAAAAACATTGTGGAGGTTTCTAATAAACTATGGCTAGGTGTTTATCCCAAGGTGATGTATTGAGTTATAAAGAGTATGATATTCAATTTCTCTTTGGAAGTTTGAGATCTGCAACTGACAATATGAGGAATACCAGACATGAGGATATTGGGATGTATTTGGATGGTCTTGAACAATATTGTGGTATTTTGATGGCTTTAAGACAAAAGATGATTAAAGAGTTCGATGAAAGACGTGAAAGACGACTGAATAGGAAAACTGCCAAACGGTTAGGTAAATGTTCAAGAAGGGGTGTGTCCAATAGCCACCTCAGTGCTATAAATACCTTTCTAGTCTTTGAGTTTTCTCATCTATTGTCTATTGAGGAGAGCAAAATTAAAACTTTTGTTTCCTTTGTTTCTTCTTTTTGTAACTCATCAGTCATTAGTAACAAAGAGATTTTTGTGCTAATAGAGAGGGCCAAAGTTATAAAGGCGAAAGTTTTTAAAGATGTTCGTTGTAAAGGTCGGTACCCCTTTTTTGATTTCTTGCACTTTTCTTTGCTTATTCTTTAATTAATGAAAGCTCATTTTTGATAATGATATGATGAATGTATCTTGTCGTTGAATTAGATAAACATGTGATATCTGAGGAGTTGTGAGTAGAGTTTGTTAAAGTTTCAGGGGTTTTGGTTTGCTGGATTCTAAGTGTTTTGAGTGAGGATGGTGTTCCAAAATGGTGGCCAAAGATGGGGCTTTGTTATTGTGATGGATTATTATGACTGTGAATGATTTATGGGGTTTGATTAGAATGTTGATGTCACCATGATTTACTGTGAGGAGTTTGGAGAGGTATTTAAAGGGGTTGAGGTTATTTGGCAACGGAATACTGCTTGGATGGAGATAAACTCATATGCACTATGATTTACACCATATAATACCATAATCTTTGTCGGTGACTTCGAAACATTTTTGGCAGGAAAATGGACGGCTGGTTCCCTGTACAAACTTTGAAGAGAATTAGTTAGGAACCATGTACACACTTCGAGGAGAATTTAGTTAGGAAATATATATATATCAAACTTAGTATAAGCTTGAAAAAGCTCAAAATCTCTAAACAGGATGCTTGAGAAAATGGAGTGGCAGTATGGTACATATAAAATTTAAATGAACATGATCGACCAGTTGGAAATACTAATCTTTTTTATGTTGATACAGAGGGAAATATTTTTAATGTTGTTGATATAGAACCTACTATAATTGAGGTAACCGCCTGTGTACAACAGTTGGGAAAAAATTACAGGGTTGGTAATAAGGGTGGTCATGAATATGAAGAGGTTATTAGAACTAGAGTAGTGAATGAAGTTATATCTTGTTCAGATGTTAAGATGGAGGAGGTAGCCAATGAGAGAACTGAAATAGATATCGAACATGAGCCTCAAAATAGTGATCGAAGAGAATATTCTAATAGAGGTCGAGGAGTAGGAGATGATACTGAGGTAGACCTCGATGATAAGGATGAATGTTATGGGGATGAAGAGGAAACCAATGAGATTTTGAGTTTCAAACAAAAATATGCGTAGTATTCCTCAAGATGTAAGATTGGAGGACTACTATAGAGACATGACATATCAAGAAATCCCTGTGGATGGTATTATTGTTCATCATGAAAAAATTAAAAAAGGATTAAAGTTGGCTCATCGAGCAGATAAGAATTTTTTTTTAACTTCTTCGAGGTTGCTCCTGGTCAATTTAATCTGAATGTATATGACATCTTTCATATTGTGGCTGTATTGAATCCTCGATTAAAGGAGAGGGGGGAGAAAATTATTTATGTGGATGATTTGCTATTGTATTATACTTAGAAACAAAATCCAAGTAAGCCGAGGTATAGGTATTTGGCCAGATTTCTGAAAAGTCCTTTTGTTTCATGATATGGTGTCTACTGGTGGTAAATACTTTGTTGATCGACTTCTAGTGTCGAGTAACTTTGAATCTGATCCTAAAGAACCTGGTTAATCTATGAAGTATAAAATTTGTCACTTAGGTTAGTATATGTTTTTACTTGTGTCTTGTTGAATTTTATACTCCGACAAAAATTTTAATGGGTTTTGATTTTCTGTGCAACTCTAAAGGAGGTTGACAAGAATTCGAATGTTAAGGAGAAACTATACAATCTGAGGAAAGATTACTTTGGTTGAATTGATTCTCTTGTCGAAGATTTGGAGTTGTTGGAAGAGCTTTTTAAAGAGGTTGGGTTAAAGAGAAGTCGAACTAAGGGAGACGAAGTGTGTTTAATCGATGGTAAAATGCCTACAAAAGTGAAGAAAGTTGCAAACTCGAGTATTCCCCTCGAAAACCTAGACTTGAGTGGGTATACAACTGTCCTAGCTGCTGCTGATGAAAGAAGAAAATAGTTACTACACTCCCACTTGTGCCTCTTCCTGCTCCGGAGAGGGTTACTCGACAGAACCCTCATAAAAAATAAAGAATGGAAGAGGTGGTTGTTCCAATACCTGAGGGTACTATTATTAGTGCTAGAGCGAGGAAGCATTCTCTTGTGCCTCAGCAAAAGGTTGTTAGGCTGAAGAAGAATGGTCTCAGATCCATGAAGATGAAGAAGTCAGGGAATCAGGTAAATTTTAAGGAGGAAACTAATAGAACCATTGAGGCCTTTGCTTCTGGTTTGATGATAATGAGATAAAGCTTTGATACTTGCTTAGCTATAACAGAAGGCATATCGACCCTCTTCGTTAAAGGTCATAGAATGATGAACCGGGTAATTAATCTTAACACGTTATTTCGATTAATAGATTTGGTCCCTTCTTCGAGAACTCATGTACTAACTATATATAATGCAGATTAAGAAGCTTCTTGTCAAACGAAAACCTTTATTTCTTAGGGGGTAGAATCTTGCTAACGAAGTCTTGGTATTGAAAAATATTGAGAAAGAGTTGGTGAAGGAGAAAGATGACCTCGAGGCCGAGCAAGCAAAGGTTAAATCTAGTGCGGCCGAATCTCAGGAAGAGAAAAAAATCTAGGAGATGGAAAAAAGAAAAGAGTTGAGGAAGAGGTAAGAGGAGCTGAAGGTACAAAAGGAATGCTTCGAGGATGATGTGAGATAGCAGATACTGGCTGTGATAACCTCGATATATGAAGAAAAGAAACAAGCTCTTACACATGTTGAAAGGGAAAAGAACGAGGCCGTCGTGAATGCGGATCCATAACAGGTATAAATAAAGTTATCAATACCTAATAACTAATTAAATCTAAAAGCATTTCACCCAATCTCAAGTTATCAATAAGCATCTATCTATAACAGGAATAGATAAAGTTGCATTAGACCCTTCCATGCACATCCATATCACTAAACCCACTCTCTAAAACAATGAATTCTTCATTTCCAAACTTCACAATGCTGCAGCAACTCATTCAATCTCTTGCCTCAACCAATACCAATTTACCAAAACAACAATTACCCATAACTGAATCCATTATGAGTAGCAAAATCTCCACAAAGGAGCTCTGAAAGCAGTACAAGAACAACAATCCACTAGTCCTTCTCACTTCTTCTTCAATACCCAGATGAGCAATTACAAGGAGAACATTCTCAAATAAGCTTCACTTCACTTGAACTCCACCACTCTAGACCAAAAGCCATACTAGAATCTGTAGTTGCAAAAAAATCTAACAAAACCCAGTAATCTCAGTACCATTTCATCCCAAGCAAGCAAGAAAAACCTCAAAAGCAACTATGATTCCCTCTTCACATCAAAAGCACACCAAGCCAAACCAAACACATTATACCACAACTACAGGGAAAGCAAGCAAAGTGCAAATTGTTCATCAACTTATACTACTGCAACATGAACTTGTCATCCAACATGAACACAGTTTTGGTCTGAGTGGGCAAAATCAAAATCATAAAATTGCTCAATAACTTAAATTACTGCAACATGAACACAGTTTTGAAATCAAAATACCCATTTCAAATTATACCCAAAAAAACAACACCAAATCAAAATCAGAAAATTGGGTATTAAAGCTAAAGATTACAATTTGAAACAAAAGAAGCTACTAGGGCAACATCAAAGAGATGGGTATTGTGTAATTGAGAATAACTTACCTTTTGATGTATGAAAACAAGGATTTCTCAATGTATGAAGTAGGTGATCGTGATCGTGATCTGATCAACAAGCTTCCGAGAGTTGCAGAAAGAAAGAGAGAAGGTGGAGGTAGAAGCTAAACCCGATTGAGGAGGAGCTGCGTTTGGCGGGGATCGAGGAGAGCTGTTGGAAGAGATTGGGTTCTTTTGGGGAGGAGCTGGTTTGGAGGAGAAGACTTGTGTAAAAAATTGTGTAAGGGCAGTTTGAGGAGCCAAAATAGACTCAGACTCAGATTCAGCACTAAGCTGGCTTATTGGGAGTGACTCCACTCAGTCGTTTTTGACCCAAATCATTGACTCTGAGTCTGAGTGAGAGGAAAAACAAATGCCTCTTAGTGACCCAAATCACTGACTTCACTAAGACTCAGACGACTGAATGGAGTCAGCCCAAAAAACAAATGTCACCCAAGTCCAAACATAAATGATTTTTGCTAAATGCACCTTAGCTCTCCTGACATTCCCTCGCTGGAACAGTTTGAGGGACTTATTATAGATTATAAGACAAATTTGCATCACGTTCTCAACTACCCTTTCTCTTGTGGCCACCCTTCGTTCTCCCACTGATAATCTACGAAAGTGGGCCTAACAACAATCCTCGGTTGCCAAGAATTATTATATCATGGAACTGTAGAACACTATGCGAATTTAAGAGATTTTTGACGTAAATTACGACTGACTTTTTAAGTCACATATTTGGGACAACCAAAAAGTGTCAAAATAGGGTCGTTTTTCATACACATACTGATACCAAAATGAGCTTCGGTATTTTTCCCTATCTCTAAAACTAAGACTTGGGTTTTCTCGTATCCCGCCCATTTCCCCCTCTAAAATCTTCTAATTTTAAAGATCGTGATTTTTCCTAATTTTCTGCCTATCAATTTCCGAAAGGAACAAAACCCTCTCTATAATTCGTCACCCTTCTCAGTCATTAGGTTTTGGAAATTAAGGAGCCGCCAACCCACTGAGAAATTTAAGTAAGAGTCACCAATTAATCTTATTCTATAATCTGAAATTACAGCAAAAGATTTGTGAGTTTTGATTCATAGGTTTTCGATTTTCAATTTTGATTCGTAGATTATGAAATTGTAGTAAAAGTTCTTAAGTTTGTTTTGGATTTTGTTTTTTGATTAATAGATTTCTCTTTCAGAAGTTGCAGCAGCAAAAGATCTCAGGTCTGAAATTGGTATGTTTGATTTATTTATATTTGCAATTACTTAATGATTTTGATAAGTTTGGAAAATTTCTTCAAAAGTTATAGATTGCTCTAATTTACAGAGCAGAATTTTCTAATTTACAAAGCAGATGGTTCAAAAGTTATAGATTGCTCTAATTTTCCAAGGAGACCAAGAGGTTTTGTTCTCCTCAATTTCTTCTAAAAATTGCAGGATCAAAGTTTTTACCCCTTTGAAGTAATTTTGAGAAACATGGGATTACACATAGGCGATGCTTTCAAGGTGTGGTTAGAGACCTCCGTAGGCGATGCCTCTATGTTATTCTTTAAAGCGTAAAAGATAATAGGCAACTATAGTGTCACGTAATTATCTCATATAATTCGTGATATTGATAGTTGGAGGTGTAAGTAGCATACTCTTGACAATGGGTTAACAATCAAAATCTCTAAATGGGTAATGTTGATTTTGCTTGTTTATGATGTTTTGGTGTTTTTGCTTGATGGGGTTTGCGAGTTTTGGTTTGGAAGTGTTGGGGGGTCCTTTTAATTCTAATAAGGAGTGTTGTATTAGTGCAAATTTAGAGAAAAAAAGGGATTGTGGGGAAGAGTTTGATAAGTGGTACTTAGGGAACATTAGGAGGCATTGGGGTCGATAAGAAGGTGAGTAAGGACATTGGCTTTACAGGTTTTCGGAGAAAATTCTTTGGAAGATGGGAAGGGCTAAGTTGAAGATAAAGAAGTTTGAGAATACTAGTGGGCGTCAAGTAACGTATTCGAAAAGGAGGGCTGGGATATTAAAGAAAGCTAAAGAGTTGTTGATATTATGTGATATTGATATTGCTATTCTCATGTTTTCGCCGACGGGCAAGCCTACATTATGTCTTGGAGAACGCAGCACCATTGAAGAGGTTATTGCAAAGTTTTCTCAATTAACTCCACAAGAAAGAGCGAAAAGGAAACTGGAGAGCCTTGAAGCATTGAAGAAAACATTCCAGAAGTTGGGCCATGATGTAAATATACAAGACTTTCTTGCTACAAGTACTCAAACAATTGAGGATATGACTAATCAATCTACGCTATTGCAAGCTCAACTTTCAAAAATGCACAAGATACTTAGCTATTGGACACATGTAGACAAGATCAACAACACAGAACATCTCAATGCAATGGATGAATCTCTTAGGAGCTCACTGAATCACATCCAAACACATAAGGAAAATTTCACTGAGTTATGCATATCCACTTTAATGTTGTAATTTGGTTGTTCATTACCCTTGAAAATTGCAGGGGCGTGGCACTACGTTGAAAGATATACCAAATGGTATGGCTTTCTACTTTGTTAACTCTAATTTACTTTCTTTGAATATTTTGATGATGAATCATAAGTTATTCAGCTATATCCGCTTGCACTTTTCTCTAGTAATTATTTTATGTGTATAAGTGAAGCATTTTATACAAATAAAATATTAGTTTTTTTTTGTAGACAAATCTCTCTCTAATCTTTAGAGTTAGAAAATAAATGTCCCATATGATCTTCTTGTCTCCGTGCTAGAGATAAAGATGAGTTATGTTGTCTGTTCTCGTACATAACCATACTTCCCTTTTCTTTGGCTTAAATAATGTTTTTGAATTGTCATTATGAGTGCATGTGATAATGTTTGAACGATTTAGTAATACTTTTTTTAATGTATGGCGGATTATATGCACAATTTTATAAGTTCAGTTTTTTGACATTTTCTTTACCCTCATTCTTGGTGATAATGCAGTGACGTACAAGCTATCAAGAAAGAAGGCAAGGATATATGAGACATTTAAAATGCATCACTTGATTCTTTTTGGAAGGAGAGGAAAGGTAATATAAAATATGATGTAAATAGTATTTCAATTGTTCTTTTGGTGATAATTTGTTTTCACTTGTCTAATATGTGAAGACTACTGTATTTTTCTTCTGTAGGCATTTCATATCAAAAATAACCTTTTGCAGTTCTCTGGTTTTGTGTTGCACGAGAATGAGGTAAAGCATTTTAAGCTCATGGAATAATGTATGATCTTATCTCTAGCATTATATATATATATATATATATCTAGGTAACAACGACACGGATACGGGTGTCGATGTCCGACACGACACGGGTACGGGGTGTCGGAAACGGCATAATTTTATTAAGTACCCTGCAAATAGTATTCGACATGTGTGAAGGTAGATTTAGAGTGATTATGGTGTCATTTGCTTCTCGGACATCTTTTGAATTTTATGCTTTAACCGCAAGAAAGCAAAAACTTAAAGTGAAGGAAAATTTTGACTAGTGCCTCAAAGAAAAATTGTTGGAGTTTTGTGATGTGCTTGATATACATGTTCCAAAAGCTACAGCAAGGAAGGTTTGATTATCTATCATTTTTGTCAATTATTTTGTATGTGATGAATGGGAATGTCATGTATACATGAAGTGCTTAGGTCAAAGATGTCAAGCAGAAAAATATCAAAGTCCATCTCTTTTTGACATACACCAAGAACATACTTGGGAAGCTCCTCTATCTTTCTCTTACCCGTCCTGATATTGCATATGCGGTTGGAGTTCTTAGTCAGTTTATGCACAAGCCGCGTCATCCCCATCTCCAGGCAGCTATTCGTGTTCTTCGGTATCTCAAGGGGTGTCCTGGTCGTGGTGTTTTATTTCGAGATCATGGTCATTCTCGAGTCGAGGCTTGGACTGATGCTGACTATGCAGGTTCATTATCCGATCGTCGCTCCACTTCTGGGTATTGTACCACTATTGGTGGTAATTTGGTTACATGGCGGAGTAAGAAACAAGATGTTGTTTCCAGGTCCAGTGCAGAAGCTGAGTACAGGGCCATGACTCAAGGTGTTTGTGAGTTAATATAGCTTAAGCGTCTTTTACAAGAGCTTCTGATATCGGTCTCTCTTCCTATGACGCTCTATTGTGACAACAAATCTGCTATTAGCATTTTGGCTAATCCGGTGCAACATGATCGTACCAGGCACATTGAGGTTGATCGATACTTTCTGCATGAGAAGCTTAAATCTGGACAGATTCAGACTCTTTATGTTTCTACTTCGCAACAGCTTGCAGATTTTCTCATGAAGGCCGTTAGTAGCAGATTATTATTAGATGTTTTGTCCAAGCTGGGCATGTGCGATATTCATGCTCCAGCTTGAGGGGGAGTATTAGCAAGGCTATTTTTATGTTATTTTAGTCCCACATTAGTTATTCATAGAAGTAGTTTACTATCTCTCTCCTATATATAGAGAATATGATGTAACCTGAAGAATTAATTTAATAATAATATTTTCTCTTTCTCTAATTTATTTCTACAATGCTTACTATTAATTTTATAGAAACGAAGAAAGACTGACTACGCTATTATGGAGAATAAGTTTGAGGTCAGCGATGAATCTCAAGAAGAAGAATGCGAAGAAAAAGATAATGATGTTCTGGTTGAATCTGAGGATGAGGCGGGTGTGCATTCCGAAAGCAAAGAAAAAGAAGATGAATCTGAAGAAGAAACGGGTGAAACAAAATTTGGGGAAACCATCGTCAAAGGATGAAGATAAATCTGAAGTAGAAAAGGAAGTGGGAACACAAGGCAAGAGATCAAGGAAGTCATCCTCTAAGAAGGAAGATGAATCTGAAGAAGAAGATGTTGGGACACGCAAACAGAGTTCGAGGAAATCGTCCGGGAAAGGTAAATCCATGAACTTAACAACCCCGATGAAGGCCCATCCAATCACTTTACCAAAAAATCGTTACCAAGATCATCCTCGAAGTCCATTAAGAATGATGATACGACTTATACAAGTTAACTTGCCTGTCATACATATTATATTATACTCTTGTTTTACATTTAACTTGATTTTCAGGATGCAACAAATAGATGTAATGAGATCCTATATTGCACAAGTGAACATAGCAGCAAGGGATGCACAAGTGAAAGGAACCTACATGCGGATCCAGAGATTTTAGAAAATGGATGGAAAAGATGCTTTTCAGAAAATGGATGGAAAGGTATGGACTCTGCACTAGCCTATCTTTGAGGATGTTTTGCTTTGATTATCACTTGTGCAGACGTACCATTTTACCTTCCAGTGCAAACAGACCAGTTTGTTAGATTCAAACGAAGAGTCTGTGCTACCCTTAGATCAAAAGATCAATCAGGTGACTCTTTACTAACAAATAAGCAAGCAACTTCACTTCACCTCAAAAGTAAATGATTCTTTATTTTTATTTTTCTGTCAATCAGACTTTGTCGATTCTCGTGTACCACAAGTAAAAGCATTCAAAGACGGCATTTACATGATTTTTATCGGTGTAAATGACATTTGTCTGAGTTTGTTTCAGCACAAATTAAGTCCTGCAAAAGTAAAGAACAAAACAGTGCCATCAGTTGTTGCAGCAATTTCCAAGGCTATACATGTAAGTATTTTTTTTTTCTTGTAAGCTAATGGCCGTGAAAAATATTCGCCCAAGGCTAAACATAATATACATGTTTAGGATCTTCGTAAAGAAGGTGCGATGAATTTCTTGATCATCGATATAATGGCCCTTGGATGTACCCCATATGTATTGGCTCGAGCTTCAAAAGGACCTTATAATTCAACTGACCAATGGGGATGCCTTGAAGACTACAACGACATTGCCTATCTTTTCCATATGGAGGTTATTTATCATTAAAAAAGGAGTAAACTTCCGTTAGTTTTCTTTCAAAAGATGGAAGTTTCTCGTTCCCAAACCTCTGAACTAACTGTCTTTTACTTCCATTAATTTCTCGGTGACGATATTTTTTCCATGACCCTTAGACAAAATCAAGTGTTCAACCGTATCTTTCTGCATCAGCCATTATTTTCTTATATTGATAGTCAATCTGTATGATGCAGGGGGTGGGATCCAGTATAGCTATCAGCTTCTCTGTCTATGAGACCTTGAGATCGTCTTGGCAAATACGAAGGTACCCACCTTACTCCTAGCTGGACTGTTGGCAAATTTTTATCTGTTATATCATCTCTTGAAATAGTAATATCTGTCTAATAGAGAAAATGAATAATTCGGTGCGTTTATATTTCTAAAAATCCATTGCGCATTGTACCCTTTCTAACATTTTGTATGTCCTTCAACATCAGTCCCCAAGATTCAACTATTCTGGTGAGCCTAGCCTGTGGAAGTCTTTCCGGCATTGCATTGCCAACTAGTAAGCCCCTTAACATGGATTAATATTTTTTGCTTTAGTTTGGATCAATCTAAACGCTCTGCAATACAATTGAACCACTGAATCAGAAACATACTTCTGATCCCCATATCTATATCTCAAGTTCCAGCTCTTTTCTTCCGATCCCCCATAGGTGAATAAGGTTCATCCAGCTGTGAATTTCACGTCAGAGAAGGCCAGTCAAGCATCATACTTTGCCTATGAGAAGACAGGGGAAGCTGCAAATATGGAGAAGGTGCAAAACAAAAGGCAGACGATGCATACACCTCTGCCAAGGACACCATGAGTGGTAAGGCAGAGACCCATTACGAGTCCCCGAAGATAACAATGGTATGGTATTTTGGAATGCCCATACTATCGTGAAGCAAGCGAAAGGTGGAAGACAGTTTAAAGAGTAGTTGTTGCTAAAGATTATTTTAAGTTCATCATTTTTATAATAAAATGGAATTCATTTTCTTTCATATGGTGTTTTCTTTTTATGTTATTCAGCTTTACACAATGCAATTGTCGCAAATCAAGGATAGTGAATACGACAGATTTATTTTAGTTGTTTCATAAATAGACTTTTCAGGAGAATTAGTTGCAAATAAACAACAAAATTTCCAACCAACCAAAGTCGTCGTAATAACAATTTTGGGATACTAGATTTGAGCAAGTTTGCGACGGTTTTGAACTGACGCAAATTATCGACGGGGAGAGACCGTCACAAAATTTATGCTTTACGACGGGACTTTTCCGTCGAAATATATAAATAATGGCTCGTTAGCGACGGGAATCGCGACGGTCTAAAACCGTCACAAAGGAGCGTTAACGACGGTTTTGGCCCGTCATAAAATTGAGTTATTCGTATAGTAGAAGGAGTGCTAAATACTCTACCCACCACCCTGAGATCAAAACTCATGGAATAAAGTCCGACTCAGATATTATTTTCCTTTCGGAGACCAAAGCGGCGTATAAACAAGCTCTTTAGAAGTTCTTTGTTCTCAGCCTTTCCAAAACTTTCATTGTTAATGCCTCACCCACTAGTGGGGGTGGGCTTTGGCCAATATTAATATTTCATTGTAAATGCCTCTTCTCCTAAAGGCATTAATGCCCTTATCACTTATGTTCCTAAAAAAATAAAAATAATAATTGTAACATTTTTGGGAGCTCTCTCTATGACTTTTCTAAAATTGTTTTCTTTCCTTGGATGATTCTAGGGAACCTCAACAACATCTTCAACCAAGACAAAAAATGGGGAGGGAATCTGTATAATATTAACTCCTACAACCCTTTGGTGGATTTCATTTTAATGCCTCTCTGATGAATCTCAGTTTCTCGGGAGTCCCCTTTACTTAGTTTAACAAAAGAAAAGGCAACGAGCTTAAATAGCGCAGGTTTGATATAAATGTTGCATTTACATCATGGAATTCCCTTTGTCCTTGTAATCAAGTTCTTAACTTGCCCATTATTGGCTAGGATCAAGGCCCTATTAGTATTATCCGTGTTTCGACAACCAGCCAAAACAATTTAATTTCCCGTCCTTTTAGACGGAGAACGACAGTTGTGGTGAGGTTATCTGTAAAGCCTGGACTCTAGAATCCAGGGGCTATAAACCGTTAAAACTCTGCAAAAAACTTAGGTGTACCAAAAAAGAGCTTTCAAACTGGAACAAAGAAATATTCAACAATATTCCCTCGAGGGCCCTTCAAATCAAAAAAGATATTTGCAATATCAAACTTGCGGCTCCCTTCACAAAGTAATAAATTTTGATAAACGGTACTGCAAAAAATGTCGGAAGCTATTTTCTCCTAGGAAGAAACTTATTGGGGGGATAAATCCAGGAATACTTGTGTAGTAGCTTACTCGCAGCCTTCGAGATCATACTAGGTACTCGAAGACTCCTGAACAGCTCAAAGCCTATACCATACTTACAAATTAATCAATGCCATAACAAATATAACCTCGAACACTCTAGGGCTTCGGATAGACACCTCAACATAGCCTAGCTCCAGATTGAATGTAGACAGTTCAGCAGACAAATACTGGTACAAGATAGCTGTATAGACGGATACATTTGTAATTTAACTTCTCTACTTGAGATTTTTACTTGCAATTTCATCAATTTATACAATCTCATCTTAAAAATCCTCACTAGAGGTCATGGAGAAATCCCTTCTTGGATTCCACGCAAGTGTGGCTACTTGAATTTTTAAATTTCTATTAAGTACGCTTGGTAGAACTCCTAGTCGAATATTAATCCTGTGGTATAAGAGTGTAATCTCTCATCTACGAGATTATGCCCTTATATTTGGCATCGTCTATACTATTACCCTCACTTTCAAACCACTTTACCACACTGAGAAGACTTCCAATGGCCCCTAACCTTCGTTCGACTTCCGCTATAGTAGGAGCCCCAGTAGATGACATAATCGCGCAACTCGTACAAATGTAAAGCAATTCACTCAGGCGTTAGAGCGATATGTCAATCAGATTCAACACGAGCGTGAAGCATGATGAAAGGAACTCAAAACCAAGCCGCAACGCTGCGCCGAAGAAACGGATGGACACAGCCGTGACATGGAAGAGCTCTACAGCTCTGTAAGTATCCTACAACAAGTACAACCATAAGAAGCCCCCGTTCGGTCAAGGTCCTCTGGTCCCTCAAAGATTTCTACTCATTCATGCTCAGGTCCCAACCTCAAACAGAGGAACAACCAGCCTACCTCTGTGCCAGCAGTATTACCCACCCTATACCTGAAGGCTTTGTATACTTAGGAATCTGCGCTTCTAAAAATTTGAGTGATTCAACCCTAGAAACCACCAGACCTCGTCACTGTAGACCTACCCCAGAACGGTTGGGAGAACAAAGTAAAGAGCATATCCCTAGACATAGTCTGTTGTTAACCCGGATAGAGTGCTCTGCCCCTCGAGAAATTTATGTAACACAAAAAAAGCTCGACAACCATAGAGTGTTCTGCCCCTCGACCAGTAGTTTATTTATCATAATGTCCACAACCATGAAACTGACAACTGTTACTCCCTTATACAAATTTTTCATCGTATTGTCCTAGCAGGAAGACTCCACGAGTTTGTAATCGATGTTCATAAGTTTCTCAAAGAAGAAAAAAAAAGAAAAAAAGTCGAACAAGGGCAAGGCCAAGGCCAAGGACAAGCTCGACGTCTTTATATGATCGAGATTTAGAAAGGCAAGAAACGAAATAAAGATGATAGCATTACATCCTGCTGCAAGATGACGTCGTCTGAAAAATTCGCCAAACTTCTACCAGTTTCAGCAAAGCCAAACATTTATATCATAACTGTGACACCAGCCATGTCAAATACCCTCATGATAATCCATTGGTGATAATGCTCAAATTATGACAAAACTATTTACACACACTCCTTGTCAATACTGGAAGTGCAGCTAATATACTCTTCAAAAGGGCATGGTTAACATTCTAGGCCTCAAAGATTCAGTCAAAGCCTCAACAACAACCATCACTGGATTCAATGGTTCAAATGAATTGGCCTTTGGAGAGATCACTTTGCCTGTTCAAGCAGGACCGGAGACCACCTTCGTCAAATTCATTGTTATCGATGCTGAATCCAAATACTTGGGGATTTTAGGGCAAAGTTGACTTTACTCCATCAAAGAGTACCGTCGACATATCACCTTTCATTACGTTTTCTAACAGATCATGGTGTCTATGAAATCAAAGGGAGTCAAGCTGTAGCGCGAATGTGCGAGAATACCACCACAAACTCTCATGCATCTAAACTACTGAAAGCATAGCAATTACAGTAAGAACAACCTCTAACGTTCGAGCAACATAACACTGAAGCAGTTGAATCCGAAATGCTCGATGGTTCGGGAAGAAACACTTTTATTGGATCTAAATTATCATTAGAGGAAAAGGAAACCCTACTTTAGATTTTAAAGAAGAATGTTGATATCTTCGCATGGTCTTTTCAAGGGATGTCAGGAATCGACTCATCCATTGTATGTCATAAACTAAACCTTGTACCAAAGAGTAAGGTTGTAGTACAAAAGCATTGTAACCTATCCCCCAAGCTTTGAGAAGCAATTAACGAAGAAATAGATAAGTTACTTCATGTTGGGTTCATTCAAGAAGCTAAATATCCAAAGTGGGTCTCGAACATCGTGGCAGTCCCGAAAAAGAATGAAAAAATCAGAGTGTACGTTGACTTCACTAAACCAAATAAGTTCACACCCAAAGATAACTTTCCACTTCCTTTTATTCCTTTCCTCCTCGACTCTGTTGCAGGACACGAACTTCTTTCAATGATTGATACAGTTTCAGGGTATAACCAAGTCCCTCTTACCGAAGAAGATCAAGAAAATACTATATTCGTAACAAAAATGGGTCTTTACTGTTATACAGTCATGTCATTTGGCTTAAAAAATACATAAGCCATGTACCAGCGGCTCGTCACAAGAATGTTCAAATATCACTTGGGTAAAATCATAAAAATGTATATCGATAACATGATCTGTAAGAACCTAAAAAAAGAGGATCATTGCAATAATCTGGAAACCATCTTCGACATCCTTCAAAAATATCGCATGAAACTAAATCCTGAAAATGCCAATTTGGAGTTGATCTAGCGCAAATAAAGCACTTATGGCCATGCCATCACCGCGAACCAAAAAAGATGTCTAAAAACTTGTCGGAAAGGTTGCCGCTTTACACATGTTCATCTTGAAGCCTTCTGATCGATGTAAACTTATTTACCTCATTCTTCGAGGAAACCCATCACCTATGACAAAGAAACAACTCAAGGAAATCGTCTGGACTTCAAAATGTGAAATGGTTTTTCAAGATCTTAAAATATACTTGGGGCGTCTGCCTATAATGAGTACTCCTGTGGAAGGCGAAGCATTAATAATGTATTTATCGACAACAGATGACTCAATCAGGTCTGTTCTTATTCGAGAAGACAATGGAGTGGAAAAACCTATCTACTTCATCAGCAAAACTCTCATGTCTGCAAAAAAAAGATACACCACCACTGAAAAATAGCTTATCGCTCTTGCGTATACTTCCCAAAAACTTTGACCTTACTTCCAAGCACACCCCATAAGTCATCACCAAATTCTCCCTCAAACTGGTACTTTTCAAAAAAAAAAGTTCAGAATAGTCCAACAATGGTCTATTTTCCTAAGAGAATATGATATTTCCATCGAACCACAGATATTAATCAAAGGACAAGCAGTGATAGACTTTTTGGCAGATTTCACCGTAGAAGGCCCAGAATGGGAGGAACTCGAAAAGGTGTTAGCCGATGATTCTATTGCAAAACTAGATGCATGGTTGAAGAGTACATGTTGGAGACTCCTTACAGATGGTTCTGTTGTACCACGATGATCCGGGATTGGCATTCATTTCATTACACCATCCAATCACAAAATTAAAGAAGCTATCAAACTCAAGTTTTATACCACAAACGGAGTATAAAACTATTTAGCATAGCCTGGAGCTCGCATTAACACTTGGAGCAGAAGAAATAGTTGTTTATGTAAATTCCTTGCTAGTGGCCAACCACTACAAGACATTCAAGACATCAGGCAAAATAGTTGACTATGCTGCGCTGGTTGAAGAGAAAATGATAAAATTTAAGACAACCATAATTTATTACCTTCCCCCAGCAGAAAACCGCCATGTTGACGCCTTTGCATACGTTGTAACTATGCCCGAAGATAGCGAAAAAAGACTTTGGACATTAAAATAATATAATATTCCAATCTCGTTACAAACTATACCATGCAAATCCAAGTTACCGAAGATGAAGATCCCGATAATTGGATAAAGCTCTTTCTTACATATTTCAATTCTAATACCCTCCCCGAGAATAAGGAAGAAGCCCGATCTCTATTAGCAAAATGTACACAATTCAAGGTCCAGGAAGGAGTACTATACCAGAGTATTAGTGGATGTCCACTTATCGAATGTATTTCACAAAGATAAGCACAAATCAAAATCCAAGAGCTTCACAAAAGAATTTGTGTCGCACATGTCTCAGAACGATCACTGGCACAGAGAACATTCATACAAGGGTTATACTGGCTGAAGATGAGGCAACACTACGAAAACTTTATCATAAAATACTACAACTATCAAATCTACGCCCAAGACATCAAAAGTTTAACTCTTGACTTATATATCAATAATATCCTCAAGCCATTCAAGAGATGGGAAATTGACTTCATTAGTCTATTTCACCCTGTATCAGGAAACAAAAAGTTTATCCTTGTAACTACTGACTACTTCACCAAATAGGTTAAAGCCGTACCACTTTGTCACACTGACGAAAACAAAGTAATCAAGTTCTTCTAGGAATACATTATCACTCAATTTGATTGTCCACAAATGATAAGATCAGATAATAGAAAATAGTTCATCAACAGCAAAGTCCTCAAGTTCCTTCACAAGTACAAAATCCAATTGACTACTTCGATACCTTACTATCCTCAGGGAAATGGCCAAGCCGAAACTATCAATAAAAGCATCAAGTCAAGATTACGAAAGCGCCTCGATGAAAAGAATAGCAAATGGGTCAATGAACTACTTAGTATTTTATGGGCATATAGAGCAACATCTCAAACATCCATAGGCTGATGGCATTTGGTACTGAATCTGTCATCCCTTTAGACCTCGACCTCTAAACAGCTAAAAGACAAGTCATAGATGAAGACAATGAGCTTAGACTTCTCTGTAATCTCAATTGGATCGAAGAATCGAGATCATGCCACTGCAAACTTGGGGTGATACCATAACACTCTAAGAAAAACATACAACAAGAAGGTCAAAAAGCACAAATTCGGCATACATAATAACTACATGTACAGAAATACACAAATTTGCTAGATGTTGAAGCTAAGAACTCTAAATCAAAACTGAAGTACAGAAATACATCTTTTTAAGAAAAAACTACTAGCACAAGCATTAAAGAAATGTGTGCATATTCAAGAACGCTAATAACTTCAATAAGCTGCCTTGATTTACATGAGTCTAGTATTTTTCTTGTATGTACACTTGTCGCATACATAATAACTATGCATGTACACATAAATTGCAAATGATACAGAATGAGTATTTGAACCAAAATAAAATTACAAATAGTATATAGTTCCATACCTTATATCTAAATCTCGAAAGGATTTGTGGGCTCTTGAGTCGTTGAGAAAGATGCGTAAGCTTGGCCATTCAAAAATTCTAAGACGACCATCATATAGTAGTAAGAGAAATGCATAAGCACAAACCAAAACCAAATCCTGCAGATATGATATGTACATATCTAAATAATTAACTATGAAATCAGTATCATTCTTCAAACTAAAACCATTGAAAATGGTTTAAAAATATTTGCAGGGCTTTTCATTAAGAATTAGAGATGCTTTGGAACTTTGTTAGGATTAATGTTTATTGTATAACAACTAGGTGCACATACTTAAATATGTAAGAATTAAATAAATTAATAATCGAGTGTCAATGAGCTTACGTCTCCACCAGTAGCGAACCTAGAACAACTAAGATTCTAGGTTGAAGAGATCAAAACTAAAATACCACACTATATATACCACATTTTTTCAGATGGGGACTATAAAAGAAAATAGTGGAAAAGCTCAAATAGTAGGACCAACATAGTTTGAAGTGCCCTTTCACTTAATTCCAAATAAAGATGGAGCATCTAGACATAGTTTAAAGAGAGGTGATTAAACAGGACAATAAACATAATAGTGGATCGAAAAAAGAGAGTTATGATAATGCAACTCACATGAGGGATATCAAACATAGATACAACTACACAAGGTCAAGTTCTTTAGGTTTTATCACAAGAAGAGGGGCATGCAATCCTGTAATAGTATTTTGAAGGTTTGTGAGGCAACTCACCTGTACCATACACTTTTTTTCCTTATAAACATTCCTGTATCAACCTAACTTGCCTCAAATTGATCAGAAAATGCCATACCCTGCACTCATATAAAAAAAAACCCAGTACTGTCATTACTTGTTAGCATAACTTTGAACTTGTCAAGGTGCAACAAGTAACTTGTAATTGTACATAAAAAATTGAAGCACATATAAACATAAAGGAAAACTTAAATTGAAGTGTGAGGTTTAACTTATATTCATAGCTCAATCCCCCTATAGTAGCTATACAACCTATAGTGGAAATCACATTAGGTTATGACTAATGATCTAGCTCCTATCTTTTCTTTTAATCTATACGAGAACAAAACACCAAAGAACTTCAGCACTAGAAAGCATACCTTATAATAAGAAACATGAATATCTAACATAAGCTGATTTTCCATATAGTTAACAACATAACAATTTATTTAATTACGTAAAGAGTAATTAAATAAGACACATCATAACCAAAGATTTTATCTCCTTTTTTTTAAAGGGGTCAAGCATATCTATGATTTGACTAGTTCCCATGGAAACAAATATGCCATCAATGAACATCAAACAATATATTGAAGTGTTTATAAGACAGCGGAAGAAAAAAATGTTCAATCCATTGAATTCATAAAAGTCTATCCTAAATTATCTAGAAATAGTGAACATCAAAATAAATATCAGATTAGATTGTTTTAGCGCTAGGAATTCATAGCCGCATCAAAGAAAGACACATCATAACCTGCATTGAAGATACCTATTCTATCGATCCTTCTTCACCCATCACCAATATAAGTTGCTTGAACTGAAATCAGCATTGAAAGTATCATTACTATGCTACCATTATTCGGGTCAGCTAACCGTCCCCACAGTCTGATTCTTTGGTACCCGAACCCACCCATCCTCCATTGTTTTCATACTCCCATTCAACCCATCATCAATGAAATCACCTACTTTCTTCTTTCGGCATAACTGAATAATGAACTGAAAAATAAGCATTACAAAATCCTGGTGCATCCTCCCCCGTAAACTTTCTCAAGCTATCAATTGACAAGAACGCAAGCGAATCACACCCGATATAGTTTCTAAATTTCTCCACATCCATCCTATTCGATATCAACTCCTTTGAGCTAGGCGTGTCCACTCCATAATAACATGAACCAATAATTGCTGGACTCGAAATTCTCATATGAATCTCTGTTGTTCCTGCTTCTTTAAGCAACCTAACGATCTTTAAAGACGTTTTTCCCCTTTTAATTGAATCGTCAATAACCATAACTCGTTTCCCTTCAATCATAGCTTTAACGGACGCAAGTTTGAGCTTCACTCCTAAATCTCTAATCGTCTGGGTTGGCAGGATAAACATTCTTCCAACATAGTGAGACCAAATTAATCCTTGCTTAAAAGGTACTCCAGATTCTGTCACATACCCAAGTGAAACAACCATCCCAGAGTCAGGTACAGCAATAACAACATCACAATCCACTGGAGATTCCCTTGCTAAACTTCACCCATATTTCTCACGTGACTCATAAATGGATCGACCAAAAATAATAGAATTCGGCTACGCTAAATAAATATGCTCACAAATGCAAGCTTTCTGCTTCCGATGAGGCATTAATGAATCCCATCTTTGTCAACCACCAATACTTCCCCTGGTTTCACCTCACTCACGCTCATACGTAGCTTGAATAAGGTCAAGCGCACACGTCTCAAACGCAAATACCACTGCCCCATTGCTCTTCCTCCCCATCACCAATGGGCAAAACCCATACGGATCCCACATAACAACGAGCTTATCTTTCGTAATAAACACTAGCGAATAAGCCCCTTCGAGCTACTCACACGCCTCAGCAATCCTAAAAAAGAAAAGTCGAGTCGTTGATATTGCAATCAAATGGAGAATAAACCTCTATATCAGAACTAATACTAAAAATTGACCCATGGTCTTCGAGCATTGCTCGAAGCATCTGATAATTCACTAAATTTCCATTATGGACAACCCCAACTGACCCATACTGGTACCTAGCTACAAAAGGTTGGACATTTTTCAACATATTGTCCTTTTAAATTGTAGATTTATCACTTAATAAGTAAATTCATCAATAGTATCCCATAAATCTATCCAGTACCTAGTAAACTTGAATCATATACTTGTATGGATTTATCATAGACGAATAATTCTAAACTTAGGGATGCTCTAATTGGTCATGATCATAGCGAAATAAATATGAAATCGGAAGAGAAAACTCACTCATAATGAAACCCATTTTTTTACATCAAAATCTAAAATCATGCTTACCTTTGAATCTGTCCCAAGTCTTCTGTTTTCCATAACCATAGAATCAAGCTTCAAATCCCTAACATCATTGCATAGCTTTTCCCCCACATAGCCCCAATGCAACATCAAAATCAAACATTTTCTTCCATTAAAAAGATAAATCTCGAATCACAGGTGTTCAAATGATTTACATCAAAATCTGGATCATGATTGACGTTGTCCTTGGCCATCACCTCAGTTTATCTGAATTCAGATAAAGGGATCAAAGCAGAAAGACCCAAACACACAAACATCAAAATCAATTCAAAACAAAACAAGGACATAAATGAAATTGGAAGAATGGGCTATTGTTTGTGATGGAAAATTTGCTTTGTCTACAAATTGAATTCAAATTAGGTTTTCGGTTAATTTTGTGCCTTTGACGATTTGAAAGGGAGAAGTAAATCATTAGAGAGAAACCAAAAATAAGCGGGGGAACAAAATAATGAAAAAATAATAAAGTCCAATTTCCCCCGGATTAAATTTCAATTTGCAACGAATTTGCTTCGTGCTAAAGTTATCACATCAGAAGTCTGTCGTAAACTACAAAGTACATTGTGGTATAATTGCTATTTTGGTGTAGTGAACATTTAAAACCGTATCTAGAATCATATACTCCCGATGGAGAGACATTTTTTCTAGTTGACTCACATTACCAGAATTGATCTCGTCTACCCCTTCTATGCCTTATTGCAACATTAAATTTGGGGCTACATTTGTAAGGCTGAAGACATCAAAACTTGGCACTTCCCAATGCACATTCAGGTAAGAAGTTCAATTTTTTTTTCTGTTTCATTTATTTAATTTTTCACTCAAATATTGGAGACACTGTTTCATTTCAGTTTGGGGGTAGAAAAACTATATTTAAGACCTTTTTTTTAAAGAAAAGTAAAGTATTGATACTTTGGCAATTTATGATATAAAGTGGGGAAATCTTCAACACTAGGACTGATTTTATTTTGGCAAAAAGATATGCTGATTGGAAAACCCAAAAAACTTGATATTTTTCCATGTGTGCAGTAGAGTATTTTTTATCTTGATCTTAAACTTGATGTACTACCGCTTGATTAGCGATAAATTCAAATTAGTCTTGGTATGTTTTAAATAAATTCACTCCACTGTAGTTATGTTATCAATACCTTCCATAGAGTTTTGACCACATATGGAAAATTTAACATTTATGTTAGGAGTAATTCGCTCTAAGAGAAATAACTGCCAGATGATAAGTTTATTCCTAAAAATATAAAAGAAAAGCCAAATTCTCTTTAAAAACTTTTGCGTTACAAGGCATATTCGCATGATTAAGAACTAAAAGAATAAATTTTTAAATCAATATTGAGTATGACCATGAACTATGTGAGAGGATCATGAAAAGTGTTACTTGTGAGAATCCTAAGTCTAGATCAAGAAGGATACCAATCCCGTCAACCTTAGCAAATTGGCAAAAATTATAGACTGAAACTCTTTGTTATGGTGGCTTCACTAAGAATCCATATATTTTAAAAAATGCTTGAAAAAAAGTAATACCAGGAAGATGAATTGACTGAGACACTTGTTAAACTAACTGATAAATGTATTCCTGTAAATATTAGACTCTCAAATAGTGACTCAACTATTCTATACAACGTATTATTCTGTAACACTGTCTTCGCTATACTGAGATATAGCTAAGGAAACTATTTGAATCTCCTTTTAAGCATAAGGCAATATTTCTAGTTTTGGATGCTTAAATGATATTTTAAGGTACACTTGAGAAATACAAAGTTTTAAGAATTTTTTTGTCAGAATGTTTTCTTTTTATAACAAAGTAAGGATAAGTTCGTAGGAAATAAGTCTTTTATAATCTAGAGTTGACAAAACATCATTATCGAATTTTGTGGGTATCGTCACTGTAAACCCTCACGAGACAAACTCATTCAGCAGGGGAATTTTGTGGTTTAAATGCATGTTTCATACATTAAATATAACCGCGTGACCTGCAAAAATGGCTTTTGTTTACTTTTGCTTGAAGACTAGAAAAATATAAGTTTGGGGATATTTGATAAATACATAATATTTACGTGTACAACTCCTAAATTTATATCTACCAAGTCATTTATTAATTTAATGTGATACTAATAGTATTTTTGATTATATTTATAGAAATTGGTCGCATGATAAACAAGTCGTACATTTTTTTGGTTTTCAAGAATGAATAATGTGATGCACTCCAACATTTAATCCTCATTTGAAGTTGTCAACCAAAGGCCTATTGAAGATCATTGAAGTGACCTTAATGTAGAGATTATTCACATATTCATGACTTGTAATGTTTATGAATGGGTCAAGGCATCGTTTAGGGGATTTCACATTTATGTTGATGTTTTGTAACCCCTCCTATACTCTATAAATTGGAGAGGAATTCCACCAATTTGAGAAATCTTGAGGAGTCTAAATAAAAGTTTAAGAAATAAAGTTTTCTTTCTTCACTTTTTTTGTCTTCTTACTTTTATTGTGGTAATTGTAATATGGCAATGATCAAATGGATGAGAAAGTAAAGCTCTTAACCAAGGCTAGATGAAGCTCATCCAATATAATATAACCTTAGTGTAGGATAGTGTAGTTTAATTAGAGTTTAAACTTTCTTTTTTTCCAATTTAATGCATATTCTTCTTCCTACGATCTTAGCTTAAGCATATCTAGGATTCGAAAGAGTAAAGAATCCAAGAAAACCATCTTGTTTGACCATTACAAGATGTTTAGAACATGGAGAATAAAACATAAGCCATCCTTATCAACGAACCATGGTTGAGTAAGTTGGCATATGAGTAATTCCCAATGATGAATTTTCGTATCTTATGATGTATTGGATATACCCATTCAAGGATATGCGATACAAGAATTTGTAACATACTCTAGTTAGATATACTATCTCAGAGCTACAACGGACGGAGTAGAATTGATCATTTGGTTTTCACTATAAACCAAACAACCCTTGAAGTTTTCTCTCACATTTATTTCTTTTCTTCATTTCAAACCTAAAAATAAATCTATATATTATCCAAGTAGGGTATTTTTGCCCAGGGACAAGTTTGCCCCCAAGAGAGAAATTTTATATAGAGACAAAGAGGGGCTGGGATGGACTTTAAAATTCTCGAGATTGAAAATATTACAAAATGGAGATATGAGATCTAAGATGAGCCCTTAAGATACTAGCGTAGTTTGTAGTTTTAAAACATCTGTAGGGCTATAATCGTCAAGTAAAAACTTAGACACACAACCCATCTTCAATTGCAACTTCCAGCCTGTGTTTTCTCTCTCTCGGGAAACCTCTTCTTCTCCTAAAAAAATCAATTTGTTGAAAAACCCATCTTCAATTCCTTTGGTTCTCATTGTATCTCTTACTCTCACTAACGTTTGATTGATTTTTCTCTATGCCAGGAAACAAAGGAATTTCTCCCTCTCAATTTCATAATTTTGTTTTAAAATTATTGAGGATTTTTCAACAAATTCGCTCCTCTGCTCCAAATCGGTACCAATTTCTATACTTTGAATTTTCAGTTGTTAAATTCCAAAAAGTTAATTAGTATTCAATTCAACAGTAGTTTATTTTTATGATTAATCTAATTGTTACTCTCTATCTCTCTTACACACGAAGTTCTATGTTTTCTGTCATCAGGCTTATGATTTGCAGGGATTAATGCGCTCTGTTAATGGGGTTGAATTCGTATTTTATTAATTTTTAGGGATTAATGTGGTTTGTTGCTAGGAAATGGGGATATCGGGAAGGTAATGTGATTTCTTAATCGCGTCATCAGTAAAAGAAAATGGGACTACAATGTTTGAGTACAATCCTGCTAAAATTAGTGTTCAGAACCATATTTTTGTAAACAAAATGGACCGATGAAATACAAATATTGGAACTCATACCATCGTAAGTTAATAGTTTTTTTTTATCATTGTTTCAGGGTTTTTGTTCGAGAAATATGGGGAAGCAACTGGATTCAATTGGGAGTTATAGGTAACTATTTGATATCATTCACTTTTATCAGTCCTTAAACAAGATTTATCTCTATGTAAATATTTGAATTTGAGTCCTCATTGTTGTTGGTAATCACAGGGAAGAATCACATCTTAGACGTTAATCTTCAATACTGACATAAGAATATGAAAAATTGAAGAATCTCTGTTCTCCACTTAAGACTCCAAAATTACAGGTGATTACCCTTTCTTTTCATCTCATTCCTTGGATAGTTTTTGTACAATAGTACTCTATCTTAAACGATCTTCAGTGACCAATGTAAGCACAAGTTCGTTGTATTATGATGGCCATATTATGGCAATTGTTGGTTTCAGCCTTGAGAAAATCCATATATATTTTCCAATTTAAAGTTTTCATTCTTTAATTAGTATGAATCAAATTAGTACTATTTTTGTGATTGGTTTTTTTGAATTTCAAGGTAATTGTAGTTGCATATTTTCAATTGTATATTGGGGTTTTGTTCACAGGGGTTCTTCATTTGTTTTCAAGTAATCTCAAGTCTTACTCTGGGTTTTGGAAGCAAGACTTTTCAATGTTATTTCTATGGCTTTTGCAACTTTGGTGGATGGCGAAAAGGTGCATAAGCAAAAACTGAGGGGAAGAACAAAACTTATCTTCTACAAAATTTTGTAATTTTATATTGTTGTTTCAATTTTTAAATTCTCAACCATTAAGATATTGTTTGCTTCGATGGTTCTTATGAGATCAGAAAATATGGTTACACTTTGGTATGGATAAATTATCACTTTAGTTATGGGAACTAAAGCAAGGTGGCGAGAAGTACTCCATGTTAGGGCCATAATCATTATAGATTTAGAGGGTGCTTACCTAAATATATAAGTACTTCATATAGTCATTAATCAGTCAGTTTGGAATGTATTGGTTCTGATGTTTTTTGGGCTTATATTGTCTATCTAATGTTCTGATATATAAGGTCTTCACCATAAAGAAGTTTTTCAAGATTGGTTTTTTGGTTGATGATAGTTTCTTGATCCACGTCTCTTCCTACTATGCTTACTTTGATTTATCATACTTTTTTGTTACAAGCTTTAATATTTGACATCCACCCCTTTGAAAATTTACAAATATAACATGTAAATCCTGTGCTTGCACATATAAGTTAGAACTGTGGCTTAACTTGATCCTGCATAATTTTCCAGTCATTTATTCGAGGTAGATTTTTGCGAAATGAAAACCCTGTTGTGGAAGAGAGACCACCTTCCATTGTGGAAAGGGAATTGGGTCTGTTAAGATAGGGGAATACTGTATCTGGGCTAAGGTATGCATTTTGTTGATATTTTATGATACTTATAGAATGGTTTTCCTATAATATAATGATTAAGCATATCATTGTTTTTCTGAAATGATACGTTTAATCATATTTGTTGCACAGTTGAATGAAAAAACATTTCCTGCAATCAGGGAGGGATTCCGATTCAGATTGGAAAATATTGTACGTGGACAAGCAATCGGCCAGCCAGATACTCTCACTAACAACGACATCAATACTTCAATTTCTTAGCATACCATCACTTCACCCGAGGCACAGAATGAAGTTCATGAACCAACTCAACCTAGAACATTATGTTTTTATGTATGATATAATTATGTTTTCATGTTTTGACTATTTATGTAGGTCAGAATCTTATACCGTGGACTTGGAAGAAGCTTTAACGTGCTTGCTTTGTTACTCAAAGGTGTTGAGGCGGGATAGAAGACATACTAGAATTGTACCTACCTATCGAAAGTGCTATTTGTTAGGCTAGAAATATGTAGATGAATATATTTCTTAATTTGTATGGTTGCCACACAATAGTTATTACTACGTTAGATAATGATAGAATTCTTTTCTATACTTGCTTTATATTGGGCATGTTATTTAAAGTTTTTGGGTACCTAAATATTTGGTGCTTCAGTAGTTTATCATAATTTGAAATATCTTTTGTGATATGTTATGAAATTTGAATGGTAGACTTATGGCATAAAGAGAGCAGGTTTATGTGCAGGAATCAATTTTTTTGTTAGACAAATGGGCCTTTGTAAAAAGGTATATTTAATAGTAGTACAAAGGTTTACATAAATAATGAAGAAACCTCCTCAATGAGTGTACATTGTTGGTTAGATCAAGCAAACATATTTTAGCGCGGAAGGAGTGTTATTGGAAAATGATATAGTGCCGAAGGCGCGTCAACGTTGTTGTCGTGGCGAGCCACGGGTAGTACTAGTATTTTTTATTAGATAAATTAGTAGCTCGAAGCATAATTCCCACCTACAAGTTTCTTGGGATACGACCCCAATACCATTTGTACTCAGGAGTACAACCGTGTGCTTGGGAGTCTTTTGAGATGCCAGTTTTATATTGGTCACCCATCAATCTTTGCAATGTTAAACACAAAGCTAAATCTTGGAGAAATGGCTTAAACCCTACTAAACAGATTGATTTCCCCCAATCAAAATGATTTCTTTCCGAACAGATAAATCTCAGGTAATATCATTCTTACACAAGAGGTTCCACATACTTTGAGTAAAAAGAAATAGCTTCTGGTTGTATGACCATTAAATTAGACCTTAGCAAAGCGTTGGACAAAATTGAGTGCAATTTTTTTATTACCGTTTTCCAAGCTATAGGCTTTTGTGAAGAAATGTGCGATTGGATCCTTTAGTGTGTTTCTACCACTACCCTCTTTTTTAACCTTAACGGCTCCCCGTACGGTATGCTCAAGCCTAAAAGAGGGTTCCGTCAAGGCGATCCCTTATCCCTATTTATTTTTATCTTTTCTAAAGTTTTCTCCAGGCTTTTCCAAACAGAAACTGAAGGAAAAATTCACAATATTAAGACTAGTAGAATCGGCTCCCCTATCTCGCACATCTTATTTGCGGATGACAGCTTTATTTTATGCAAAACAAACCTTGCTGAAGCAGGAATCCTTAAAGAGGTCCTTGGCACCTTTAAGATCGTATCTGGGCAAGAAATTAACCTGAATAAGTCTTTTGTACTCTTTAGTTAGAATTGCCATCATAGGTACAATAACATGATTCAACGTCTCCTTCGTATTAATAGGAACAAGGGCGGTGATAAATACATGGGGGCACCTCTCATTTTCAGCAAAAAATGAATAACCCAAATTTTAATGAGATCATTTCTAGGGTGGCTAATAGAATTTGAAGGCTGGAAATCAAAATTTTGGTCTTAAACTAGTCCCATTACTCTTATCAAAGCTATTAACTCATCGATTCCATCCAACCTTATGTCAATTTTTCCTTTCCTTGTTAATATTTACAAGAAATTTGACTCCTTCAATGCAAAATTCATGTGGGGAACAACCAAGGAAGGTAGAAATAAATCCTAGCTCTTTAGCTAGAAAAGAATTTGCAAGCCTGAAACTTTAGGTGATAAATACATGAACCTTTTACACAATCAATTGATCCTTGCAAAGCTTTTTTGGAGAGGGCCATATAAGATATGGGCAAATGCCCTTGACAAGAAATACTCCCCCAAATTATCGTCGATGGCCATCACCTGTAAATCCATTGATTACTGAATATTAGAAGGTTTTATTAAAGCAAGGAATCAAATATGGCCACATCTTTGCTGGCATATTTGGAGAGACAAGAATATCAATTTTTGGCTTAAACCTTGGATACCTTCTCTCCCTTTCCGGCGTCTTAGTGGCCCATTTACAAATAACAGGAAAGTCTCAAAAGTTTCCCTATCATAAACTCATGGAATAAACAAAGGATTGCGAAAAAATTCCCTAGTCCATTGCAGAGGAGATTTTAAAAATCCCCATCAGCAAATATCCAGCTTATGATATCCAAAGATGAAAAAAGAAAAATAATGGCATCCTCACTGTTAATTTGGTGTATAAAGTCATCCCGTCTACTCCAAATACTATCTTTGCAGGTACCCAGTAGAGTAAAACATCCATATTTGGAGTTTATTTCATTTCGTGTCTAAAATAGGTATCAGCATTATCACGTGGTTATACGTTGTCATAAAGTGCATGTGGAGCGACTTCAACTGGACTGTTACTGAACAAGTATGTTGGTTTGTACCTATTTGCTAAAAAATATCAAGCCTGATTATTTTATAAAATGTCAAAAAAGGGAATTATGTTTTTTTTGAAGAAAATAAGTTTCTGTTCGAGCAGACTTTTTCTCTGTTTGAACATTTTACTCAGACCACTATTTTTTTAATAGGATCTTTAGTTCAATTTGAATAAAACCTTGTATTTTCAAACAGAGTTTGGGTTTTTAGTTTTTTGATAAAAGACATTATTTCTTATTTTTGTTTTTTACCTCTTCCAAAATAAACTTTTATAGGGTTTGCTATTTTAGAGAGAAGAGAGACTTCAACGAGCGATTCAATGCGAAGTAAAAATTAAAATGAATCAATCAAAGATTTAGAAAACCTAATCTTAAATAAAAAACTTGTAAGTTTCAAGCCTAGATGCTTTGACAGAAGAAGAAGTGAGGCGTTACGATAATGAAGGGTGCTGCGAGAACGAGGAATTAATTGTAAGGAGTTTCATTAGAAGAGAGATAACCATGGGATGTGCTTATAAAGTTTGCAAGTAATTGAATTCTTGTAATTTTGTTTTAATAGTGGATTTTTAGCTGTCTGGGGATTTGACAGCGACCTGTGAGTTTTTCTCTTGAGAAAGGTTTCCCACAGGGTTAAAATTGTTTGTCATTATATATTTTTATTTCTTATTGCTTATCATATCAACTTGAGCTAGGTTAGAACTTGACAATTAGTTTCAGGGATTATCGACCCTTTCAATTTTGACCTAAATTACTCGAAATCAATTAATCTCAATTAGATAAATTTTTTAATGAGACGATTAAAATATTAGAAAAAGTTCATGATGCTAGGGAGAAAATGAAATCAACTTTCGATAAACTTGATAAGTTCAAGCTTGATTTAGTTTACTCTTAGCATAAATTTGAATTTTTTTGTCATGGAGCAAAACATATTGATAAGATATTATGTATGGGGAAAACTGATAGTGACAAAAGTGGTCTAGGATATGAGGATCATGACTATAATGCCAGGACTCCTCAAGTTCCTAAATTTGTCAAAACAACAATTACTTCACTTTTGCCCAAGTATAATGTAATATCCACCCCTCACAATCTTGCCAAGAGACTTTCCTTTACTCAATTTTTTTATTGTGAAGGGTGTGGTCGAAAGGGTCATCTTGCTTCTTATTATAGATTTGTTGAGCTGTCGATCATGTGGGAGACCATTTAATTGACAAAGATATAACCCAGACATAAATTCCTCTAATGCGCAAAGTGAGAATGTGAGTAGGTGGTTTACTCAAGAAACATCACCTCAAAAGGTTATTTGGGTTGTTTAGGAGTGAAAGGATGACTTGTCGCCACGGATAAGGTAATGAATCAAAACTGATACCATGTTTCGTTTTGGTTTTTTTTTGTTTATGTTTTGGAAAGTAGGGTATTTTTTTGATTTTATTTGTACTTTGCATTTTAGGAGCTTTTGTATGTAGAATATTCTTGTTAGACTTGGATTGTACTTTTGTGTTATATTCATTCATGGAATAATTATTTGGAAAAATTATTATTCACAATAGTTAGTGATCCCTCAGTTTAAACTAAAAGCACATCATGATTAGAACTACTTGAGAATAACTGTAGAGACTTTGTACCTATACGTGAGGATCTAGCCTTTTTGTAAGCTTCAAGTGCTATTTCATAAATTCTTTCCAGATTTAATATTTTTTTCTATGATCTTATTTTTTATAATCAATTGTCGATGGTTACTTCAAGTTCAAGTTAGTCTAATAAAGAATTTCATATACTTGATTTGAGATGAAAAAGATATTATATCAGACAGGAGATATGATAATAGACATTTTTATTGTTATACCATTTTTGGCCTTCGTCTATGCTTACCTAAAATTTTATCCATTTGTAACCCTTTGTACCTTCAAATATGCCATTCGTATTTCTTCCCAAATCCTTTCTTAGTTTACCCATTTGTTTTGAGACTTTTAAAAAAAATAGAACTTAAATAAAGGCAAGAGTGCAACAATATGATTTTTAGGGGAAAGATGAATAGAAGAATAAAGTGAGTATCCCCAATATTTTTGTTACTATATTAATCAAAGTCTTACCAGAATCTCTTAAAAAATAAAAAAGGGAAGAAGAATTCTTTTTCATGTGTACTCAATAAGGAGAAAGAATGACGCGAGGTAAACTCAATTTGAAGAAAAAATGAGAGATAGTGTAACTGTAGTCTCAGAATGCCAGTAAAACACCTACTCCGTCTTGAGCCTTCCCTTGCCTTCATTTTAACCTTTTCAAGACCTGCTTGATCTTGAGTTTAACACAGTTAGTTTAGTAGAGATGAAAGATAGAGAGTCTATATTAATTAACTTGACACCATTATTAACAATTATTTTCTTGCATATGAGATCTTTCAGTTCACAGTACGCCGCTTATTTGATGAAATATGAATCCTTCTTTGCATATTGTTTATATCTATATTTTACACAGAGTGTTTGCTAGTCAATTCTCAGTGATTTTTGAGTGACCACCCTAGTGAGGCCTAAGTTAAAACAACTTTCCAACATAGTATTCTAACTGCGGCTGAGTAATACGTAGAAAACCAGGTATCTATCTGACTATGAATACACATACACCAAGTAATTTATTTAGTGATTATTTTATAACACATGGGCAATGTCTTGGTCTTTATAGGATAATTTAGATTCATTATCTTTCTATAATGCCTTGTGTTAAGGGGAGTTATTGTCTTCTTTTGCTAACTTATTTCAGAGACACTCCCCGTGTGTGTTTTTCCATTGTTTTTATATTTTTTTCTATTATTAAAAAAAATCTTTTATTAGGAGTTTTGTGGTGGTTGTGATTGATTATTAGGTTTGTTTATTGCACTGGTTCGATTATTGGAGAATTGGGGTATTGGTGTTTGGTTTATTATTTGGAGGTTAGATTTTTTTGTCTACTGTTTATTTCCCCTTTTATCTACTATTGTGTATTGTTTGCCTTTTGTTCATCTCAGACAAAAAGGGGGAGAGATAATCCTAACAGGTAAGCCAGGTAAAGATAATCCTAACAGGTAAGCCAAGTAAGTTATGATTTTTTACTGGATCATTTTTTTTGAACGGTTACGTAATGTATCTTGTTTAGTGTGCAAGGATTCATGTGAATTTGCTATAGAATGAAAGAGTATCTTTGAGTATGGATGTTCAGTGATTGAGTCACTCCATCGAGTTGTATTTTTTATTTCTTATAGTTCTAGTTTTATCACGAAATGAACCAAAGGGGGAGATTGAAATATCCATATTTGGAGTTTGTTTTATTTTGTGTATAGAATAGGCGTTAGCACTATCTCGTGGTTATACGACATCAAAGAGTGCACGTGGAGCGACTATAGTTGGACTGACACTCAACATGTACGTTGGTTTGTACCTCTTCGTTCAAAAATATTAAGCCCAAGTATTTTACAAAAGGTCAAAATTTTAAAAGGTAAAAAAAAAGAAATTATGATTTTTTGAAGAAAATAGGTTTATGTTCAAACAGACTTTTTCTCTGTTTGATCATTTTACTCAGACCACTATTTCTTCGAATAAGATCTTTGGTTCTGTTCGAATAAAACTTTATCAGTTCGAACAAACTATTTCTCTGTTTGAACAGAGTTTGGGGTTTTAACTTTTTGATAAAAGACATCATTTCTTATTTTTGTTTTTTACCTCTTCTAAAACAAACTTTTCTCGGGCATGATATTTTAGAGAGAATAGAGACTTCAACGAGTGATTCAATGTTAAGTAAAACTCAAATTGAATCAATCGAAGAGTTAAAAAGCCTAATCTTAAATTGAAAAACTTATGAGTTTCCAGCTTAGATGCTTTGACGGGAGATTGAAACGAGGTGTTACGAAAGCGAAGGGCATTGCGAGAACGAGGAATTGATAGTAAAGAGTTCAATTAGAAGAGAGATAACTACGGGATGTGCTTATCGAGTTTGTGAGTAATTAACATCTAATAATTTTGTTTCAATAGTAAATTTTTAGCTGTCGGGGGATTCGACAGTGACTTGTGGGTTTTTCTCCAAAGAAAGGTTTCCCACAGGGTTAAAATTATTTATCATTGTGTTTTTGATTCTTTATTGCTTATCATATCAGCCAACTTGAGCTAGGTTAGAACTTGACAATTTGTTTTAAAGATTATCGGCCCTTTCAATTTTGACCTAAATTACTCGAAATCAGTTAATCTCAATTAGTTAGAAATTTCAAAGAGTCCCAACGAAAAGACTTGAAAGACTATCTTGGGTATCAAATCTCCTTTCAGGATTCAATACTTTTTGTGGAGGGCCCTTAACAACGGCTCCCAAGAAAGTTGGACCTCTTGCATGGTATAAACTACGACGACCCTATTTGCTCCATATACGGCATTGAAGTGGAAACCGCCACGCACACGCTTTTCGTCTACAAGAATATTAAATACATATGGTGCAAATCTAGCCTTAATCTTGATCCAAATTGCTAGACATACTCGGACCATCTCCATAAAGTTTCTTATACTCTTGCTAACAACAAGTATTCTGGTAAAACTCATATTGACCTTTGGGGTAAAATTAGTTGTCATATGTTTGTAATATAGGATGTGAAAAATGACATGATTTTTAATAATAATAAAAACTATGGTGTCAGAAATTCTGGCTAAAACCAAAAATTACTACATGGCTAATGTTATTCCTACCTTCTATAGGTCCAGGTTGGAAAGTATTTTCCCCACTGTAGAGGAGGTATGACATATTATCACTGTAGACGCTTCTTGGACTGTCAATCGGCCTAATAGTGGCCTTGGTTATGTTATCTGGACTTATGACAAATTTTTTATTGCTATAGGATATGACACCACCATTGCAGCGGATGCAGAAACTGTAGAGGCTGAAGCTACACTAAGAGGATTGACTATTTTTCATGATCTAGGATTTACGAAAGTGATACTTTTGTTGGTTTGTTAGCGTTTAACCAAAGCTTACGATAAGAAGACAGTGAACCTATCTTGGGAAGCCCTCTTTGCTGCTCCAGATATCCTATATCAAGCCTCCATTTTGGATGGGTTCAATTTTATTATATTAGTAGAGCCTACACACACAAAAGCCCATTGTTTAGCAGCTCATGGAGCCACCATCCACGGCCTTTTGTTCTTCTTCTTCCACTTCTTTGGTTTTAATTAATAATGTAACTGGCACCTCGTACCCTACCGGCTAACTCGGTTTTTGTAAAAAAAATGTCGTATGCCTGAGGAGGTAGCAAATCCTGTAAAATTATGGTAAATAATATTGTTTTCTTTAATTTTTCTTTACATTAGTGAAGAGAAGAATTCAGCAAATAATAGATGAGATGGAGAAGGTTAAGATCAAGTAAGTGTTTTGAAAGTAAAGTTGACTTAGCAAGCCTACACTCATGTTCAAAATACCTTAGCAGCACAAATTAATGGAGCATTATTGTCCTCACATCAACATATATTACCTGCTCCTATATCATAGGTTCCTACAGTTTTAAGATACAATCTTTGATAAATTGTGATCTCTGGAGTACATATCTCATGCCTTACCTGATGTAAAATATCAACAAGAAATTCATATTATACATAATCTGGACGACGACCTTGGTGATTGTAGACCAGCTGGAGTACTTCTTTTTTCATTTCTCTGGTATAAAACTAAATCTGTTCTACTCTGTATTCCTACAAGTTCATCAGTTTCTTGCATGCCGATCAACCTCCGTAATGTCAAGTATCTCATCAATTTGGCTCGCAATTAGGAACCAGCTAAGTCAGGAAAAAAGCAAGGTCAGAATGGTAGAATGTGTTGTTGAATATCTAGAATGAAATAAGAGCAAGTAAGTCTACTTCTCTAAGAGAATTCTTGCCATAACACGGCAAGCGTCCGGAATGGATGATTGCATATTTATTGCAATGTTTGGATTGTGAATACTAAGTCGGATGTGTACCCAACCATGTTGTTCATGCTCATTGGTCGAAACTTTAGCCCTAGATGCGAATACAAAATCGAATCATCTTCACAAGAAAAATAGCTCTTTTCATTACTTAAATAGAAGTTTCATTTTCCTTTTCCTTCATTATCATTACCCAAACGCAGTTTAGTGTGATCACGTCTCTTATAAATTACAACTATTTCAATATGGAGTTACCTGTACATATGTGCGTTAACAGCACTAGGTGTGTCATTCAAGTTGACAATGCAGCCTTCACTTACCCAAAAATCACCGCATGAATCCAGCTCCCACCTTCTTATCCTTCCTTCCTGCAAAAAATAAATGTTACGGTTTTAATGTTTTCAAGCATGAAATAAATGTCTTTTTATAAAGTAATGCTAGCCAAATTTATTTACTATGTGCATATCACAACATTAACGATATGCCCCAAAAAAATAGAATTTTCTTAGTTTTATCGCAAATGTAAGATGGGAGGAGATTTTTTCTTCCACCAAGTGCGAAAATATGTTTCCAGCTAGAAAGAAAACTTAAACTTCTAAACATTGATTCTAACAAGAAATTGAAGTGGTATAGGGATGAAATTACACACCTCTATATACTTTCTGAACGTCTCAATTGCCCCCGTGCCTGTTTCCTTTACAAGTGTTGGCGTTGAGATGATGATATTCGCAGCTCTATGGACTCTTTTGGATCTTCTAGTTCCTTTATTAGACTATCTATTCCTTCTTTTGATCCAGCTAGCTTCATGTGTACCATTTCAATAATGATCTTTAGCACCATATAAGCACCTTTTATGAATATAAAGAGATGTATATTCAGATTAAGAAACCATACAATGTTAAAAGAGAGGTCATAATATCATAGTCATCTATTCCAAGAAATTACGGAAACAAATTTGGCAATTTTGAGTTTCTGGAAAACATGATAGTTTTTTTAACAATATATAAGATATGTAAGTTTTTAGGAAACCAGTTAAACATTAGAAGGTCTTAGAATTGGAGAAAAATAATTATAAGAGACGACCCAAAAGGAAAATAAACAAACGAGGGAGCGATAAAATTACCATCATCAAGGAAGTGATTCTCTTTCAATGCCCCATGACCCATAGTTTCCATCATAAGATGTGTCTCAATTCCTTCCCGATTCAGCTGAGGTCCCTTGTCAATCACATTCCGGTAACCAACACGGTAGAGGCAATGATGGCCCCCTCTATCGGTGATGAACTGTATCAATGCCATACTAGCATGTGTATCACTAACAATCGTGGTTTTAGGGTGCTCTCTCAACACTATCGCTAACATCAATGCAATGAGTCTATCCCCATTTATGGCATTGCCAACAATATGTACGACACCGCTTCTATCAACATCTGTGTTGAAAACCATTCTTAAATCAGCCGAATGATTTAGTACTGCTACTCTAATGACGGACATTGCTATCTTATCTTTGGGATTTGGAATGTGTTAGGGAGCAATCTGTCTGGCTCCAAGTTTAGAGATGCTGCCCCGAGCTTGTCTAACACATCCCATGTAAAGAAACCTCCTGAACCGTTTCCAGCATTCACAATTACCTGCAATGTTCAGGTTAACTTTCATCACGGATACATTCTAAATATTTCCCTAATTTTTTTTTTCAAAGAAAACTTTCTTTCCACAGTGTGAGTGATATGTGGAGAAATTGTATTTTTTTGGGTTTGGGCCTTGGTCACTTGACCCTTGAATCCGTTCGAACGACCCCTTGACAACTCTCTGGAATTTGGCCCAAGAGCCCAAGTCGTTCGAACGACTTGATATCTCGTTCGAATGACCAATGTTGAACTCCCTAGAAATTTTACCCAGACGCATATTTCGTTCGAACGAAATCTGGTAACTTGGTTTTTTTTATGATTTTCGAACATCTTGATTGAATCGAGATTTGAGCGACTGTAAAAAGTTTTCCCTAGTATATAAAGGGAAACTTGTTCTTTGTAGAGCCATCCTAAATTCAATCCTTTGGTGATGTCTTTTGAGAGATGTTTTTGAGAGAAACCTCAAATTGAAATTGAGTGATTGTAATTGGGACCTTGAATAAATTCTTTCTCTCACTCTTGAAAGTGGTTGTAGGCAATTTGCCGAACCACTATAAACTTGGTGTTGTGTATTTTTCTTTGATTGTGTTTGTTTGTGACTAACCCAAATTGACTTAGAGTTTGTGGCTTCTGGGCTTGCGACTCAATAATTGGTGTCAGAGCGAGGTCGATTCTTCGGTTGTGCGCGATTTTAAGGTAAGTTAGGGTTTCTCAATTTCAATTTGGTTTTGATTTGGTTAGTTCATGAAAATTGGGGGAAACATGAGAGACGATGTTGAATCGAGTTCTTCGGCCCCGAAAAGAAATACAACGGTGATGTTTAACAATGCAAAGATTGAAGTTGAAAAATTCAACGGCACCAATAACTTTGGCATGTGGCGATGCGAGGTTATTGATGCACTAAGTCAATTGGACTTAGATGAGGTATTGGAAGACAAGCCGGATGAGGTAGAAAAGAGTGCTTGGAAGAAGATGAACTAGAGTGTTTGTGGTCAAATTCGCTCGTGTTTGGCTCAAGACATTAAATACCTTATAATGAATGAAACCTCAGCAAAGGAAATTTGGAAGATTCTAGAGGAGAAGTATGTGGTGAAGAACATCCAAAATTTACTCCATTTGAAGAGGAAGCATTATTGCTTCAAAATGAGACAAAGAATTAGTATATCAGAGCACTTGAACAATTTTACCAAGTTATTAGCCGACTTGGCGAATCTAGAGGAAAAGGATGGCGATGAAGACAAAGCATTATTATTCTTGAACTCGTTTCGCGAAGAGTACGAGCATTTCGTTATGATGATAACTTACGAGAAGAGTTTATTGCTTACTCGGATGTGACTACGGCGATTATTAACCAAGAGTACCGGAGAAAGGAAAAACGTGAGTCTGAGGAGTTGACATTCGTGGTATTGATGGTTCGAGGAAGGTCTTCGGATAAGATGAAGACAAGTGGTAACAACCTTCGATCGAAGTCAAAAGATTGCGGTTTAAATAGTAACAAATTGGGTAAAGACCAATGTGCATTTTACAAGGAAACGGGATATTGGAAAATTGATTGTCCTGCGCTTAAGAAGAAGAAAACGGGAAAATTGGGCTCTTATGTGAATTTGGCTCAGAACACGAAAATGGAAGGTAATGATTCAAATTTATCTTTTACTATAACTTCTAGTGTATGTGTTAGTGATACAAAAGAATGGATTTTAGATTCGGGTGCTACTTATCACAGTTGTCCCGAAAGTGGTTATTTTTCTAGTTTGAAAATACTAAAAGATGGAGCGGGGTTGATGGGAAACGATAATCATTGCCGCATCTTGGGGATAGGTACTGTAATGGTATGTTTTTTGGGAGGAAAACCTTCGCCAATGCTTGTTTGTAAAGAATGCGCAATAAAGAGCTGAACAACCAAGATTTTGCGTATAAAACTCAGCAGAAACTGAGAAAAACCACGACCTCGAGATGGATTTGATGTAAAATCAAGTAGATGCTAGTTATTACAAGTTTTCAGAGTGCTGCTAGTTTTTTGGATTGAGTTATGTCAAACTTGCGGTCCCTTTAAACCTATTTTTTGCCTGTATTTATTGTATATACAGGCAGTTTACAAAATGAAAGAATGAGTCTGCTATTCTGGGGGCAGTGAACTTTGCGGATCTCTAACAGTTCCTTCTTGACCGGGCTTTAACGGTTATTTTTAGTAAGTTGAGGACTTGAAGAATCTTCTAGAATGTTGAGTTATCTTTGGCTATAGAGTGTTGAGCTATTTTTGACTATAGAATGCTGGCTTATTCTTGTCGAATCTGGAGAATATGATACTACAATTGCCCCATTCTCGACAGAAGAACTTGTAGTTATGTCGAGAAGAAAGATGGAAGCGGAAGAGGTTCTCGAATATTCTCAAAAGTTATTATATGTCATTACCGAGGTCAAGGTGAACTGTATCTGGTCAGGTTGGTTTCGAGGCGTAATTAATATTGTGCATTGAATGTAGGGGGATGAAGTCAGGTATAAAGTAGAAGTTATGGAAGGTGGGATGGTGGTGTTTTGTTGAGTGATGTCGCCCCAAGTATGGTGGATGATGCGTTCTAGGGCTGAAGATGGTGAGCGTTCTGACAAAATCTGGCGTAGACCGAAAGAGGAGAAAATATTATGTGATCGGATCAGAGCATTGGGGTGGGAACAAAGATCAAACTGAGAAGAGATGTGTCTGTTGGAAATAGTGGTATCATCATGCGGTTGTGAAGGTAATGTATGGTATCTGTTGGGGGGTGAAGAGGTAACTGTCGGTGCTGGCGATGAAGATTTGAAGCTTGGATGGGCGTCCAGAGATTTGCCGAACGTGTGAGTGTTCTTGTAATTTTTTGTTGGCTTTTTCTTGCAGAAGCATCTCTTAGAACTTCAGTGACTTGAGAGCCATTGAGCTTCGAGGACTAGAAAGAGGCTTTAATGTCATATTCTGAGTCAAGGAGCTGCACAGACCAGAAAGAAAGCTGAATGTGAGATTCTGATAAAAAGTAAACATCGAAATGAGTTATATGTCAAAGCAAGTTATGAACTATCAGATAAATTATAAGTGAAGAAATATCAAGTATTAGATATGAATGTATTCGAAAGAAATAGATATCGAATGTAAGAAATGAGTTATGTAATCGAATGAGATAGATATCGAATGTAAGAAATAAGTTATGAAATAAATAAATATGTGTATTGAATGTATTTGTCCGTGTGTTGCATCGAGTATGAAATATGATTAGAATATTGTGATATAATTTGTCGAATATTGCCATGTGTGTAAAGTTAAACATAGCTGGATCTGTGGGGCCACTGATTGATGTCGAGGGTGATTGATTTGATTATGACTGTTTAGAGTTCCAAAGCATAATAAATGCAGGTGAGTTGTATTTTGACTGGAAGGATTATACATAGAGGGTGTTGTTGGTTGTAGGAATTTGTTCGTCGAATGGATATGTTCTTGTTAACTATAGAGAAATAAAGATTGCTAAGGAAGAGATTACTGTGTTGATCGAAAGAGCCAAGCGAGCAAAGAAGAGGGATACAAAATTAGCGCGTAAACAAGGTTAGTGATTAATTTTAAATTGTTGTCTAATTTGATGGATTGGGTATAGAGGAATTAGATATGTAAATTGAATAATATGATAGTGAAATGGAAACAAATGAGTTGTAATAATATGATAGTAATTTGGTAAAATAAATGAGGATCAGTGATTTAGATAGATTGATAGATGGTGATTTTGGGTTTTTGGTGGAGGAAAAAAGATGTAGATAGATAGATGGTAGGCACTATAATTACGGCGCATACGGGGGAAATGGTGGTGAGATAGCCAAATTTTCCAGAGATTATGGTTGTTGCCAGATTTTGTGGCGGAGAAAGGAAATTCGTAAAATGGAAACAACTGTTTATTGACGGGAAAAGGTTAAATGTGTTTGAGAAGCTGTTTAAATTCCTGTAATTCGATTAAAGATAAAAATTAACAAGTTTATCGAGTTTACTTATAAAACATAAAAAAACATCATGAACTGAGCAGATGGCCATTTAATGAAAAATACCAAGATGAAGTAATTGATATGAACTAGATCGAGAACTGTGGCAATAAGTATAAATGTAAATAATAGTAGCAGATAGTAAAGTGAATGAGGTGTTGGAGAGTTATCTCAACAATGATATCTTTATGAATATATGAACTTAGGAACATATATATATGTATCACGATAAAAGGTTAAATGTGTTCGAGATGCTGTTTAGATTCTTGTAATTCGATTAAAGATAAAAATTAACAAGTTTATCGAGTTTACTTATAAAACATAGAAAAGCATCATGAACTGAGCAGATGGCCATTTAATGAAAAATACCAAAATGAAGTAATTGATATGAACTAGATCGAGAACTGTGGTAATAAGTATAAATTTAAATAATAGTAGCAGATAGTAAAGTGAATGAGGTGTTGGAGAGTTATCTCGACAATGATATCTTTATGAATATATGAACTTAGGAACATATATATATGTATCACATATGAAAGATTCTAACTGTGTAAAAATATGGAATCTGATTGACAGGTTCGTTAAAATGGCTGAACCAACTGTAAACGATGATAAAGATATATTTGCGAGTCTCAAAGATGTAGAGCCCTTGATGATTGATGTTAGAACTTGTGTGCGACAATTGGGGGGGGGGGGGGGGAGAAACAGAGTAGGTTCGAGCAATACAGATACAGGGGGTATAAAACATTTTAGGGTAGTACCTAGTGTTATCGAAGTATCTGAGGAGGGAGTGATGGAGACTGAGGTGGATCATGAGCCTCAGGTGAGGGATTGAGAAGGGGGTGGGGATGGGGAAAAAGATGTAGAGAGGGCAAAGAAGATATGGGAGAGGGTGAAGAAGCATGTTATGGGGAAGGTTCAAAGACCAAAGAAATTATAAGTTTCAAGAAAAAATATGGTATTCCAGGGGATATCAGGTTAGAGGAGTATCAATACAAAATGATCGATCAGGAAATACCTTTAGATGGTATTCTTGTTCATCGAGAATGAATAAAGAAAGGGTTGAAGCTGCTCCTTAGGGCAGATCAGAAAAAGTTAATGAATTTCTTTGATGTAACCCCGACTTAATTCAATATGAATGTATATGACCTGTTTAGGGTATGTGGTGCAATAAATGGTAGACTTAAGGCCAGAGGGGAGGAGGTAATAACAGTAGATGATTTGTGTGTGTACTACACATTGAAAATAAACCCAAAGTTAAAAGGGTATCGTTACTTGGCGAGGTTTTTGAAGAGGTTGATATTTTATGATATGGTATCAACTGGAGATCGATATACCGACAAACGATTACTAGTGTCTGGAAACTATGAGTTCGATCAAAAAGACCCAGGGGAGCCACTAAAAAGAAATGCGTTTCATTTAGGTCTGTGGTTAGGTAACTTAAATGATTAAGTTTAATATAATTTCAGGTTAGATGTATGTTGTGTAAATTTATGTTTTGTCTCTTTATTGTAGCATTAAAGGAGAGCGGGAAGAAGGCAGAAGTGGAGGAAGAATTGTATAAGATAAGAAGAGGGTTTTTTGGCAGGATCGATAACTTAGCGATTGATCAAGATCAGTTAAGTGAGATTTTTCAAGAAGCAGGGTTGAAAAGGTTGATAACAAAAGGTTCGGAAGTGCCAGTTATCTGGGGAAAAATGTTGGCAAAGAATATAAGAGCTGCAGATGTGAGTTTGCCTTTGAACAATCCTTCTCTGACAGGGTACAACACAAATACGGAGATCGATGCTATACTGGGGGAGTCCTTTGTCAAAATCAAGAAGAAAAGGAAGGTGAACGTGGAAGCACCTTCGTTGCTAAATCTGAAAAGGAGTACTCGACAGTCGACAACTGAGGGTGTCGAAGTGACTGCCAAACCAGCTATCGTGGGTAGTGGGTTACCGCCATGAGGTTCGAGTAGTGTGCCTCCTAAGAAGACTACTGGTGAGACATCGAAGAAGAAATTTGTGGAGGAGTTTAACGCGGAGTTGCAGAAGACTATGGAGTCGTATTCGATCGGGACAGATCTGTTGAAGAAAGATATGGCGGATTGCATGGTGGGGATTGATTGCTTGGATACCTTTTTCAGGGAGGGATAGAGGAATTTGTCGAAGGTGGGAAATCTTAAAGCTTATGCTCGAATGAAAAGTTTGGTAAGTCAAAAAAATACTCATTATATGACTTTCATGCAGGTTAAGACAATGATGGGTGAAGCAATGGGTCATTTTGAGGATAGTGGTGAATTGGCGAACCAGTTGGTTACCTACAAAAATATAGAGAAAGAATTAACCGTAGAAAATGCCAATCTGAATGTGACTCTTGATAGGTACAAGTTGGAAGCGAACAAGGCGAAGGAGGCGAGGTTGGCTGAGACAAAAAAATGCTAGAGAAAGAAAAGAAAGAAGCCTTGGCAGTGCAGAAAGCCCCGTTCGAAAAAGATGTTATCGAACAAACTGCTCGATGAGGTGAATGCGCGGATAAACAAAGAAAAGCTGCAAAAGTGCTAGGAAGTGAGGATGCACTTTAAGGAATAGTTTGATGAATCTGAAGAAAGTAAAAAAATATTACAAAGGAATTGTAAAATTTGGTGGGCTACCATGCAAGGACAGTTCTGATGATGATGTGTCCCAGACGCCTGATATTCGTGGAGTAACTGAGGTGGTTGACAATGGAGTAACAATGGAGGTTGAAGGTCCTCGTCTTGGGGAAGTATCGGATGTGCAGGTGCCCGAAGGTGCCTTAAATGAAGAGATATCTCTTTCTGAAATGTTAAATCTCGTTTAAAGAGTGTTGTGTGAAGTAAAAGTATGTAACAAATGATTTGTGGGACCAATTTTTTTTTAAGTTGGTGTGTACGAACGATTTTGGTGCTTGCTTAAATATTTTGTGAAATAACTATTTTATTTGTAAAAATAAGTTTAAGTAGTAGATATAATAATGCGATAGTAGATTCGAGCAGATAAGTAAAGAATGCTTGTGTGCGCGAAATGTAAAAGAAGGCCAACAAATGGCAAGTAAGGAGTACCAGATGTATATCCGGAGATAGGTATCTGGATTTAGATTTGGAGAAGAACATGAGCTCATAAGAGGTTGTTCGAAAAGTAAAGAGTGCGAAATAAACTATCCTATAATTGGATAGTGGTCGTGTGAATTTTAGATAGGTTTTAGGATACATGTGTAAACAAGGACCTAAAAACAAATCAAGATAGTAAGGAATTAGTTTGTCTCAGGCATACTTGGTTAGTATTGATTGAGAAAAAATGAAGTAGTAAAGAATTCGTCTGTCTAATACATACTTGAGAAGTATAGATCTAGATCAAATCGAAGTAGAAAGAGATCATTTGTCAGGTCTATACGTGAAAAGTATAGATTAAGAACAAATCGAAGTGGAAAAAGATCGTTTGTCAGGTCTATACGTGAAAAGTATAGATTGAGAACAAATCAAAGTAGAAAGAGATCGTTTGTCTAGTTTATGCGTGAAAAGTATAGATCGAGAACAAATTGAAGTAGTAAAGAAGATAATGATAAAACAAATTGTTTATTTGATTCAAAGAAAATGATTACAGGGTATCATCTGTAAAAGAGTTTAAGCTGGGCAGTATTCCATGGTGTGGCCAAAGGAAATTTCTTACGTGTAAGTCGAGGGCCGGGTTCTTGATATTCTGAGCGTGGATTTGGCATTTGTAGTATTTACAAACAAAGTCTTTGCTGTCTTGTCTCATCTTGGGACAATAAAGTCCTTGTTTGAATGCACGTCGGGCTAGCGATCATCTGGAAACATGTGCACCACAGATACCTTCGTGAAGCTCTCTGATTTTGATCTGAGCTTGTTTCTATGATATGCATTCGATATGTGGTCCGCCTCCAGTGAGTCGATATAATATTCTATTTTGGATAGCGAATCGGGGGCACTTTGCTAACAGGGATCAAGCTTCTTCTTTGTCACTGGGGAGGATATTGGTGTTGAGGTAAGCATAAAACGGTCTTCTCCAGTCGTCAGGGTTGTCATCTTCAGTAACTGTTATCACGAGTGTTGATAAGATATCGAGGCTAAAATGTTCGATGATCTCGATTTCTAAAGATTTTTTTTCATTGTCTCCCAGCATTGCAGCGATGTAAGCTAAAACATCGGCATGACAATTTTCTTGTTGAGGTAAATAAGAAATGCTTGCATGTATGAATTTTTTTCATTTTTCCTTCGACCAGGTCTGCGTAATCAACCATTTTCCCTACTGTCTTGAAAGTTTTGTTCTTATGATTGGCAACTAGTAAGGAGTCGACATACACTGCTAATTCCTTAGCTCCGAGAGTAAGTGCAAGATTAAGTCCGTGCAAGATTCTTTCATACTCCATTTCATTATTGGTAGCATAAAATTTGAGTTTATAGCTTTCTCTATGCGATGATTAGAAGGTGTGACGAGGACTATGTCAATTCCTGATCCTTGTGGTCCTGCCGATCCGTCCATAAAAAGTCGCCATCCGGAACTCTTGGACCATGCGTCTGGTTCTACAATTGAGTCGTCGGTAAAGATTTCTTCGAGTTCTTCCCAATCAGGGTCTTCGACGGGAAAATCTGGCAAAAAATTGACCACTGTTTGTCCCTTGATAGATATTTGAGGTTCAAAAGAAATGTCATACTCCCCAAGGAAAATAGACCATTGTTAAACTCATTAAGATTTTTCCTTTTTGGAAAGTACGAGTTTGAGGGGGTATTTTGTAATAACTTTGATGGGGTGAGCTTGGAAGTATGGACGGAGTTTTTGTGAGTTGTTAACCAAGGCGGGCAATTATTTCTCCGTGGTAGTATATCGCTTTTCAGCAGGCATAATAAGGGTTTTACAGATAAAGTAAATAGGTTTCTCGATCACTACATCTTCTCGAATAAGGACAAAGCTGATGGAGTCACCAGTGGTGGATAAGTACATGGTGAGTATTTTACCATCAATTGGAGTACTTATTATAGGAGGATGCCCCAGGTATCGTTTAAGATCTTAGAATGCCATTTCACAGTCAGGATTCCAAATAACTTCATTTTGCTATTTGTTCCAAAGAGGAGTGGGGTTGCCATGAAGAAGAATGTAAAGAAGTTTGCATCGATCAGATGACTTTGAGATGAATTTGTAAAGAGCGGCGATTTTACCGGCAAATTTTTGAACATCTTTTTTTGTTCAAGGAGAGGGCATTGCCATGAGTGCTTTGATTTGAGCGGGATCGATTTCGATTCCTCTTTTGCTGACTTGATGGCCCAAGAATTTTCCAGATGCAACACCAAATTGATATTTCTCTAGGTTGAGTTTCATCTTGTACTTGCGAAGGATATCGAAGATAGTTTAGAGGCTTTTGAGATGATCTTCTCTTTCCAAGCTTTTGCAGATCATATCATCGATATATACTTCCATGATTTTCCCGAGCTGATCTTTAAACATTTGGGTGGCCAATCGTTGGTAAGTAGCTCCGGTATTTTTTAACCCAAAAGGCATTACTGTGTAACAGTAAAGTCCTCTTTCGGTTATGAAGGTTGTTTTTTTCTTAATCTTCTTCAGCAAGTGGAACTTGGTTGTATCCTGAGGCTGCATCCATCATAGAAAGAAGTTCGCATTCTGCGGCTGAGTCGAGAAGTTGCGGAATTAGTGGTAGCGGAAAACTTTCTTTGGGTGTGAATTCGCTGGGTTCTGTGAAGTCGACACAAACCTGAATTTTGCCATTTTTCATTGGCACAACGACAATATTAGAAACCCACTTTAGATATTTAGCTTCCCGAATAAATTCTACGCGGAGGATTTTATCAATTTCTTCGTTAACTGTATCATGAAGTCGAAGAGCTAGATTCCATTATTTTTGGATGATTGCTTTGGTATCTGGAAGGAGGTTGAGGCGGTGGCAAGCGATTGAAGGATCGATTCCTGGCTTTTCTTGGAAAGTCCAGGCGAAGACATCGATATTTTTCTGAAGTAGCTGCATCATGGCTTCTTTTTCGTTGATGGACAGTTTGGATCCAATGAAGGTTGTGCGTCCTGGGCCATCGAGTTCAACAGTTTTGGCCATTTCAGTGTCATGCTACTTAAAGGTGGGCGGTTCTTCATGCTGTAGTTCCTATGCCTTAAGAAGTTTAACTGTATGAGGATTACTTGTGGTATTTTCGCGCATTCGTGCAACTTCCTGGCTGCCCTTGATTTCATAGATGTCGTGATCCATAGGAAAGCGCAGTAATAAATGATAAGTTGAGGGTACTGCTTTGATAGAATGTAACTAACTGCATCCCAAAATTCCCAAATATTTGGACTCTACATTAATGATAAGAAATTTGACAAATGTGGTTTATGAACCTGCTTGAACTGGTAAGGTGATTTCTCCTGTGGCTGATTCTTTTGAACCATTGAAGCCTGTGATTGTGGTTGTCGAAGCTTTTACGGAATCTGTAAGGCCCAGGACTTTGATCGCTCTATGGAATAAGACATCTGTGGCACTTCCAATATCGATGAGAAGTATATGCAAGTAATCATGTCCAACTTTTAGCATAATTAAAAGAGGGTCATCATGAGGGTATTGCACATGACTGGTGCCACAGTTCTCGAACGTTATCTGGTAAGGACATTTGGATTTGCTAGTGCTTGGAAGAAGTTTTGTTGATTTGCCTGAGGAAGTCATTTTGTGGCAAGACGTAATGCGATCATCTTGATTTTTTTCTTCCCTTTTTCAATCTCGATCATATACAAATGGCGAGCTTGGCCCTGGATATAATTTTGTTCGACTTCCATGTTTTTAGCTTGCTCATCGAGAAATTTCAAAATGTCGATGACATAATTGTGGAGTCTTCGAGCTAAGAGGATACGATGAAAAATATGTATGAGAGAGTAACAGCTATCAGTTTTGTGACTATGCACATTATGATCTGCAAGATAGCACAGAGGGTTGTTGTCATTGGTGGCAAAATTAAGACAGGTCTGTCGGGCTTGCCCTCCTTTCTTCTAATGTTATCAGTGTTTTTGTCGCGCAACTTTGGTGCTGAAGTAATGACTGTTCTTTGGGATGGGGTCAAAAATGTTTCTCGAGAATGTATGACAGAGGAGCTTTTCATCTTATCTTTCTTCGATCGCTCCAGCTCGATGTAATTATTAACCACGTCAATCATTTCGGTGACCGTACGCGGTTTGTGTAGAGTAAGTTCTTCGCGAACTTTTGAGTCGATGTGCAAGGCGGAGGTGAACGCTGGAACCACAATTTTGGGGTCTAAATTTCCAATCTTCCGTGTTTCCTGTAGGAAACGTTTATAAAAATTTGCCAAGGTTTCTTTCGCGCCTTGCTCGAAGTAAAATAAAGAGTCCACAGTGATTTCACGCTCCCTAGCATGAGCGTAGTTCGATTTGAAAAGATTTTGCAATTGGCTGAAGGTAGTGATGGAGGATTCTTGGATATTGTGGAACTATCTGAGTGGTTTCTCTTTTAGGCTCATATTGAATAGTTGGCACAACATATGATCAAGTTTAGAGTATAACCTAACTGTGGCTTTGAAATGTCGAACATGTGCAAGCGGATCAGTGAGGCCTTTATACTGGATGAATTTGGGCATATGGAAAATTTCTGGAATGGGCATATTTTTGAGGTATGGGGAGATGGGGTTTGTTTCGAACCTATCGAGCGCAGATTGTTGGCCTGGGATATCAGAGTTGATGACATGAATTATGTTGTTAAGGTCATCTAAAGTGACGAATTATTATGTGGGAAGAGGTAAGGCTGCAATCTGAGGATCAAAATCACCCTGTCCCTCTGGTCCCAATCGATCTCTAACGAGCCTCCTTTCTAGCGAAGGGGTTTGATGAAGTGTACGTCGACTTCCTTTGGATTTCGAGGCTGAAGAAGTTAAGCCAAAATGTTGAGAGACTCTATTTGGATTTCCTGATCTGGATTGAGACATTCATTGGTCATCCTCTCTCGGCTGATCATCGCTTTGAACTGCTCTTGATCGATATTCACTTTAAGCCAGTGGCGGTGATGCTTGGTGAGCTGTGATTCAATCTTGTGTTCTTTGCAATCTTTCCATCTCTTTTTTATGTGTTTGACTTTGCTGATCCAGGGCTTTTCTCCGTTCGTCTCTTTACATCTATAACGCTTGAGCGTGGATGTGCTGATCTTTCAGTCTCTGAGTTATTTCTATGGCCATTTGTTTTTAAAGTACAAGGACTGCACCGTCTAGATCAAGAGCTCCTGAAATGTCCTGATCTCTTACTGTACTAGAATGACTTCTCAAGTTCATGTTTGTCATCGGATGGTATTTAGATTAGAAGTGGTAGAAAAAATGTGGATTTCCCACAGACGGTGCCAATTGTAATGACATGTTTTCTGGGAGGAAAACCTTCGCCAATACTTGTTCGTAAGGATTGCGCAATAAAGAGCTGAACAACCAAGATTTTACGTGGAAAACTTAGCAGAAACTGAGTAAAATCACGACCTCGAGGAGGATTTGATGTAAAGTCTAGTAGATGCTAGTTATTACAAGTTTTCAGAGTGTTATAGTGTTTAGGATTAAGATATGTCAGACTTGCGGTCCTTATGAACCTATTCTCTGCCTGTATTTATAGTATATACATGCAGTTTACAAAAAGAAAGATAGAGTCTCTTATTCGGGGGTAGTGGGTGAACTTTACGGATCTCTAACAGTTCCTTCTTGACTGGGCTTCAACGGCTACTCTTGGTAAGTCGAGGACATACAAAATATTCTAGAATGTTGAGCTGTCTTCGACTATAAAGTGTTGTGCTGTCTTCGACTATAGAATGATGGTTTATTCTTGTCGAATCTAGAGAATATGATACTACAGGTACCATTCGACTAAAATTGTATAATGGGTTAGTTAAAGAGATTGATGAGGCTCAATATATTCCTACGATGTGGAAGAACATTATCTCGACAAGTTTATTTGAAGCAAAAGGCTACAAGGTTGTGTCTGAGAATGGGGTGAAGAGGGTTTTTAAGGGAGCCATGGTGATATTGAAGGGTTATAGAAGAAGTAACAACTTGAACTATTTGGATGGTACCGCTCTTGGTAAGGTTGCTACCACGGTAAGAGAGGGGACCACTTCCATAGATACCACTCGGCTATGGCACATACGTTTGGCACATACTGGGGAAAATTCCTAGGGAGTTTACGTGAACCAAGGGCTATTAGAATGTTCCCAGGTGTGTAAATTAGAATTTTGTGAACACTGTATTCTAGGCAAGCAGACAAGGGTAAACTTTGGCACCGCTATCCACAGTACTCGTAGAACCCTTGATTATGTTCACTCTAATGTTTGGGGACCTTCCAAGAATGCATCACTAGGGAGGAAGCATTATTTTGTGTCTTTTGTGGATGAATTTTCTAGGAGGGTATGGGTATATGCCATGAGGAAAATGGATAAAGTCCTAGAAATTTTCATGACGTGGAAGAAGTAGATTGAGACTTAGACTGGCAGAAAGATCAAGTGCTCCATTAGGATAATGGTGGGGAGTACATTACTGATCCATTCTTGTAAGTATGTCGAGATGAGGGGATAGTTCTACACTTCACGGTTAGAGAGAGACCATCAGAAAATGGGGTAGCTGAGTGCATGAACCGTAGTTTGTTGGAAAAGGTACAGTGTATGGTGTCCAATTCTGGGTTGGGCAAGGCATTTTGGGCCGAGGCTTTATCTTATGCATGCTATCTCGTTAATAGGTTGATTTCAGCTGTAATTGAGGGTAAGACACCAATGGAAGCTTGGTCGAGAGAACCTGCTGCATATTATGATACTCTTCGTATATTTGGGTGTCCGGCATACTATCATGTTAAGGATAGTAAGTTGGATCCACGAGCAAGGAAGACCATTTTTATGGGTAAGAAGAAGGGTGGGAAAGGCTACAAGTTATGGGATATGAGAGACCAGAAGATCATACTGAGTAGAGATGCCACTTTTGATGAGACTTCTATAATGAAGTCACATAGCTCTGAGCACACAGAGGAGATGACCAGTGGGGTATTACAGCGGGTGGAGATTAAAACGTCTTCACATTGCCAGATAATTTTGTACTTAAAGGAGGGTCATCTACCGGTGTGATAATGGGTGATGAACCATTAGTACATTTTCCAAATGATGAAGACACAGATGAAGGTAGAATATTTGGTCGGACGGATGAAGAGATTCCGGTGGCGGAGTCAATTGCAACTTATAAACCAAAGAGGAATATGGGTAAGCCAAAAAGGCAAACAAAGGACATGGTACTTCCAAAGGTGAAGGCCATGGTAGCCTAATACACTACCGATTTATGAAGGTGTTCCTTCCACGGGTAAACATAGGGAGGGAGCAAGGATGGAAGAGAAATATTCTCTTTGCAAGAGGGCGATTGGTGGTAAATGGGTCTACAGAAGGAAATAAGGATCTCAAGATAGTGTTATGCTTCAAGGCAAGACTAGTGGTAAAATACTTCTCTAGTTGTATCCTATTGACTTTGATAGAAAATTTAAATTGGAATTGTAACATCTCGATGTTAAGACGTCGTTCTTATATGGGAAGTTGAAGGAAGAGATCAATATGACTCAGCCGAGTAAATTTACTGTTGCTAGAAAGGAAGATGTATGTCAATTGATAAAGAGATCGTTGTACAGTTTGAAGAGGTCTCCAAGATGACGGTACAAACGAACTCTTGATATGGAGATTCATAGAGATAGAGAAAAGGAAATGGTGCGTCTTTTTTCTAAGGATTTATTTGGCCCCTCACGGGGATTGTGTGAACTACATGCGACTTGATCCACGGAGGTATACAGGCAACCAATGATTTGGTGCAGTTGAATTGGGTTCCTTGAGACATTTGGTCAATTTTTGGTTCCTTGGGAGAATTGGTTTGTATTTGGTCCTTTGAGATATTTTGTTTCATTGGTTCCTTGGGACACTTGGTTTGGATTTGGTTCTTTGGTACGCTTGGTTTCTTTTTTGGTTCCTTTGGATGTTTAGTTTGATTGATTCCTTGAGACGCTTGGTTTGGATTTGGCTCCTTGAGACGCTTGGTTCAATTTGGTCCTTTGGGACGTTTGGTTTGATTGGTTCCTTGGGACGCTTGGTTTGGATTTTAGTTCCTTGGGGCATTTTGTTTGTATTTGGTCCTTTTTTGGGGACGCTTGGTTTTGGTTGATTTTCTTGGGCCGTTTGTATGTTTGGATCTTGGGGGACATTTGATGGAGGAGAGGGTTTGTTTGAGTTCATTTGGATGTTGGCGATGTTCGGCTCAGATTTTGGTTTGGGAAATCATCACCGAGGTGGAAAATTGTGGAGAAATTGTATTTTTTTGGGTTTGGGCCTTTGTCATTTGAACGACCCTTGAATCCGTTCGAGCGACCAATATTGAACACCCAGGAAATTTGGCCCATACGCATATTTCGTTCAAACGGCTCCCTATTTCGTTCGAACGAGATCTGGAAAATTAAGTTTTTTGATGGTTTTCGAACCTCTTGATTACCTTGAGATTTGAGCGATTGTAAAAGGGTTTCCCTAGTATATAAGGGGAAACTTGTTCTTTGTAGAACCATCCTAGATTCAATCCTTTGGTGAGGTCTTTTGAGAGGTGTTCTTGAGAGAAACCTCAAATTGAAATTGAGTGATTGTAATTGGGACCTTGAATAAACTCTTTATCTCTCTCTCTTGAAAGTGGACGTAGGCAATTTGCCGAACCACTATAAACTTGGTGTTGTATGTATTTCTTTGATCGTGTTTGTTTGTGACTAACCCAAATTGACTTGGAGTTTGTGACTTCCGGGTTTGCGACTTAACATGATAATCAAATAATGAAGAACATGAACCTTAAATCCTGCAAGTGGAGTATTAAAGTGCACTGGATGCTTAATTCTTTTCTTTATGATGTCACGGAGATGCTTGGCATAGACACTCATAAAATCATCTCTTGTAAGAGTGACCAAGCTCGCTATAGTTGAAGCCTTTTGCTTGCCATCATATTTACGATATATTTCCTCGACATCAACTGAGCGCAGCCCACACCATTTGGTGTGAAAAACTTTAACCCATTATGTGTGTACTATGGGACGTTGTCATCTGCCTCAAGTATTTCATCTCAATAAGGAGAGGATTTTATTTTTGTTGATTTTGAGACCTAAAAGGCCAAAAAAATTAAAATTGGCAATTAGGATTTTAAATACTAGAATATGCAAACTTTCCAAAATCGATACTTTTGCAAGACAGTTCTAAAATTAATACTAAAATTACCAAATAGATACTGGTCTCACCCACTACCCATTAGCTGCCACCCCTATTCTCTAACATTAAATGTTGATGAGTAGTATAATCTACTACAGTAATAAGAGGGAAGATTCCCCCCAAAATAAACTATCAACCTTAAAATCAAAGTTTCTTCTTTTTTTTTCTTTTTTTTTTTATAAAAAACAAAGCAGATTCTCCTTGATGTACCATGTCTTCCAACCATCCTTGTGCATTCGCTTAAGTCCTCACAAAGAGGTTATTAGGGAGAAAAAGATCGTTGTTATCCTAAGGTTATTCTCATTGTCAAAGAGCGTTGTTATCATTCCCTCTGACCGCTGACGTAACAGTTGAAGTAAATATCATATCTAACTTTATATCCATCATTTCTAACTTTGTATCCACATCATGATTTGTCCCATTTATCTTTAGAAAAGATGTTATGCAAGATGATATACATTGTTATCAATATGTACTATTCATCATTTATCTTTCGCTACTTTATCATTTGCCTTCTGCTATTTATCATTTGTTCCTTACCATTTTTCTTGTGTCATTTTTATCATTTGTTCTCTGCTACTTTATCACCGGAATCGTTAATTTTTATCATTTGTTTCAGGGATTCCTATAATTTCTTTGAGAGATGGCTAAAGTTGAGCTTTATATCATTTGTCTTCTGCTACTTTATCATTTATATTCATCTACTTTATCATTTATTTTCTGTCACTTTATCACCGAAATTATTCTTTTTTATCATTTGTTTCAGAGATGCCTATCATTTGTTTGTGAAATGGCTGGAGTTGAGCTTTATATCATTTTTCTTTTGCTACTTTATCATTTGTATTATGCTATTTATCATTTATTTTCTGCCACTTTTTCACCAAAATTGTTAATTTTTATTATTTGTTTCAGAGATGCCTATCATTAGTTTGAGCGATAGCTGAAGTTAAATTTTATATCATTTGTCTTCTGCTACTTTATTTATTATTTGTATTGTGTCATTATTATTATTTATTTTTTCTCACTTTTTCTTTGGAATTGTTCATTTATATTATTTGTTTCAGGGATGCTTATCATTTGTTTGAGGGATGAAGTTGAGCTTTATATCATTTGTCTTCTGCTGCTTTATCATTTGTATTGTGCATCTTTACAATTTTTCTTGGGTCATTTTTATCATTTGTTTTTTGCTACTTTATCACCGACATTGTTTATTTATATCATTTTTTTCAGGGATGGATAGAGTTCAGCTTTATACCATTGTTCATTTTGGGGGCGATATCGCACTTCCAAAGATGGGATCAATCGTTAGTTATGTTGGAGGAAGTATGAAACTTACCACACTAACAACGCACACATCATATCAAGATTTTGTTAGACTCCTTGAAGAAATAAGCGAAATCTATCATGAGGACTGTAAGCTGTACAACTTCGTTCATGGTTGTGCATGCGCAATTTTATCAGTCCAGGACTTTACCGTAATTATCAATATGCATAAAAGCAATCCTGACACACCTTTTCACATATGGATTGTTAATGAGTGTAGGGTACCTTCCCAGAACTCCCAGAACTTTGGTTCAGGTAAAAGGTTATCCACCACCAAAGATATTGGCTCAGGTAAAGGGTTGTCCACCCCCAAAGATATTGGTTCAACTAAAGATAATTCTATTCAGATGTTTAAAGCAAGGGGACCTTTGCGTCATAACTCATTTCCTGATCCTGGACTTAAATACAGGGGTTACCATGAAACAAATGGTAGAGGACTTGATCCACGTAGGTTTGAACCTTTAGTGGATAATGTTCCTCAATCAAATAAACCTTTTGAAACAATCCCTACTAATGTTCCTCTCACAAATGAAACTGATATTCCTCAATCAAATGTTCATCTCTCAAATGAACCTATGTTAACTAATATTTCACTTTCAAATGAACCTATGTTAGCTAATATTCCTTTTTCAATTGAATCTGAACCTATCATTGGAAAAACTAAACTTTTAGGTAAGCACGCAACATTTGTCATTTGGAATGAGGGTTTTAAAATTTGTTATAATATATTTATCATGCTAAGAAGCATTTTTGTCATTTGCTCAGCTGAATTACGGTTTGAGTCACAACCCCAACAGGTGAAAGATATCCTAGATTTCTGATTCAAATTTGGTGTGTATACGGAGGATTTCTATGACTTTAGTAAAGTGCTTAACATTGGTAATTTATATCGAGATAAGATTGTACTCAAGAATCATATAAGAGCTTATGCAGTTATAAACAAGTTCAATCTCGTACACGTTCTGAGTAACGAATATAAAATCGTGGTACATTTGAAAGGTCATAATTGGTCTTCGTAGATTTACGTGATAAAGTTACTTGGTTCTGCCCTATATAGAGTAAGTACTTATTGCTATGTGCATACATGCATCAGAGTAGAAACTGAGGTTGCAAACGCATATAAGGCAGCGTCTAGTAGACGGGTTACTTCCATAATCAAGCAAAAGCTACAAAAAGACCCAAACTATAAAGCTGCCGAGAATTATTGAAAATGTCCATATTAATCACAATGTTGATGTAACATACAATCTTGCATGGCGTGCGAAAGAAAAAGCGAACTCTGAGGTAATATCATTTCATTTGTCATTTGTTCGCTCATCACTCGTCATTGGTACAATCATGTTTATCATTTGATCGAATGCCATTTGTTCAAAGCAATTTGTCATTTTTCTTATGATATTTATCATTTGTCTATTCCACAATTTCATTTGATCTAGCATATTTATTTCAAATGTGAGGTAGCTTTGAGCACGCATACCAACTACTTACAAGCTACTTTACGTAAGTGAGGTTGGTTGACCCGGATTTGGTATTTCACATACAAATTTTGAGTTGTATGGATAAGAAATTCACAAGGTGATTTTGGTATTTTGGTGCTCCCGGAAAAACTTATAAACTATTGAGACCCGTTGTAGTGATTGACGAAACTTTATTGAAAGGGAGATATCGTGGGACTCTACTAATAAATATCGCCATTAGCCCAAGCAATCATATTTTTCTACTTGCTTTTTTAGTAAAAGACTCGGATACCATCGAAAGTTGGACATACTTCCTGGAGATGTTTATGTCTAACTTCTACAGTTTTGACACTAGTTTCGTTGTCATCTCTGAAAGGGACCCTGAAATTATTAATTTATACCCAAGGTGTTTCCATTTGCTGTCCATACATTTTGTGCCTTTCACATATCGAGCAACATTAAAACTACCCTCGAAAGCATGAGGATCTCATTTAGGGTGGCAGCAGAGACTCTAACTAACATTGATTTCAATAAGCACATGAATTTTATCTGAAATATGGATCCAGTTGTTCTACAATACATACTAGGTATTCCCAAGGAAACCTGGTCTAATCTATATATTCCAATGAGTAGGTATGATGTCATTATCTATTGATAAACTTATAATTAATTATTATAAGACTAACCATTATTACTCCTTTACAGTTGTTATTTTTGAATTTGTCATCATTTCATACTAATTTTTCATTTGTTTGCCATTATTTCTCATTATTTCATTATTACTCCTTTGCAGTTGTTCTTTTTCAATTTTTCATCATTTCATACTTATTTGTCATTTGTTTGTCATTATTTGTCATTAGTTTAGATACGGAGTGGCTTACACTAATCATGTCAAAAGTGAGAATAACGCTATTGTGAAAGTGAAAGATCTTCATATCCATGTGTTTATTGAAGAATTACATAGAATATGTTTGAAAATGTTCTACACGTATAGGGAGGAAGTTGAGAAGAGTCAAGCTCGCTTAATGTCATGGGCCACAAATCACTGTGAGAGTAAAAAGTTTTGGCGGATTCACTAACATGCAGTGTTCATACAATACCTTACCATTTTTATATGACAAGTTATGGCATAACCGATTCAGTAAATATTAAAGATGGTATTGCTCTTGTCATTGCTAGCAAACGATGGAGATACCTTATGAACACTAAGTATGCACTCTCGATCTAGCAAATATTGATCCAACTACACGCGTCTCTAAGTACTTCACAAATGATACATACAAGGCTATTTATTAACTGATATAGATTCCTATCAGATGAATAGGGCAGTGGGAAATTTTAAAAAATGGTCCACATGTTCATGCTCCTATACCAACAGTTCGAGCCAATCGTCCTCGCACACAAATGAAGATAAGGGAAAAAATATCAGGTCTGGTCACAAAACTAAGATTTTGCAGTAGGTGCCGAAAAAATGGACTCAATCGTCATTCTTGTAAGCTTCTTCTAATCCCATCATACGACAATACCCGTCCAACAATGGCACCATCTTTTACGATGAGCACTGGCCACCTGTAATACCAGATGAAGATGTTACAATCATTTTGCGTTGAAGATTTTGGGTACTCTATTTATCATTTGAACATATATGATGAACTGCTATTTTGGGCATTTTAAGTCTATTTATTATTTGTTTGTTGATCTTCTATCATTAGTTTTGTTTAGTTCATCATTTAACTACATATAATTATCATTTCGTCAGAGATAATTTATCATTTTTTTATGGCCCACATATAGTATCATTATTTTGTTTCACTAAACTATCATTTGTTCAAAAAGAATTTATCATTTGAATATGAAATATAGTTTTGTTGCACACATATCATTCGCTTCCACTATCATTTGTTCATATCTAAATGTCATTACTCATTGTGAATTTATCATTTGTTTGTTTCCCACATATCATTTGCTTCCACTGAATTATCATTTGTTCGTAGAGAATTTATCATTTATCCGTTTATATTTTATCATATGTTTTATTAAGTTCATCAATTAACTATCGTTGTTCATAGAAAATTTATCATTTGTTTGTTTCCCTCACATCATTATTTTTTCTAGCAGAACTGTCATTTGTTTATTTCCTTCATATTAGATGGAAATCACTATTTAAAAGTAAAAAATACACGAAACAAAACAAAACAAATATTCATATACAAGGGAAACAAACAATTACATATTAAAATAAACAAACTAAAAACTAGAATATTTTACAACTCTTCACTTAAGGAATCCTGATCACGTTCTATAATCTTGATCTTCTGCTCGACACAACTAATCTTACAAGCCGACTCCTCCCATAGTTTCTTGTACTCATCCCGGTCCAACTTTAGGGCGTAGACCTGATCTTGCAAGAAGTGGATATAGAATTTGAACTGTTCAGAACATTTTTTTTTTCTATAATTTTATCCAGTTCTTCTCCCATTTCATCGAACTCTCCTAATTTATCCTTAAACTATTCATAGTACTCTTTCAACAGTTGTGCCTTCTCACCGGGACAATCCTTCTCCATTAGGCAAATTCTATTCAATTTGAAGAGACGTTCGTCACCTTATTCTTTCTCAATCCCTACAGCCTGAAACCAATCTTGAGGGGTACTCGAAGAGACACGGCTAAATGGAGTAGAGTGCGACATTTCTTGAGAAGTTGAAAAGAGTTTAGGGTTTGAATAGTTGAGAAGTTTAAAAGAGTATAGGGTTTAAATAGTTGAGAATAGTTAAAAAGAGTTTAGGGTTTTATATACTGGGGAGAATTGAATTCCTTGAGATAAAATTTCTTGTATTCGGAATAGACTTTGAATCACGCGTGGTAGGGTTTATGGCTTTGGGTTTAGGGTGGTAGGGAACACGTGGATGTTTTGGATAACTTGTTGTACACATAATTCACACTTCCTGTATCATAATCAAAGATACTTTAAACTAAGTTGTTTAATCAAGTATTAAAGATTGACTTGTTACAACGACTGTCAAGGAAAGAATCTGTAAGAATTAAAATGAATTATTTTTTATTGGTTCTTACATAGAGTGTCATTGTAATACAGTGAATTGTCACCATATAAATAATGTCATTCTCTCTTAAGGATTTGTCATTGGTTTATACATAGAGTACATTATAATGCTGTGAATTGTCACCACCATACAAATAATGGCATTCTCCCTTAAGGATTTGTCATTGGTTTAGACATAGAGTGCCATTGTAATGCAGTGAATTGTCACCTTACAAATAATGTCATTCTCTAAAGGATTTGCTCTTCCAGTTATGTCATTTTGTGTATTTTCTATATAACCTATGTACTTGCTTCCAGTTCTCAAACATTGCATACTTCCCTAGAACGATGCATTCCCCTATTTGCTGGTGCGGTAAAAATTATGATCTTCATCTCTCACACATAAGCCTCAACCCCAACCGTTGGTTTTGTCAATGCCTACGAAAATCTAATGGTGTAGTTTTTAGGTGTGGGTAGATGAGTTAAAAAAGTGTGATTGTGGTTTTACTTACAAAGTCTCTAAACCACCCGGTAGGAGATTCTACCATTGCCCACAATGTCATTGTCAGTTCAAAATTTGGTTTTGAGAAGCGTCTACACCCGATGATTCTAGGAGGCCACAATCGACAACGGCGGAAGAAATCATAAATTCTGGTTAAGGGAGAAATCAGATCCATAAAGCTATTACAAACAAAACTTACACTCAACTAAGGATCTCCAAGGTTAGAATGGAGATGTTGCAAGATTTTATGTCTAAGCTAAAATCTCTAGATCTTAACAAGTAGTCAAATATGTAGCAGTGAAGTGTAATATTCATTATCTTAAGTGACATTTATTTATGGCTCTGGCATGATAAACTCTTTAGGAACAAATGATAAAAAGTATACTTACAAATGACAAATAATAATAATCGAACTTCAAATTCCACTAAACAACAACATTACAGAAGATAGGAAAATCTGTGGTTTAAGACCGAAAAAGCTCTCTTCAATTAGATCTAATCTCTCCTCTTGCGATTTACCAATTTCAGCAATGCACTATAGATTTAAGTCTATGGTTATAAAACCAATAGCTATCCTATTGCCAATATCATCGACAGCTGATTAATTAAAGCTTCGTAAAGAAATCAAAAACCCTCCCTGAGAAGTCATCCTCTGTAGTTTGGTATTTCTCCATTGCTGGCTGGTGGTTATGAAAATGGCATGGCCGTCCTAGATTAAATATGATTCATTCTGGAGCGGAACTTCACATATATGGAGTCCACTTCATATATAAAGCAAAAATAGAATAACGTGACGTGTTAAACAATCTTTTGAAGTCAGAAAGAAATGATAAATGGTGAAAAATGAAAAATGACATAAAACTCTATGACAAATGATAAAAAATTAATAACAGATGACAAATATTTTATGACTGAATGACAAAATTGATGACAAATGACAAATATTGCATAAAAAAATGACAAATATATTAAACTAGATTCAACTAGACATACACTACATTTAACAAGTTCTGGCCTTGGCTCTTGAAAGTTCACCACCACCTTGGTTATCATTACCACCAGCTTCCCCATTACCACCATCACCATCATCATCAAAGTCACCATTACCATCTATTTTATCAGAGTCCCCATCACCATCAGGGAAACCATCATCATTATAGTCACCATCACCATCAGAGTCAGCATGTCCATCTTTATCTATTTTATTAGACTCATCATCTTCATTCTTTCTTTCATCAGAATCATCATAACCACTCTTCTCTTCAGTAAAGTCATTTATAGGATAATTATAATCCCTTTCTTCTTCATCTTCAGAGGTTGTGTAATATATTATTGCTCTTAGATTGTCACAATCCATTATAGAAAATGATGACAAGGAGGTTGTGTTATGATATATTTGGGGTTGCAATATAGGCTTTAATAGACTAAGCTTGAGTTTTGAGTTTTAAAATCTAATTAATACTCTTAAACACTAGTGTTTCCTATAAACCATAGTCAAACAAAAAGAAATGAAATTAGGAGTAGTTGGGATATTGGGAGATGTAATACCTACAAATTGATTCCATACATCATTCATTCTAATTGTGTTATTCCCTCATGCCTAATATTTTTATACTTACACATAAAATTGATGACAAATGATATAATATTGATAACAAATGACAAATATTTCATAACTAGATGACATAAAATTGATGACAATTAATAAAAAATAGATAACAAATGACAAATATTTTATAACTGGGTGACATAAAATTGATGACAAATGACAAAAAATAGATAGCAAATAGATGACATAAAATTGAAGACAAATGATAAAAAACAGATAACAAATGATAAATATTAATAACTGGATGATATAAAATTGAAGACAAATGAAAAAAGATAGGTAATGAATGATAAATATTTCATATACAGAAGATTATAATGTACAACAAAATGGATGTTAAAGTTTAAAATTTTGCCTCCGTCTCAACTCCTAGTTTCAATATGTCATTATCAATAGTATAATGACATTCATCACCGTTTATGGAAGCTGAAAATCTCATTTTCCTTACGATACTGTCCAAAAAGACAATTTGAAAGATCCCGCAGTCATTAAAATTTGGCTACATTGGATACTCCCCAAAACAAGTTTTCCAACTGGAGTTAATACCATAATATTTTACCTCTGCACCACTAGGTGGCCTATGACCACCAAAATCATTCTATCACAATATTCTCGGGAGCACCATTAATAGCTGATCATGGAAAAGCTAGTGTCCAGGGGATAACTTCTTCTTTTAATTTATAATTTTGGCATTAACCAGGGAATCGTGGATGAATATTTCTTTTTTCTTAAAGGATGCAACACAAATGGCCCAATGGTTTCTATTTAGATTCCAAGGAAGGAGTATTAATTTGGAATCCCTTACTTTAAAATCTTCTTGATCGAAGTAATGCAAAACTATAGAATCTCATCCCATGGACTTAATTTGAAGCCAATTTGATTTCTTCTTCAATTCTACAAATTCGGGAGAAGACATATTATTCATCCACACATTGAAAGCCCTGCCTATAAATTAATTAAAAAATACATCTGTCAACATAATCATTTCATGTACTTGGTGGTCACGATGTTGTAAAACAAAATATTATTTCAAGGTTTTAATGTAAACATTAATAACTTGAACAGAAAAAGAAAATGATAAATTATCAATAACAAATGATAACAGAGCTAATTCAAATGATAAAACTTCTGGAGAAAATGATAAAATTTTGTACAAATGATAAAGTTTAAGGAAAATAAATAATAAAGACTTCTAAACAAATGATAAAGTTCAAAGAAAACAAATGATAAAGTTCTAGGAAAAAAAATGACAATGACTTCTCAACAAATGATAAAGTTTTATAAAAACAAATGACAAAAATTTCTGAACAAATGACAAAGTGTTCAGAAAACAAATGATAGTTTTCTAAAATATCAGTGAAAATAAATGACAGATGATACAACTATAAATGATATAAATACCTCGTTATCCAACCATTACTTTAGATGTAAGGTGTAAAGAGTGTTAAGGCAAACAATTTCTTCACTTATCCTCCCATAAATACTCTTGTTGTAGTCCCTATCCTCAGTAGATAATTTATCCTTCTTGAGTGACCAAACATGGTCTATCTGGTTCTTGCTATCCTGAGAGATGGGTCTTTGAATAAGAGATTCAAAAAATATTCTATGAAGAAGTTTGTCAAGGTGGGCATGCAATAGGTTCATTCTAGGAGCTCATGATATTGATCTCTTAAGCTCATTGTCAGTTAGTTTATGCCTCTTCTTTAAGGTCTCCAATACTTCTGACTTTATTAAAACAAGCTAGAACAGATGAATTACTTGAGTAATAAGAAATTATTTAAATGTACATATTACATGAGAATGAGTAATAAGATATGACCTCAAATCTTATTACTCAACATGAATGAATGATGAAGCTGCATATTTAAAAGTACATTCATACATTGGTCTGCTCAACATCCATTTCTTTTACAATTTTCTCAGGGTCTGGTTTTATTTGTGAAACTTCAGTTCCAACATCCTTATTTGTGCCTTCAGCTACATATACTTTTTTACTCTGTTCCTCAATAGCTACACTACTTATTTGGTCTATACTCATCTGTAAATAAATATATATTATAAATTTCAGCGATTGTCCTACGTTGCATGTCAAAACTGACTAGGACAAGATGACTAGTCATATAACATTAATATTTATGTTTGCAATAGTAAATAGTATGTAGCCATTTAATTAGTTTTAATTAAAATGTTATTAAACACCTTTAACTATTAAGTTTTGTAACTCCAATATGTAATAGAACATTCTGTTACATCATACATAAGTTTCTTAGAAATTTATGTTCTTGTTGCCAATTTATGTTTCATAAATTTATCAGTACATTTATTCATTCTCATGAATTTGCACTTTTACAAGGCAATTATAAACCCTTCAAGCTCTATTTGCCCAACACTACAGAGAGCTACGAGATTTATCGGTCACGTTGTAGTAATATTTGTTATAAATTCATTTTATGTTGAATGTGTCATATATGTCTGTGTAATGAAATGATAATGTATCTATTCTTACTGTATGAACATTGAAGAGCTTGAAAGCAACATTGGATTATGCAGATGTAATAACTTTATGGAAAGAAAACCAAGAAGATGAGAAATTTTAGAGTTTAGAGGCTTTATAATCGTGTAAAGTTTTTCTGTTCCTCGTGTAAAAAACTAAGGAACACATATTGGGACCAAAAAATGATAAAAGGGAACTGAGCAATGAATTTGTATCACTATAAAGTTATGCATTTTGGTGATGCCTGACTTTGTGTACCAAATTAAAGTCGTGTGAATAAAAATTATGTTTTTACCAAAATATTGGGCTTTGGCTATATCATTAACTTATTACGTAATTCCTATCCTAAGTTTAGCTACTCTTTTGATTTGAAGCATTCGTGTTTAGCACGGGCTCATAAGCTATACTAAAAATGATAAGAGTGATACAATATATGGTAAAATAATAAGAAACAAATGATAATTTACCCTCAAATAAATGACTAATAATCATAAACAAATGATAAGTTTGCCTCCTTAGCTTCATGAACGTCGAAGACCACTACTTCAGTTTTTGCTTGGTCTGCAACCTCTTTAGTCTGTATAACAAATAGTAAAAAATAAACAAATGATAAGTTACCATAAAAAATAATAATAATAATCCAATGTTAGTTATATACCTCCTTAGCTTCAAAAACATCTTCCTGGACCATTACTTTAGTATTTGGTTGTTTTGCAGTCATTTGTAAATACAAATGGTAAAAATGGTAATGATAGGTGAAAAAATATTATGGATAGCTCAAAAAAAATAATAAATACCTCTACCACTACATCTTTTTTTTTCATCATAATTCATAACTACAGTTGGTTCTTCTGAATCCTCAATCTGTAAAATAGGATATACATACTAAAAATAGTAAAATAGGATATACATACTCTATCTATAAGGACTGCATTCACAAATGTGATAGACAGCTCAAAATAAATGTTAGATAAATACTTCTTGAGCTTCCTCTTCATCAATAACTTGAGGTTCCTCTTCTTGATAAGATATAACTTTCTTATCATTACCATCTTCCTCATCATTTTTTTTTGAGGTTCCTATTCTTCCACGATACCCTTTTATAACTTTACATATAACAAATGAAAACAAATGACAAAGTTCTGGAAAACCAAATGACAAAGACTTCTGAACAAATGACAAATTTTTAGAAAACAAATGGCAAAGCTCAAGAAAACAAATGATGATAAAAATACAAATAAATGATAAGAAGTTGTAAACAAATAATTCCTCTGGAAGTTCACCACCATATTTAACAGATATAGCTTTCATATTCACATTCTCTACCTCTAAATATTTTTCCACCTCCACTCCCTCTCCGTGGAAACCTTTTATCTGATAAGTACCATGCAAGCAATGATAAAATCAAGTGAGTGAGAAGATCAAGTGTATGCAAAGAAATGATTAAAGATATGCTGATAAAAAAGTATTAAAGCCTGCTGAATCAAATTTTCTTTAGTTAATGGAATTTCCTCTGGGATTATCGCCTGTCTCTTCCTTGGCCCTCTATTACCCTTGATTAAAGATTTTAAAATGATCAGTGGGACATTATCCAACTGTTCATCAGTGAGGGGTTTTTTTTTATGCCCTCAACTTGAAACTTAGTTTCTTCAGCCTTCTTATTCTTCTTGTTGGCATTAGTCTTTTTGATATATTTTTCCATCCCCTAAAAAGAAAACTTCTTCCCTTTCTCTTTTAGCTTATTTCTTCTCTTCAATTTTTAGATTTTTTTGTTGGACCTCTCTTTGCCAGGTTCTCAGTCCCGCCTTCTTTCTTTTCCCATCATCTTTCTCATCGCTTTCTTCTTATCGCTTTCGTTTCTCAATTTGCTTGAATTTTTAGGCGTATTGTATTGGTACTGCCCAAAGAGAAGAATACCATCTCCAAGTGGTAGAGTACTATCTCCAACTGTAGACATTAAAATACTTTCTAAAATTTTACTATAGTTCTACAACTGATGGCATATATCAACCAATGCAGGTCCGATTGCAGGTGCTTTGATGTAATTCTTCTAATATATATAACATTCAAACAATTGATAAAAAGTAATTTATAAAGGACAGACAAAGAGGAGTACACAAATGACAACTTACACTCAACCAATGACAAAAATGAACTTAATAATAACAAATGATATTAGGGGAAATGACAAAAAAAAACAAATTAAACAAATGACAAAAAGGAAATAGATAACCCGATTAAACAACAAAGTGTATATGATGTTTGGCACATTACTTCGGAAAATTCCAAATTCTGAAGAACTCCAGTAAAATGCCTAAATTCCATTCCCAAATCTGAATCCCTAATAGTTCTTCAACATGATCACGATGGATCTCTCTACTCTTACTCTTCTGCAAGGAATTATAAATAGGGAAATCAAATCACTTGGAAATGAGGGTCTTAGTAGTCTGAATTCTATGTTGAAATTCACCCCTACGTCAAACCCAACTGCGAATACACTTCCCAACATCTCTCCGATTAATCCAGTATATCGAAAGGAAGAAAAGTCAATTCTGCATGAGGCTCATGCCCTTGATGGACAACCCGGAATAGCTAACAAGGTCAAATCAATGGTTGTATGTCCTTGGGGATTCATGAACATGGAAGAAGGGGAAGAGAAGAATACTAACACCGATCAAACAACAAAGAATAATAAGGTTCTAGGCAGGGAATCTCCTACCTAGTGTAAAATCCCTACCCCTGGTGGGGATGAATAAGTTCAATCGTTTGTGGACAAAGTTCGTGGACCAGAGACTGAGAGAGAGAGACCTATTGTTCTTCTGGAAGAGGTAAATAGATGTAACATCCTAATTCTCTCAATCCCTAGAGCTTAAATCGCTGCTAGAATATCAGTATACCAATTCAGTCTTATAGGACTGTTGGACCTACAGAAAATCAAATAGCAACAGTCCAGGAATTTACAATAAATCACTAAAAAACAAAGGGGACGTGTAAGCTGATTCCTATTGTAAAGGGGTTTTTCATCATAAAACTGGAGTCAGAAGAAGATAAGAAATTGATTTGGAGCAGAGGACCCTGGATGGTTAAGCAAATGCCTATGAGACTCATGCCATGGAATCAAAAAAATTCAGTGGACAAACATAGTAACTTCAATGCTCTGATTTGGTGTAAGTTTTCTAGCTTGCCTCTCGAAATGTGGAGTGAAAATATTATCTTACCTCTAGGGAAGACACTTGGTAACCCTATTCAGCAAGACCAATCAACAATAAATCAAGGCTACGGGTTCCATACAAATGTTTTTGTCGACATTGATCTCTCTAAGCTAATTTCATACCACATTCTTCAGGAGATTGTGGGAAATATTATCAAACAAGAGGTCCTGCTTCATCGAATCCCCAAATATTGTTCTCACTATAAAAATGTGGGATACACGATCGCAGAATGCAAGATTGTGCAGAAAGTATTCTGAGCTAATGAAATGGAGCATAACAAGACCAAACCGATAACGAGAAAAGAGTTAGCGAAAAGAAACCAGGGCAATCAAAAATTAGTAATCCAGGAGAAGCAACCTCAGGAGAAGGATTTGAGGAAGAAAATCACTGCAACACCGGGTAAACACACATATTTTCAAGAATCTATGGAAGCGAGCAGTACTACAACACCTTCTATTTACTTCCCGGGCATGTCTAGGCCATCTGCAACTTGCAGCAACATAAAAATATTGGGGAGACTGTAGAGTGGTCAACCACTAAGAACAGTAATAGAGCACCCACATCACCCAAGGGAGATATTCTAGCTAGCAGGAGTAACCAGTTTGATACACTAAGAGAAGTGGAGGAAGATATAGAGCAAACTAATTCAGTTGTATCAGGACAGTAGATTACCACAAATTCGATAATGCATGGAGAGATTAGAGACAGAGTGACAGATGTGGAAAAGTCCAATTCAACACCACATAAAAAGGATCTTGTGGCAGCTATAACAGATGTAGCAGACAATCTAACAAATAAGGCAAACAGAGATGAAGGTGACGCATACTTCACGGCGATACATGATGTCAAACAAAATGTCAACTCATCAAATTGGGCGGGTAAAATGGAACATGAAGAACAGGTGCATCTCAGTCCTAAACAAATTTTTAAAGGGGGAAAGGTGTATACCATAGACCCGAGAGTGACACGCTCTACCCATAAAGATCAATGAAAATCATATTCTGGAATGCCAGAGGGCTGGGAATCAAAAAAACAATAAGATATCTCAGAAAAACAATGGCAAGACTACAACCAAATATTGTGGGAATTGCTGATACAAAAATATTTTGTAAGAATTTTGAGCTACCGGGGTATGAAAGCATAGTCATCTCCAATGAACTAAATAAACAAAAAGGTAACATATAGATATTTTGGCTTAAAGGAACCTCTACACCTGGTGTTATCTCTATGAGAAAACAATATATTACGGTGATTTATATGGAGAGTTGTTTCTCCTTTGTACATGCCGACTGCAGCAGATTTAACAGGTTATATCTCTGGGACGACCTCTCTAATTTTACTACAGCAAATATCAATCCCTGGATATGCATAGGTGATTTTAACGTGGTTCCACAAGTAGCTGAAAAAAGGGGACGATATCCACCTAACACAAATACAGTGATAGAATTCAACAATTTCCTAGATACAACGAAACTCATAGAAAGCCCCACCTCTGGGCTTACCTTTATATGGTACAATGCACAAAATGGAAATAACATAACGCTGGTGGTCCTCAGCAGATGTCTCTAGAATGTAGTATGGCAAAGCACATTCAAAGGTTGAAGAATGAAAGTGTAACCTATAACTCAGTCCGATCATTCACATATTATGGGGGAATGCTATCAGGTGCCACAACCATGAAAAATATCCCTTTTAGGTATCTTCAATCCTGGGGACAGGAACCAGAGTTTAAGGATATTACAACCAGAAGCTGGGGGAAGCCGATGCATGCTGCCCCTTTTTTTCTCTATTATGCTTAAACTGCGAAGACTTAAAGCTGATATTAAGGTATGGAGACACAAATTTGTAACCCCGCAGAAAATTAACAAAAATCAAACCTGGAGAGAGAGAGATGTTGCAACTATATATACAGTTGGAGGAAGACATAACCAACGACTTGATAAAAAAGTGATACCTTGCTCAAATAAAACTCCTGAACAATTAGGAGGAAACTAAAGAGATGGATTGGAGGCAAAAATCAAGAATCAAATGGCTACAAGCAGGGGATAGAAACACGAGGTTTTTCCACTCAACCACAAAGGCTAGGAACGAGAATTCCCTTATCACAAATATCCAAGACAACACGGAAAGAGACATTACAAGCCAGTCGCTCATACATGAACATATCACTGGCTACTACAAGTCCAAATTCGCTGCTACAGATACACAATAATGTCTAGAACTTTTTGATCAACTCCCCAATAAAGTTTTAGAAGCAAAAAAAAATAGTCTCACTACAGCCCTAACCACTGAGGAGATTAGGGATGCAGTATTCTCTATGGACAGCAATAGCGCCCCCAGTCTAGATGGTTTTTATGGTATTTTTTGCTAGAAATTCTAGAAAATCCTGAGTACAAATATTAACGCTGGGATAATCTCGTTCTTTATGGATGGTATGATTCCCATGACATTCAACTCCAACCTCCTAGGGGTCTCAAGTAGGGCGACCCTCTCTCTCCAATTCTGTTTGTAATTACGGAAGACATACTGAGCATCAATCTCTATAAGGCTAGAGAACAAGGCAGAATACAAACCATGACATCAACAAAGGGTACGCATGGCCCTACTCACCTACATTTTGCAGATGATATATTTATCTTTATGAGCGAGAATAACAGATGCCTGAGACAGCTTCTGCTCATTCTTGCCAAATATCAGAAGGTCTCAAGACAAGTGATTAGTATGGCCTAAAGCAAAAAAATTATGAGTTCTATACCTCTCACCCGCAGAAGAGTGGTCACTGAGATATTTGGCTTCAAAGAAGGAAAATTTCTAGATACGTATTTGGCCATTCCACTCATACAAGGGAGGGTAACAAAGCAAGCTATTTTACCGCTATTAGAAAATATCATAAAAAGGGCTAAAAGTTGGACGGGAAGCATGATCTCGTTTCAGGGAAGGGTCACTCTTACAAAGTCTATCCTGAACAGTATATCGATTCATAATATGGCAGTGTACAAATGTCCTAGTTCGCTTATCAAAGAGGGAGACAATATAATTAGAAAGTACATCTGGACTGGAGACCTAACCAAAAGGAAGGGGGTAACGCAGAAATGGGATAAAGTATGTAAACCGACTATGGAAGGGGGGCTTTGTATACGTAGTCTGGGAGGAGTCAACAAAGCTATGCTCTACAAACTTTACTGGGCAATTAAACAAGGAACAAAAAAATGGGTAAAATTTATCAAATCCAAATTCAGCAGCAAGAGCGGGGATCCTATTCAATATTATTAGCCGTTAACTTTATTGATGGGAATACAGACCGCATCGACCATTTCAAAACCACATATAGGATGGCTCAATAGAGACGGACGGAAAATTGATTTTTGGAGAGACACCTGGGCAACAGATATCCCACTCATGGAACATATTGATCTGCCTCGACACTTATGGAAAAATTTCAAAGAAATGCTATGCAATTTTATCAACCCACAAGGCTGGCATTTCCCTATCGACATATTGCTTCTACTGCTAGCACTTGGAATTAACATACAAAATATCTAATGTAAGCCCAGTTCCCATGATACTATGATCTGGAAACCAGATATCCAAGGAATTTTTTCCACCATGAATGCATATGAGACATTGCGCAGTAAGGAAGAATCGGCATGGTGGTGGAAGTACGTCTAGAGACAAGCAATCCACCCTCGACTGAGAGGCTTTACTTGGCACTTGCTGAACCATATACTCCTTATGAATAATGCCATAATGAATAGTGGCATCTCTATTATGTCGGTATACCACCAATGCCATAATGCTTTTGAAACAGAGTCTCATACTTTGCTGCGATGCCCTTTCACAATCTCTCTCTGGCAGAAGGCTATGGTATGTTTCTCGTATATACCTATCACACCATCAGACAACTGGAGAACCATACTAGAGAGAGGTATAACATATAGTCCATACATTACTGATCTTTGGGTGACCATGGTTTTTGCAATCTGCTACAACATTTGGAGAGCTAAAAGCAAATGGCGGTTTGATGGAGTCAAAACCCCTATCCAACAAACTACGCTACACATCCTCACTGACGTTGCAGATGCCTCTCTCCTCTCTAAAAATATAATGAACAACACCATTCAGGACCTTAGGATCATCAAATAACTTAATGTTCAGTGTAAACCGAGAATAAGCAACAACATAGAGAGCTGTAAATGGGGGTTTCCTACTCGAAATAAGGTTAAAATCTGTTGTGATGGATCGGCTCTAAGCAATCTCGGTACAGCTGGTGTAGGCATTATTTATAGAAATAATAAAGAGAAGTCTTGGGCACATACAGTAAATTCATTGGGCAAGCAACAAACTTCATTGCCGAAATTACTTCAATTATTACAGGAGTTCAGAGAACTAAAACACAAGGGTGAAGAAAAGTGTGGGTAGTATCCGACTTGGCTGCTGCAATTAAAGTGTTTATCAAAGATAAAATACCCTGGACGCTTAAAATTGCTTGGGAACTTATCATCCCCCACCTTCTGCAAATCTGATTCAGCAATCCATGGAGAGAATGCAACTTCTCGGATGATCAAATTGTAAGGAGAGGGTCAGATCCAAACCAACCAGCAGAAGAATGGAGAAATGGCAAGCGATATTACTTACAAAATATTGAGGACCATGTCACAGACTTCTTCATATTCAAGAAATCACGTTGAACTGGTTGAATGTACATTTTGAGTAGAAAGTTGTTTGAACAAAGTAGGATGCCATTCAAATGAAATGGGTACTATTACAAATTGAGAAGACAGACGATAAGTTGGAAAGATAATTTTAACAGTTCATTCGAACGAAGTTTAAAGTCGCCCGAACGACTTGGGCATTCATATAAAAACTATAAATTATTTTTGTCGAATAAGACGACAATTTCTAGTTCAAACGACTATGGACTCGTTCGAACAAATTGGTCCTGATAAGTGCAATTTCCTTGTTATTTTCTTTTATATTTCCTTATGTTCGTAGAGAACCCATATGCATATACTTTAGTGATATGTACTAGAGTATGGCATGGTTAGTTTTCTTTTATCTTGTAAACGTTTGTTTGGATATATATTAGTAAACTTTTTACAAAAAAAATAAAAATGGAAATAATAAATGACAATCTTTAAGAAACAAATGACAAGAAGCATAAAACAAATGACAAAAAGCAAACAAATGAGGTGAAAATTAAAGGAAGTTTATCATAGCCTCTTGTACAAGTTCTTACTGTATGTCAGTCTCAGACGGTTCCAAAATTAATACAACCAATTTGGGATTAGCAAAAAACTTTTTCAATGCCACAATTTGGTGATACTTAAAGGTTGTCATCCTCCATCCCTGTAGCTTAGGGAACAAATGTTTGCTTCCCTCAATTCTTGGTAACACTCAAAAATACAGAGGAAAACCCATATCATCAATGTAATGGCCTAATTCCGAAAAATCGAAATGGGCTAGAATTAGCTCTCACACCAATGTACCTGTAATAAAATATAATTAAAAACTAGGAATGACACAGGTGTTTAGCGTGGAGAAGCTATAAATAGGTTAAAAAAACCACGACCTCAGGTTGAGGATTTTTGTAATAGTGATGTTTATTGCTTGAGGCTGATATCTTATTACAAGTGATCTCTAGACTTAGAAATGCTTGATCTTATAAATAAGTAGTTTGAAGTTTTGGAGAATCTAGAAAATATAGTCTTCCTGGTGATTTGTCCTGTAATCTTCTGGTCCTTGTCTCTTCTGGAACTTTTTTTTATATAAGCATTTCTTGTAGTTCTTCATCGTGCTGTAGCACGTTCTCCGAACAATGTGGTTAGTGATAGCTGACTGAGTAACTGTTAAATTTAAGAGAGACAAGTGGCTTTGACATGCTCAGGCTTTTTAGTTTGAGCTCGACCCATGTTTCTTGTCAGTTCGTGGAGTATGTGGAAATGTTAACTAGTGAAGTCGTATGGAGAATGCGTGAGTCTGACATGAAGGTAGTTCAAACTGGAGATAGATTAATTTAGGTAAGATCGAGGGGTAGGCCCCTATAATCGCCCCCTCGCAATCGAAGTCTCGAGTGGCTTGGGGTTGTAAAAGAATTTTTGGGATATGGGTTAAAAATTTAAATGAGGAAGAAAGCAATAATGGCGCTTGACTGCATAAAGATACGCGTGTCAAGGGGGAAATACGTGCATTTATTGTTAATGGGAATATTAATGTATGTGACGGTTAGGTTTTGAAGAGTCTCTTCGTATTGAATGATGACGCTTGGGAAAATGTGCCTGTACAATAAATGTATGGTTATATAAATAGTACATGTACCGAGGTTGGTGGCCAAGTACGCTTTTTCTTATATAAAATCTTCTGCAAGTGTTGAGGATGGTGAAGACTCGTAGGATGATTCTTGAAGAGAGAATCGCTTCTGAAATACAGAGGCTGAAATTGAAGTTTTTTGGAGATCAGTCCATGGATAATTAACTCCTATTCCTGTTCTTCCGACGTATCAAGGAATGTCAAAAAATAAAGTGGTTGAAGCTGAGAAGGATTTTTACTGTACATGGAGGTTTCACCACATTATCTTGATAGGTGACCAACATTGGGTTTGTCTCCGCATCCTCGCGGAAGATAAGGTTGGGGAGGCAGATGTAGGAATTGGTGTAAGTACGGTGCAGTTGCGCTAATGTTTTGTGTCGCAACAGATGCTAAGGTCGGGACCTTTTCATCTCTACCAACTCTGAAGGGTTGGTAGTTATAAGGGAGGCGATGATGACAGTGGAGGAGGTTGATGGAGAATAGAAGTCTTCTTTTGCATTTCTATCACTACTTTGCGTTGAGAAGACCTTCAATTTGAAGGGTTGGATCAAGTACGGAGTCTCCTGTTCCCATAGTTTTCATTAGAAGCTCATTTAGACTTTGACCAAACTCATGTGGGGGAGGATATTTGTTGTTTCCAATGACTGCTTTACATCAGGGTATAAAATTACTGAAGCAGGATAAACTGAAGGATTTGAAGCTTCGGAGTGCTTGAAAGGATTGTTAGCTTTAGAGACACTGAAAAACTTGTTACCTGTAAAGTACCTGAAGTTGAGTATTGGACAAAACTTCATCAGTAAAGTACCTGTTGTCGAGTACTTGAAAGACTTAATATCTGTAAAAGATCCTTGTAATATGTTTCGAGATGAATAAAATTTGTTATCTGAATTCGTGCTAATTTAGAAATAGAATAACTCTAGAAATCAAGTTGTATGAAGAGTTAAGAATATTGTGTAAAATGGAATGTATGAGGGCAAAAAGTAAAATACTTGTAATAATCAAATTGGTATACGTTTATTTTTGAAAATATATGTTAAGAGGCAAATAGTATTCGATCTGTGAACTGGAAATGTAGGAGAGAGAAAAAAAATTGTAGAAGTTTTAGAATGAAGAATCGATCTTGAGAGGTCGTTTTAGAAAATTAGATTTGGAAATAATAAGTTCGATCGGTAACAATCTGGGATTACTAAGATCGATAAGAAGAGATACGTTCAAATAATTTCTCTCAAAATAAGGGGCGTCTTTTACGAGATAAAAGGAAAATAACATGATTTACATGAAATTGATAGTAAAAATAGATAAATAAGGGTAAAATGATTTTTGAATTTGGGGAAATTGATTAGAACGATGTGGACTCGAGCCCCTGAGAATCCGTTATGCCGCTGAAGGACGATTGGCAATAAAGATCCCTGAAGTACGTGAGAGAATATTTGGACTGCTGGATTATGATGCTGAGTTCCCAGTGAGAGAATGTCAGTTTGAAGATTTAGATTCGATGGGTAGGGAACTTGAGTATGCACATTTTTTCTATGAATGGATTTTTTGCGAACTGGTGATGGATCCTACAGATCGAGAAGAGGTGGTAGAACTGATTGTTGGATAAGAGATCGACTTTGAGGATGCGAGGATCGTTGTAGGTATATTGATTGGATGTGGCTTCCCATTCATTGAAGGTTGCTTTAAATGTAATTATATGTGAGCTGAACAGAGTTGATGTAAAAATAGGGGTGATAGAATGTAACTGCTTGTGTTTGAATAATTCAAAAAAAATTATTGCGGAATAGATCCTCTATTTTTGTGATGGCTATTTGTGACTGTTGTAAAATATGAATTTAAAAATATTTGAAACTATGCTGTGTGAGCTTTGGAAATGACGTCATTGTTGTTATAAGAATAGAAGAAGAATGACGTACTAATAAAGCAGGGAGTTTTTTATTATTTTATCCCTTGTGTAAAAGTTGTGAAAACACGATTGCGTGTAAGTATGAGTCATCATGAGTGTAGTGAGGTCATAAGGTAATTTGGAAAAGAGAGATAAATATAGAATAAAATATAAGGGAAAAGGCAATGAAGGGAAGGCATCGTTACCAAAAAGGTACAAAACGTCTGACATGGATAGCGGAAGGGATGCCTAGGTTCCAAAATTGAGGACGGCTCATGCAAGGCTCAATAACTACCAGCAGTTAGAGAAGAAAATATAAATACTGTTTCATCTTCGTCAATCAAACATTTTTTAACTTCTGAATATTTAAAGAGCAATGAGAGAGGAAGAAAAAAGAGAGGCACAAATAGCGCGATAACTCGTAGAGATTTAAGCGAAAGGGGTCATCAGTCAGAGCATGCAAGAGTCGCTGAAACTGAGTCGCGAAGGTGGTTGTACAACCGCATGGTGAGGGAAGGATACGGCGCTGCCTCAGATTCATACTCTGACATAGAAGGTTAGTAGAGGATTTGTGATGTGTATATGTATTTTTTTAAAGATCATTTGGTAATGCTAAGAAAAGTGGCCAATTACTATTTATAGTAATCTATGAAAATCTGTTGTATATAATATATGAAAGATATTTGAATGTTGACGTATTTTAAAAGATAATTATAGATACATGGACCTGTGTAGGTCGAACGTGAAGAGTGTTGTGTAAGATAAAATCACTTCCTGTAGTTGATTATAAGGAGTTCCCCTATAAGTAAGGCATCAACCTCGGGTTGGTCGGTTGAGTCTGAGAGGAGAACATCTGGAAGTGAGGAAGAAAAAGTTGTCGATCATTTTCTAGGTTTCCCTGGAAGATTGGTATCCTATCCTCCTCGCTCTGATGCATTCAAAGAGTTTTGTAAAGCCAAGGCTTCTGTAGGAGGTAGATGGGGAAATTGTATAGATTATGCCGGTAGACAATTTAGGGGTTGTACTGTAGCAACGGGAGAGGAATATTTTTATCTGTTGGCTAATTTGGCAAAGGAGAAAAGGGATAGGGGTATAGAGGAATCGATCTCTTTAGAGTATTTTGATGGGGATGCTCGGACTGAGCTGTCAGAGGGTTTTTTCTATTACATGTCTCAATTGGAGTACGGGTTAAGTCTTTCTCTTAGCAATCTTGTAAAAGGGATTATAAATCTCGTAGGGGCATATACTGTTCAGATGAACAGGAACATGTGGGAAGTGAAAAGTGTATGTGAAACTTTGAATATACGATGGGAAGGAGATGGGAGAAGGAGGAGGATAGTCTCTAAGAATGTATTACAGTTTTATGGTATAAAAAACTATTTTACAATTGGAGGGGCATATTTCTTTGCAAGTGCAACTCGACCTCGCTTCTTCAATCTGAACTCGGCAAGTCGACCGTGGAATGATAATGTGATATGGGTGAAGGGTGATTGCCTTTAGAGAGATGATGAAGAACCCATATAACTTCCCTTTAGAACTATAAAACAAAGTATGTATAACCATGAAATATATATGAGATTTGATAGTTGAATTTGTTTGACAATGAAATGCTCGCTGATGTTAATGTTTTATATGTTACAGGTCCTAAATCACGAGTTAAGAGGAAAGAATCATTGTTGGATAAAGTTGCTCAAGAGGAGATAGAGCTCGAGGCTGTACTGGAAGATCTTGGCATTAGCAGAAAAAAACGTGTTAACAGTCGAGTTGACAAAGTTCTGAAATCTCAATCGACAAGGCTAATGATGAGTGCCTATGGCAGCAAGATGACGGGGACTGATGGGAAAAGGCGAGTGAACATTCCTAAGGCCTCGAGAATGGAATGCGCAGGATTACCTGAGTCCTTTATGTCGAGCAAACTAGCTTAAACGTTCCCCAAAAGGTAAATGCTGAAGCGTCCTTTGGCTTCTGGGAGTACGGAAAGTGACGAGGTCGGGGAAAAAAGGAGAAGGGCTAAACTTGAAACGTTAGGAGTGAAAGTTGCAGGAGATTGACCTGTGGTGGAAGATGATCGGAAAGAGATGGAGGAAAAAGCCAGGTTGGCAGCTCTCCACAGGGAGGAAGAGATGAACATAATGGTATGTTCACAAGCTCGAATATGTTTTTTGGTGGATTTGTATTATGATTCGAGCTAATCGATAAGGTCGATTCTTTTTTGATTTTTGCAGGCTGCTCGGCTGATGAAGGGAATATGCCTCAGGGTTGAAGAGGAGATGGCCGATCTGAAGAGGAAGAAGGTCGAGTTCGATTATAATCTAATTTGGGAAAGGAGGGGAAGCAACTGGAGGCCTTAAAGGCTTCCGAAGTAGTAGAGATCAATAAGCTTCAGGCGATAGCTGAGTGTGACAGGCTCGGGCGTCACCTTATGTCCAAAGGGTATTCTGAAGATGAGGTGGACGCCATTAGGGCCGACACCTATGTGGAGGAAGGTGAGGATAAAGAGACTGAAGATCTTGCCATTGGCATTGTGGATGGGCTGGATGGTGTGCCTCCCCAGATGGTGAGAGACAACCAAGGGGTTGACAATGAACGCCTAGAGTTGGAGAATGAGAAGGTAAGATAGTGTAATAGAACTGTGATTATATGAATATTTGAGAATATTTGTAAACTATGGATATATTTTGGATAGAATTCTGTAGGTTAAGTTGCTTTCATAAACCTTACCGTAGGAACTTAAGGACATACGCCTTAGAAAAAAAAAAAAAGTTGAGCTTGCTATGGAGAGAGAGACCTCAACGCCCCTATTGACTTCACAAGCAGAGCTGCAGGTTAGAATAGAGCAGGAAATATTTTATTTGTATACCTCATTAATATATAGGTACAAATTAATAGAAAGAGTATAGAGACGGACCAAAAACTTGTTGCCTATTTAGGTGCAAACGTCACTGGACTAGTGCGCATAAAAGATGTTTGTCTTTGGCAAACAAAAATATAGAGAATGTGTACCTTAGACTTGGATGTATATGTTATGGAGCATTCATCCAAGATTGTACTTTGACCTCAAGATCAGAAGTAGTTTTACACAGTTGATGTCAAAAATAGATATCCTGTTAGAAGTGAGACATATGTAGTGATTGAGTGTTCCAAATTGAACTTAAAGTAATATAACTGCAATGTGCAGGTCGAATTGGAGTCAGCTCGCTTACGCGAAGATGAAGCTCATCAATGTAACCAAGAGTTTGCAGAGGAGTTTGATAGGATGATAGAGACAAATGAAGATAGAGAAGATCAACATGTGAAGGTGCACTTAAAGTTTGTTGAGGGAACATAGACTGCTATCGACCTGACTCGACAGATCGAGGAGAAGGATACCGAAATTGTGAAAGGGCAGAAAGAGCTCTAGGAGTTAAAAGAACATGAATCGAAACTCAAACGCCAGAATAATGCATTGGTGGTTAAGAGCAGGGAAGTTGACATGGCTCGTTACCGTATATATGCTCTAAAAAGATCAGAGGAAGGTTTAAATTGGTCAATGGATGGTTTGAGAAATGATCAGACTAGGAAAACTCGTGACCAAGAACAAATTTGATCTGATCTGGCGAATAGCAGGAGAAAACTTGGGCAATTGAAGAAGAAATTAGCTCATGAAGATAACGAGCTAAAGGGAGCACGAGACGATCTGTCTGCATCTGAAGTTGTAGCCGAACAATTAACTACAACTTTCTCTGCAAAAGATATGGAGTTTAGGATGGTACAATACAAGTGTAAAGAGTTGAATGAGAGAGTGGCTCAATTAAAAATCGATCTGGCACTGGTCAATTTACGTGTCTGAAGCATTGAGGCTGGCGAGGGCTCGAAGATGAATAGAAATAATGCCAGAGTTCTTCTTGTTCAAGGTAATGTCGTTAGTCTGTCAGCTCGAATAAGAGAGTTGGAGGGGGATATTACTCAAATTTAAGGGCATGTGCATAAAGGAAAAGACAATTTCAGACGTGGAAGAACTGAACAAGGAGATCGAGATACTTCGTGCTCAGGTGGTTGATTTGGTGGCGATTAATCGAGCTGAGTCGGCTAAAGCTAATGAAAAATTCTTAGAGAACATTGCTTTTACATATCTAATAGAAAGATAACTGGCATGTCAGAAAGCACGGTATAAGAGGTTAGAAGATCGCCTACAGAGGTCAAGGACGGTTTTTTCTCACTCAGTTGTAACTCAGGCCCGGTATTCAGAATTGCTAAACTCGGTTATTGCTTATTTTATAGATGAGGTAAAAATACTTGAGTTAGAGAGATATACCTTGTTTGACTATGTGTCAGCAAAGGGATGTATCTACAAGGTTGATATAGATCAAAAAGATTGCATGAGCTTCATGGGGATGGATCTGGGCCCTCGATCTACAAAATTGATAGAGCAGGGCAGGATTGTTGTGATTACACAAGCTCGAGATTTTATGGCTAGTCGACCTCCTATTGTATGTGAAAGCGCAGCTGACATCCCAACAGCATAACAGAATCTATTGTAGTGGCTGTGTATAAACTTAAAAATAAATAATATGTTGTAGACATGTTGAGAGATGAAAGCTGGTTTTACCTTTGCTTTATCGTATGTCTGGTCACTACACCAAAATAGTCAATTTGCCACAGTTTTTTTTTGCCACAAATATTATGTGTAGCTTATATTACACATAGATTATATCTATGGCAAATAGAATTGGAGTCTGTGGTTTTTTTTTGTTTTCTAATTTGGCCCCATTTTTTGGTTTCCCTCCAATAATTTTGTTTTCTCTCTTGGAGTCGCTATTGCTTACAAACAACGAAACAGAGGGAAGAGAATTTGATTTGTAACACCGACTCAAAATCCTCACATACTTGATCTCAAACCCTAAACCTAAAATTGAAACTCTTGTTTCCTGATCTCAACGATGGGTTAGTAAATTGTTTCTCAAATTCCTCAATATATTTGCTCACTTGCTACTCTCAAATTTGTTGATTTGCATGTTCTTTAATCTTCCAGTAAGTTTCATTTCAAACTCTAATTCTCATGGAAATTGATGCGATTGAACTATATATAATAGATAGACTAAGCGTTTTGAGTCTTCACTTTGATTACTTTATAATCGAAACTCTCTCTACCTCTGTAATCATACAGTGGTAGAGCATGATTCATGTGTAATTAATTGTTTGTTTGTTGAGGTGTTGGTGATCTTGGGTTTGAAGAGTTGGGGCTCAATGGAGGAAAGTAGACTGTGTCAGTGGAGTGTGATTTGATCGCTTTTAGCTATATTTCAATGGTGGGGTTTTAATGTTACTGTGATTATCATGAACAAGTGGATCTTTCAAAAATTGGATTTTAAGTTCCCTCTGACAGTGTCTTGCATTTACTTCATATGCTCAACCATTGAAGTATACATAGCAATCAAAGTACTTAAAGTTAAGCCACTGATAACTGTTAACCCAGTTAACCGTTGGAGAAGGATATTTCTTATGTCCTTTGTTTTTTGTATCAGCATAGTGTTGGGGAATGTGAGCTTACGGTATATTCCAGTCTCCTTCATGCAGACGATAAAATCATTCACTCCTGTAACTATAGTGGTGCTTCAGTGGCTAGTTTGGAAAAAATACTTTGACTGGCGCATCTGGGCTTCTTTAGTCCCCATTGTAGGAGGGATTCTTCTCACTTCCGTTACTGAACTTAGTTTTAATATGTTCAAATTTTGTGCTGCCTTATTTGTTTGCCTAGCTACATCTACAAATACTATCCTTGCAAAGTCTCTACTGCATGGATATAAGTTTGACTGCATAAACACAGTGTACTACATGACTCCTTTTGCGACCATGATATTAGCCCTGCCAGCTTTATTCCTTAAAGGGCATGGGGCTTGGGTATGGTTTCACACCCATGAGATTCTTTACTCATCCCTCATCTTAATCTTGACCTTGCATTTCTATCTCAACTTTTCCATCTTTTATGTCATCCATTCCACAATAGCCGTTACGTTCAATATAACGGGTAATATAAATCTTGCAGTTTCTGTGATGGTTTCGTGGCTTATATTTAGAAATCCAATCCCTGCTTTGAATGTTGTTGGGTGCGGAGTGACTCTCAGTGGGTGTACGTTTTACGGGTTCGTGAGACATAAACTCTCGCAACAAACACCAGGAACACCCAAGACTCCACGGACACCCCGCAATAGGATGAAGATGATCCCTCTTGTAAATGATAAGTTTGATGACAAGGTTTAATTTATTTAATGTGATTTCAGCTAGTTAAGGAAGTGTTAGTAGGAAATGAGATAAATTTATATTGTTCTTGTACACTTTGTGTTCATTTTAACCTTAACTAAATTGAAATGGTCACTAATTTACAGTATTTAAAAAAAAAAAATATTAATTTCGTGCCATGTATTCTTTCAGTTTTCCAATACGAAAAGGTTACATCATTTTGCCAATATATATATATATATATATATAATAGATAGGTGTTGGAGATAATTCCAAAAATGACAATGGGTTTGAAGGAATTAGGGAAAAAAAGTTAGAGTTGAAGTTTAAACTAGGGGGTTTTGGTGAATTGGTTTTTCTTAATAGTTTAGAGATGATCCCAAAAATAAATAATCCTTGGGAGTTTACTGCTATTGAATTGATGTTGTTCATCTTTTCTAATTAACTTGATCATCGTATTCATACTTGTTGTTTGTTTCTTTTTCTTCATTACTATTAAACATGCTACATATGGAGACCTTTTATTTTCCTATTATCTTACGCGCACCAAAATGGAAGTCATAGCATTGGTTTTTGAAGCTGTATCTTTATTTTTTTTGTAGGTGATAACGTGTAAGTTGTGATGTCAAGTTGAAGAATCTTTCAAGCCCCCAAAGTAAACAACAAAATTTAATCATTGTTTTTTCGATTATCCCCGTTTTTGTAAATTTTATGGTGCGCATATGATTATTGTTGATATTCGCTTTTTTGCATTAATGTACATTTATCTTGTTGTTAATTATCCCCCAAAGTAGTGCCAATGATCTCTTGTTAAGTTGTACCATCTTTGCCACTAGTATATTCTTTCTCTAAAATATCATTGTCTAGGGCCGCATCTTGTAGGGGTTTTGTGATTGGTAGTTTAGTGTGGTAGTCTAGCAGTATACTTAGGTGTTACCCACCCTTGAAGTCATGCTTTGTTTTGGATGAAAACTAGCAGATGCTTGTTAGATAGGCGTCTGCCATCAAGAATATAAAGATAGAGAGTAGTTTCACAACACTTCGTTAGGTTGCGAACCATACCATTCCCCGTATTTTTTCTTAAATGTGATTGAATTTGATTTTCTCATAGACTGTCACCTATACTTGGTTTCAAAATGGGTCTGTATCTCTTCAGGATTAAAATACAACTATGTGAAGGAATAGAAGATCAAACTATACTGGATTTTCTCATAGCCTGTCAACCTACTGAAAGCGGTAAATATAAATAAGAGAGATGCAACAATGTGAAGGAATATAAGATCAAAACACACTGGCTTACTTTCTCCGTACACAACTATTCACTGCATGCAGGCTCAGCTCTATTCTATATAGATGGAGATAGGCACCAGCTGAAGCCCTGCATTCAAAGTTTTCCATATTTTACCATAGATAAGTTGGGATCACTTCATTTGTTATCAATAGTGAATATCAAAATTGTAGTAACTCCATTGTTATCCAGCTTAGACAAAGTATGGAGATCAACAAATAATTACACATTTAGTTTCATAGTAGATAAGGATATTTTTAAGAAATGTTTAAGCATTCTTTAAAACGTTTAAAATCTATAGTAGATAGGGATAGTTTCCATGATCCTTATTTGGGTTTACGAATAGCTAGAGTAGATTTCAAAAAACCATATCTGCTATGCTTACAGTATGAACTGATTGTATTGGCTATAATGCAACTCTTAATAAAGTATGCTTATAGTCAGGAGTTCAAGTATGCGAAGTTTACAATATGGTATATAATGAAAATACCTTCTGACGATGTTCCCTATATTATTGGTTCTGCTATTAGTTTAAATGATAACTCAATCGGTAATGCGCATCCTAACATGATAGTATATGAGCAGATCCTAAATTTCTTAAAAGTAAAGGCAGAGAATTATGAGGGCTTATTTCTCTTAGCTGTATTCATTAGAATGTACTCAATAGATATGGTAGTAAAAGAGTTGGTTTTTTCCTCAAATGAAATTGATTCCCTAATTTGGGATCTATTGAGTTCTGGTTTAAGTGGTGGAACACCTCAAGAGGTTCTAACTATAGCACGGAGTAGGAAGCGTAGTTACAAAACTTATATAACCGCTATAAAACCTTCAATAAAGGATAGAAAGTCTTTCATTGTAGCCAATTTAGAGACTATTCTTATCAATTCTATTCACAAGCCTTACGCAGCTGGTTACCTAGTGGTAGAACAGGGGATTGAAATTGGAGCCTTACAAGATTTTAAATTCATAACCTTTTTCAGCGAAAACTACAATCCTGATTTGTCAGATTTTCAAGATAGACTAATAGAACTATATTTGGGTTTCTAGAGTCTTTAGAAAATGTAGCCAATTTTACAGTGATTAGAATAGTATACTTCCACAATTTCTCACGTTTCGATGGAATTATGATTTTGAAGTACTATACTACCTATGGGGGTATCTATACCATTAAGCCTCCCTTGAGAAATCTGAGGATTTACACGCTAGAGGTATATAAGGGAAAAAAAAGATTTTGATCTTTCGGGATTCTCTTACCCTTCTCCCAGGAAGTCTAGCTGAATTGGCTAAGACCCTATGTCCTCACTTAGGGTGCAAAGGATTGATCCTTCATGATGAAGTTAAGTTATCGACGCTTCAGAATCAGAGAGATCAACTACTTGACTATATGAAGCAGGATATACGTCTTTTAGCAGGGGTTGTGTATAAGGCTCAAGAGATCTATTGGACAAAATACAGGATAGACATAACTTCGTACTTAACCCTTTAATCGCTAGCAATGATGATCTATAGATCTAGGTATTACAATGACAAAGAATTCCCGACCCATATTCCAAACAGGAATGAAGATAAGTTTTTCTGAACTGCTTACTATGGCGGGCATGCTGACATGTATAAACCATACGGTAAAAATATTTACTACTATGATGTGAACTTATTGTATCCTTTCATCATGAAAACCTATCATATGCCTTGTGGTAAACCAGTATGGAACGGTAATATGCGAGGTGTTGATCTATCTGTTATCTATGGCTTCATACAAGCTTATATTATTACCCCTAAGAATATTGACAAACCTTTCTTACCCATAAGAGATAAGAATGGTACTTTACTTTTTCCAAAAGGGAAGTTCGCTGGCGTGTATTTAAGCGATGAGTTAAGATATGCACAAAAGCTAGGGTATAAAATATTCCCGCTAAAAGGTTATTCTTTTGAGAAAAAACTGACTCCATTCAAGAATTTCATTTTTGAAGTCTACGAGAGCCGACTCAAAGCTCAGAAAAGCAGTGATGATACAATGTCATATGGTTATAAGATGCTAATGAACTCTCTTTATGGGAGATTCGGTATCAATCCTGAAAGTAATATTACTGAAATTTGTAAGAGAGACAAATACGACGAAATAACACAGAGTGAGAAAATCATAATGGGCAATAAACTGAGCGATGATTACTAGATCGTTAGTTATATAGGTAATGCAGGATATGTTAAAGATTCTGGCTGGAGTCCTCCTAAGAACTCGGTTATACAAATATCAGCAACCATCACAGCTTATGCTCGGATTTATATGTTCCAATTTACGTTGAGAGATGACTGTTATTATACAGATACGGATTCGGTCATTCTAGGAAAACCCCTTTATGAATAATATGTATCATCCAAGGTATTAGGTTTGTTAAAGCTAGAGTGTTTTATAAAGAAAGGCATATTCTTAGCACCAAAATGTTATAAATTAGTAATAAAAGATGATCAAAAAATTATAAAACACAAGGGTCCTGCTAAGAACTATGTAAATACTGATTGGTTTAACTCGCAATGCATAAAACCATCTACCACTCAAAACATCAGCGTAAAATCTAACTTTAGAATAGATTGGGAGAACCTCAATATAGGCAAGAAATTGGATAGTAGTAGGGAGAGAGAATTGTGTTATACCAGTAACATTAAACCTGTGTTTATCATTTAAAAAAACAAATACATTACTCCTGGACTGCTCCTGGTGAAGAGATTAGGATGCTCAACACAGACGGGTCTCATACTGATGTTAAAGGTGGGTATGGAGGTCTTGTCAGAAACCATGGGGGAACTGTATTTTGTGTTTATCATGGTATGAATCAGCCTTCTTCAGTTGTAGAGCAGGAGGCGATGAAGGCTATTGAAAGAGGCTTGACTATTGTTCTGCAAGCTGGCATAAGCAGAATATGTGTAGGAATTGACTCACTGCAGATGATAAGCTACATCAAAGTCAATAACAAACCACCTTGGAAGTGATACCTATTACATCAATCTATAATAGATTTGATCACTAAATTTGCTTATTTTAATATTATTCATGTGTATAGAGAAGCAAACCAAGAAAGCATATTTTATTGCTTTATTTTCTTCAATTGAAGGAGAAAGTATGGTATACCCTAGCTCCCTGCCTATAGAGCTTGATATATTTGTAAAGGATGATGCTCCCTACACTAAGTGACACTTAAACCCGTATCACATTGTTTTAGTTAGTGCAACAAATAGATACTATTTGTATGCCTTTTTATTTAATTGTATCATCAAATTAACAAATATGATATCTATTGTCCCAACTATTTATTCTTTCACATAATTATTTATTAAATTTTAGCTTGCTTTTTGGTTTTGTGCAAATGTGGTATTCGTGGCATATTATATAAATGTAGCTATCATAATAATAGTTTCTTACACGAGTAAATTTTTTTTTTTTGGTTTCAGGATGCTACCACCATCACGATCGATGTCATCCTCATTTTACCCTATGGAGCAGTCACCTATACCTTCGTCTATACATGTTGGGCGGTCACATGAGCATTTCGATACATCAGGTAGAGGTAGCTCTATAACATTTTATTCTCTATTTAGGGCGACACTATGTGAAAAAGGGTAATTAACAACGATTATATATGTTGTTAATTCATGATTAATGTCGTAGATATGTCATTTTATGCCAAAAACTATCAGTTCGTTATGATAATCCTAACAAATATATCTGTCATTGGTTAATTTTGCCTTCATAATACTTAATATTCTCCATAGGTTCTTCAAAACCAGAGATACGGTTGAGATTTTCGTTTCTAGGACATGTTGTTGGAAAAAATTCAACCAAATTTATGTCCCATTTTGGCAACCTAGTGCGAGAACATATTCCTCCATATTATCCAAGTTGGCTAGCCGTTCCTCTTAAGCTCAAAGATACCGTTTGGGAGACGATATGTGTAAGTTAAAACTAGTTATGCTACTATTCGTGTATTGAATAAATGTTATTATTTTGTTACCGATTATACTTTATACTAATAGCAAGATGAATATGTACTTCCTCAAGTAGCAAAAAGAAACTTATGAAATCAGCTAATACCATGCTGAGAAATGGAAAAAAAAATACTTAGGAAAAAGTACGATGAGTGCGATACAGATGATGAGAAGAAGAAATACTGCCCAAAAAAGACTAAACCTGAAGATCGGGTTTAATTTGTCGACCTTACTTCTACAGAATAGGTTAAAGCTAGTCGGGAAAGAAACAAGATAAATAGCTCAAAGATGTTAACCTCTCATACGACAGGGAGAAAGGGGGTATTCAGAGTGGTTGATGAAATGGTTAGCTTATTTTATAAGTTTGGAATTTTCCTATTTCTTTATATATGATTGACGGTGACTTTGAGTTGTCTTCTACTTGTTCTTAATAGATGGAAGTGGATCCAACTATTACTAGGTCAGATTCCTTCTTAGTTGGTCATACTCGCAGTGATGGAACCTTCTCCACTGCATTCGTTGAGAAAAAAGTGGTAAAATATCTATTCACACTCAAGAGTTTCATTTGGATTTAAAATTTTTAATTCCTTTCCATGAACAAAAAATACAAATCTTCACAACAAATTTTTTTTGGATCCAATCCACACTAAAAAAGATTCTTGCATTTTACTTTCTAGTGTTTGGTCTTGCATTTGACTTTCTAGTGTTTGTTTTTTAACTGGTGCGTTTGACTTTCTGAAATCTAAAAATTGGAGAAATTTTTAAAATGAGGTCGGCGGTGGTGAGGCCCACTATGCAAATAATTAGGCTCCATGCTCAGGGTTTCTGAGAGTGAAATCGAATCCCCCCAATGACGATAACCATTTCTTTGTTCTTCAATTCTTTCAGATTTTTTTAGTTTCACACGATTTTCTGACCAAAGCATGTCTTTGGAATCTAATGATGATCTCCATGATTCTAGATCATTCCCATTTTGTTTACCAATGATTCTTGAGTTCCTTTTCCCCTTCAGCCACAACTTTGAAATACTTCTATCTACCACTTCATATTCATTAACAGGAATAGCAAAGCTGGTGGAACTGCCGTAGTCATCAGGTGGTTCATTGCTCAAGGATATAGACTCACCTCTACATGTACTAGATTGCCTTCTGAGGGCACCACATTCCAGCCTTTTAGATACAGAAGATGATAGTACAGAAGAACCTTCAGTCTATTTTTCTTCCTCGACGAATGGCACATCAAACAAGCCGTCAGAACGACAATTCTCACAGAGTTCAGGCTTTTGGGAAAGTTCATCATTCTTCATTTCAAGATGAACATCTGCAACATCAACTTCTACATCACCAGTGTGATCAGAAGCATTTATCGAGTTCTCTTTCTCATATAAATCCCCAATAGAATCTGAATTATTACTAATAACAGCTACAATGTCTTTCTTTCTCGAGTCAATAGATTTCAATACTCCCTAAAGAGGAAACTGATTTGGGCTTGCATCCCCGTCGCAAAAAATAGGAACATACACCATAACTGAACTCTCCAAAACCTACCTCAGTTGATGGTGACGATGTTTTTTCTTCAGAATATCATGAGTATGTGCAACTTGAGATGGTCTTTTTTTCAGAGATATATAAGTATCCTCACTGCTTTGTATGAAACCACCATTAGGCAAACCATTGCCTAAACTCAACTCCATCAATGAGCATTGTCTAAATGAAGTAGTACATGTGACAACACTATATTTTCTTTCATTTTCGACGGTGAACCTATGCCTAGATCTTTAAGACCTCTCATTCGCTTACTCCCTTCAAACCCATCATCCTCTGAATCATTAGGGGCTTTTAGTCTTTTTTTCCAGTTTCCCTTAGAAATATTGACTTCCCCAGCCATATACTTATGTATTTTGGATGGACGGGACATATTATGTGGTTCTTTAATCAATGGATCATTTTTTATGACATCTGAAGTACTGATTTTGGAGCAAAATTCATCATGTCCTTTACCATTTTGAGCACTTTTAATTTTGAGGGCATGAAGAATTGCATCTTCTCTACGAGCATATTTCACGACTTTCTTATTAAGAATATTAGCAGAAGCTTTTGCTTTTTCAATGCATTCATTGTACTCGCCACATCGAAATGCTTTCACTCGCTTTGATCTCTCAAGATTATTCCAGTCCCTGACAGCCAAAAATGATGTCAGATGCAACTTAATAAAAGCAGCCATAAACTAAGCAACTTTATGCAATTAGTAAGCTAAGTGTTAGTGCATCATTAAAAGGCTCTCTACAATCTGACATAGGAAGATCTAAGCGCTCTTTTCCTAAGATGCTGAAGCGTGACTTGCGTACGTTAAAAGAAGAATTAAAGAAAAAGAAAAAGCATAGGAAAAACCACAGGCATAAGGGTTACTAGTTGTTACTTTCTTTAAAAAGTGGTAAAAGCCATTAGCCTTTCAAGTATTAAAGAATAGTTTAGAGGCATTAGTGTGCTTTGAAGGTGTTTTCCAGTGGTTAGAAATCCATTATTTAAAATGGAGAAAGCATAAGGGTTAGCTTTCCAATGGCTAGAGTAGCAATTAATAAGCGCTAACCTTGTCTTGTTTTGCTGCTTTACCTTCAAAACGTTGTTTTAAACTAGATCATTACCGTTCTAAAGAATCACGGTAGTAGGAAGCTTTCAAAAGACTATAGACTAATAGACCACCGATGGGAACCTCAAGTTAACGAAGGATCCTTGCTCCCGCTTTATCCAAGGATTCGCCAACGCTCTCTAAAAAGACATGTAAACTTCTTATCTATCGCTTCAGAGCCCTACCCAGGAACGTTCTCGCTTGCTTTTTAAAATACCATAACTCCTAGCCGGCACAGGATCTTGTCTTTTCTTTCTTAAAAAATCCCCCGGGGTGTCTAAGGCTCTGTCTTGAGTCCTGCTACACGTCCTTTTTTTTTTTTCTTTTTTTTCTGGAGCGGCTCTATAGATATAGTAGTACAAGTCCATTTTGAGTACCTAGATGTGTGTTCCTGGATCGATTTTCTATCATAAAAGAAGCGTGAGTTAGATGAAAGAGAGCGATGAGTTCTTTTTGTTGCTTTTCGCGTTCCATCTACGACGGGTATTAAAAAAACTAGTCAAAACGCATCTTTTCTATTAGCCCAACGCTTTTTCCAATGGAAGAGCTCAGTTCCTAAGTAGTAGAAAGCTTTCAAAAGACTAAGGATTCTTGCAAAAGACTAAACCCAGGCCTATGACATGCATTCAGACAGTATTGGTCTGAAATTATTGATCACCATCCGTAAAAGAAAAGTTGGAGGATGTTTCTCTTATGAGAGGGCGAGGTATTAGTCTTTTGTTAGACTTGCGTACGCAGAAAGAGAAGCTCCTCCATCTCAGGCTTATCTTCTTCAGCACTAGAAAGATCTGGAGAATCGACACAACGAGTCTCCCCATCCATGTCTGTTCTATTCATTTCTAATTAACTTGTGCTAATGTATTCAAAGATTAGGGTGGCATGTGCTTCCTACCTCATCTTCGCTGAAACCTTGGCCAGCCTTTGGAGTAAACAACATGTCACCGGTACAAATTTCAAATGCCATGCAAGCAAATGACCACATATCAACAGAAAAGGAGTAGTTGGCACCAAGAATAACCTCAGGAGATCTATATTGTCTTGTCTAAATATTGTCTGTGAATTGCTTATCCACCCAACAAGCATTTCCAAAATCCATAACTTTACACTTCAATTCAATCCCTTCCAAGGACCTCAAAGCCTTTGGAACAATGATCCCCATTGATATTCTTCTCTCTGAGATCTTAGCTACTGCCTTCCTCGCCCTCCTCTTCAATTTCCTCCCAATATTGTTAACCACTATACCTCCATTTGGATTTCCCTCAGGGTTCTCAAGTACTGGAGATAAGCTGGACAGAATTGGATCTTTGGCAGGGTAAATGGTGGAGACAAGAAGAACATTTTCAGGTCTTAGGTCAGTATGAATTATACCGAGTTCTCTATGTAAGTAATCAAGACAAAGCAAGATTCATCTGCAAATCTCCCAAACTTTATTCAAAGGGATGCCTCTATAACGGTTAAACCTAATAAACCATAGGAAGCTGTCTCCGAGGAATTCAAGGACCATACACAAATGTTGCCCATTTGGCCCAGCGTGCTTAAAGTGATCGATCAATCGAACTACACACTTCGAACTTAAGGGATCACCCTCTGCTATAGTGGAGAGGAATTGGATCTCATGTTGGGTAGCGTCAGCGAACTCTACAACACTCTTCATGATTTTAAGAGTAACAAATGTCTGCAAGAAAAAAAAGTCATGAAGCTTCTCCAAAGAATCTTGATACTTAACCATTGCAAAATTAAAAATAAAAGAATATAGAGGTTAAGTTTGCACTTAAGTGAAAGCAGGATATATAGAAGAACAAGAGGGATATTTTGCAAGGATCCCAAACAATTTAATTTTCTTTCAAAAGAGTTGAAACCCAACTTGTAGCAAACAAATATGCCGACAATAAGGGATTTTTAGACCTCACACACCATTTGTAATAAATTTTACAAATTTTCAAGTTCAATAGTAAAATCAATGTTTACTTTTTTACGCAAAAAAGATTTCATTAACAATCAAAAAGATAACAAAGGTTAGAGCTCAGAGAGCCCATAAAGTACAATAGCAGGCATAGTGTTCTGCTCAAAATAAGTAATTCAAAAGAACCCTCATTGGGCCAGCAAGTGAGCAACCCTACTAAACTAGAAAAAGTAAAGTTTATTCAATAAAGAAAACCACCTAAAACAGAATCCTTCCTTAGATGGAAATAAAATCTAAAAAAAATTACTTTACTGATCTACCATCTTCATAATTGCCACTCTCGAACTAAATCAATATCAATAGTACTAATAAATAAGTATAGTAAACATATTGTATAAAGTAGATTGCAAAAGAAACATGAACTCCACGTCCTTTTGAATGTAACTTAGACTATCAAAGGCACAAGAACATAAATTAGACGGGGATATAATCACTTGTTAATTATGTAATTATGTAAATCAACTATAAACTAATTTAGGTAATACCACATAGTTTGCTCTTCAATTTCGTTCATTGCCTTGTAATTGGTTTAATTGATCTCTTTAATTGATAATTTTAGTATAATTTGCTACTTGCAGATTACAGTAAAAGATATTATCACGAAAAATCCACAATCTTTGTATCTTGATGTTGACCATGATCATTAGATCAAGTATTTGGTCCTGTGAAAAAGGAGTGTATGAATTTTATGGGTCTGGATGTAACCAAAAAGTTTACACATAGTACCGAGCTATTGAGGGCACACATTACGGAGGATAAGAAATCCAATATTGATTTGGAGAACCGCTTTTCCCAATACAAGGCTGAAAATGATGCTAGGTTTGAAAATTTGAAAGACATGGTAGCTTCTCTTAGATCATCTGGATGCGCTACAACATCTACTGAAAGATCACGGGTATAGATTAATTATTAAGTTTTTCCCTTAAATTGTTGTTTTTCCCTTCTTATTAGAAAAAGAACAAATCCATTCATCAATGATAAAATATATAATTCTTTTACAAAAATTACTGATAATTCCACAAACCTAAACACTTAATGTTTTCAACAAAAAAAGTCTCCAATTTGTTATTTTTTATTATGCACATATAATACTAATATTAGTACCATATGCTTTATATTGTAGATTTCTATGTCTCTTTTGTGAGAAGCGGCAATTATTCATTTCCTGAACATCCATGAGCATATTGTTGCCACAGGGAGGGCTAGTACTTCCTGGTCTCCAGAAAAGCGAGGAGGCAGAATATGAGGTTATTGTTGATATAATTTTTGAGGAAAATTCTCTGGTCTTTGGTCAACGTGGGGTTTTCTTTGACGAAAGTTTAATTGGCACGAAGATAAAGTACCCGAGGATTCTTCTGCGTTTTGCCTATTAGGTAAATATTCTTATAAACTTTTGTACATTTTTTGAATTCCTCTTGTTATCCATTTAGTAACTAAAAGTTCAAAGGGGCTTGACCTTTATAATTTATTTGTTATGTTAATTTTCTTGCAAGGTGTTTCCCATCTTTTTGAAGGCTTTTATAATGGATTAATGGAACTCCCTATTCTTGGATCCGTTACAACTTTTAAGGTTATGGCTTGAACACCGCTATATTAATCATTTGTTTTTGAAGCCACTGCGCTTCCTTTTTTTGTTACTCAATCCATGGTTTTTTTAAATTTATTATAGGGAACATGTATATAACTTGTAACTAGTGTACCTAGATTTTTTGTGGGCCAATAATATTTACAAATGATACAAGTTATTGAATTGTATGTTTTTGTTTATATATGTGTATACAACAGGTGTAATTTATTTTTTTGAATTGTGTAAGTTTTGGCTATTTTTTTGATTTTTTTAAAAAACAAATAAAAATTAAATTACCATGGACTAAAGTAGTGGTAAATATCCTAATTATACTACAGATATTATCCGTGGTAAAAAATTTGTCGCAGATTTACTCCGTATCAATATAAATTAGATAACCACAGACAAACTTCATGGCAAAAATATTGCCACGGATTTACTCCGTGGCAAAAAAAATTACTACGGATTTACTCTGTAGTAAAACAAATTAGATAACCAGAGGCACTCCGTGGCCAAAAAATTGCCACAGATTTACTCCGTAGTAATATAAATTAGATAACCAAAGATAAACTCAGTGGAAAAAATATTACCACGCACCATTTGCTACAGACCTCCACTACAGACTTTATCCATGGTAAAATGACTATTGCCACATATTAGGTTCGTTGTAATTTAGTAAAATTGGTGTAGTGGGCTGAGCTCTTCGATTGAAAACTAGTATCACCTTCATTTTAATCTTGAAGTTGAGTTGAGTCAGTCAAACAGGCGTAACATGAATTTAACTGGTAGAATATTGTAGACATATTGAAAGAGATGAAAGCTAGTTTTACCTTTGCCTTATCTTATGTCTAGTAGAGTCTTTTGATTAAAAACAAGTGTTACCTTGTTCTAACCGCAGGGGATTTAGTTGAATAAGCCAAACCAAGTGTATTCTTGATTTAACTGATATGATGTCACAGACATATTAAAAGAGATGAAAGCTAGTTTTACCTTTGCCTTATCTTATATCTGGTTGAGTCCTTTGATTATAAACAATTGCTACCTTGTTCTAACCGCAGGGGATTTAGTATAATCAACCAAACCAAGTGTATTCTTGATTTAACTTATATGATATCAATTAAAAGCTAGTATTATCTATGTTTTAATCTATATATTGTCAACGAAGTAGAGAGATGTATGGAGTAAAACTTATAAGTTTCATTGAATTCTGAAAAAGAATTTACATTGGATAGAGATAGAAATCTCACTTCTAGAATGAAAAAGGGGTGAAACTGAAATGGAGTAGTAAGGGACTTTAAAGATAATATCATTTCAGTTACCTAGTATTCCAAGGACTTGTAAAATGGACTCCTTCTTCTATCATGAGGTAGTATGATCCTTGGCCTGAGAGACCTGTGATAAGGAATGGACCCTCACAATTGTCTGCTAGCTTCCCAGCGTGAGGCCCTTTGTGGTGTTGAGGTATTTTTCTGAGGATGAGATCATTAATTTGGAAGGTACGGCTTCTGACTCATTTGTTGTAAAAACTGTCCAGCATTTGGTGATATCGACATAGGTTAGCGATGGCGCGTTCCCTGGTTTTATTGATCCAATTGAGGTTGTAAGCCAATTCAAACTTATTTTCCTCGTTAGTTAGCTCGTGATCTCTAACTGGATGATGGTATTCATAGAAAATAACGGCCTCGATGCCATAGGTAAGGAGGAATGGAGTGCAGCCTATCGACTGATGTGGAGTGGTACGATATACCCATAAGACATGAAGAAGTTCTCGAACCCAATTCCCTTTTTATGTAAGTGTAACCTTTTCTTGAGTCTATCCACGATAGTTTTGCTGGTAATTTTTGCTTGGCCATTGCATTGAGGGTATTAGGGATTGGATGGTAAGTGAATGATGTTGTGTTGGTTGAGGAAAATTACTACTTTTTCTCTAACAATTTGGGGCCTGTTATCGATACGAATTAGGTGGGGGCACCCAAATCGAGTGATGATGTGTTCCTAGATAAAAGAGATGCCATCTTCTTCTCTGGTTTGACAAAGTAGAACTGTTTCTACCCATATTATAAAATAATTGGCAGCTACGAGTAGGTAGTTGCGGTTACCTGAATAATTAGGAAATTTGCCGACAAGATCGAGTTCCCATATTTTAAATGGCCAAAACACCTTGCTTGCATAGAGTTCGAGCGTGGGGACGCAGATCATCTTTCCATGTCGCTGACATGTATCACATTTACGTGAGTACTCCTCTGCTTGCTTGTGCATACCAGGCCAGAATACTCCTTGTGTAATGGCTTTATTTGCCAGTGATCGACCTGCGGCATGGGAGCCACAAGTCCCTTCATGTAAATTGTGGAGTATCTCGTCTGCTTTCTATTTGGAGAGGCACTTGAGGTAAGGCCCCGTGACTGAATGGCGGTATAAGGTACCATTTTGATTGGTATAGTAGTTTGAGTTGTCTATCAGTTGTCGGCGCTCCTTTGGGTTTACGGGAGGTGGTCCTTCACATTTATCGTTGACACTGAGATAAACTAAGAAAGTTTTTCACCAATCATCGTCTCCCCCTTTATTGCCTCCAGTATTGATCGTGCATACAAAAATGCGATCAATGTTGGGGGTTGAAATCACTTCGATTTGGAGATATCGAGCTTCTGTACCTAAGACCCCAGCTAGATATGTCAAGGAATCGGCGTGTCTATTTTATCCTCGAGGAAGATAATCGAGAGTTGCTTGCGTAAACTTGCTCATCCTATCTGCAATGAGGGTTGCATATTTGATCATCTTGTCATTCTTCTTGTATTGCTTAGAGTAATTGTGAACAATGACTAGTGAATTTGTATAAACTGAGAGTGAGATTGAGTCTGTGAATAAAAACTTCGTACTCGGTGACATTGTTTGAGGCCTCAAAATCCAAACGGATTAATTTCTCAATTTTTTCGTTGGAAGGGGTAATCAATACGATTCCAATTCCTCACCCTGCGGGTCCTACTGTTCTATCTATAAGAAGTCTCCACCCTTTCCTTGCTACCCATTCAACTCATTCGTCAAATGCTTTATGGGGTGGATCTTTTGTAACTTCCACTGCATGGTTAGGATCGTATTCCTCCCACTCGAGATCTTCCACTAGAAAATCTGTGAAGAAATCGGCAACGGCCTGGCCTTTTTCAGAATGACATTATTCAAACTTGATATGTTGTTCTCTCAAACTGACTGACCATTATTGCACCCTCCATGATTATTCTTTCTTGGATAGAACCTCCCAAAGTGGGTAGTTCATCATGACTTTGACTGAATGTGCTTAGAAGTAGTGCTTAATTTTTTGTAAAGTATAAATAAGAGTGAGAAGAAGTTTTTCAATTTTAGAGTACCTTGTTTCTGCTGGTGTGAGGGTCTTGCTAATGAAGAAGACTGGTTTCTCGATTTTCTCTTCAAGTTGAATAAGAACTGAGCTAAGTGAAGTATCTGTAACTTCTAAGTAGATAATCAGTTAGTCATTATCTATTGGGGTACTCATGATAGGAGACTTCCCCAAGTAGGTTTTGAGATCCTGAAAAGCTACTTCCTAATCTGATGTCCATTGAGCCTCTACATTCGGCAGAACTTTTCCTCGTTTGGTGTAACCACGGAGTAATATCAATAGCCAATGATAGCGGTCTGAAGATTTTGAAACAAAACGGTTAATAGCAGCAATCTTGCCGGTAAGTTTCTGAACGCCTTTCATTCTTTTTTGAAGATTGAATGTCGAGAGCCCGAATCTGATCAAGATTGGCCTCAATTCCCTTTTTGCTGATGAGGTAGCCTAGAAATCGACCTGAATGTACTCCGAATTGACACTTATCAGGATTGAGACGCATCCTATAAGATCAAAGAATGTTGAATATTGTGTTGAGACCTAAAATGTAGTTTATGGACTGTATGCTTTTGCACAAGAGATTGTCAATGTAGACTTCCACAACTTTCCCAAGCTGTGCTTTGAGCATAGTAGTTATTAAGCGTTAGTAAGTTGTACCTGCATTTTTGAGTCCGAAGGGCATGACTTTGTAACAGTAAAGTCCTCTTTCAGTGATGAAAGTGGTATTTTCTTGATCTTCATCCAAGAGTGGAGTCTGATTGTATCCCAAAGAAGCATCTATCATAGATAGAAGTTCATGACCTACTATGGAATCAAGGATCTGATGAATATTGGGAAGAGGGAAACTGACCTTTGGAGTATATTTGTTGAGATTGGTAAAATCCACACAAACTCAGACTTTCTCATTCTTTTTTGGGACAGCGACGATGTTGGATATCCAATCTGGATACTTGGCTTCCCGAATAAATCCCACTTTGATCAATTTCTCGATCGCCATGTTAACTTCATCTCGAAGTTGCGGTGACAGACGCCGTTATTTCTGTTTAACTGTCGTTGCATTGATGTTGATGGCCAATTTGTGATATGCCTTGGGCGGATTGATCCCATGCATCTCTTCGAAACACCACGCAAAAACGTCTTAGTTTAGTCGCAAGAACTGAATGAGAGTATCTTTTTCGTGTTGAACCAGCTTAGTACAGATGGATGTACCTCTGCTAGGTCCATCAATGTTGATGTATTCGGTGGGCTCCTCTCTGGAAGGCTGATCATCGGGGTGATCAGCTTTCTGTAATTGCTATGCAACATATCTATCTGAAGTATCTAGAATAGAGAAATGGTATTTTCGTAAGCTCAAAAAAGCTTTTGACTACCCCTAATTTCGTAAATACCATCGTTGTGTTTGAAGCGGAGTGCTTGATGATAGGTGGAAGCGATTGCTTCCATATTATGAATCCAACAACGACCCATAATCCCAAGATAACGAGATTTGGCATTAATCATATAAAAGATGACGTCGATTGTGGCTGGTCCTACGGTAATAGGCAAGATGATCTTTCCTAACCATTGAACCCACTGATATCGGTGTCGCTTTTAATGACCTGATCGGCTAAACCCATTTGGTCGAAAGTGATCTGAAAAAGAATCTCAATACTGCTGCTACCATCGATCATCATCGTATGCATGACAAACTTCTTCATCTTGAGCATTATGACTAATACATCATGATGTGGGAATTTGACATGACTAGTATTACAATCTTTGAATAATATCCCAAGCCAACGATTGTTCGACTCAGGCAGAAGTTTGGCTTTTTTGTCTTGAGGTGTGAGATAGCAGCATTCTGATAATCTCCTTCGCTTGAATCTGTTAGAGTTGGTGATCTGATTGATCTCAATCATGTTGCTATGGTACATATGGTAAAGATGCTTCTCCTCAGCTTGATCTTCGACCTGGATAACTTTAAGCTGCTTCTTATAGCTGCCATCCTTGTATGATTCCAGGTCGATAATATATTCAAACATTCATCCCTCCTTGAAAATGTATTCGAGCAACCTCTGTAAAGCATAGCAATTATCAGTAGAATGATGGCTTACCTTAAAATACATGCAATACGATCGGCTTTCGATTACTTTCAATGGTTGGGAGAGACGGTAGAGCTTATCCTTTATGAGGATTAGAAAAATTGTGGAAATTCAAACATTCATCTTTGGGAGGACAGGTTTGACTTGTGATCTGCCTTTCCGAGGGTTGCTGGTGTTTCCCTTGGTTCACTTTGGTTCAGTGGTTCGATCTGTAGATGGACCTTTCATGGAAAAGATGAATTTAGTAGATTTATACCTTTCAGACATCATCCTTTCTAGGTCGACATAACTATTGACCTTGGTAATCATATCCTCTAAGGTCGCAGGTTTGTTGAGAAAGAAGTACTATTTGGCTTTGCAATCAAGTTGGAGCGCGTTTGTGAAAGCAGTAATAACTATTTTCTAATCGAGATTGTCCACTTTACGTGCAAACTCCAAGAACTTCTTTGCAAATACCTCGAGCTTTTCTCTGTGGGATTGTTTGAGACTTATAAGAGAGTACAATTTTTTTTGTCTCTGTTGTGAGCAAACGTTTTAATGAATTGTTTCTGCAACTGGTCAAATGTGCATATGGAGTCTTCCGATAGAGAGTGGAACCATCGAAGTGATTCCTCCTGTAGACTTATAGTGAACAAACGACAGAGAATGTGGTTGAGATTTGAATACAACCCCAATGAATCACGGTATTGTTGAATGTGCTCCTTTTGATCGGTACCCTTGTATTTGCAAATTTTCGGAGTATGGAAACCATTCAGAATATCCATATCGAATAGTTCTTTGGTAATTGGGCTTCCTTGTAACTTGTTAAGGTCGTCGGTAGCACCCAGAACTTGTGCTTCGATCAACTCCTTAATACGTTGGTCCATATGGTCTTGTGTGACGTAGTGACGGGTCGGCTAAGTGGCTTGACGAGGAGGTTACAGATTATGAGTACCGGTACCTTCACTCAAACGATCTCGTACTGAAATTTGAGACGGAGGTCTATATTTTTCCTCTTGACGTACGGAACATCGATGACCTCAGCTGATCTCAGACTGAACCTCACCCCCAAAATAAAAGGAAGGTTGGGGTTTAATCTAAATATTCTAGGAAATAGCTTTGCTGGTGGCTCCTTGAAGTCCCAATATTTCCTATGCAGAAATTCGATAAGCTTCTGACACCTGATCGCGATCTCGTATTGGAGGAGCCTGCTGAGTATTCTGCAGAGCTTGCAGGGCAGTATGTATTGTTGTTATTTGATCTTCATGTCATTTGAGTATTGTCAAACAAGCTTGTCGTTTGGCGTTGAGCTCCTTCTCACAGAGCTCCCTATCATGAGTTAATTATCGTTCGAGCTCGTTATATTTCTCTATATCAGTATTAAGATTCGCCCATAGCACTGTAAGTTATTCTGGCTCAACTGAAAGATCGAGCTGAATTCTGGTTGTTGGTCGTCTGGAAGTGTCCATGTTTGAAATTTGTAGTAGAGTGACTGAATGCCTTAGGATATCGTGGAAAATATTTTTTTTCCCAAAGATGACACCAAATGTAATGGCCTAATTCTATAAAATCAAAGTGGCCTGGAATTAACTCTCACACCAATGTACCTGTAATAAAATCTAATTGAAAACTAGAAATGACACAGGTGTTTAGCGTGGAAAACCTATGAATAGGTTAAAAAACCATGACCTCGGGTTAAAGATTTTTGTAATAGTGACGTTTATTGCTTGAGGCTAATATCTTATTACAAGTGATCTCTAGACTTAGAAATGCTTGATCTTGTGAATAAGAAGTTTGAAGTTTTGGAGAATCTAGAAAATATAGTCTTTCTGGTGATTTTGCCTGTAATCTTCTAGTCCTTGTCTCTTCTAGAACTTTTTCTTCATATAGGCATTTCCTGTAGTTCTTCATTGCGCTGGAGCACGTTCTCTGAACAATGTGGTTAGTGGCGGTTGATTGAGTAATTGCTGAGTTTGAGAAAGACAAGTGGATTTGACTTGTTTAGATTTTTCAATTTGAGCTTGACCCACGTTTCTTGTCAGCTCGTGGAGTATGTGGCAATGTTGACTGGTGAAGTTGTTTGAAGAATGCGTGATTCTGACATAGAGGTAGTTCAAACTGGAGATAGATTGATTTAGGTAAGATCGAGGGGTAGGCGCCTACAATCAACACCCAGGTACATTCGTAGAGTAATAAAGCTTTATTGGATTTTTTATCCTCGGCTGATCGATAATCAGCAAACTTCACTATTTGACTCAATAAAAAATTATAGACTTGCTGACTCTAGGGGAATCTGTTGAACTTATTATCTACCAGATCAACATACTTCATCTCAACGTTTCTCTCCTTATTCGGGAGGACAAAGGATAGTAGAATGATTAACAAATTTAATCAAAGAACATCGTCTGCAAAACAAAACCACACATGGTAAAGAATAAGAATGGGAAAAAAATTAACAAGGACTAATGTAATGATAAGAACCGTAGATAATAATGAAAAAACAGCCCCAACCAATGATAATTGACACCATATCATAATGACAAGTCTAAAGTAATGATAAGAACTGTAGAGAATAATGATAAAACAACCCCCAACAAATGACAAATACAATACAAAAATTCTTGGAGTGACAAATAAAATGTAGGAAAATGATAAAATAACCTCATTAAATGACAAATTAGAATCTTACCATGATGTCTTTGCCTATTTTAAAGCCTCCTCAATTTCCTTCAACCCATATATTTTCTTCTCCTAGGAGAATTGCCTATTCAACAAATAAAAAATAATTGTGAATAAGAGAAGCACGTAGCCCCAAAATCAGGCAAACATGAATTGTTTTCATCTAAATTATCGCCCCCCCCCCCCCCCAAATTGGAACTTTATATCACTGAGATGACGATCAAATATTTTTATAACCAACGATAACATCGTCGTTATTGGATCAATCAATAGTAAAGGTACAAAATAGGTGGTTCATCTTCTCTTCAGGCAAAGCTCTAAACATGTTGTGAAGTCCCAAAGTTGTACACCGAAAGGTATAATTTTTAACATTGGTGGTGACCTTCTTCTCTCCACCATCCTACGTTTGGTTCTCTTCATCAAATTACTCATTACTCACTTGTTTATCAGACTTCATCATTGTGAAAGAAAAACTAGACTTTAATCATACACTTGGTAGACAATAATCATACATGCGATTTGCCACTCAAATCACACACACACAAGACTCGACGATTGTGAGAAAACCGCTGTTGAGTTATAAAATGGCAAATAATACCATAATCGAGACCGGGACGGTTGTTGCGGTTATTGCGTTCTCAATTAGAAGAAACTGCTTGAGGAATAGGGACCATTTTTAGTGCCAAAAATTAGACGAACTCGTGTGACACACATGCTACCCTAACCATAAACAAATGACAAATAATAGCAAAAATGGTGATAGAGTCTGTCTTATTCATTATAGTTAATTGGTTAAAGGCATGAAAAATTCCCCTGAAACAATTGACAAGTAATACATGAAATGATGACAGAGTCTGCCTTACACATCTCAAAATGGTAATGACATGTGTACATCAACGAATCAAATTTGGACGCGTGGCGTGATATATTATTTTTAAATGATTTGAACTTTTATTATTATTTTAGAAGTGACTTGTGGAGCCCACGGCCTGCAAACCTACTGTAATATTCAAACTTCATTAGGGGCACAATTAGAATTTCCTCTTACCAGTATCGCACATGATACCCTAACCAACCCTTCCCATGAAATAAATGACAAATAATAGTAGAAATGGTGACAGAGATTGCCTTATTACATGGCTAATTTGTTTAAAGGTGTGACGAATTCCCATAAAATAAATGACAAATAATATTAGAAGTTGAACAAATGATAAAGTTTTCTGAGCAAATGAAAAAGTTTTGGTAAAATAAATTACAATTTTCTGAAAAAATGTCAAAGTTCTTGAAAACAAATGACAAATATTTCTGAACAAATGTCAAAGTCCTGGAAAACAAATGACAAAGTTTACTGAACAAATGACAGTTTTCTAAACAAATAACAGTTTTCTGAAAAACATATGCGAAGAATTAAATTTGGACATGTGCGTGATTTAAATGATTCAAACATTTTTTATTATTTCAGAAATGACATCGAAAGTGACATTCATACTTGTGGAGCCCCACGTGTCTGTAAAAAGCATGTGGTTAACTGCTCTAATATGCAAACTTCAGTAGGGGTAAAATCATAATTTTATCTTGCCAGTATCGATTTTTGAATTTATTGTTCCCTGGGTCCAATTTCTAAAAGTATGCATCTTCGAGTATTTAAAATCATAATTTCTGGAAGAAAAAAATATGCGCCCAACCGTTATAGGAACATTTGTATTTGTTTCATAAAGTTGTTTAAGATTTTTTTTCTACCAAGGGAAATATCCTTAGTAGTTGTTTAGTACCATTATTAAAGCATCATAGGCAAAAAGATGGAGCAAAGCACTCATGAAACAAGATGGAGCAAAGTACTTATGAAACAAGCTGGAGTAGTTGCAATTCCCATATTAAACATTAAGCAACTAGCACGCTCAAGACCTGTAAATGCGCCTACACTAAGTGCTGTATAGGGATCTCTACCAAGAGATACTGCTAAAGCCACTAGTAACAGTTCTTATTTACTACTGTAATAGTTCTATAACAGCTCCTAGTTGTTGTTGTATTACGGCTCCTACTTATTACTATAACTAACCTCTTTGCTACTATTGTATAACAACACTTAGTGTTGTAATAGCTCCTAATTCTTAGCCTTGTAACAACCACTTAATGGCTCTTGTAACAGCTCATTGTAAACTCTATATAAACCTTCATAGAGAGAAGAATAAGGCAAACAACAATTCTAATCCTTTTATGGTATTAGAGGGTCTAACGACCATACTTTTCTTCTTCATTCTTACCTAGTGTTTAGTGTTTCTTGCACTAACAACCACCACCACTGCAGTTTACTCTAAACATCATTATTGCTTCCGTCTTGCTATTTTATCCTTCTATTACTGTTGGCTATCGATGTCTGTGAATTATCTGATTATAGTTGTCGTAGAGTCATTTAGTAATTACTTTTTTTCCCCATCATTGAAACCATTCTCCGGTTTGCGATTTAGAGTTGTTGATTTTAATCCAGCGCACAACCCCTTCTTTGTTATTTTATAATCTCCAGTTTGGCCAATATCAACCATGTCAACTACTATGGTTGCAGAATCAAACAACACCACTGCCACTTCTTTATTTTTTACAGGGCCTATGGTAATGGTATCCCTTTCAGGTCTTATTGTCTTGCACTTTTTTAAAGTTGATAGAGACCAATTATTTGCTATGAAAGCGACAGATGGAGCCTTTTCTCCATGGACGTGATTTTGTGAAATACGCTGATGGTACTTATCTAGCTCATAGTCAGATGCTTCCCATAAAGAGTAATCAAACTGCACAACCGAACCCTGTATTTCTCCCATGTTATTGTACAGATCAACTTATTGTTAGCTATCTCACTTCAATGCTGTCTGAATCCATTCTTGGAATGGTTGTGGGCACCTCTACTTCATATACTACTTGGGATTACCTTATACGCCATTTTTCTCAGCAATCTTTGGCTAACTCTGCAAATATTCAGTTTCAACTCAACTCCATCACAAAGGGATCAAAGCCTATTTCTAATTACCTTTAAGAAGCCAAACTGATGGTTGACTCATTGGCTTCGATCAGTGAACCAATGTTCAATATGGACTTGATTTCTTCGATTCTCCAAGGATTTGGACCTGATTATTCTATGATTGTCACTGCCCTACTTAACTTCCTACCTTTGCTTGCTTTTCCAGAGTTATGAGCTCGTTTACTCTCTTTTGAAAGTTAGATTTCTTCATTGGCTACAGCCCCAGTCACTCAGATAGTTCTCCTAGCTACTCAGAATCGCTCACAACATCCAAATGAATGAAACTAGCAGAATAAGACCAATCAAGGCAACAATTAAAATAATAGGAACTGGAATCGGATGAGGAGTAGGAATAATGGCAATTGGAATAATGGTCAGTTGAACAATGGTCACAACAGCCACTGAAGTCGCAGATAATGGAATAATAGAAATAACAATTGGAATCGTGGCCCCAATTACAGGAACAATGGTAATTGGAACTACAATCAGGCCAACATGGTTATTTTAGGGAGGTCTCATTTCTAGACATCCAATAGGATTGATCATCTTTCTTCTGGCTATTCTTCACAATACTTGGCTGTACACACTCTTCAAACTACTTTTGCAGGTCTTCAGATGCCGCAACCAACTGATCCTACTTGATACCCAGATGCTGGTGTCACTCATCACATGATGGGTAATGCAGATGCTTTACAGAACCGTGTACCCCATACTAGTAATTCCTCTATTTTACTTGGCAATGAAGACAAGCTTGATATATCCCAAACGGGTAGCATTCCTATCACTTAAGGGTCTAATAAGTTTCAGTTAAATAATCTTTACCATGTTCCTTCCATGCGTAAAAATTTATTATCAGTCACGAAGTTCACCGCAGATAACTATGTTTGAATTTTATTTGATCCGTACAGTTTTCATATTTCTGACTTACATTCGGGTGTTCCATTATTTCAAGGCCAATGTAGTGATGGGTTATATACACTTTCACTATCTTCTCCCCAGTTCACTGCAGATAACTCTGTTTGAATTTTATTTGATCCGTACAGTTTTCATATTTCTGACTTACATTCGGGTGTTCCATTATTTCAAGGCCAATGTAGTGATGGGTTATATACACTTTCACTATCTTCTCCCCCTCCAGCACCATCAGCTTTTTCATCATAGTTGTGGCACAACCGGTTGGGGAATCCCAATGCCAAAGATATATCTATTTTACGCTCAAATAAAATGTTAAGTATGAATTTTTGCCTCACACATGATTTTTGTAAAGGGTATGCGCGTTGGGTAAATCCGCACACCTTCATTTTACAACTCATGAAATTCATGTTACTATCCCATTTTATCTTGTGGATTCTGATGTGTGAATCCTTGGTTACTTCTGTTTCCAGTTTTTGCAATTATGTTATATTCACCAATAATTACTCTCGTTATATGTGGCTCTCTCCTATGAAACGTAAGTCAGATGTTTTTACTCACTTTCAAACATGTTTAGCGACTGTTAAGAATATTTTTAGTAGTTCGGTTAAATTTTTCTAAAGTGACAGTGAAACTGAATAAAGAAACCACCAATTTTCATCCCTTTGTCATGATCTGGGCATTCATCATCGTATGTCTTGTCCTCACAAGTCTTAACAAAACGTTCTTGTTGAGCGCAAGAATCGACATATTGTGGACATGACCCGCACCTTAAGGGCTACTTCTCATACTCCTCTTAATTTGTGGGTTGAAGCAGTCCATACCGCAGTTTATCTCATCATAACGCAAGTCTAATGGCAGTATCAAAATATACAAGGCATGAATGGTTGCCAAAGGTTTTCATCAGAAGGCTGGTGTCGATAATGATAAGACTTTTAGCTCTGTGGTTAAACCCACTACTATTCGAACTATGTTGAGTATGGTCATAAATAGTGGGTGGGCTTTGCATCAGTTAGACGTCAAGAATGCATTTTTGCATAGATTTTTGAAAGAAGAGGTTTATATTTCTTAGCCACCAGAGTTTATTAAAGCCACTAGTAACAACTCTTAGTTACTGTTGTAATAATTCTATAACAACTTCTAGTTACTGCTGTATAACAGCTCCTACTTATTGTTATAACTGACCACTTAGTTAATACAGTATAACATCACTTAGTTAGTGTTGTAACATCTCCTAATTAGCCTTGTAGCAGCCACTTAATGGCTATTGTAATAGCTCCTTGCAAACTCTATATAAACCCACATATAAAGAAGAATAAGGAAAACAACATTTTCTAATCCTTTAAAATACCTTGACATTCCCCTTTACCATCCCTTCTTGCTCTCAATTTAAACCATCGATGAGCCATTCCCCAAAGCTCCCCACAATTGCTGTTATAGCTTATGGTGTGAGATCGACTGCTCGGCCTTTCTCACCTTCTACTGCAATACCTCGCACGTCAGAACCATTCTGGAGCCTCTTAATCTTTTCTATGACATCTTCATTAATAGTGACCTCGTTGAACATTGTTCTAGTACATGACTTCATGTATGATAAACGAGTTGATGGAGGAAACTGTGCAAAGGGTAAACTCAGTTTTAGTATCTTTTAACAGTTGCTTCAACTGCAGATAACGTAATCCACAATCGAATTGAGATAAGCCTAAACGAAAAAATGAAATGAAGAACAAACACAATTAGTAGGAGAATTTTCCTTTAGGAGCTTAAATTGCTCAATGATTTAATTCCAATTGAATTACTCTCAAAATCCCTAAGTCTCCTTACAAAAACTTGGATTGATCTAAGATAACTTCATCTTGCCTAGCTTTGCATCTTTATGAGGGTTACAAGTTTCTAGCTACAAGATAGGACCATTATGCCCATAAAATGCCTAAAATATTGAAGGAATATGATAGTCGTTCGAGCAAACCCATGGGTCATTCCAACGACTGGCCAAATTAAGCCTAAGAAAAGCCTCAGGTTGAATTGGTCTTCTAGAACTCCAGTTTCGTTCGAACAACTCCAATATCGTTCGAACGACTTGCCTATTTTTTCCTAAAAATTGCCTCAACTTGAATTGGTCTTTTGGGAACTCCAATTTCTTTCGAATGACTTAACCTATTTTTGCTTGAACAACTCAACTCAAATTGGTCGAATAGACTTAGCTCGAGTTGATCTTTTGAAAATTCCAGGTCTTATAAACTCAGCTCCAATAGACTCTTCTGGGAACTCCAGGTCGTATAGACTCAGCTCAAATAGACTAAAATCGCATTGGTCGACTAGACTCAACTCAAGTTGGTCTTCTAGGAACTTCCAGGTCGTTTCTCTCATAACTTGTTTGAACGACTCCAAAGTTCGTTCGAACGAGTTGGCGCCTTTTGAAGGGGTTCGATCTTCAGATCCTCCTGGATCATGGCTCCCCCCTTTAAGAGCCTTGAGCTCCTGTTCAAGCTAAAACTGCAGATGAAGAAATGTGGTAGTGCCCATTTCCTTATTATGCCACATCGACTTGTTAGGTAGTTGACCTCTCTTCCCAACTCGGAACGACTCGATACTACCCCATCTTGTAGCATAAATTTTCCTCTCTAGAATACTATCCTCCTGTAACTAATCTTCTCTTTCCATTCATAAGTCATCAACTGACGGTAGGTGAGTATCGATTGTAAAGTCTTCATATAAAATAGACGACTCATATAGCCTCAAATGTTCGGCGTTAATCACCGAATACATCTTCATGAAAGGTGGCAAATCCAATTGGAATGTGTTGTCACCAGTTTTCTTGAGTATAGTGAATGAACCATAGCGGATAGGCCTAACTTTTTTACCTTCTCCCTTTAGTCGTTCCTTACCCAAATGCAACCAAACTAGGTCGCTCTCTTAAAAAATGTACTCAACCCGATGTTGGTCATGTCGAGCCTTATACTCCCCTTAAGTCTTCTTTAATTGTACTTCAACCACCTCATGAACCTTGCTTATCCTCTTAATAAAGCGTTGAGCTTTAACTTGTTCTTCTTCCTCCTTTCCTGATACTGTCTTGTCGCCAAAACTAAAAGCCAAATTGAAAGGGCTTTGAGGCAAGTACCCCAAACAAACTTCAAAAAGAGACTTCAAAGTAGAACCATGAATCGTTTGGTTAAACACAAATTGAGGATACGGTAAACTCTCATCCCAAATCTTAGGATGCTTAAAATGGAATCCCCATAGTAAATGAACCAAAGTATGATTAACTACCTCTGTTTACCCGTCAGTCTGCAAATGAAAGGCGGTACTTCTCTTCAACTTAGTGTCCATCATCCCCCATAACGATCTCTAGAAATGCCCCAAAAAGCATCTATCCCTATCAAAAATAATAGAGGAAGGAAGCTCAAAATACCTCCAGACGTCTCTAAAAAAATCACGTTGCTCCTTCCCCGGTAACTGTCTTCTGGCATGAAATAAGAATAATTATCTTGCTGAATCGATCTACCACCAAAAACAAATAGTCATTCTTACACTTAGTCATGGGAAAACCACCCATAAAATTCATCGAAATGCTCTCCCAAAGTCGGCTAGGAACTGGTAATGGTCAGTACAGTCCTAACTTATGATTTGAAGGCTTCGATGTATTGCATAACATGCAACCACGAACCATACGAGCAACATCCACCTGCATTATCAGCCAATAGACATACTGCCACAAATTTAACAGAGTCTTCTCAACACCTAAATGACCAGCCACCCAGGAATAATGTGTCTCTCTAATCCAATACAAATGATCTCTACCCTCTAGAATACATAATAGACTGCCCCTGTAAATCAAACCATTCTTCAATACATTCTCTCATGTCTTGCCCTTCAGCAACTTCTGGTGAATCACATTGAGTTCCTTGTCATCATCATACCCTACAACATAATCAGAGGGAATAATCGACTGTATTTGCATAACTACCAACAAAGCGGAAATAGTTGGTAATGGAAGTCGAAATAACATATCAACCATTTTGTTGTCCACTCCTTTCTTATACTTGATCATAAGGGTGAACTGTTGTAGGTACGACATCCACTTCATATGGCGAGTTTGTTGTAGCTTGTATTGTGTAGATAAGAACTATAATGGTTTGTGATCAGAATGTAACACAACCTCCTTCCCCAATAAGTAACTCCGTTAATGCTTCATTGATTGATATAATGTGTAGAACTCCTTATCGTAGGTAAGATAGTTACGTACTGCTCCTGTAAACATCTCAGAATGGTAAGCAACCGGCCTCCCATCCTATAGTAAAATTACCCTTAATGCATAGTCAGACGCATCTGTATCAACCTCAAAGGGCCGCTGCAAATTAGGCAACCCTAACACTGACACATCTGTAATCTTGTGCTTCAGCAACTAAAAAGTATTTTCATGGTGATCTTTGTACACAAACTTCATATTGGCCTTTGTCAAGGAATGCAACGGTGCGGCTATCTGTGAAAATGTCAAATAAACTTCTGTAAATACTGACAAGAACCCATAAAATTTCTCACTTTTGTCACTGTACAGGGTCTAGGCCCATCAGTAATGACTGAGACCTTTTCTGGATCTACCTTAAGCTCACTGCCACCAAAAATAAAACCCAAGTATACTAGCTCCTTCTTCCCAAACCCGTACTTCTTCCCATTTAGAAAGAGTTATTGTAATTGCAATACTTCCAACACTTTACGAATATGTATGAGGTGTTCCTCCCATGTTTCACTATATATTAAGATGTCATCTAAATACACAATCACGAAATCGTCAATAAAATTACAAAGTACCTCATTCATCAACCACATAAATGTCGCTGGAGCGTTGCATAACCCAAAAAGCATCACCAACCACTCAAAGAGTCCTTGTTTGTCTTGAAAGCAATCTTCCAAGTATCTTATTCCCGAATTCTAACCTGATGTTAACCCGACTTAAGATCCAGCTTGGTGAAAAACCAAGCTTTCTGTAACTTATCTAAAAGCTCGTCAATCCGTAGAAGTGGATAACGATTCTTTACAGTAATCTTGTTCAGTGCCAGATAATCCACACACATTCTCCAAGACCCATCTTTCTTCAGTACCAATAACACTGGTGAAACACAAGGTGAGTAACTCGGATTAATGACCCTTTACTCTAGGAGTTCTTATACCTATTTCTTGATCTCATCAGACTCAGTTAAAGAAGTCTGATACAACCCAATATTGGGTAGTGGCTCGCCATTCACCAAGGTGATATCATGCTCTACATCCCTCTTTGCACGACATCCCTTCTATGCCCAGAAACAAGTTTTTATACTCCTCTTGTAACTTTCCCATTTCGGTTTATTGCTTAGGAGCCATTGACAAAGTAGACAACACCTTAGTCGACAGACCCTTCTGAATCGGTCGTACCAACAATAAAACAAACTTGCCGTTCGCATAAACCAACCTCTTTGCCTGAGTCGTCATTACTAAATTATTGGTGGTGACACATTCCTTATATGCATTTATATTAAACTCCTTCCCATTCTTCCCAAGATGGTACTTGCGAGTTTTACGGTAAAGAATTGCATCCTGGTCCCAAAGATAAGGGCTACCCAAGATGACTTGATACGTATCTAAAGGAACTACCTCACACGTCACTTCGTCAATAAACTGTTCAGTAATCACAAAATTGAACATATACTGCTTCGTGAGATCTTCAACTTCGCGTCCTTCTGAATCCAACCCAAACCATACGGCTTAGGATGAGCCATAGTAACCAAACCCATCTTCTTCACCACTGCCTTAGAGATTAAATTCTTCAGACTTCCCAGATCAATGATGGCCTCTACTAAGCTTTACTTCACTTGAATGCTAACATAAAAAAGTTCTTCCAGACTCATCTCCTCGGTAGCCATATATTGCCGCAATATAAGAAGAAGTTTAGGATTTGGCTTCTCTAAATCTGGAAGATCAACAATCTTTGCGGCTAGTACATGTTTCTTTTTCATGTTCATCTCCTCCTTCGGCCTAAGCTCCGGGTAAAGTTTTTCAACACTTATCTTAAATGTGCCCATTTGCCTTATAATCACTGCATTAATCTTGGATGAAGATCCCTCTCCTTTGGACTCTCTTTTGAGCTCATTCTTCCAACTGGACTTGTACCCCAACTTGCTATTGTCGTCTTTCTTATCACTCTTCAAGTACTTGCCTTCAATATCAATTGTTTTTACGGTAGCATCTTCGATATTCTCCCCAGTAAAGAGCTCCAACTCTCTTCTAATGAACTCCGACAAACCCCCCATATACTTCATGAATACCTCATACTCGTTCACATCAATGTCCAAAACCAGCGCTTGGTTATGAAACTCCGTAGTGAACTCTTGTACGGATTGCCCATACTTTGGGCGTAAATTGTGCCATTTGAACCATCTCACTTGCTCATACCGAATCAAATTAAATTGTTTCCTCACCAACACCTTGAACTCCTTTCAACCCAAGCTTCCTACTTCATGACGTTTCTGATAGGACTTCCACTATGTGAGTGCATGACTTGTGAATTTCAATGTCGAAAAGTAATTTTTTTGAGCATTGGAGTATTCGTAAATGAAAAATTAGGTCTCTAACCTATCTAACCAATTATACAACTTCTCGGCATCGATTAAACCGTCGAATACCAAAATTTTGATTTTAAAATCGATACGAAGATTGCGCATAGGATTCATTGGCTTACCAATAGTTGATCGCTCCTCGACGGATTCGGCATCACTAGAATCATTATCTACCTCATCGTTAACATCATCTCTCTCTTCCTCCGCAATTTCTTTTTTGTGCATTATCGCAGTTTCTTCAAAGCAGAAGCTGTCGTGAGGTTGATGAGACGTAATTGCTCTACCAACTCCCCTAGAGTAGTACTTAGGTCATAAACTTTAGTTTTCAACTTTGTGAGTCAATCTTCAGAATCGCCCATCTCCAAAGTTGTCTTCTTCTTCGATCTAGATTTTTGGTGAATCTCCAACGGACTCACTAGGTTCTCATTTGTTTGCTTGAGTCGGTCGCGTGTAGAGACCATAAACCACAATCCTCCCAAGAATTATTACTGGAAATCTGATACCACTTAATCCACAATCGAATTGAGATTAACCTAAACGAAAAAATAAAATGAAGAAAAAACACAATTGGTGGAAAAAAATTCCTTTTGGAGCTTCAATTGCTTAATGATTTGATTCCAATTGAATTACTCTTAAAAACCCTAAGTCTCATTATAAAAACTTGGATTGATCTAAGATAACTTCATCTTGCCTAGCCTTGCCCTTTTATGAAGGTTACAAGTTTCTAGTTACAACTCAGCTCGAATTGGTCGAATAGACTCAGCTCGAGTTGATCTTCAGAGAATTCCTGGTCGAATAGACTCAGCTCGAATAAACTCTTTTGGGAACTCCAGGCCGTATAAACTCAGCTCCAATAGACTCAGCTCGCATTGGTCTACTAGACTCAGCTCAAGTTGGTCTTCTGAGAACTTCCAAGTCGTTCCTCTCATAACTCGTTCGAACGAGTTGACCTCTTTTGAAGGGGTTCAACCTTCAGATCCTCCTGGATCAGAACGGAAGTCGGATTTATGGACATTGTTTTGAAGAGACATTGATGAAGTTGAATTAGCAGCCATTAGTAAAGTATTGTCAACTGGGCGCATTTAGTTTGCTTCAAAATCTAGGAAGGTAATCAGGACAAGAAGGCAAGATAAGATTATTACCCCATTAAACCATAGCCTCAATGTATATAAATATCTGCACCCACAGATATCTTATCTTGCTCTTTGATCTTTTGTACTTAATAAATTTGTCTTTTTAAAGAGGTAATAATTTAGGAACAAATAACCTGATAATCACCCACGCAGCCATGCCTGAAACGTATTTTCATGGCTGAAAGATGGACAAAATGGCCTTCATGTAAGAATGATAATGCCCTCCAGGCAGTTCTGTACAGAGCATTCGACCCTGTCATGATTATATCAGTGATTAATGGGTCCTATAAGTTCATGCCAGGTTATTTACTGATATCCCTCTTCTGGGCATTAATCGTTTTAGTCCGGCATATACTGACTCAGATCACCATAGTTTAGCAAAAAAAAAAATAGAGAGAGAACTACGTAAAGGAAAGATGCGAAACGGATCATAGAAGTTTACAAGATCGTATTTTGCAACTGTGTAAGGGTGAAAAAAGAGACATAGTATTAGAGAAATATATATCCATTATAATCTAAATAAGGGTGAAAAAAGAGACAGGATTAGAGAATGACCAGCTTCCGCCAAATCTAAAAAATCGAGAAAAATATGTTGCATCCAACAATATGGAACAGACAATATGTATATACTGTCTGCAAAAAAGGAAATGCTAAACATGCCCCATGCATGCCAGCACAAAATGGTCTGATCATAGCAGTCATACTCCAGTTTCATTCTCCTGTTCACCACCTTCCAAGGTTTCACTTTATTCATAATATGACATGTTTTTTCAACTCGGTGCATGGTCTAAAATATTTAGATTCTTCGTTCACAAAGCATAGTATTTGGATCACAGAAGCAGATCAATCTCTGCACAGTTATATATTACATAGAATTAGGAACAAATGCACGGGAAGAAATACAATTTTTTTTTAACTCAATTACTGTGGATTTATATATGGATTCACACATTTTGTAGAAAAATATTTACCTTGTACTCGTTCCAATGCTAGCTAAACTAGAGGTAGATTATATCTCTAAAACAATATCTGCATTGAAAAATCAAATTCCAATCAATGCACAATATCTAACTTTTCTTTCAGCTACATAAATGAAAACCGAAATTGAAATAAGAACTTACACTCGGAATCTGTCTTGACCCATTTACACGCTTCCGCTCCTTTATTCTTTATTTTATCTTCCTTGTCTACCTTTGAACTATGTCTGTTCTCTATGAATTTCTTTGATGACGTTGTACTCGGCCTTTGGGGGTAAATCTTCTTGTTAAGTATTGTCCTTAAGAGCTGAAGATGAGGCAAATAGGCAAAATTTAACACAGTGATTTCACATAGTTGTTTACGTACCAACACTACACATGAATGCATACTGACATGTATTTTTCTACGTACCTTTTCCATCCTTGTCTCTGGAATTGGATCTCTTAAGCTCGGAACTGGACCAAATCCACTTGCACATACAAACATTTTCTTAAGAAGAAAAGATACAGATTTTTTATTGATAGCATTGTTGCCGTCGATGCCGAGATCTTTCCCTTTATTCAAGATAACGCTTGTAATACGTCGAAGATCTTCATCTGAATCATCACAAAATTTTCGACAGTTTGTACGGTCGACCTCTAAGCTTGATGGGCAATTTAGAAACTTATCTAACGGGAGGTTAATACCGTCTCCTTCGGACTCTTTTGGTTTACGTGATAGTAATTTTGTCAACTCTTTTTGTAATTTCCCAACTTCTTCGGGTGTAAAATCTATTTGATCATCAGATGAAGGCGGCCTTTCTTGCTGGTCCAGTTTTTGTGAATCTTCTCTTGTGTCATTGCTGCCAAAAGTGCCAATTGCCAATAATCCATGCGGCCAATCACTGAATTCGTCCTTTCGAGGTTCTTGTGGGGTATGATCTGCATAGAAGAACAATGGAGAAGGGATCAATATTGCAAATTATCTCTCCAATGTCTGTAAACATAAAAAAGATTGCATAGCAATTAAAGGCCCTACTTCGTACTACGGCAAACTTTTGCAGGACAAACGAAATTGCTGCAAATAGGAAATCATGCTTGATTGAATCCACGTTTTGCAACAATTTCAGATGGTAGATTTTTCTTTAAGGATGTAACAATAAATTTTATTTAGATTACCGGAATGCTTTAATATTTTAATTTAATCTTATTCAGTATCTTAAACACATGAGATTTCATATAGTCGTCTCGGAACATTACCAATATATTTACGTCTAGTTTTATTTTGGCCTCTCTATGCAAAAACAATGTTTTAGAATACTAGCGTCGAGTATGTCTACAATTAGTCTTACTAGTTACTTCCCTTTTCTTTTCTTATTTTGTGAAAAACGATAGTCGAAAGATACTTACGTTTAGATGAAATCGAACCTCCAGTTGCTTTCGTTGTAGCTTGTCTCCCACTAAGCTTACTTTGCATCCAATTCAAGATCTACAACCAAACAAATCCACATTTCTCATTAGCAACCTAATACAATCAACATCATTAACATAGCAACATCTATTTTCTCTACATGATGCAACATTCTCTTCTCACTCACACTCTGATACACATACCTTCATTTTGCTTGATAGAAATATCTGAGTTCTTCAAAAAAGTGCAGATATCAAACTGAGATGGAAGTGTTGCAATAGTGGTGGCCCAAAGGAAAGGAAAAGAACTCTGATGCCTCAATGCCAATGATAAAGCGTTAAATAGAGACTCTCAAACTATAGTTGTCACTGGTTCAAGTTTCCAAAAGATGGCCTTTTCTTCTTGGATTGTTTTATGAAACTCACCTTTTCACCTTTCCCCAGCTACTATATGATATTATAGAATAATCATATCGAAGTATCACCTTATTGCATCCCATAATTTGCTTTATTCATCATAAAGATTCTGGCTTACACCTGGAGAATCCTTAGTTACTCCTGCCCAAGCTGCCCTTCATAGTTTACTAAAATCTAGTTTAGTTACACTAATCTGGATCTCTAGATAAGGTAATCCCAGCTTAACTAGAGTACATCTTGATCGTACAGAAGAAAAAAAATGAAATTACGAGCCCCTAATTTTGGAAATCAGAGTTATTTCCCGTATGCCCTTTATACCCTTGCATCAAGGTCCCTTGTGGGCTACAAAATTATTATGGAGTTAAGAAATTAAATTAAGGTGAAACTAGGCAAATACCTTAGAAATAAAGAAGTAGCCACGAAGAAAGAGTGAAAATAACTTTCATCCTTTTTCATTCGAGCTAATGATTTCAAGGACTTGGTTTTCCTTCATGAGTTTACATAGATTTGCAATCCTTTTTCACAATATTTACTCTATTCCACTTTGCCCGAGTGAAAAATCATCTGGAATAAAATTTTCAACAGCTTTATTTATAGCAAAGTCACTTATTGTTCACTCATAAATTACACTTATAAGCCAAAATTAATTATAATGAGATTCCAAAAAAAAAGGGCAGCTAACAAGTGGGGAGGAAGAGGTTTATCCCTTAATTTAGTAGTAGTAGTAGGGTATGGGCATTGGAGAAAGTAAGAGAAATACAGCCCATAATCGCGTGGGGATGTCCCTTACCCACCCAGCAATCTGCTAAGTTTCATCTACTCTACTAAGAAGCTTCGGGCAGGGGCAGCAGTATCTTCTACTATTCCATTTCTTAGGCGATCTCTGTTTGTATGTCTTCTTCATTAATACCATATCTCATAAACTTCTCTTAAGCTAGGTAACAACGACACTTCACTTTAAAAAAAGAAAACGTGTCTGACACCCCAACACTTGGACACTCCGACACTTCACGTGTCCAACACTATTTACAAGGTACTTTTCTATTTTTGTCGTATCGGACACCCCGTACCCGTGTCAGACACCGACATCCGTATCTGTGCCGTTGTTACCTAGCCCTTAAGAAAGCAATGTAGTATTGCATTAAGAGAATAAAATCACAAAATGTTTTGGAAAATTTTCTATACATAATTGTAGAGAGAATATTTCTGTAAGCTGGGGGCATGGGTCAGCATACCTTATGAATGTTCATGATGAAAACGTTGTTTTAGTCCCTACATATACTTATTACTTTCTTAATTACCAGTCTAAATGTTCTTAAGAGTCCTCGGCAACCCTAAATACTTGCATAAGTAGTTTCTCGTCAGGTTAGGTATGAGATTTTGTTTGTCCCACAGAATGCCTCAATGCTAAATAAGAGTGCAAGCCTACTAATGAACTTAACTCGAGACACGATCATACCCCATGTAGGATGCAAACTTTCCCCGCATTTCAAATCTATGTTTCACAAAGTATTTTGTATATCAGAATGTAAAGAAAAATAAATTCGCTGAAAAAAAGATACACAAAAAAATGTCCCTACATATACTTCTTACTTTCTTAATTACCAGTCTAAATGTTCTTTAGAGTCCTCGGCAACCCCAAATACTTGCATAAGTAGTTTCTCGTCAGGTTAGGTATGAGATTTTGTTTGTCCCACAGAATGCCTCAATGCTAAATAAGAGTGCAAGCCTACTAATGAACTTAACTCGAGACACGATCATACCCCATGTAGGATGCAAACTTTCTCCGCATTTCAAATCTATGTTTCACAAAGTATTTTGTATATCAGAATGTAAAGAAAAATAAATTCGCTAAAAAAAAGATAAACAAAAAAATAACTAGTCACAATTTAATTGTTCTCAAGAAAATATTCAACAATATTACATGGTAAAAAAACTAAAAACCAAACCAAAAATCCAGATTAAGAACATGAAACTAATAATACATGAAAGATGTGTCTTACAGGAAGACGAAGAAGGGTCAAGTACAATAACCTTATTGTTTCCTCGTGGTCCTAGTAGGTGATAGACCCAAACTAAGCATGGTTTCCACAATTCTACTAAATGGTGAAACTGAATTGGATCGAAAACAATTAGTCAATTCAAATACTTGGATCGTAATTAATGTGAATCTACGAACGCGGAAGCTTAATTCGTATTCGATTAACACTAAGTTTGAACTAGATCTCTACTAAAGTTAGTTCAGAGGAAAACTCAACTCTTTCATAAACAAAACAACTCTAAAACAACCGAAGAACAAATAACCTAGACATTCCATTTTATAAACACACAATTGGATTAGAATTAGCAACCCTAATTATAATCTAAATAGAATTATATTTAAATTGGGAAAACATCGTGGTGTTGGTTAAACAAGCAAGTTCCTTAAATCTACTTAGCATCTCCAGCAATGGAGAGACTTGAATCAAAATAACATAAATAAAGATAATGCGTCGAAGGTGAGAATGACTATTTGATGACGATTCACATCAAATCCCTCCCTCTGCGGAAGATTTCGACCACGAAATCGACAAGTTTTCGAAACATCACAGAACTCGAAACTTTTTGATATGACATACCCGTCTTCAAACTTTGAATTCTACTGCGAAATTTACCGTAAACCGAAGTCGTACATATGTGCGGGGTACGGTGTTGTCACCAACATCCCTACATCCATTGACGTCTAAAATTAAAAGCTAAAAAAATATTGTGGTCTAATCGTCAAACCCTACTACGAATCTTTCCTAAAACGGGTCAACATATAGAAATAATTTTTTGCCTAAGGCCATCATCTGCCTTATACGGATCAAGTATTGGGATAGTTCAGACTGTAGCATGTGTGAACGGAGCTGTTGGATAAGGTCTATCTACATCTCGTGTTCTGCACGTGTCTCTAATATCCACTCTTAATATCGCTGAACAGTCGAATCTCGAATTTCAAGGCCAACCGCAATTCTATGTCACTGTTGGAGATAGTTCTTTAGGGTACAAAAATTAAATTTAGGTGAGCCAGTTTTACCAAAATTTGTTTTGGCACATCGGCCGAGCTCACTGCTGGAGCTGGATCGGATAGTTGGTGAAGCTGAGGTGTTATTGATGCCGTCACATGCATCCCTCCCGCCTATGTTTTGATCTTGAAACTATTTTGTAGATACTGTGGGCATTAAAGAAGGAAAAATGTGGGTCCTATGAAAGTTTGGTTGGTGGATACTAGGTTGGGTCATGGTTAGGTTTAAAGAAGATACGTGGGTGATGAGAGAAGAGGCGTGATTTGGTGGGTAAAAGACCGTGGCTGGACCTGGTATTGGGTAGACTGGGCTGGGCTCGGGCTTAAAAGCTACACGTCCTGGGCACGTGACAATCTTTCTTCTTCTCTCCCGATCGAGATCTCCCTGGGGAGAAGCTGTAAACATGCTGATTGGAGTTTTCATTCCGGTGAGATTTACAATCAAAGGGCTCCACCAAACGTTGTGAGGAACTCCAGTACCTCCTTCGTCACTAACTGGTCTTCTCTCTGCGACTCTCTCTCTTACCGGCGTCAAACCTGCAACAAAAATTGCTCTTACAGTCGGTGCTAATGGTGGTATATGGAAATAATTTTTTCTTGTCTCTCTTTCACCATCAAGTTCTGTATCTTTTCTACTTACGATATCAATAACAAAACCTTTAAATTCTCCATTACCTTTATCGGTCAAAACTCCTGTAGGGGGTATTACATGAACTCCAGAGAGAGTTCCCTTTTCCTGATTTGTTGTATTGGTGACGACGACAGTTAGTGTGACTGTCGGCACCCTGGAATCGTCGGTTGTCATGTTAACGACAACCTTGTCTTCGTCGGTGCCACTCGTAGTCGCTAATGGTAGGTCATTGACAGGACCTTCCAAGACTGCCGACGTCTCTTTACTTGCCGTATCAAACATCGGGGTTTCCAATCTCACGTCGTTATCGACGGGAAGACGTATAAACGGGTAATTTGTTTCACCAGTCTTTGCGATAGTACTCCAATATTCGGAATAGTCATTGTAAATAGTGTTGAGTCGCAATCGCGAAAGCCGAAACTCCAACTTCGATTTGGTTAGCAATGAACAAGCAACAATCAAAGAAATACACAATACACCAAGTTTAAGGTGGTTCGACAATTGCCTACGTCCACCATATAAGAGAAAGATAAACTTTATTCAAGATCACAAAGTTGCAATCACTCAAGGCAATTAGAGGTTCTCTCAAGGATTTCATCTCAAATTGATCTCACTAAGGGATTAACTCTAAAAGAACCTAAGTCCCCCTTTATATACTAGGGGAACTACTTACAATCTCTCAGATCTCGAGGAAAGTCAAGGGTTTCAAACAAATCTCAAAATTAAGTTTTTCTGAAGTCTATTCGAATAGATTATTTGTATTCATACTTCTATTCGAACAAAAAGTGTTCGGTGTGCTCTATTCGAACATAAATAATTTTATGTTCGTACAAACCCAATCTCATTCGAACGGTAATAAATCTCGTTCGAACGACCTATTTACAAACAACCCCACAATTCTCCAGCTCGGTGAAGATTTTCCCCAACCAAACAAACCGAAATCTGAGCCGAACATAGTGACCAACCAAACGAACCCAGAGCAAACCCTCTCTACCATCAAATGTCCCCAAAAATCTAAACACACAAGAGACCCAATAAAACCAATCAAACCAAGTGTCCCAAAGGACCTAATCTAAACCAAGCGTCCCAAAGGACCCAAACGAACCAAGCGTCCCAAAGGACCAAATCGAACCAAGCGTCCTAAATGACCAAATCCAAACCAAGCGTCCCTAATGACCAAACTAACCAAATATCCCAAAGGACCAAATTGTTCCCAAAGAATAAAAATTGGTTGCACCAAATCAATGGTTGCCTACGTACCGCCGTGGATCAAGTCGCCCGTAGTTCCCAACAATCCCCATGAGGGCCCAAATCAATTCATAGGAAAGAAGCACATCGTTCCCTTCTCTCTATCTCTATGAATCTCCATATCAAGAGTTTGTTTGTACCATTGTCTTGGAGACATCTTCAAACCGTACAACGATCTTTTCAACAATTGATACACATAGTTCTTTCTAGCAACAATAAACCCACTCGGCTGAGTCGCATTGATCTATTCCTTCAACTTTTCATGTAAGAATGCCATTTTAACATCGAGATGTTACAATTTCAATTCAAATTCACTACCAAAGCCAATAGGATATAAATGGAGAAGTGTTTTACCACTAAACTTGCTTTGAAGCGAAACATCATTTTGATATCCTTACTTTCTTTTGCAGACGCATTTACCACCAATCGCCATCTTTTCCTTATGCAGCTTTGAAAATTGCCAAGTTCCATTCTTGTGAAGGGAATGCATCTCTTCCTTCATTGTTCCCTCCCAATGTTTAGCTGTGGAATGAACATCTTCTTCAACGATCGGTAGTACATAGGCTACCATGGTCTTCACCTTTGGAAGTACCATGTCCTTTGTAAGCCATTCCGGCTTACCCACATTCCTCTTTGGTTAACTAGTTGCAATTGACTCCACAGCCAGAGTCTCCTCATCCGTACTACCAAATGTTCTACCATCGTTTGTGTCTTCATCATTTGGAACATGAACTAATGGCTCATCACCCGTTATCACACCGGTAAATGATAACCCTTTTAGTTCAGAACTCTCTGGCCAATGTGAAGACGCAAAAATCTCCACCCGCTGCAAAACCATGTTGGTCGTCTTCTCTGTGTTCTCAGATATATGTAACTTCATCATAGAATTCTCATCAAAAGTGGCATCTCTGCTCAGAATGATTTTCCGGTCTCTCATATCCCACCACTTGTAGCCTTTCACACCCTTCTTCTTACCCAGAAAAATGGCCTTCCTTGCTTGTAGGGGTCTGATCTTTGTTGAGAAGCGAAGATGGCTCTTACAACACGGAGGTCAACCTCTCATCAAAGATGTATAAGTATATGACCTAAAAAGAGACTAATTATAGACAAATACTTACGTAGAGGCCCGAATGTGACTCTCTACGACCTCTGATGAGGATTTTTAAACTGTGATTCTATTACTGATAAGTAATAATAAAGATCGAATACAGTTTGTAAGTGGTCGAAGGTAAAAAGCATTGGGTTTGGAGAGGATTTTTTGAACCCCTTCTTGATTTCTCCTCTCTCTTATTTATAGAGACATAAGAGGCTGAGTCACCAAGAGTGGGCCAGGCTACATGATTACTGTCTGGGTTTTATGGCGGCGGCATTTATTACGGACATCCCTGTCACTATAGCTGAGAGACCAATTAATGCGTTGTCCAATCCGTTTGAGCTGACTGCTAGTCTCATCACACTTCTACTATTCGAACGTTCAGTCAAAGGGTATATGCTATTATGTACTGATCCGTTCTTGAAGGTTTATCTGCTATCGAGGCTTCAACTACAAGAGTTCCATGAAGGGCTTGATTCTGAGTCAAAATAGTCTTCGATATGTTCGAGTAGGATACGAAGTAGACTTTGAGTGAGGAGGTCGAAGGCTGTGAGTAGGCTACCACATTCGCCCCATCTCAACAAGGGTCTCGAAGCTAGGTGGAGAGGCATTTGCTGAAAAAATTGTTATCTTGGAACCTGTTCTTGTTTGACCGTTGGTTTTCGGGAAAATAATAAAGTGGGGGGGGGGGGTAATTAAGAGGTGTAGGTGGGTAAAAGGTAATAAATGGGGTGAAGGTTATAAAAATTGGTTCTTGTGCGGGGATTCTGTATCTTCTTCCATCTTCAACATTGCTCTGTTCTTCATTCTGAATATCTGAATGGATAGCCCGCCCAATACCCGTTATCAGAAGAGGATGGGGTTTGCCCGTGATCGTCGTGTAGGGCAGAAAATGGCGGTCATGAGGTTTTTCGGACAACATGATCTGAATTGGGACATGCCGAATCTTGTAGACGAGAGGCCAGAGGAGTTCATCAATGGCGAACTGTACGCCTATCTCTAGGAGTAATTGCGGTCGCACTTTACGACCAAGCAGAAACGCTATCTTTTCTTGATGGCATTAGCTGAATGCAAACGACTACAAACGACTACAAATGGACAAAATATTTTGCTCGTGTCTGTATTCCTGTTATTTGGTTAGATAATGTAGACGAATGCAAATGACTACTCTTCTAGGAGCGAGGTATAAAGATATGCTCGAAGAAAATTATGATCGAAGGTTGATGATGGGCTGTTGTGAAGATTGAGTCTTACGATGGTTAAATGTTCGATGTTGGAGATATGTCGACTGGGAGTCGTTGGGGAGGAGGTTTGAATGCAGGTACAGACGAATCAGTTACATCTTGGAAGTTGGAGAGGATACATGTTGACTTTTCGTTGTTGGGAATTGAAGGTTACCATTAATTCTGTTAGGGAAGACAAAAAGTTCTGGTGAGTTTGAAGGTATAAAAAGGGGTAAGGAGGGAGAGATTTCTTTATTTATCTTGCAGGATTCTTCTCTTCTAACTGAGTACTTCCTGTTTATCAATATGGCTGAGAACGTACCGGTTCCTGAAGATCAAATGGACGTGAGGGAGAGGAGGATTCAAGAGCCCTGCTAGGTCTTCAATGAAGGTTCAGGATAGAGGACGACATTAACGCTAAAATGCCAGATCTCTTTGAAGCGGAACCTGGAGCACCTCTCTATGATATGCCCTTCGCGTACTGGTGGGGAATAGTACAAATGATGGGGCCGCTACCCGGCCATCGGCTGTCACTTCTCAAAGGCTTCGCGGAGGATATAGTGTCAGGAGGATGAAGCTGCGGTGGCTGCTGTTACAGAGGAACAACGTGCTAATAGATATGGTTCCCTTTTGTAGTTTCTCATGTTGTTGCTTTCATGTGTTTTGTTTCTCTCTTCTTTCCGTTTTTTTTTGCATGACTTTTGTAGTGTTGTCCTCGTTGTCGAAATGAAAAGTGTTTTTGTTGATAGTACTAATAGAAATTATTGTGAACTGTGGGATATGGTAGTACAATCTGAATTCCAAATATAAATACTGTTCGGTACGAGGTCGGTAGTATAACGGTATTGATTGAATATTTGGAATATAAAACTGAACTTGTTGGGATAAAAAATATACTTTGTCGAAACTAAAAATTTTGCCTGAAGGCATAAAGTTTTGACTGGTCGAATGGGGGGTTTGTTGGTATGAGAAATTTAATAAATCTGAGATAATTTGTTGAAGATTCTTCGAGGTGTAGACTGGTCGAATGTTCGAGTTCGGAAGTGTAACGTCGGTGAAGTTTGATAGTGTATCGAAGGTAAAGTTTGATAGTGTATTGAAGGTGAAAATTGATAGTATATTGAAGGTGAAGATTGATAGTGTATCGAAGGTGAAGTTTGATTTGACTGGCTGATCTGACAATCCAAACGGCTGGTCTGTCAGAGTGGTACGTGCGTTTAGGGAAGTGTACCGAGAAGTAATAATTATGTTTTACTCGTTTGACGAAAAAGGTGGTGATGTGACTATTAGATTCTGACTGTTTAGTTTCGATCTGGGAGAATAAGGTTTAAGAAGCTTCGGCAGTACATGTAATTTTAGGTAAACGGGTTGTTCGCATGTGGGAAATGTTAAGGGTATATTTGTCAAAGCACACTGTTAGCCGAAAAGCCGGGGAGGTGGGGTTGTGGTAATGATAGCGGTTAATAAATCGAGGTATTTTTGGGTTTTCGAAATATATATAAGTGAGAGATAAGGAATTACTGTGCTAGTTTGCTGTGAGATTGAGAAGGAGAATGATAAGCGCCATTGTGAACGTGGAAGCTGTTAGGGCATCTGAGGCTGTGATCTTTCTGATTTGGGGGTAGTTCTGCTAATTTCAGTTATGGCATTTGATCTCTATGAACTTTGTTCTGTTTTTTTTTTGGGTTTAGATAGTAGAGGCGGAACAATCTATGTTTGTGGTTTATAAATGACACTCGAGAGGTCGGAGAGGGGAAAGGTCTGGGTTACGACCCGGTCTATGGTTTGTTTTGGAGGGGGTAGATAGGATGGTCACGGAATTTGTCGAGTTTGTCGATCTAATTGCGTGCCTCTTCTTCTGTAGGCTAAAAATGGATAACCGTCTGGCTTCGAGACGGGCACTGATAGATGAAGAGATCGAAGAAATCGAAGCTAGTATTTCTGGCCGAGCCCCAATGGGTAATGGTAGTGATGTAAAAGTTTTAGATGTAATAACCAAGGCCCCATTATCAATGGTACTGCCTGCTGAGGAGGTTGTGGTTTTGAGGCATCGAAGGACGATAATAATTGAGGATAGTGTGGAGGAGGAAAAAATGTGGGGGGGGGGGGAGGGATGATGTAGGGCCCTCGGGTGAGAGAGAGGGAGATAAAGGGTATTGTAGCGATAGCGGTAATTCGAATGAGTCGGATGGCGTTGGGGGTCTCGTTGTAGCGAAGGATAGGGTTAGGTTAGAGCGGTTTGCCGCTAAGTTAGAATTGTCGAAGGTGGGGATATTTTTTAGTGTTATAGGGGCGGGATTGACCTTTAAATCGAATCCTGGGAGCGGGATTATGGCTTATAGGGGCCAGATTTGATTAGGGATAGAGTTACCGCTCTGAAGGCTGGTGAAAGAAGTTCTAAAATTTTGGGAGGTGGCTCCAGTGCAAATGAACGAGAATTTTTATGAGATGATGAAGGTGATAGAGGGGATTAATGTAAAATTGGCTGGTGAGGGCCGAAATTTGATTAAGTGGTTTGATATTGTTACCTTTTACTCGAGGAAGGCGAGTCAAAACCCAGGGACCTATCACATCCAATGTCACCCTGAGAAACCTTGGTTCTTTGATCTGTGCTCGATGGGTCGAGGGTAGAATAAAGATTTGTTGATAGTGAGAGGTAACTTTGAGAATATAGACGAGGATGACCCTTATAAATTGTATCATAGGGTATATAATAAAAGTAAGTTTGCTGTCGAAGGGTTTGTTGTTGATGTGTTTCTGAAATAAGTGATAATTGTGTTTTGTTTTACTGTTGCAGGTCCTGGAAGTCTGACTTGGGATAATTCGGTGAATTACATTAATAATATGCTCAAGGCTAGTGAAGACTGGGTAAATTCGGTGTTTGACAGTCTTAAAATCAAGAGGCAAAGGAGGAAGAAGGCTGATTCCCTGGTTCGAAGCGTACCCACTACGCCGAAGCTAGCAAAGAGAAAAAGAAGTGAAGGTTCTTCTAAGAGGTCAAAGGAAATGGGAGGAGAGGAGCTACCGAGGAACTATCAGTTTGTGCTGAGACCTCGCAAGGGGTCGAAGCAAGTGACTGTCGATGCTTCGAGGTTGAGGCCAAGGCCAGTATCGACTCATGTTGAGAAAGAGAAGAGTCGTGCAGCTCCCAAAACCCTGAAATTATAGCAATTGAAGAATGGCCAGCGCAAGAGGCGTAGGGCACCAGGGGAGGACGATACACAGGAGGAGGATAAAGAAATGACAGAGGTGGAACGACAGGAGCAGACTATTGCTAAGCAATCTTTGATGGTCGAACTCTGGGAGGACGACCCAGACGAGGCGTCGAAAGAAGTAAAGAGGTACATGTTTCAGGTAACTATATACTGCTCCTTATTGTGATATTTTGAAATATCTTTCGAATTCTTCGAGTTTTGAGGTTCACTAACTGATTGAATATTTTAGCAGGCGGATACTTGGGTGCGAACGTATAGTAAGGCTATGAAGTCGGTAAAAGTAAAGTTGCGGCAAGCAAGGAAAAATCTTGATCTTTCCCATGGGACGGAGGCATCATTAGTGTCTGAGGTGAAGAAGTTGAAGCGTGACCTTGGGGTTCTTACCGAATCTTATGATAAGAGACTCGAACTTCAGCGGTCGAGGCTGGAGCGGGAATGGGCTGCGAAGCTTACAGTGTGTGAGAAGGTGAAGGCTGAATAGAAGGTACGGTTCCAGGGATAGTACGATGGCGAATGCAAGGTGACTTTGAGGTTGAAGACTTTCATAGATGAAAAGGGGTATGACCCTGATACACTTGAACCGTACCCTGTGTCTCCAGAATTTGCTGAAGGTGATGAGGTCCAGCTGAAGGAAGTGGAGTTACCCGTTGTTCATGAGACAGTTGGGAGTACTGAAGGTGGTGGAGATACTTCTCTCCTTAGAGCACCCAGTAGTGGTCTTGTTGATGGTAGAGCTATCGGAGTCTCTAATGAAGCCGCCGAGGTTGCTGATGGTAGAGCGTCTGTAGAACAAGAATGTGAGACCGTGCCGGTATGAGGTACTTGTAGTTGAGGTTATTCGGCATTTTCCGCTGACATGTGGCGATTTGTAATATGTTGAACTGTGCTACTCCTGTTTTTCTTTGAACTTCTGTAGTTAATTCTGAACATGCTGATGTGTATTTTCTGTGGTACATTCTGAGTCTGCTGAATCTGACTTTCCGATGTAGTGCCTTAGTAGTCATGTTATTTTATACTAACCTTGGAATGCTGGAATTTGCATGCTTATTCTGCCGATTTTGGTTGCTTTAAACTGTTGATGATTGATCTTTGACTTGCTCTACGACTGTTGCGTTGACAGATAATATGTAAGATACTTCCTTGATGTTTACATGACTGTAGCATTGTCGATCTATGTAGAATGTGGATGTAATGTGGATCAAACTCAGTGTGCTCTTTTGGACATCGAAAGCCGAAGCAACAGCGATGTTAAAAACTCGAAACATTTCCAGGTCGCTCCCGAGTATCAGTCGGGGCGAGGGTACGTGATACCTAGGGGAAACCCATAAATGTGTTGAACTTCGAAGGCCTAAGCCACAGAGAAGCATTATCGAATCGCCTCCAACGCATTCCCGAGGGTCTGGTCTTTCGACCATTCTTGCCTCTCGAGTTTGCTCAAATGTTGGAAACTTGAGCAATTCAAGGTCGCCCCCAAGTATCTGTCGGGACGAGGGTGGACATGATACCCAGGGTAGACCAAGAAAAGAACTTTACTTCATCAGTTTCAGAGCCTGGACGAAGGAATATTAAATCGCCTCCAATGCATCCCTGAGGGTCCAGTCTTTCGACCATTCGTACCCCTCGAGTTTGCTCAAATTTTAGAGACTTGAGCAATTCAAGGTCGCCCCCAAGTATCTGTCGGGGCGAGGGTGGATAAGATACTCAGGGTAGACCAAGAAAATAACTGTACTTCAAAGGCCGTAGCCACAACGAAGGAATATCAAACTGCCTCCCATGCATACCCGAGAGTCCGGTCCTTCGACCATCCTTGTCCCTCAAGTTTGCTCAAATTTTGGAGGCTGGAAAATTGTCGAGATCATCCTCGGGTACCAGTTGAGTTGAAGGTTGACATGGTATTCGAGTTAAACCAAAAAATTCAAAGTGAAACATGAGACGAAGTATTGGTGATAAAAGCCTCGTTTATTGATTATCCTGGATTACATCGGTGGTACATGATTGTAGGTAAGGCCTTTTAAAAGAGACCAACTGTATTGTGTTCCAAGGGTTCGGTAGGGGCACTTCATCTTCTATCATCAAGTAGTAAGATCCTTTGTCTGTTTTATCGTAGACGATGTAGGGTCCTTCCCAAGATTCAGCTAATTTGCCAGCATTCGCAGGCTTCATCAACTGATTAACACGTCGGAGTACTAGATCTCCAACATTGAAACTTCGTGGTCGAACTCGCATGTTGTAAGATTTCTGAAGTGATACGTGGCAGCGGCCCAGGTTGGCGATAGCTCGGTCTCTGGTTTCATCGATTTATAATATGTTGCATGTGAGTTCAAACTCATTATCTTCGTCTGGGAGGTTAGGATCTCAAGTGGGTATTTTGAACTGAGTTTGTAGTACTGCTTCTGTTCCATATGTTAGGAGGAAGGGGGTGCATCCGGTAGACTTTCTTGGTGTTGTGTGATAGGCCCAGATGACGTGTTGTAACTCTTGAGCCCATCGTCTTTTCTTTGTATCGACTCTCTTCTTTAGACTATCAACGATAGTTTTGTTAATTGCTTTAACTTGACCATTGCCCTGGGGGTAGTAAGGTGTAGAGGGCCAGAGAATAATGTTGTCTTTTTTGAGGAAATTTATTACTTTACTGCCAACGAACTGGGGACCATTATCGCACCGAATCATGTGGGGGAAGCCGAAACGAGTAATGATGTTTTCCCATAAAAACTTGATAACTTCCTCTTCTCTGGTTCGGCATAAGGGAATAGCTTCGACCCATTTGGTGAAGTAATCAATGGCAACGAGGATAATTTCTCTGCTACCTGAAGCTTTTGGAAACGAACCAATGAGATCGATGGCCCATCTTTTGAATGGCCAAGAAACTTGGCTGACATGAAGATCTCGAGAGGGGCAATGGATGTCATGAAAATAACGCTGGCATTTGTCACAATGTGCTGCATATTCTGAAGCTTGCTTTCTCATATCGGGCCAAAAGAATCCTTGGGTTACAGCTCGAAGGGCCAAAGATTAACCAGCGGTGTGAGCACCACAGGTGCCTTCATGAAGCGCTGCTAAGATTCGAAAGGCTTCTATATTGGATATACATCGAAGGAGGACGCCATTTGAGGATTTGCGATGTAGTTCATTGTTATGGATAGTGTATCTACGACAGTTTTTTAACAATGGACGTCTGGCTTTGGGATCATCGGGAAGGGTGGCGTTGGTAAGGTAACGAAGGAATGGTGTTCGCCAATCATCTAAATCGAGACTCTCGCCCCCAGTATTGATGGCATTGATTTCCATCTGGTCGATATTTGGGTGTTCAAGTACTTCGATGTGGAGGGTTCGAGATTCTGTCTGTCCCAGCATAGCAGCAATGTAAGCGAGGGAATTGGCATGTCTATTTTCTCCACGAGGATAATGGGTAATTGTTGATTTTTCAGGAAATCGGTCCATGCGCTGTCGCACAAGTAAAGCGTAGTCAGCCATGCGACCGTTAGCTTGATTTTCTTCTGAGTAACATCTCTGAATGAGTTGGGAATCTGTAAAGACTGCGAGTTTGGGAATGCCGGGATCGAGTGCGAGGTCGAGACCATGGATCAGTGCTTCATACTCTGCTTCATTATTGGAACATTCAAAGGTAAGTTTAACTGCTTTCTCTATTCGGTCATTAGTCGGTGTGACCAAGACAATACCAATTCCTGAACTATTGGGTCCTGCGGAGCCATCTGTGAATAAATGCCAACCGGTAAGGGGGTCCCATGGATCTACAACTTCAGGTTGATCTTCTGGTAGATCGTCTTCATGTTCTTCCCAGTCGCAATCTTCGACCGGGAAGTCGGCGAGGAAATCTGCTACTGCTTGGCCTTTCTGAGATATTTGCTTCTCGAAGGTTATGTCGTGCTCGCCAAGGTATACAGACCATTGCTGCACTCGCCTGGATTTTTCTTTTTTACTAAGTACTTCACGGAGAGGGTAACTCGTGATGGCACGAATAGGGTGGGCCTGAAAATATGGTTTGAGCTTGCGGGCTGAATAAACAAATGCCCGGAGAAATCGCTCAAGTTTGGAATAATGGGTTTCAGCAGGGGTTAGAGTTTTACTGATGAAATACACAGGTTTTTCAATGTTGGAATCAAGGCAAATGAGTACAAAACTAATTGAAGTTTCTGTGGCATCGAGATATAAGGAAAGTGTTTCACATTCGATAGGGGTACTGATGATGGGTGGGCAACCAAGATAAGTTTTGAGTTCGAGAAAGGCGTCTTCGCACTCAGGAGTCCAATTTATTTCAGGGTTGTTTTTCTTTCTTATTTTATGGGCGCCCTGACTGCGTAAGAAGGAGAAGAGCCAAGCACATCTATTGGAGGACTTGGAAATAAAATGGTTAAGGGTTGTTATCCTGCCAGCCACCTTTTGGAGGTCTCTCTTTGTTGTGGGTGAGGGCATGTCAATGAGGGCTCGAATATGGGTAGGGTCGATTTCGATGCCACGTTGAGTGATAAGGTGGCCAAAGAATTTTCTGGATGAGACGCCAAACTGGCACATCTCTGGGTTGAGTTTCATTTTATAGGTACGAAGTATTAAGAAGATGTCGGTTAGGTCGTGGATGTGGGTCTGCTTTTGTATACTCTTGCATAATATGTCGTCAATGTAGACTTTGACTGACTTGCCAAGCAGGGGTTTAAACATAGTCGTGACGAGGCGCTGGTAAGTGGCACCCGCATTTTTAAGGCCGAAGGGCATGACATTAAAACAATAAAGGCCTTGTTCAGTTATGAAGGAAGTTTTAAGTTGATCTTCAGGGAGGAGGGGTACCTGATTGTAACCTGAAGCTACGTCCATAATGGATAGGCGTTCGTGTCCAGCAGTGGCATCGAGGAGTGCTGAAATGGTCGGCAGTGGGAAACTGTCCTTTGGCGTGTGTTTATTGAGGTCGGTGAAGTCGACGCAGATTTGGATCTTTCCGTTCTTCTTAGGAACTACCATAATGTTTGATATCCAGTCAGCGTACTTGACTTCTCTGATAAAGCCTGGCTATAAGCTTATCTACTTCGATGTTAAGCGCTTCTCTAAGTGGTGGTGCCAGGGTACGCTTCTTTTGTTTGACTGCCATGGAATTGGGAATGAGATCGAAGCAATGGCATGCCAGGCTGGGGTCGACACCAGGCATCTCCTGAAATGTCTAAGCAAAGATGTTCGTATTTGCTCGAAGGAAATCTGTAAGCTCGAGGCGTCCGATCTCGCTGAGAAAAGTTACAATGAATGTTCCTCGACCAGGACCGTCGAGTTCGATATAAACGGAAGGTTCGATATGGGAGGTGGTATCTGTCGAAGTCGATGGGATAGAAAGGTGCAGTGATTGCTATGGGCGTCTGACAAGTTTTCTGGTCTAGTCAATTTCTGGGTGCTCGCATGAGCGGGCGGGACGTTGAGATCCTTTGAGGTTCCACGAACCCTCGGGAGTTGCAAAACGAAGGGTTAGGTGATAGGTCGAGGGTATAGCCCGCATAGCATGAAGCCAGTACCAGCCGAGTATACCGAGGTATTCGGATTTCTTGTCGATGACAAGGAAGCTGGTTTGAAGGGTAAGGGGTCCTGTGGTGACAAGTAGGCTGATACGACAGACGGCGACTTCGGTAGTCCCATTGAATCCTTTTAACTCGACGTTGGCTGGGGTAATAAGTTCAGTTTTCTACATTTTTTTGACGGTGGGTAGAAATAGGACGTCAGTAGCACTTCCTGTGTCGATGAGCATTGTGTGAAGGACAATGTTTTCAATCTTAATTATAATGACCAGAGGATCAGAATGAGGGAAACGGGCGTGTTACGTGTCACAATTGATAAAAGAAATGCCCTCGAGACGAGGGTGGCGGCTACATTCTGGTAGTAGGGTAGGGAATTTTTCCTGGTAAGAAAGTTTGTAACATTCGCCGATGTACTTTTGTTTGCTATGCGAATGACCACTGTCTATATTGTTGACTTCGATGAAATATGATCGGTAGATATGTATCACGGCTGGGTCAACAGTAGGGGTGGAGAGGGATTGGAGGTAAGACCCATTGAGATAAGTCGGAAGGTCGGTAACGTACTGGTACAGATGTTCTGCTCGGAGGATGAGTTCGAGAGAACGTTGGAGGGCAAAGCATTTGTTTGTATGGTGACAATTGCATTTGTGATTGGTGCAATTAGGCTCCCCAGGTCTGACTTTAATTGGGAGAGGGATGCACCATATGGGGCCTGCCTGAATGTGCGGTAAGAGGGTACTGAGGGGGACGGTGAGTGTAGGCAAGATATGCTTCTATCGCTTCTTGTGAGCTTCAGCACTACTGTCGGTATAAGGGCGTTTGCGGCTCTCAGTCTCCTATGATACGGGAGTGATCATGGGTAGTGGAGTGGGATGCGAATGCTGTCGCGATTTGTTGAAGTGGGTAGTGTTCGAAGGTTGGGTATGTTTGCGGGATTCTTGGAGTCTTTCGAGGTCGATATAGCCGCTGACCTTCGAGAGCATCTCTTCGAATGTTTGGGGTTTGTGGGGGACGAGGTGCTCTTTTACTCGACTATGATCAGGCAGAGCATTTGAATATGCAAGGATAACATTTGCACAGTCGAGGTTCTCTATTTTTTGTGACTCGTCGAGGAATCGCTTTGTGAAGGCTTCGAGGGTCTCTGTGCTTGACTTTCTGAAATTAAATAATGCGTCAACTCTGACTTCTTTGTCTTTGATAAAGGCAAACTGGGCGATGAAGAGCTGTGTGAGTTGCTCAAAGATTCGTATCGAGCCATTTGGGAGATTGTGATACCATCGAAGTAGGTTTTCAGTGAGGCTAGTTGGGGAAAGTTGACATAACAGGTAGTCGGCAGTAGAGTAAAGTCTTAGTGAGTTTTGAAATTCAAAAATGTGGGTTTTGGTGTCTGTGTTGCGATATTTGCTGAGCTTGGGGGTACGGAAATTGAGGGGTATGTCGATGGCGAGTAAGGTGGCACAAATGGGATTGTTGAGGCAGCTCCATGAGTTTAAGGTTGGGCTTGCGCTTACGCGAATAGCGGGTTATATCTTGTGGTCGAAGTCTTGTTGCGTGAAATATGCAGGAGAGGGAGATTGGTGATGTCGATGGTTACAGGTTCGAATGTGTGGTATATATTCAGCACTACGTTCCCCGATTCGGTCTCGAGCGGGACGACGCTAGCCGGGTCGGTCTTTGACGGGCCGAGGGTGTCTTGATGAATAGAGGGTGGAGTCAAAAGAGTCTTCTGTGGGGTGGATTTCGAGGTGGAAAGAGCCAGTGGGAAGAATAGTATGGGGAATACCTTTGACACCGATGGGAGCTGGGGGTAACTCGAGGTTTGTTGAGGGTTCAAGGTGGGCGCGGGCAGATACGTGCGATTGATCCGGTACTTGGGACTGACGGGCGGGTTCTAAGGGGTCTAACCATTGAAGTTCTCAGACTGTGTTGCGTAGCTCATCGATTGCTCGATTCTGTCTATTTTTGTTGTCTACTCGGCGATTCTGTTTGGTTTCCAACGCCTGGTAGTGGTTTTCTCGTTCCTGGGTGAGTTGATGTTGATGGCGCTCTTCTTCTTGGGTAATTTGCTGAGATAGTAAAGTGACTTGAGCGGTGACTTCGTCAATGGAGTTGCCTGCCTGAGTTGAGTAGGCACGGCGGGAAGGGGCCATTGAAAAGGAGCGGTAAATGGTAGGAAAGAAATGAAGGTAACAAAGACGAGGTAACTGATATTGTGGGAAGCGCAGATGGTGCCAATTGTAGGGGCCTGATCTTCGTTGAGAAGCGAAGATGGCTCTTACAACACGGAGGTCAACCTCTCATCAAAGATGTACAAGTATATGGCCTAAAAAGAAACTAATTAGAGATAAATACTTGCGTAGAGGCCCGAGTGTGACTCTCTACGACCTCTGATGAGGATTTTTAAACTGTGATTCTATTACTGATGAGTAATAATAAAAATCGAATACAGTTTGCAAGTGGCCGAAGGTAAAAAGCATTGGGTTTGGAGAGGATTTTTCTAACCCCTTCTTGGTTTCTCCTATCTCTTATTTATAGAGACATAAGAGGCTGAGTCACCAAGAGTGGGCCAGGCTACATGATTACTGTCCGGGTTTTCCGGCGGTGGCATTTATTGCGGACATCCTTGTCACTGTAGCTAAGAGACCAATTAATGTGCCGTCCAATCCATTTGAGCTGACTGCTAGTCTTATCACACTTCTGCTATTTGAACGTTCAGTCGAAGGGTATCTGCTATTATGTGTTGATCCGTTCTCGAAGGTTTATCTGCTGTCAAGGCTTCGGCTACAAGAGTTCCTTGAGGGGCTTGATTCTGAGTCGAAATAGTCTTCGATATGTTCGAGTAGGATACGAAGTAGACTTCGAGTGAGGAGGTCGAAGGCTGCGGGTAGGCTGCCACATTGCTCGTGGATCCAACTTACCATCGATAACATAATAGTATGTAGGACACCCAAATATATGAAGAGTATCATAATCTGTAGCAGATTCTCCCGACCAAGCTTCCAATGTTGTTTTACCCTCAATTGTAGCCGAAGGCAACCTATTAACGAGGTAGCATGCATATGTCAAAGCCTCAACCCAAAACACCTTGCCCAACCCATAATTGGACAACATATACCGCACATTCTCCAGCAAAGTACGATTCATAGGCTCAGCTACCCTATTTTGTTACGGTGTCTCTCTAACCGTGAAGTGTCAAACTATCCCCTCATCCCGACATACTTGCAAGAATGGATCACTAGTGTACTCCCCACCATTATCCGAATGGAGCACTTTGGTCTTTCTGTCAGTCTGAGTCTCAATCAACTTCTTCCACATCATAAAAATTTATAGGACTTCATCCTTCCTCATCATGGTATATACCCATCCCTGCCTAGAAAAGTTATCCACAAAAGACACAAAGTAATGTTTCCCCCTTAGCGATACATTCTTGGAGGGTCCCCAAACATCAGAGTGAACATAATAAAGGGTTTCACGAGTACAGTGGATAGCGGTGCCAAACTTTACCCTTGTCTGCTTACACAGAATACAGTGTTCACAAAATTCCAATTTACACACCTTGACACCTTTCAATAACCCCTGGTTATCAAGAACTCTCAAGGACTTTTTCCCAGCATACGCCAAATGCATGTGCCATAGCCGAGTGGTATCTCTAGAAGTGATCTCCTCCCTTCCTGCAGTAGCAACCTCACCAAGAACAGTTGTACCATCCAGATAGTACAAGTTATTACTTCTTATTTGGCCCTTCAATACAACCATGGCTCCCTTAAGAACCCTCTTCACCCCATTCTCAGACACAACCTTGTAGCCTTTCGCTTCAAGTATACTCGTCGAGATAATGTTCTTCCTCATCGTTGGAATATACCAAACCTCATCAATCTCTTTAAACAACCCATTATGCAACTTTAGACGAATAGTACCTATCCCCATTATGCGACAGGACTATCGTTCTCCATCAACACTGCTCTACCTTCTAGCTTTTTCAAACTCGAAAACAAACCCCTTTCGGGACAAATGTGATAAGTAGGACCCGAATCTAAAATCCATTCTTTATAATCAATAACACATACACTAGATGATATAGTCAAAGAAAAATCCGAATCATTACCTCCATTTGCCGTGTCTTGAGCAACATTCACCGAAGAGCCTAATTTTTCCCCTTTCGTCTTCTTAAGAAGTGCGGGATATTCATTTTTCCAATGACTTGTTTCCTTACCAAACACACATTGGTCATTTCCCAATTTGTTGCTATTTAAGCCGCAACCTTTTGACTTTAATCGAAGGTTGTTACCACTCGGCTTCTTTTGGTCCGACGACCTCCCTCTAGTCATCAATACTTCAGATGTCGACTCCTTGGACTCACATTTTTCTTTCCTCTGGTACTTATGGTTTACAATCGCCATAGTCACATCCGAGTATTACAATGAATTCTTCTCATACGTTATCGTCGCAACGAAATGCTTGTACTCTTCGGGAAGCGAGTTCAAGAACAATAGTGTTGTTTCTTCATCGCCAACTATTTCTTCTAGATTCGCCAAATTGGCTAATAACTTGGTAAAATCATTTAAGTGCTTCGACATACTAATCCCTTATCTCATTGTGAAGTGATAAAGCTTCCTCTTCAAATGGAGTCAATTTTGGATGATCCTTACCAAATACTTTTCCTCTAGAATCCTCCAAATTTCTTTTGCAGATGTATCATTCATTACAAGGTATTTAATGTCTTGAGCAAGACAATAGTGAATTTGACCACAAGCCCTCTTGCTTATCTTCTTCCAAACACTCTCATCTACCTCATCCAGTTTGTCCTCTAATACATCATCTAAGTCCAATTGACTTAGCGCATCAATAACCTCACATCGTCACATGCCAAAGTTATTGGTATCGTTGAATTTCTTAACTTCAATCTTTACATTATTAAACATCACCGTTATATTTCTTTTCGGGGCCAAAGAACTAGATTCAACTACGTCTCTCATGTTTCCCTCAATTTTCATGAACTAACCAAATCCCAAAACCAAATTAAAATTGAGAAACCCTAAGTTACCTCAAATTCGCGCACCACCGAAGAATTGACCTCGCTCTAACACCAATTATTGAGTCGCAACCGCGGAAGTCAAAACTTCAAATTCGATTTAGTTAGCAATGAGCAATCAACAATCAAAGAAATACACATTACACCAAGTTTAAGGTGGTTCGGCAATTGCCTACGTCCACCATACAAAAGATAAAAAAAGTTTATTCAAGATCTCAAAGTTATAATCACTCAAGGCAATTAAAGGTTCTCTCAAGGATTTCCTCTCAAATTGATCTCACTAAGGGATTAGCTCTAAAAGAACCTAAATCCCCCTTTATATACTAGGGGAACTATTTACAATCGCTCTGATCTCGAGGCAAGTCAAGGGTTCCAAACAAATCTCAAAATTGAGTTTTTCTGAAGTCTATTCGAACGGCCAATTTATATTCGCACTTTTATTCAAACAAAAAGTGTCTGGGGTGTTCTATTCAAATAGAAACAATTTTCTATTCGAGCAGATCCAATCTCGTTCGAACGACAATAAATCTCATTCGAACGACCTATTTACAAACATCCCTACAAATAGGTGGTAAAATCGTTGTTGATTGGGGGGGGGGGGGGAAGGCTCCCATACCCAAAGCCTCAACAAGCCTATCGAATGTTTATGTAAATTTTGTAACATCTTGAGAAAGTGTATGTTTCTTCGTCGCAGGTTTTCCACGAGGCATCTTGCTCTTGAAACTTGCTACACCGGGGATGTGAACGCGGTTCTGATGCCAATTAATGTTAATCTACAAACGCGGAAGCTTAATTCGTATTCGATTAACACTAAGTTTGAACTAGGTCTCTACTAGGGTTAATTCAAAAGAAAACTCAACTCTTACATAAACAAAACAACTCTAAAACACAAGAGGGATTAAAATTAGCAACCATAATTCTAATCTAAATAGAATTCTACTTAAATTGGGAAAATTTCTCTTTAACCATGTCATGGTTAAACAAGCAAGTCCCTAAATTCTACTTAACATCTTCAGCAATGGAGATGCTTGAATCAAAATAACATAAATAAAGATAATGCATCGGCGGTGAGAATGACTATTATGATGATTCACATCAGTAATATACTCAGGTGGTGGTGAGAAATGTCTAGCAGTTATTTATCCGATAACACTTTTTATTTTGTTCTTTTTGTATGGGAATAATGGGTAGGTGTCTTCGGTGTTTTTCTATCAAATAGTTGAAACAAATCTACTCAGGTTGTGACGGCCAACCGAACGCTGGGAAAATATACCCGAGCGTTTTGAGATCTGGCCTTGGATATATGTTCTCTATATCCTAATATAGCTGCACGCCAAGTTTCGCTGAAATCGGAATTGGTTAAGGGGGCAAAAAGGGTCAGTATGCTTTGTCACCAGTTTTAACATTTCCTTTTGGAAACAAGCTATTTACTTAGTGACTATATTAAGGAGGAACCTTGGTCTAATCCTCCCCATGACTAAAAGAGCTTAAAGGCTTGGTCATCATGGACCCCGGCTCATGGGCTATCTACAAGGGATAGTCATGAGTTCTCCTTGGCCTAGGGAAGGCCAGGAGACATTACCTCGCAATGTGGGCTGCTTTTCCAGAAAGAACTTTATATGATGCCGCTATGCCCCGCGGGATACCCGAGACTCACCGCCCCTATAAATGGACTATGCAACTAGTTCAGGCTCGCCGTCCCTTGAGATATACATGTCCCATATCTGGAACCCGGCGTATTGAGCTATCCTGATTCACTACATGACAAGTGTGTTATCCATACCTCGTACGTGTCACGAGAGATTACGATGTAGGGATTATTGAGGGAACCTTCAGCGTTGCTGCCTATACAAAATACTTATTTGATGGACGCTCAAGAGTATCCAAGATTATCTAAATATCGCTCTAGCATCCGTGGGATTATTCCACTGGCGCGCCGCGCCCGTAAAGATGGCTAGTACATGCTGGCCGGATGTGTATATACACCGCACGACCACATATTCCGTTGTGCTCCAGGTACTGTAGAGGCAGACCCGGGCTGGGCCGTGATAGATGGTATCAGAACAAGATTAGCTTGTTAAAGCTTAGCTCTTGAGTTATTAGAGCATAGATGGGTTGTGCCTACGTCTATCAGAGTCGGTCAAGAGTTGGACTGAGTTATCAGATCTTGTTAGAGCTGATCAGAGCGATGGTTCCCAGGTTGGTAATACGGGATACCTATTTGACAGTTGCTATCTTCAGAGACGAAGTTGCTCAGTACAGATGATCCAAGCACCGTTGTGAACGTTTGTAGATCGGGTTGCCTATATGTCAGTTGATATTGGAGGCGAGAGAAAGGCTCCATATCTGAGCCTGAGATTGCTCAAGTTAAGTGTACTTTGGATAATGACGCTAAGTGGAAGGATTATTGTTTGTGTTGGACGCGATGATCTATATTGTTGCTTGTCTCTAGAAGGCTGGTCAGTATAGCAGATGCTCTATGAATAATAGTAATAGGGCGATCTTGCCAGTTATTTGCGGTCTGTAGACTCACTGCAAAGTTTAGTAACAGTTGTAATCAAGGAAGATGCCCCTCAACAAAGATCGATATGGTCAGCATTTTGTGCTGAGTACTTTCGTGTGGAAGCCACGGAGCTTGGTTTGGTTGGAATTCCTTAGTGTCGACAAAATATTGAAGAATCGTGAGAGATACTAGTTTTAATTGTCCTGAGTTGGACACAGAGACATTCCGGAGGTGAACGTCATGAGCCGAAAGTGAAGCGGCGTGAAGTAAAAGATAAAGATATGGTTTGGGTCCCGAGTTTGCACACAGTGATTTTCGTCAGTTAGAGGTCGAGGAAAGAGCTTATCTTGGTTACGCGACATGAACTGTGACCTCCAAGATGGGTTGTCGCTTATCCGCAGTTGGTCCCACAGTTATACAAGACACTGTTTTGCTCACTCAAAGAAGGTAAGTTGCCGAGTGATGCTTGTTCTCTGGCTCCGTAGTTGAGTTTCAGGTTTGTCGGTGTTCGAGTTCTCTAGCCGAGTTGATCCATGTGGTTCCACAAGATGGTCCAGGATCCTTCTAAGCTTTCAGATTGGTAAAAACTCACATTTTTGAATCGCAGTAAGTTACGTGGTTGTCACAAAATAGAGTTGAGCTACAATCAGTTGTGTGAGTGACCTCAAACATGATCTCAGATGAAGAATGCTCTAGGATGAAAGATCCTGAGCGGAATTGGATGGGTTTTCCCAATTCCTTATCACATGGTGGTTGGTGGTAGGGATCAGAGTTCCCGCGCCTCATTCTTTATTTGTACTGATGGAGTGTCTTTGGAAGACCACATCCCAGTGACCGGTTAGAGTTGGCTATATTTGTAGAAGGTAGTTCAAGAGACAGAGAATGGCTATGCCTCAGTTTAAATATGATTGCAATAGTATGGAGGTTGGTCTCCGCGAGTTTGATAGCAGTTGGAAGTGGCAAGCCAACGAGCTCAGGGCAATCGGTGCAGTGACAGTATCTTGTTCCCAAATTCCTCAAGTACTCAGGTTTGAGTAGGGATGAAGAGATGGAGAAATGCTTCAGCAGTCAGTCAGTTATATGTCATAGCTTTGTTCTCGACGCGGACGTCGAGCTTATTGAGTGTGTTAGTTGTGACACAGATGTACGCAGGCTTCAGCAAGGGTCATTACCACTGAAGTTTGGCAAGTATAGATACCAGTATTAAGTCCTCATTTGAGAGTGAGATAGATTGGAGTCCTCCGAAGTTGAGAGACCTTGGTGATGCCGGAGTAGTGATCACCCTTTCTGCAGCCAAGTTAGGTACAGATTCCATCGATCGTTACTTGGGTTAGATGATGGGCTACTACGAAGTGGTAGAGTAGAACATGGCTGCACAGATAGATGTCTCATGGGTTTTCCAAGTTTATACATAACGCACTTATGGCGAACCTCGATGGTTTAGCTGGCGGTAGGGATCAGAGTACCTGCACCTTGATAGGCTGCCTCGATGGTTTTGTTGGCAGTAGGACAAGAGTATCCGCGCCTTGTTGAGAGTATGCTACCTCCTAGGAGCTACCCTCTCTCGCCCAAGTGAACAATGAGTACTAGTTCAGTTCTATACTGGTAAGGCTAGAGTGACGCATCTTGATGTTGTGTCCCAGATATTCCGTAAGAAGGGCGGACGTGGTTTGAAGACCTTTACAGAGTTAGTTGAAAGGGCAGTCAGGCAGCTTAAGAGCGCGACAGGTGTTCCGTAGCAGATGGAGTGAGTTTACCACCAGTTTTTAACAGATTTTCTCCTTACCACTCGTAGAAAAAGAGTATAGTTTGAAGTCGAGATTTACAAAAGATTGAACTCTCGGGCAGCAAAGGCATTGTGCGACTCAAAGGAAGAGTGCATCGGTGTGACTCAGAAGAGAGTGCACCTTTTGGACGGGATTATAAATATCCTCGTCGGGCAGTCCGGAGGAGACGCCCCAGGTTTTTCGAGTATAGCGACATTCCATATGTGTCAGGGGAAAAGGCGTTTTGCAGCAGAATGCAACGCATTTCAGAGGGCGTGGTGCTAGAGAGCATCGCCCATATATTTATCGGAAGGCTAAAGGCTACGAAACAGTATCTAGAAGAGAAGGCAGACTCCAGAGTTCAAATGAAGGTCCAGTCACCACGCACTTCAGTTGGAAAGGCTAAAGATTAAGGTTCAGTCGTGAAGACTACAGTTGTCAGCATCGAGACTAGCAGTTGAGCTCAGTATCTGCTATTGCAGATGAAGATATAGTACTCTAAACTAAGTGCGGAAGAATTGTTAGTTTCTTGAAGATACAGAAAATTGAATCCTTGTAGAGCCGTGTGGAAAAAGGTTCTCGACGAGGGCGTTGAGATTATTTTAAGTACGGGAGGGTGTTACGGCCTAGCGAACGCCGGGCAAATCCACCCGAGCATTGTGAGATCTGACATTGGATATATGTTCTCTATATCCTAATATAGTTGCATGCCAAGTTTCGTTGAAATCGGAATTGGTTAAGGGGGCGAAAAGGGTCAGTACGCTTCGTTTCCAGTTTTAACGTTTTCTTTTGGAAACAAGCTATTTACTTAGTGGCCTAGGGGAGGAGGAACCTTGGTCCAATCCTCCCTATGACTAAAAGAGCTTAAAGGCTTGGTCATTATTGACCCCAGCTCATGGGCTATCTACAAAGGATAGTCATGAGTTCTCCTTGGCCTAGGGAAGGCCAGGAGACATTGTCTCACAATGCAGGCCACTTTTCTAGAGAGGGCCTTATATGGCGCCGCTATGCCCCACTGGCTACCCGAGACTCACCTCCCCTTGAGATATACATGTCTCATATCTGGAACCCGGCGTATTGAGCTATCCTGATCCACTACAGGACAGGTGTGTTATCCGTACCTCGTGCGCGTCACGAGAGATTACGCTGTAGGGATTATTGAGGAAACCTTCAGCGTTGCCGCCTATACCGAATACTTATTCAATGGACCCTCACGAGTATTCAGGATTATCCGGATGTCGCTCTAGCATCCGTGGGATTATTCCACTGGCGCGCCGCACCTGTGAAGATGGCTAGTACATGCCGGGCGGATGTGTATGTACGCCGCACGCCACATATTCCGTTGTGCTCCGGGCACTGTAGAGGCAGACCCGGGCTGGGCCGTGACACAGGTGGTGGTGTGGTATGTCTAGTTGTCATTTATATGAGAGTGCTTTTTGTTTCTTTTTTTTTTGTATGGGAATAATGGGTAAGTGTCTTCAGTGTCATCGGCGCTATACAGAGGACATCAAAAACCAACCGAATCTTACTGTCCTAAATGAGAGGGATTTGCACTTATTATAAGGATTGCATATCCCTATTGTGTAGATCCATATACCCATTATTATGCCTAATCATATATACTAGGATATACTATATACTAGTGTCCGGTGTTATTTATACGCTTAACAATTCTTCAAATGAATTTTCTTTTTATTGTAATATTAGACGTAATTCATCTCCATGTATATTTTTGATAAAAAAAAGAGAGCCCAATACGCCTCTTTAAACTAGAAAACTCTAAAGCGGTGTAAAACAACCTGAAGATGCTTCAGATCACACACAAAAAAAGATTTGACTAGGGACAGAGAATGCACAGGGCATAGAATACTTACACTGGTATAATCTAATGGAATATCGACTACAATACCAGTTTGTACCAGTTCAACTATTTCTACATTATTAGTGTAATTACACGTGCACTGTACGTGTAACTCGCTTAAATAAATTCTCCAAGATATCTAAGACGAGTTTTGTTCTTCATAAGCATTGGAACTCTTACTGGCCGATTCCCGCATTATGTTCCGCAGGGTCCCCATCTATTAAAGTCGATCCCTTTCTGTTTCTTTTTTTTTTGCAGTGAGGGGACCCTTCGACTTAATGCAAAGGAGGATCTTCCAACAATACTTTCAATGAAGACATGTAACCATATTCCCGATGAAGATTAGCAGTTGGACGTGGACGTAGGGTCTCATGTAGCTAAGTATGTGGTTGAGCTTTGATAGTATGCGGATTCTCAGCCTTTCTGCCAATAAAAAAAAAAGGGGGTATATCTCTGCATTGTTCACAATATTTATCTTATCTCTACTACTTTAAAATGGCCATACTGATTCATAAAAAAAAAAAATGGCCGTATTAGCCTATATAAGGGCTTGAATAAGCCACAAATCAACCCTATATAATTTGTCATAATATCCAAATTACCCCTCTCACTAAAAGGGAAGGTATAGAGGGTGACCGGCGTGGCAGTGCCTCACAGTGCACAAGCGCTAACAGAAAGTGGCACTGACAGAATCATTTTTGTAAATTGTTAATTAAAATCACAATTACGGCTAAAACTTCAACAAAATCTTTTCACGGTTTACGCCTAAGTTATCTAGATAGATACAGGTTCCCCAAAACTTTTCTCTCCCAATATTTGACCCTCCCTCCTCATTGAGAACCTCACCCATTCACGTGAAATTGTCCAATCACATGCTTCACAGCCACGTAAGCACATGGTTCATTTTTTTGCCTTGGGCAGTTAATCATGGGTCAATTAGACGTGGTCGATGGTCACTTAGCCACGTGTTGTGACAATGATGTTGTGATGGTGGATCTGGTTTGTGTCGGGCTGTCGACACGTGTGCTTCCCATGATCTTGTTGACTTTTCCCCAGTAGTAGTGCCTTCTATTTGGGGGTACATATTGATGTACATAGAAACATTGAATCCAACCTTGTCGTTGATTTTACGCCAAAGTTTAATTATGCCTTAATGCTGACTTATTGTTTCAGCTTAATGCGAAATGGTGTTTTCCAATGTGATTCTTATAATCTCCCACATGATTTGCTCTTTGCTTCCAAAGAGATTTAAGCATGATTAGGTTACTATAATACGATTCTTAATGCCATTGTTAATCTCCCAAAAAAATTTAACTAAAATTTGCGGGGACAAGAACGGTCAACGGGTCCATATGATCGGTAAGGATGTGTCGATTTCCAATTCCATACCTGAAATCTCTCTATAGTTAAGCTTCGCTACAATTTGAGGTTTTATTTTGAATTTTTTTCAGAATTTATGGATGTTTACGATTAGGGATCACATAAATATGGGTGCAATCCTTACACGTAAATGTGCTTTGTTTCCACAAATTTTTATGTATTTATAAATCATATGCTTTATCGGAAAAAAAAAAACACATTTATGCTCGCCGATGCATATAGTACATGACTTGATGGACCACTCGACTACTTTTTTAGAGATGGACCACAACTATTAGATACATAAATAGGCTTTCTTTTGCAAAAGATTGGAGAGGCTGGTGTTGATACTCGATACATTATTGGGACCAGTATAGATAAATTTTATAAGAAAAAAACTTGTGTAACTGAATTAGCTACATCTCAAGTGGCCGCAACCACAAATGTGGTCCATTGTCGACCTTCCCTTTCCCCAGACGTTCTCGTACTGCCTCGAGATTACAACTTATAACAGCCGCGCCGCAAAAAAGGTTATTTACCATTTTACCCTAGATTTGCTATTTATTTACAGGAAAGCTTAACTTCTATTTTTATGAGAAACGGGAAAATGCAACTCTTTTTAAAGACACCTAACCTGAAACACCCCAATTTTTATGTTAGTTGATACTTATTTCTATTTATCAATCTAAAAATGTGAAGTTAGGAGTCACATAGTTTATATCAATCTTTTCAAACAAACATATTTGTATGATAAATTCGCAAGTATTATGCTATAACAGCCTTATGACATGAGTTTTGTGAGGGCTTATTTCCAATCCTCGTACTGAGTATAATATGCGAGCTCACATAGTTCGAGAAAGCATACTGACAACAAATCAAAGATTGAAGACAAAAAGATCGTAATACAGACTACCTTACCTACAGTTAAAAGATATCGAAGCATCCTGTAACTTCGCACTGCAGAAGATACTCCTCCACTTATCAACAGATCGTATACATGCGAACATCACAAAAGATCGTATCTTCTCCAATGGTCTGAAGTTACAGCTAAGAGTATTAATAGTTCCGTTACAGATCAACAAGTATCAAGACGTTACAAAAGACTTTATAAAGACTCATCAAATGCGGGTGACCAAAACGTACGTCATCAATGTAACCAACGGTCATATTATAAGGCCTATAAAAGGAGACCTGAAGATCAGAATCAGGGACGGCTATTATTACCTACATAACTCTTAGAGAAAGGATCCTTACCAAAACTTAGATATTCAATCTCTTTCTATTTGTAATAGCTAGCATCTATATATATAAACACCATTCTTTCAGAAATCCTCAGGAGAGGTCGTGGTTTTTTACCCATTCAAGGGTTTTCTACGCTAAATCTCGTGTTAATTACTTTCAGTTCTTAACCAAAATTCTACATTTCAAGGGTGTAAGGCACTATCTTCGTCCAATACGAAAATAGGCTATTACATTTGGTGCCGTCTGTGGGAAACGCAGCATACACCCAGCGTTCTTCGGTCCAGTTTTCATATTCATTTTTCTTTTGAAGGATGGCAAATCAAGAAAAATCACCCAACGTCCTGCCTGACGCTGCCGAGGGAATGACGGATCTGTGAAATACTGTACAAGCAGAAACCGAACGACGAATGGAGCTAGAGAAACAGCTCGCCAGCATGCAAAGCACAATCAGAACACTTCAAGACCAATTAGCAGCAAATCTGAGACCACGGAACGCTCTGCCTGTAACCTCGAGGGTATCAGTCCATGATCGCTTGGGAAATCGAGGCAAAAGTCTAACACCGCATCAAATTCTGCCAGAACCAGTTCTACCTCAGGGTCACGTCAATCTACAATTGCCAGCTGGAGCGATAGTCGATCTACAACAACAAGGGGAACAAAATAGAGAAAAATCCAGAGTTTCAGTCTATGACCGCATGGGCGAAGCAACAGGAGAGCATAATCCACCAGGAGGACATGCAACAAGACGAGCTGTCACGTCTCGACAACATCTCACTCCAGAGCAGGTGAACAAACGCATCAAGGAGCTACTAGACGCTCAAATACTCACTGGAAGGAATAACTATACTAAAGTACAGAAGAGTCCACTCGCACAAGAGTTGCTAAACGAGGAAGTACCCACCAGTTTTCATACTCAAAAGATTTAGAAATATAAGGGGGGAGATCCTGTAGAGAAAGTCTAAGAATTTTAGGATTCTTTGGGGCTGCATTCGACATCCAACCGCATCCTTTGCCGTCTCTTCCCGACCAGTTTAAAAGGTGAACCTCTACGATGGTTTCACACACTCAGTGAAGGATCTATCTTCACTTTCAAATAATTTTGTGAACTGTTTATCAAAAACTATTCACACGATAAAGACAAGGAGGAGAGTCTTTACTCTTTATTCAGCCTCAGGCAGGCACCAGATGAAAAATTGTAGACATTTACCAGGAAATTTTTCGGACTAGCTCAGAAAATTTACAACCTTGATAAGAAAATCATAATCTCCGCTTTTACCAATGCTCTACTCGTGGATGGACGAGTCAAGGAACACCTGGTTCTCAACAAGCCACTGACGTTGGAGGATATGATTGAGAAGGTCAACAACTTTATCGACCTCAAGCGACTGACAACTGAGAAACCAAAACCTCAACGCATCACTCTATCCCCCAAAGATCATCCCGAAGAACGTGCTCACAATGGAAGTAAAGACTATGGGGGTGATAAGAAGCGATTCAAGTCCTATGACGATCAAGCACGCCAAGGATGAAAGAAGCCAATTCTATGCATACCTCAGTTAACAACTACTCTTGCGGACTTATACCCACTGATATAAAAAGATAAATTCTTCAGAAATGCCAATACTCTTCCGCCCATACCAGGAAAGCCATACTGCATTCACCACCATATTCAACATCATGACACAGAGCGGTATTTCACACTGATATTTCTTTTCCAGAGTATATTTCTACAGGGTCGAATGCTTGAGTATATTGTTGACATCAAAAGTTATAAGGATGGCAACTACAAGACTGACGCCAAGATCATCCAAGTTGACGAAACAAATGAAGAAAAACACTTGTACTTCATCGAGACTCAGACAATCAACAACTCTAACAGATCCAAGCGCAGGCGCGTCAGACAATGCAATGATCTGACAATAGTAGACAAAGAAGCTCGTTTGTTGCTAGAATCCAGCAATCGGTGAGTTGGGATTTCTTTCGAAGACTGTGACGTTCGTCACGTCAACTTTCCGTACCACGATGTTCTCGTCATCATGTTAAAGATGAAGAACATAGTTCTACATACGATGATGGTAGATATCGATAACAGCATCAAACTAATTTTCAGAGCACAATCGATCAAATGGGCTTATCAGACAAGGTTGAAGCGAGTGACATCAATGTCTATGGATTCAACGGCTCTATGGAAAAACGCGTGGAGAAAATGACGCTTCCCATCTCAGCGGGGCCAGTCACACTTGACATAGTTTTCTACGTCATCAAGGCCAAATCCTGTTACCTGGGCATTATGGGACGACCATGGTTGCATAACATGAAAGCTATTCCCTCTATATATCATCAGGCATTACGATTCGACTGGAAAAGAGGGATCTTCAAAATCAAAGGAGCCAAAAATTAGCTCGAGCTTACGATAATACTATTTCCATTGAAACTAAGCCAACTACAACCACTCCTGCATAGCAATTATAGCAGTTAATTCTAGCAGAACCTCAGTTGTCAAGCGTCGAACCAATAAAGTACGCCGAGGTCAGTGGCACGCACAGAGGAACTCACATTGGAACTCTCTTAAGCACGGAGGATCACTCAAATCTCATATAGTTCCTCCTAGAGAACAGTGACGTCTTTGCGTGGACGTTTCATGAAATGCCAGAGATCGATCTAGCTATAACATGCCACAAGCTAGAGTTGAAAGATAAAGCAGAATCGGTCAAACAAAAGCAACAAACTCTATCACCAAAAATGCGAGACGAAGTGAATAAAGAGATTGAAAAATTGATTGAGGTCAGTTTTATTCGCAAAACTATTTACCCGGACTAGATCTTGAACATTATCGCAGTCCCAAAGAAGAATGGCAAAATCAGAGTCTGTGCTAATTTCACGGATCTCAACAAACACACTCCGAAAGATAGTTTTCCACTTCCAATCATTAATCATCTGCTCGATTCTACAGTAGGGCACGAACTCCTCTCAATGATGGACGCTACATCAGGATATATTCAGATACCACTTCTTCCTGAAGATCAAGACAAGACTGCGTTCATCACTGAACAAGGTCTATATTGTTATAAAGGCATGCCTTTCGGCCTGAAAAATGTTGGCGCCACCTATCAGAGATTGATGACATAAATGTTCAAAGAACAACTCGGTAAAACAATGGAGGTCTACATTGACGATATGTTCTGCAAAAGTCTCAAGAAAGTGGAGCATCTAACAGATTTACGAGCAACTTTCGAGATTTTGCGATCTTACAAGATGAGTTTGAATCCTGATAAATGCCAGTTCGGTGTACAATCCAGAAAGTTTTTGGGCCATCTAATAAGCAAAAGAGGCATTGAAGATGATCCGTCAAACATACGAGCTCTCTTAGCTATGCCTTCACCAAAGACAAAGAAAGACGTTCAGAAACTAGTCGGGAAGATTGCTGCGCTCAACAAATTTGTATCCAAATCATCAGACAGATGTCGACCTCTATTCAATCTGTTAAGACAGGGTACATCATGAGGAAAATCAAAGAAAAATACAGAGATCGAATGGACATACCAATGTGAAGCGGCTTTCCTCAAACTCAAACGTTATTTGGGCAAACCACCAGTTATGAGCACACCAGCAAATGGAGAAGAAATCACAGTATACCTAGCTATCACAGATACATCTCTCAGCTCCGTTCTTCTCTGACTCAAAGAAAGGACTGAGAAACCAGTCTATTTTATCAGCAAAACTCTGACTCCCGCTGAAACGAGATACACCAAAATTGAGAAGCTTCTTCTCGCTCTCGTTTATACATCCCATAAATTAAAGCAGTACTTCCAAACTCATACTATTCATATTTTGACGAACTATCCACTCCGCAAAATCTTATCTAAGTGCAAAAAATCTCGACGTATTCAACAATGGTCAGTAACACTTGGGGAACACGATATACATTTTGAGCCACGTCATTCTGAAAAAGGTCAAGCCATAACAGATTTTCTAGCAGACTTTCCAGTCGAGGATCCTGATTGGGAAGAAGATTTTATTGGTCAAAAGGATGAATCGTTCACGGAGCAGTCATAAGATAAATCAGATTGGGTAGCAAAGAAAGGTTGACGACTTTTGACCGACGGCTCCGTCGAATCAGCCGGATAAGGAATTTGAATTGTCCTTATTACTCCTTCCAATGATCGGCTCGAAAAATTCATTCACCTCAATTTTGAAGCATCCAATAATAAGGCAGAATATGAGGCATTAATTCATGGCTTGGACATGGCACTCACACTGGGTGTAGCAGAGCTTTCTGTCTACATAGATTCGTAGTAAATCGTCAACCATTACACAGGCGTATATCAAACCAATGGGAGAATGGTCGACTATGCTGCTGCAATGGACGAACGAATGAAAAAAATTTAGACAATTTCTTTGGAGCATTTCCCAGGGGGGGGAATAGACATTCAAATGCACTCGCTTACCTTGCTGGAGTCCTTGGATCAGAAGCTCGTTACTTAAAAATTGACGCCATTTCTAACCCCAGCATTAACACCATCGTGTCCAACACGATTAATACTGGGGGCAGGGAGGAGGTCGAAGATGATTGGAGACAGCCTTTCATTACATATATCGGACCTCAAAATAAATTAGACGGTCCACTTCCCGAGGATCCTACAGAGCGGCAAAGATTAATTAACAATGCTCGAAGATACATTGTTCAGGACAATCTCTTATACAAAATTTTGGTCACTGGTCCATACCTCCTTTGTCTATCTGACAAAGAAGCACAACAATTCTTGCACGGTCTACATGAAGGTACGTGCAGATCCCATGCAGCAGGACGATCTCTTGCAAACAGAGCTTTAACTCAAGGAATGTTTTGGCCTAAGATGAAAGCACGGGCAATCGAATATGCTCGTAAGTGTGACACTTGTTAGTGGCATGGACCAAAAATACGACCTTCAGCACTCGAACTACACTCGAGCCAAGTCACTTGGCCATTCAGACGATGGGCTCTCGATCTCGTAAGAGAGTTTCCTACATCACCAAGAAAACAAAAACACTTGTTGGTCGCTATAGATTACTTCACTAAATGGGTAGAAGCAGTCCCGCTGTGCCGAACCCAAGAAGACAAAGTCATCAGATTTATCTGGGTAAACATTATTATCCGATTTGGCAGACCACACCTCATCAGAATTGATAATAGACCACAGTTCGTTGGCTCCAAAATCATCGCATTCCTCAATGAGCATAACACTATTCATTTCCCATCCAATCCTTATTATCCACAGGGAAACGGACAAGCTGAGATTACTAATCAAACTATTGTGGATGGCATCAAGAATCGTTTAGACGATAAAAAGGGGAACTGGGTGAACGAGTTACCACATGTACTTTGGGCCTACCGAACAACTTCCAGAATAGCAACAGGCTGTACTCCATTTTTACTGGCCTATGGGACTGAAGCCATCATTCCCACACAATATTATCATCCAATACGTGATCACGAGATGACAAATGAAAGAAAACGAATTTCAGATCATATGCAATCTGAATTTGATTGAAGAAACACGCGACAGAGCCATTGCTAATCTGGGAAGATATCATCTTGCCTTATCCTGATTCTATAACAAACGCGTTTCGACACAGAGAATTCAAAGTTAAAGACCTCGTTCTTAGAGAGACGCCACAACATCGCAAAACATCCAATGATGGAAAGTTAGCAGACAATTGGGAAGATCCGTTTATCGTAACTGGCACAAGTGGTTCAGGATCCTACGATCTCAGTACATATGATGGTGTACCTATTCTTAATCCGTGGAATACCCATCAATTGAAGCTGTATCGAAGATAAACATGTTGTAATATCCGATATTATTCAATAAAGTACCTTTTCATCACCATCTTGCAAGTCTACTCAGTTCAAGCATTTCTACCTATATACCGGAGAATTACTACAACATAGCTATTCAAACCTACACGCTCTCCGAGGGTCGCTTATTAAGTCAATCAATTCGATCTGGCAGAGATGCACTATACAACTATTTAATATTTAAGATATCTCATTACAGTCGCTTATTGATACGCTCAATTCGACCTGTGACTGAGACCTACAACATAGTTATTCAAATATACACACTCTCCGAGGGTCGCTTATTGAGTCAATCAATTCGATCTAGCAGAGACACACTATACAGCTATTCAATAATCAAGATATCTCATTACGGTCGCTTATTGATACGCCCAATTCGACCTGTAATTGAGACCTACAATATAGCTATTCAAATATACACGCTCTTCGAGAATCACTTATTGAGTTAATCAATTCGATCTGGCAGAGACGCACTATACAGCTATTCAATATTCAAGATATCTCATTACGGTCGCTTATTGATACGCTCAATTCGACTTATGACTGAGACCTATAACATAGCTATTTCAATATACACGCTCTCCGAGGGTCGCTTATTGAGTCAATCAATTCGATCTGGCAGAGATGCACTATACAGCTATTCAATATTTAAGATATCTCATTACGATCGCTTATTGATTCGCTCAATTTAACCTGTGACTGAGACCTACAACATAGTTATTTCAATATACACGCTATCCGAGGGTCGCTTATTTAGTCAATCAATTTGATATGCCAGAGATGCATTATAGAGCTATTCAATATTCAAGATATCTCATTACAATCACTTATTGATACGCTCAATTCGGCCAGTAACTGAGAACTGCAACATAGCTCTTCCAGTATACACGCTCTCCCGAGGGTCGCTTATTGAGTCAATCAATTCAACCTGGTCGAGACGCTATATAGCTATTTAACATTCAAAGCATCTCTTTACGGTTGCTTATTGACTTGTTCAATTCGACTTATACAAAAGAGAATACAACATCGCTGCAATCATATATCTCTACATGGTCATTTATTGGTTCACCCAATTCGACCAAACATAGAGATAACAAAATAAAAACATTTTTTACTCAACATTTGACATTTTTTTTTTCTACAACAAAGACATATTTACACTCTGTCTGATTATAATTAACTACTCTTCACGCTTTGGGCGTACAACATTCGAACTTTCCCCAAGCCCAGACGAAGTACAGGCTGGGAAAGGTATAGCCGCATCAACTACAGTAGAAGACGCATCCAGCAGTTCCATAACTCTCAGCATCGGATTATCTATATAAGATAACCGAGCTAGTTGCATATCAGACTCCGTGCCGTGTTCAGTTGAAGCAGCTAAGATTAAATCACGCTCTTGTCATAATTTCTATATCGGCATGCAACATAGCCATAGTGCGCAATGTAACATTATCTGCAGTCAACACCATAGCTTCACAAAGCTCGATCTTCACCTTATTTAGCTCGTCGTCAAGATCCTTGCATCGATCTGCCAGAAACTTTTTCTCCTGCAGCAACGAATCCCAATATTGCTTCGTTATCTGCACACTACGCTATATCTCCTCCTTCAGACATTGTAACTTCTCACACAACCCCTAACAATACTCGTTATCACCTTCAGCTGCATCCACCAACCTTTGCAGCTCCTTACACTTCAGATCCAGCTTCTCATAAACCATATTGCCATCTGAACACTCAATTTCCAAGGCTTGCTTTTCCCACTCTAGATTCGCGATCCGTGTGTGACACTGATTGATGGTTTCGTTTAACTCCTGATCTCTCTTTGTACATGCTTTTTCGCGAGTTCTGGCATGGCCACTTTTTCTCTGACAAGAATCTCGAGCCTCACACAAATCCCAGCCCAGCTTTTTCAGACGATCTCGCATATTACGAAGTTAAGCATCTTGCTTCTCTAACAGATTAGCTTTATCTATTACTGCCAATTTATCATACAACAGATCAATCTTATGTTTTTCAATTGTACTTGACAGATCGAGCACTTGTTGGTTCGCAGTCATGGTTTCTAATTTTTTCTTCTTTAAAGAATTTTTCCACAGTTCGGCTTCATTACTAGCAGCCTGCATCTCTGCATCTTTACATGATAACTCTACAGTCACAACATTTAGCCGACTCTGCAGTTCCAACATATCCGCCTCCAGCTTCGAGTTTAAACAGGTCATAGTTTCAACCGCCAATAAACACTGCTACAATATAGCAAACAGTTCGTTATGTTTATTGTCTTCTGCCTAGAAGAACAGATGACAAGTGGCATACATCTATCAACAAATATTCATACAAGCAAGACATATCATTTAAGTAACATTTATTAAGATATGGTGCTATTTCTACAACTACATACTCAGATCAACTACATTATGCAAAGCACAATTATATGCCACAGTTCAGTTGCCTTATGGTGGAACCCTACTACTACTCACATCCACTTGCAGAGGTTCATCAAAGATTGCGACCTCTTGATGAAGAGTCTTATGCCGTTTGTGAGGTAACAGATCTTCAACCTCCTCCTTCTCAAACTCCTCAGCTCGCAATTTCGAGGTAGAAGCTCCCCCACCCTCATTACCTTTTGCAAACCACATATTTTCAACCTTATCATTCTCTACTTCAACATCTTTACCACAGCTCAATATATAGCGTCTAAATTCATTCTTTACTCTCGCGAGCTCGCCCCCATAAAACTCGATCACATCAGCCATCTGACGTTCATGATCTGCTTTACCAGAGCATTTTCCTCTCTTTGGAGTAAGATACTTCTTCAAACGTGATTGGGACATTTGCAGACGTTTCTGCGTATCTAGTAAACGCACTTCTAACAACCTCACTCTCTTCTCTAAATTCTACAATAACTTATTACACTCCACCATTTCCCTCTCCAGACATGCATTATGATCTTTACATCGCTCCAGTCTGTCATAAGCATGCTTCAGATTGTTTTCTAATTGTGCCTAGACCCTTCTATCTTCCTTCTTTATATTGAAGAAAATTATCCTCATCATTCTTCGCCCCTACAAAAGTTAAACTCATCAAGCAATGGACCTACACCACCCCATATGATGGATACACCAGCCCGAGCCGAACATATTTTCACCTTTATACTATGACGATTACACGCTTCTTGCGCTAAGAATTTTACCTGAGCTGGATCTGGCACTAAACCTCTCTCAGTTAACAGTTCTAAATAGGCCTCTTTCAAGCCCCGCTCGCTATCAACTTCGGCCTCAAAAACATTAACGACCTCTGACACTTTAACTTATCACTCTCATCTACGAACTGCTTATCCTTAAGGGATTCTCGGAATAAGACAAACCTATCGCTCTCTTTCTGCAAAACCTCATCCCTCTCAATTTTTATCTTCCCATATCTATATTGAAGCTCGAATAGCTCCTTAAAGGTATTATCAAAATTAGACTTATGAAAACGTCTCTCATATTCAAGTTTATTGTGTTCCTGTTGAGTACGATTGATGGAATCCTTTGCTCGACTCAAGGCCTTCTCCATCTCGCTCACTTTTACCCTCAAACGAACTACCTCCTACATACAAATTATACATTTACCATCAAAACAACATATATCAACAGCAACTGCAAAAATTTTAAGTATCAGCAAAAATAGTTCTATCACCAATACAAAGGACAAATTCGACCAGACAAGTCTCTGAACTATGTTACAACTACATAATCAGGAATTAGCTCCTGCTACCTCCTTGGCCGAATCATCAGCCACTGGAGGAGCTGGGGCCTGCTTCGAAGGTCGATTAGCCAATGGAGAGGCATCATCTTCTGGGAAAATTATCTCACCATACTTCTCAACAATAACAAGGTTGACATCATCTTTCCTCAACCCTGAGAAGTAAAATGCCTGAATCAGACTATTTTGAGCAGCCACCACACTGTCAAGAGCTTTTTTACCATCAGCTTTGAGCTCTTCCTTCAACACAGCACTATCTGTTTCGAACTGCTTCTTCTACAAAGTTTTTTCATGCTCCAGCTGCTCCGACCATAAAGCCTTCTCCTTCTGCAACTGCTCACATAGTGCAGTTTGCTTCTTCAACTGTTCATTCAATGATGCTTTCTCTACGTCTTGTTCGACACGCTCCGCAGCAGCTACCTTCAGCACCTCCACGGCTGATCGCCAAGTAACAGAAAGCTACACCATAAATACAACAAAATAGTATTACAGATCAGATCCTTACTTAAGCAAATATAATTATCATGCATACCTGTGATATACTGGATTGAATTTGAATATCCAGGCGTATTGGATCACGCTTCGCTAACTCTAGCGCCTCCTGCTCCACTGCTTTGAGATTGACCCCCTTTGAAGAAGCTCGGCTATCTTTCCCGCACTCTTGTTTTTGCTTCTTCAGAGGAGGCGCCACATTTACAGCAGTATCCACCACCTTTGTCTCCACTTGTGTCGTTTGCGCAAGAGTTGTTTGCTCAGAAAGGGGCAACGACCTTTTTCTTCTAGGTTATCGATTTTGGGTACTCGAAATGCCCACAGCACAGGCAAGAATCTCTATAATGTCATCAAAAGTAGAACCATAATTAGCCATAACTCGATTTTGATGAGCTCGCTGCACTTTTCCGACTATAGAGTTCAACCTCTTATCTCTGCAGATACCTAGTTCTCCAAGAACTTTGTTCAGTTCATTTCCTTCTCGACTAACAACGTCTAACAGACTCAACGTATCAACAACACCTTTCTTATTAGGCTCTGCCAAATCAATTATAAACTATGTTAGCAGTTCGCAACAAGTTAAAAGATGAACTACGGGCAGAATGAAGATACTTACTTTCGTTAAAATTCTTATATATCAGCTCGAGCGCTGATTCCCCAGGCACTTGCATACAATTACCCCTCACCATCACAAGATGGTCACACCAGGGTCTCTCAGCAGATTCAAAATCATAGAATTTTGGCCTCACCGAATCACTAAACAAGTATCCGCTCTGCCGATCTTTCATATATTTAAACTTTTAGTATTTCAAGACATCGTCCGCAACGAACTGTCTCGCAAGACCACCATCTCTCCATCTCTTGTTAAGGGCTTCACAGACCCTCATCATCTCGAAGACATTACCATTTAATTGGCCAGGGTAGCTCTTTAGAACATTTATTACCCCATTTTGGAAAAAGGTTAGGGGAATGCTCAACCCATATGCAATCTGGTTCAGGTAACAAAAAAATCCTTTCTCTACGACCTCTGCACCAGTTCCGTTGTAATAAGAGATATCTATATCATCTCCTATTCCCATATTTCTCTTCTACTAATCTAGGGAAGGCCCCTGATAATGCTCTATCTGACCACCTGGTCTCACCCGAACCCTAAACCACAACCCTGCATTCATCACATAATGCCCCCATTTTCCATCTAAACCTTTTTTATACTGTAAAAATTTCTTCGCTACGTTTGTATTCTCAGGATACCCAAAAAAATTACTCAGTCTCAATCCCCACATGCATATCCCTCATCCTCCCCAGAATGAGCAGCCATATCAACAACAATGGTACCACTCGCCTCTACATCATCTATAGTCCTACCAGACGACAACGATTCCTCACTGGAGGATACAACCATTTTACTACTGGGTTTTGATCTTTTGGAACGCATCTACGACATACAGGAAAAGTTTCTTCAGAGTTTATAATCAAACAGGCCTCCTCCCTCTGCCTTACCCAACATATTATTCAAACTATCAAGCAATTTAGTCATTCAACTACAATCTACCATGACAATCAACACATACAAACAACAGAAAAAGAGGAAACAGAGTTGCTAACCTGTACTGGAAGAGCAGCAGTCGTTGATTCTGGTCACCACTTTCACTTCAGACGGCAAAAGTTTGGTTATCGTAGCAAGATCACAGTATAACGGTGGACTACGATCAAAATTTGAATACTTTCTCTCCCTAGAAATACTTTTCTCTCTCTCTCTGCAACTGAATGTGGTCTATGGGAGAGAGAAAGACTAGTTTTTATAATGTCCCTCAATTTCTGAAACGATGGCTCTTTAGGACACACGTTAGTATCATTTTTCCCTGCAGGCACGTCTTTTAGTTTACCCTCATCATGATTTCTAGAGTAACGTGCTCGGTTATTCTGTCTGTCTTTCTCTTCTGCTATTATTAAATTCAAGGACTCACTGCCCAAGAAGATTAATACAAATCATATAACACGATTACTTACGTACAACAACAACCTCTACGGATACACGACCCTACTACACTATCTATAGCATAATTTCTAATTCAAAACCTTTGTACAGCTATTTACAACTGTCACTTACCGTATTTTGGATCTGACAGAAGCAGAAAATCAGCAACAAATCCTGCTACAATTATATTTCATTTAACCTTTATCACAGATACAGAAAGTGGTAACAAGACAACCTTAGTAAAAACAAATCATTTTATTATGGTCACTCGTCTGACCTTACATTATAGACAGATGGTTCTCTTCTCCACATGACTGGTTTCCCCACCAATAGCTCTCTCATCCTCTTTAGCAAGCTTATCCAGCACGATTTCTCGAACTGCCACCTTACATAGCTCTACATCTAACAAAAATTTAAAAAACACACCACATCAGAAGTTGCGACCAAGTTTCACACCATGATCACAAGTGTTCAAGATGACTATGATGATACTCTCACAATAAGAACTTATATAGATAACAAAGAATATTATGCCTTCATTCTCTCCACAGACATGACAACAATATATCTCAATAAGGCAACAAATATATAGCACGACCTACACTGCTCAAATATACTTCATCCAGCTCAACAACAATTCGATCAACATATTTTTGACCTATGTCATCTTTGACTAGTTTGATAATTGTTCCACGGTGTCCTACAACAGTTCATTCAAGCAGTTTTAAACACTTACAAGACAAGATAATAAAGTTCAAATTTATTATTCAAGACAAACAATTTACAAGGACGAATACTTCAGTCAGTTCGAAAATCAAGATTACAATTTTTATAGACAACTATTTCTTTTACAAAAAATAGCCTACTTTATAAATGACAGTGCAACACTTGAGTAGAAACAATGCCAGGCCCAGCAGTAGAACTCAAAGCCCAAGAAGAGGAACTGGAATATATCAACTTCCCCAAATGATGGAAGTCAAAGTCAATCTCACCACTCCTCCATAACCCCCACCATCTTCGTAGCCACTGAAGACGAAGGACCACCTCCACCATTACAATACCCAATCCTTCGCAGAGTATCAACAATACTTTACAGACGATAAACCAACCTTCTCATCTTCCGCTGCCACCGCATCCTCTGCAAGCATCCACAGATAGGCCCGACGGTGGACAACAAACAAGACCATATAGTGGAATCGCCACATTTGGTGGTAATCATCCTCTGCCTCCTCTACTTCTTCCAACGACATCCCATGAAAAGCTGAAGGAACAGGGATTGGAGTTGACAGAGAAAGACTTTGGTTTCCAAAATAACAAGTTTGAAGAATCATCATCTTGTTCTGAACCCTCTCCTCATAAGCCTGATGATGAGTAGTCACCATCACTACTACTTTTACAAATCTGAACGACTAACAGGTTGAGCCAGGGTGAATAGTGATAGTAACTGGTCACCATATTTTATAGTAGCAACATTTAAATGTATGCCACCACTTTCAATAGAGTCTTTATCACAAACACACATCTCAAGTAGAATTTTTGGGATACCCAATAGTCAAAAGAATTATTCCAGATAACGGGGAGCCATCAATGCTGTATTTAATACCAAACGACTGAACTTCTCAACCAATACCACTCGCTACACACGTTTCTCCTACTATTGGCTGAGAGGGGGCAGTTGTGAGGGCTTATTTCAAATCCTCATACTAAGTACAATATGCGAGCTCACATAGTTTGAGAAAGCATACTGACAGCAAATCAAAGATTGAAGACAAAAAGATCGTAATACAGACTTCCTTACCTACAGTTCGAAGATATCGAAGCATCATGTAACTTCGCACTGCAGAAGATACTCCTCCACTTATCAATAGATCGTATACATGCGAATATCACAAGAGATCGTATCTTCTCCAACAGTCTGAAGTTACAGCTACGAGTATTAATAGATTCGTTACAGATTAACAAGTATCAAGACGTTACAAAAGACCTCATAAAGACTCATCAAATGCGGGTGACCAAAACGTACGTCATCAATATAACCAACGGTCATATTATAAGACCTATAAAAAGAGGCCTGGAGATCAGAATCGGGGACGGTTATTATCACCTACAGAACTCTTAGAGAAAGGATCCCTACCAAAGCTCAGATATTCAATCTCTTTCTCTTTGTAATAGCTAGCATTTATATAAACACCATTCTTTCAGAAATCCTTAGAAGAGGTCGTGATTTTTTTACCGATTCAAGGGTTTTTCACGCTAAATCTCATGTTAATTACTTTCAGTTCTTAACTAAAATTATGCATTTCAAGGGTGTAAGGCACTATCTTCGTCCAATACAAAAATAGGCTATTAAAAGTTTTACACTTTTGAAGAGGTGCTTATTAGCATCCTTCCAAGTTTTCATTCTTTGGAAATGATACATGCTGCACCAAGGCAAATCGAACATACGCCCCTCTTCATTATGTAAAGAAAGTAGTACTACCTGAGGCTAACAATGTCGACGTGCCTTCCGCGCTACCCGTGACTATGTTGACGTACTTTCGGTGCTACCCGTAAGATCAATGTTCATGGCCGAATCAAATTACACTTAAACCTATCCATCTCCCTCAATGAAAACTAAATCACTACTCGTACCCAAATGCTTTGATGTACTTTATCTGCCGTATAACATTGTATATCAGGAGCAACACCACCTTTTTCCATCCTTGACCAAATCAATCTCCTCACCCTCCGAAAACAACTCATACTTATTATACAACCCATTCAAAATAATACCTTAAGTAATATAGATGTGTAGTAGTACTTATCGCCTCATTCTTTTCCATTTCATATAGCATCCCAATCACCTCATTAAAATTATCCCTTGGATAAATAGCCCTAATGACAGTATACGAATACTTATCCGGGGTAAGTGATAAGAGGTTTTTATGGCCTCTAGCAAAATACTCGCTCAAAGTACGGTTGTCAAATTGTAGCACGGATGAGTGAGATCGAATCCATAAGGAGGTTTGGGAAAAACAAATACTTTCTAGGCCAAATTACGGTTTTGTAAAAGATAAATCTAAAAGGAAGAAATAAAAACTAATTATAAAACTTAATGAGAAAGGGCTAAGGTTCAGACTTCGCCTCTACTTTTTAAAGCATTAATCAATATACAACTAGATCTTAATATCTTCACCCATCATATGTTTGTGTTAAGACACATACGATGTTGTAAAATAAACCACTAAATCTATGGTCAAGCAATTAGTGGTTATGCTTTTAAGTGATGGTGAAGAGTGTCTTAGAGAATTATCAACTCAACCATGGCTAGGCTTGAGTAAGTTCTCTAGTGTTTCCTCTTTCGAGATCTCCAAATCAAGTCTACGGTTAGTAACACTTATTTGTATCTGAAGTTATCGTACACCAAACCGAAGCTATGGCCAAGCCTTCGATATGATGTACTAACATATCAATCATAAAGTACTAAGAGAAAACTAATTAGAACCTAATTATTATCAACTATTGCTCATCCAAGAAGAGGCCTCATTCTAGCCTTAGCTAGAAGATTAGCCGCTCATCTCAGACTTCATCGCATTAACAACTAAAAAAGACATTAACAAAAATTAAACTAAAAGAGAAGAAAAGATAATTAAATAAAACTAAGACTTTATTTATTCTAAACTTTCTCTAATATGAGATGCCTAATTACAATGGGGGGAGGGTTCCTTTTATAGGAGAAGGAACCCAAATTTAGAAACTATACATCAAATTGTAAAGAATATTTTCACAATAATATCTTCTAATTTTACAACCAATCACCTAAAATTCTTGCATATAATTCCCTTAAGTGATGTAAAGATATTTCTTCATAGAAACTCTTGCATATATCTTCAAAATAAAATATCTTCAAGGATCTTGGATGCAATATATTATTTGATCTTATTCTCCAAGAATATTTGTGTATATATTTCTTCAATCTTGAGACCAAATATATTGTGTCTTTGACTTTTTGTGCTATGAACTGCTGGAGACACTTTTATTTGACTTTAAAAGCTTGGTTTCAAATATCCATCTCCAATAGTTGCAATCAAACAAACGTACATAAGTACCCAAAATTAAATATAATGGACAACTAAAATACATGTTCGAGTATTTTAAAAATATCATAATTACCCACTCATTAGTAAGAATGTTATAATTACTTGTTTAATGTGTCATAATTACTAAAATGCATGTTCGAGTATTTTGAAAATGTCATAATTACTTGCATCTCTGATTAGATTCTCAATCTTCTTTGCAACCCAAATAATATTTGCATTTCTGTTCAATGTGTCATTCTTACCATTGCATTCATGAATAAAATGACCATTTTTAAGTGTTATGGTGTAGCCATCATTTAACCTTGCTATGAACACCCACCAAGGACAACTTGATCTCTCTTTACACACATCTAATCCTCTTACTTTTATTTTTCTTTTGTCTAAATGTGAACCTCTGAGTAATTGCAAAATTCCTCATAAATGACCTAAACTCATAACTATTTGGCCACTTTATCCCAATTGTCAACATAGACTCCGGTGCGTGAGGTGGCAGAAAGGGTTTCTCATCTTCATGATCTTCTTTTTCATACAAGTTTTAAGTCATCACAAAATCTCTATTATCAGCAAAACCTTCATGATCTTCTATGTGATCCATTGTAGGAACATCATCACTATTATGCGATGTATGGTTACTATGATAGTCTTCTTCAGCATCCACATTATCAAAGAATGAGTCCTTAGTTAAGTCTTCAAACTCATTGTTCTCAAACTGCCTCATAAGCTCCTCTTTTGTCCATCTTGTAACTTCCTCATCAACATTATCTGCATCCTCCTCCTTAATTTTAAATTCTTCTTCACTGGCATAGTCTTTGGTTAAACCATCAAGCTCTTCCTCAGAAAGGTAATCAGCCCTAAGCTTCTTCACCTTAGGTTTTTGTGATTTGGTTTTTGCTTTTCTCTTTAAGGATCCTGTATTAGAAGTCTTAGAAGTATGCACTTTTAATGGTATACTTGTCTTCTCTAAACATCTGGTAGACTTTTTTTTCTTAATTTTTGGTTTATCATATCCTAACTGTAATGGTGATTATTTAACTGAGATTGGCACTATTTCAGATGTTTCCTCTGTTTATATGAAAACTCTGTAATACCCATGAATTGGGTCTTTCTCAATGTACCTAAACATCAATTTAACTTCTAAATCATTATTAACGGTGTGTAAAACACCTTCTATATTAAATAATAACCTAATCACACCCCCCCCCCCCACAAGAACATTATTATCTAGACAATGCTCATTGTCTATCCTTGTAGCAATTAACCCCAACAGTTCCATAAAGCTAATGTTTACAGGCACAGTTAAGGCAAAATAACTTCCACCCTTGTATTGACTCACTTCGTACCCACTCTTAGATGGTTCATCCCACTCCCTACCATACTCAATTACTAGGTGAAATATCTACTAAATTTCATCATCAGACATAGTCAAATGGTATATAAGAAAATTCAAATTTTAGCTTACCTTGTATACTTGTATAACCTTCCCAGTTGCCTTGATCAAACAATATCAAAATTACAAATTACAATTAATTGGCAATCGAGTTGTGTTGTGTTTTATGTGTCCTAAAATACTTTGTGCATCACGTGCTTGAAACGTACAGGGTCTAAAAGTTAATATTCTTCAAACACAGAGGGTCTAAAAGCAAAATCTAAAAAATAAAGTAATTATGGTTATGTGTCTAGAGTGGTTACTTGGGGAAGAGAGGGAGATACGCATTGATTGACGTTTGTTAGTTTGAAAACTTAAAAACTTGTAACCCCAAGTCTTAACACTCCAACCTCTACATCTTCCTCAATCATTTCTTTTTCTCACTCTCTCAAGTCTCAACAATATTAGATTTTCTTCCATTAACTCCCCTAACAACCGACTGTAGTGATAGTGATGAGGGAAAGCAACCAACCGAGTGCGACTACACCTCGGACGAATGTCCCGAAGAGGACTTCGACGTCGAGGAATACCGGGAGTTGCTGGAGGGTGGTGGTGGTGGTGATGATGAGGAAGATGATGATGATGATGATGATGATTATGATGATGATGATGATGATGATGATGATGATGATGATGATGGTGATAATGCGGATGATGAAGATGAAAATGAAGATGGTGAACGAAGAGAAGGAGGAGGTTCTATTAGGTTTTAGGTTTTTTTAGTTTGGGTTTTTAGGAGGGAAATTTTTTGGAAAGAAGCCCAAGCAAAGGGTTTTTGTTGGAAACATACAATTTTGGGGTTTTTTTTTTTGGGTTTTATGATGATGAATATTGTTGAATGTTGATGAATGATAATGTTGAATGTTGAATGTTAATTATTTAGTTTGAATCTTTTGATTTATATTTTGTTTCGATATATTTTTCAGTTTGAATTTTTAGTTTTATAGTTTTAATGGCAGAGATTCGGAGAAGATGAAGTTGACGCTCAAATCCACGTGGAAACTAAGAAATGTCCACGTAGATTTTCTTAGTTCGCGTGGATATTCCAACTAGATTATTATTTAACACGTGGATTTCCTAATTAAAACTTAAAATATAATAAAAATGGTAATTTTGGTATTTTTAAAAAAACTAACAACTCCGAGGTATTTTAGGGTACAAAACCTAAAAATGACAATCATATGGGGTTAGTGCAATTCGTTGTCATTATTTCAGGTCTAAAAGCTAATTAACCCTTTTCTTTTTAGACTTCAGATTTAAAACTTAAACTTCTGAAACTGTCAATCCTTTCTAAGAAAATCTTCAAAACTACCCTTAGCATGATTAAATCTCCTCCACCCATCTAGGTTGGAGTACAATCCCGAGGGCTTTAAACTCTATCTCAGCCATTTTTTTGTCTCTTAGATAAACTTCCTCTCATTGGCAAACTTGTCCCTGAGGAAAAGCACCATTGTGTAATGTAATATAAACTAGTGAAAACCCGTGTCGCACCACAAATACCACTTTGAGGTTCAATTGGCGTGCCTAAGGCACTACTAAATATGACTTAGTCGAATTGTCGATAGTTACTAACGAAGAAAAAAAATTCTTCAAATGTTTTTAGCTCAACCTCTCTAAAACTCTTGCAATTTCACGACACAAATCTTAATCGGTATTCTAAATTCTACATAAAATTTAGCATCATTTCTTTTATTTTATAGACCATAAACCACTTGTGAATCATTTCAAAAACCTGTATAACAATCAAAAGAAAAATGGTCAACACTTCCCCTATTTGATGGAGTATAAACCACATATAAATCATTGAGAAACCTGTATAGCAATTCAAAAAAATTGGACAACATTTTCTCTATTTTATTGACAAAAAACCAACTGCAAAACATTCATAAACCTATGTAGCAATCATTCAACACATCTACACCCTAGCAACATGCACAAAACACTTATCCGCCCTATCTTAAGCTTTTCAAAACTGAAGAATGCTAAAAAATGTTTAGTTAATTACTACAATATAAAAAAAATGAATAAAAAGTCTAAATTCAAATATTACAACTTCATAATACGCTATAATTTGTAGCGATCATATTTACTCCTGTAGCTCAAACGATAAGGAACTACTGTCTGTACACGTTTGCCCCTGCAGGTATAATAAGCAAAATGATTAATTATCCCCAAATTCAATCTAAATCTACATAGTTCAAAACCAAAATCTAGTATTTAGCAATAACTGGATTAACAAAAATAACCGAAATTCAAAACCAAGTAGAGCTTAAAAGAAAAAAGAATGCAGTTAAGTACCTCTATTAGCAACTTAAGAACAACACCATCATTATTTTCTAAACTACGACAACGACTTTCTATAATTATGTAAAATTTGTCACAAACGATAGAATCCAAAAATCACAATATCAAAATCCAATCAATATCATTTACCTTGCAAAAAAGTTTTGAAGTGAAAGGTAACGGTAAGGTCCTTAGATAGACATATTCCTTATATAAAAAACCAATTCTCATACGTAATAATGGTTAAGAATGCCATATTTGCAAAAGAAACAAATCTTGTTAAATTGGGAAAATAAAGACAAACACATGCTAGAAGACATTTAGGTTAAAAACAAAATTATTACTTAGCCCCAAATTCAATATGAATTTACATAGTTCAAAACCAAAATCTAGTATTTAACAATAACTGGATCAACGAAAATGACCAAAATTCAAAATCAAGTAGAGCTTAAAAGAAAAAAAAAATACAGTTAAGTACCTCTATTATGATGGTTGCCTTCGGTACCTTTACTCATGTCACATACTCGGGTTAAAAATTATCAATTCTCATACGTAATAATGGTTAAGAAAGTTATATTTGAAAGAGAAACAAATCTTGCTAAATCGGGAAAATAAAGACAAACACATACTGGAAGACATTTAGGTTTAAAAAACAAAATTATTAATTTTTTACCGAATTCAATATGATTCTACATAGTTCAAAACCAAAATCTAGTATTTAGCAATAACTGGATCAACGAAAATAACCAAAATTCAAAACCAAGTAGAGCTTAAAAGAAAAAAGAATGCAGTTAAGTAACTCTATTATGATGGTTACCTTCGGCACCTTTACTAATATTACATACTCGGGTTAATATCAAATTTCACAAAATAATGCTAAAACTGCAAAAGAACATCTTAACAGCAACCACCATCTTAAAAACAACCAGCACATATCTCCACAAATTAATAGATGCCTATGAAGATCCCAACACAAACATCATTCAACATTTATCTTTGATAATTGCCTACACGGTTCCTGGAAAAAAATCCTTACCATATGGTCTTTCAATCATCTATCTTCAGCATACTTCTAATGCATATACCCTAACACCATAAGAGATTGAACGAACACTATATAAACACCATCAGCTATAAACATTTCTCAAGCGATTCTCCCAATAACGTAATGATTTTGGGTGGCAAAAACCCATATTAAAGGTAGTAATTTCTTTAAGGATACCGGCTATTTGTTCGCACAACTTCAACAGGCATTTGACATACAAACCCATTCCTCACTCAATGGAGCTTGATATCACCCCATACATGAAACGAAACACACAAATAAAACATACCCATAAGGTACAGCTCAAACTAAATACAATAAAATGAGCTTCTCCCCGAAATCATTTATCAATTATCGACAACAACAAACAAACAAAATTATCAAGAAATACATAATTATCAACTACAATTAAAAGCATTATTCAACAATAGAGTACATAAAAACTAAATTAAACTTACCAATAATGGTCTGGCGTAGTCGCTGATTACGTGCCTCAATATAACCAAACACTACGCAATTCCAACTTGCAGAGACGAAGACCGAAATTGTTATTAAATCCTAGACAGCCGCTAAATCTCCATAGTTAAATGATCTCCTTCACCAAAACCCAGAAATCTAAGCCAATAATTGAAGCTTTGTGGTTTATAATTCATACATTCCAAAGCAAAACCTAAGGATTCCATACGAAAACCCCATGATTCATGAGTCATTCAAGGATTTGATCAAGCTAACGTTGTGAAGAATCGATGAACATCACTGAATCAAATCGATACCGAGCAAATTCACACACCTTTCATGAGAGTTACCCTCACATTCACCACCCAAATTTCTAAAATCAGACCCCTAAATTCAGATTGGGAACGACACGATCTAAGATCCAAACCAAAATGAGCTCTAATTAGAATTCATAGAGTTGTAAAATCCGAAATCAAACCCCTAAATTCAGATTGGGAACGACACGATCGAAGATCAAAACTAAAATTTAGATCTCATTTCAGTTCTTAAGCGAAAGATAGAGATGTAGAGCTCGTAGAGGGATGGAGAGAGAGAGAGAGAGAGGTTGCATATTTTTTAGCTTTTTTTTAGAAGTGAAGTTTTGAGTCGAGGAAGAGGAGGGAAGTTTTTTGGTCGGAGTAAGTTTTTTTCAATTAGGAAAAACAAAGATTCGGGGTTGAGATAAATTTCTCATCATATTGTGTTCCATAATTCCGAACAAATTAGGGAGGGCAAATAAGTTCTTATACAAACCATTTCGAGGTGTGATGTACGGTATGTTATATTTCTAATACAACCTTTCGACAAAAGCACGATGAAGCACAATATGTCAATACCTTATAAAGCACATACGACGATAAAAGTAGTACATACCGTAAACTAAGTTGAGGAATTCATTACTGCTTCGGATGCCATTGTTTAAGTAATGATATAAAAACCATTATTCTCGACGAATTCTCTAACGGTCTCATTCATCTTTTGATCCACAGTTACAGATGCATTCTTTCCCACTTTTGCTGCTATTATTAGTTTTTCGCTTCTCAAGGAAGATACCTGCATATATAAGGTAGAGAAAGTAAGATTGAAGGGCTGATTACCTAACCAATCTTTGACTTACTTTGGATGTGCTACAACAATATAATTGCAAGAACAACTCTTAATGATTGCTTAGTATGGAATCAATTTTTATTGAGATGGATGATTGGTTTGAGGGATTTGAGATGTCATTATAGTTGGAATGTATAATGAGACATCATAAGACTACGTATAAATTTCTCAATCCCAAATATCTATTAATGTTGGTTCATTGGAGCTTTATTGTTTACTGAACCATCATCCATCTCAATACAAAAAAAAAATCAAAGTATAACTACAAAAAAGCTTACTTAATGATAAAAAAGATTGTGGAGGGGATTGAGTACATTAGATAGTCAAAAAATACTACTATGATATACTTGAATAATGTTAGAATTGTGCGATCCACTCACCGCTTCGTAGATTGACGCAAATATGCAATGACATTTTGATCAATATCTTTATTTTCGTAGATCTAAATTTTCCTGGAAATTAGAATTACAAAATAAAATTATCACTATATATAACAAAAGCTAAATATCATGGGAAAAGATAATTTAAAGAATCAAAACCAACAGAAGATACTCACCAATGAAACCGAAAACTTCCATCAAAGCTTTTTTGTTAGTTCATTGGAGCTTTTTTTTGTTTTTTGAACCATCATCCATCTCAATAAAAAAATCAAAGTACCACTACAAAAAAGCTTATTTGATGATAAAAAAAGATTCATGAGGGGATTAAGTACATCAGATAGTCAAAAGATACTACTGTAATATACTTAAATGATGTTAAAATTGTGCGATCTACTCACCGCTTCGTAGATTGACACAAATACGCAATGACATTTTGATCAATATCTTTATTTTTGTAGATCTAAATTTTCCTAGATATTATAATTACCAAAGAGAATTATCACTATATATAACAAAAGCTAAATATCATGGGAAAAATTAATTTAAAGAATCAAAACCAATAGAAGATACTCACCAATAAAACTTAAAACTTCCATTGAAATATACTTTATTTCTTTGGCTAGCTCTACCATCTTGAATACCACCTAACTTTGAAGTTAGTACCGATTTAAAGTGACTCCTAAAGCTTAATATGCATTGACAACACCAACAATGGTATGCAACTGAAGGTCCAAGGTTCTACGTAAAACATACAGTATAACATAAAACCCATAGCGAATCACCAATGAATTAAACTTTACTAAATTTTATAAGCTTCCACTAGGAGCTTTTGGATTTTTATTTTTATTTTTTTATGGAAAATAAAATGCAAAGGGAGGCTAATGTAGCTTTAGACTCTTCAAAGGTTCGCGACCTTGGATATGGTGACATCGAAGCTTAAGTAAACAGAAACCCAACTAATGTCGGCCCATATATACAAACCATAAATGAAAACTATGAGACAACCTGCCAAGAATAAAAGGGATGGAACTTAAAAGTTCAAAACTTATTGTAAGCTGTAGCTTTTTTCACTTTTGGCAAATTTCTTAGCGATGTATGCTTGTAACCCCCTCCTACGGTTCAGAGAATATCCGCAGTCTCGACCAAACCAATTTTTTTCCCATTATAATGCAACCAATACTTTATCAGAACACTAAGCATGGACTTTCTTATAAGCATTAACATCGAATAGAAAGCCAAAGAGGTATTAATTATCACGTTCTAATTCTCGAAAACTCTATCGGATGTAATATAGAATATATTGAATAGTGAATAAGTACTTAAGAAAATCGTTTAGTACATTGAGATTAAAATCATACATATGAAATCTAGAAAAACCTAAATTCTTTAAATGCTAGGATTGCTCTAAAACACTTATTTTCACCAAATCAAACCATGGATTAGAGATGGTTTTACGAATTCAACAATATGCAATCACTAAATTAATATGAAATTGTGATGACATTCAGCAAACATAACTAATTACACTAACTCAGAACCAATGAAACCCTGAATTAGAAGTGGTTTGTCAATGCAATTATAGGCAATCACTAAGCAAACATCATAAAATCTAATTACAGTGTTTATAACATTAAGCAAACATAACTAATTATACTAAATCGGAACCAATCAAACCCTAGAGCAGAGATGGGTTTACAAATGCAATTATAGGCAATCACTAAGCATCATAAGATCTAATTACAGTGATTATAACATGTGAGAAAGAGAGAGCGAGAGGAACAGTGGGACTACCTTTAGGTTTTTTGAGATTGCGATATGTCTAAGTTGTAAAGGATGATGGTCTGGAGTTCAGATTATGATTGAGAGTGAGAGATTACAAAGAGAAGAAAGCTCGCAGGATTTGTTTTTTTTTAAGGAGAACGATTTTATTTTTTAATGTGAAGTTTGTAATCGAGGGAGGAGAGGCGAAGATTTTTGTCGGGGAGAAAAAAATTGGTTTTTTAGTCTTTTCGCCTAAAAAACAAAAATTCCCAAAATGGTAGTGAATTTGTGAATCTCGAGGCGATGACATCGCATCCCGACCCCTCTTTGTCTCTGGACATAGGGCAGACTTGTCCAAAGCGACAAAAACACCACCCCGTTATTATAAAGAGATGCGTTAACAACACTAATTTTCCTAAAGTATCAAAGCTTTGTGAAATGGGTAAAGTATTTGGCATTGTTTTGATGCATGTTCATCCTTCACACACTACCACAAGAATAACATTACTGTTACCGAGGAGTTCAATAGACCAATTCACAAGTGCTTAACTGTATCCTAATTCCTAACCCCTTCTAAGAATGTTTGATTAACAATAATCCTAGGATGAGGAATACTCTCTATACATTTCTTTTCCTTAATTTTCGCTTGGATTAAGAAAAACAAACAGGATTTTGTATTGTAGGTTTGAGTCCTTGTGTTCCAGAAGTTGATTAAATTGTAAAATTTATCAAGGATTGTTATGTGATGTCTATAGTAACCAGTATATGTGTTCTGCAACTAGCAGCCGTTGCATTGCCAGTGACAAAATGATAGTGCGGAAGTATGCCTAACTTTTTGGAGCCAATCAACTATTTCATCTTCTGTATAGATGTTTACCAAGTCTTAATTTTTAACATCAATAGGCGAAGTAATTGGGGTTCGACTTGTGTACTCCAATTTCTATTGTTTCAGGCTCACCTTATGCTCTCATATACGCCACTGTGGAGTCAGTGCTTTCCCTAGTAGTGAAATTAAGAGTAAATCAGGTTACAGACTTGCAGTAAATATTGTTTTAGTTCTTGGACAGTTTTCTCATATCAATTTGATCTGTGGGCACACCCCCTTTGGGACACACCGTTGACACACCCCTTGTAAAAAAAAAACATGAAGAGGTTTTATCCGTATGGATATGATGTTGAGTCGCAAGCCGCAGAAGCCGAAACTCCAACTCGATTTGGTTAGCAATGAACAAGCTACAATCTAAAGAAATACACAATAACAACCACACAAAATTTAAGGTGGTTCGGCAATTGCCTACGTCCATCGTACAAGAGAGAGAGAGAGAGAGTTTATTCAAGATCCAAGGTTACAATCACTCAAAACAATTAGAGGTTTCTCTCAAGGATTTCCTCTCCAAATGATCTCATCAAGGGTTGGCTCTAAAAGAACCTAAGTCGTCATTATATACATGAGGAACTATTTACAATCGCTCAGATCTCGAGGCAAGTCAAGGGTTCCAAACAAATCTCAAAATTGAGTTTTACCAATGTCTGTTCGACAAACCACTTTTATTCGAACAAAAAACCAAGTCTATTCGAAGAATCAAGCTTCGAGGTGGCTCTATTCGAATAGACCCAAAGTCTATTTGAACAGAAAATAGAGCATGAACAATTCTCCACCTCGGTGAAGATTTCCCAATCCAAACGAACCAAAATCTGAGCCGAACATAGCCACCATCCAAACGAACCCAAACAAACCCTCTCCACCATCAAATGTCCCCAAAGACCCAAACACACAAGCGGCCAAAGGAAACCAGCCAAACCAAGCATCCTAAATGACCAAATCCAACCAAGCATCCTAAATGGCCAAAAAACGAACCAAATGTCCCAAGGAACCAAAATCAATTGCACCAAATCAATGGTTGCCTACGTACCGTGGATCAAGTCGCCCGTAGTTCCCAAAAATCCAATCAATCAATATAAAGAATTTGAACCAAGTCCAAACAATGATTGAACTTAATTCTCGAAACAACTTTCGTAAACATATCCGTCGGGTTATCTTTGGTGTGAATCTTCTTTAACAAAATCTCACCCCATTCCAGGACTTCTCTGACAAAGTAATAACGTACATCAATATGCTTTATGCGTTGATAATGAACCTGATCTTTGGCCAAGAAGATAGCACTGACTATCACAGAAAACATCAAGATGGTCCATCTTAATGCCTAAATCGTGCAGAAGACCTTTTATCCAAATAGATTATTTTATCGCATCAGTCACCGCCATATACTATGCCTCAGTAGTAGATAGTGCCACCGTTGACTGTAGCGTGAATCTCCAACTGACTGGTCCTCCACCCAATGTAAACACATATCTGGTAGTAGACTGCCCGTTTATCCAAATCACCCACATAGTCAGAATCCACATAACCCACACAAAATCGATCAATCGAATCTTGCTTACGAAATTCCAAACTAATATCCAGAATATCTTTGATATACCGTATAATCCATTTCACAGCTCACCAATGATCTCTTCCCGGATGATGCATGTATCGACTAACCATACCAACCGCTTGTGAAATATTTGGCCGAGTGCATACCATAGCATACATCAAGCTACCAACCGCGCTAGCATAAGAAATTTGACTCATATAATCACGTTCCTCATCAGTGTTTGGAGACAAAGAAGCCTTAAGCTTAAAATAAGGAGCAAGGGGGCGTACTTACAGATTTTGTGTTCCCATTAATGCCAAATTTTTGAAGTACCTTCCTCATGTACGTCGTCTGATAGAGATGCATCGTTCCCTTCTCTCTATCTCTATGAATCTCCATATCAAGAATATTTTTCGCATCACCAAAATCCTTCATTTTAAATTCTTCACCCATTTACTTTTTCAGCTTGTCAATCTTGTTTGTGTGCTTACACGCAATAAACATATCATCCACATACAAAAACAAGTAAATAAAGGACCCGTCATGTAGCTTGCGTAAGTAGGCACAGTGGCCCTAATGACTCCGCTTGTACTTCTGCCCAATCATAAACTGATCAAACCGTTTGTACCATTGTCTTGGACACTGCCTCAAACCGTACAACGACTTTTTCAGCTTACACACATAGTCTTCCTTCCCCGCAACTGTAAACCCACTCGACTAAGTCATATAGATCTTTTCTTTCAAATTTCCATTTAAGAACGTCTTCTTAACATTGAGTTGTTGCAACTTCAAATCAAATTGCGCTACCAAGGCCAATAGAATATAAATGGATGAGTGTTTCACGACCGCAGAAAAAACTTTATTGTAATCAATCCCCTCCTTTTGAGTATAGCCTTTGGCTATGAGTCTTACATAGAAGCGTATATCATCATCAAGAGATCATTGTTTTTTTTTGTAGACCCATTTACAACCGATCGCCTTCTTTCCCTTCGGCAACTTCGAAATTTCTCAGTTCTATTCTTGAAAAGAAAATACACCTCTTCATTCATCGCTCCCTCCCAATGTTTAGCCTAAGAACTTTAAATAACTCCCTTATAGGTGGAAGGAACATCTTCTTCAACGACCGGTAGTGCATAGGCTACCATGGCCTTCGCCTTTAGAAGCACCATATCCTTTGTAAGCCAACTCGGCTTACTTACATCCCTCTTTGGTTTACTCACTGCGATTGACTCTACCACCGGAATCTCTTCATCCGTACTACTAAATGCTCCACCTTCATCTGTGTCTTCATCATTTTGAACATGAACTAGTGGCTCATCACCCGTTGTTACACCGGTAGATGACACCCCCTTTAATACGAAACTCTCTGGCCAATGTGAAGACGCATCAATCTCCACCCAGTGCAAAACCTTGTTGGTCGTCTTCTCTGTGCTCAGAGACATATGACTTCATCATAAAAGTCTCATCAAAAGTGACATCTCTGCTCAGAATGATATTTCGGTCTCTCGTATCCCACAACTTGTAGCTTTTCATCATTCTCTTTACCCAGAAAAATGGCCTTCCTTGCTCGTGGATCCAACTTACCATCCTTAACATGATAGTATGTCGGGCACCCAAATATACGAAGAGTATCATAATCTGTAGCAAGTTCTCCCGACTAAGCTTCTATTGGTGTTTTACCCTCAATTGCAGCCGGAGGCAACCTATTAACGAGATAGCATGCATATGTCAAAGTCTCAGCCCATAATGCCTTGCCCAACCCAGAATTGGACAACATACACCGCACCTTCTCCAGCAAAGTACGATTCAAGTGCTCAGCTACCCCATTTTGTTGCGGTGCCTCTCTAACCATGAAGTGTCGAACTATCCCCTCATCCTGACATACTTGCAAGAATGGATCACTTGTGTACTCCCCACCATTATCCGAACGTAGCAACTTGATCTTTCGGCCAGTCTGAGTTTCAATCAACTTCTTCCACGTCATAAAAATTTCTAGGACTTCATCCTTCCTCCTCATGGTGTACACCCATACGCGCCTAGAAAATTCACCCACAAAAGACACAAAGTAATGTTTTCCCCCTAGCGATGCATTCTTGAAGGGTTCCTAAACATCAGAGTGAACATAATCAAAGGTTCCACGAGTACGGTGGATAGCGGTGTCGAACTTAACCCTTGTTTGCTTGCCCAAAACACAGTGTTCACAAAAGTCCAATTTGCACACCTTGATACCTTTCAATAGCCCTTGGTTTGCGAGAACTTTCAAGGACTATTCTCCCGCATGCACCAAACGCATGTGCCCATATGGTATCTCTGGAAGTGGTCTCCTCCCTTCTCGCGGTAGCAACCTCACCAAGAACAGTTGTACCATCCAAATAGTACAAGTTGTTACTTCTCCTTTGACCCTTCAATACAACCATGACTCCCTTAAAAACCTTATTTACCCTATTCTCAAACACAACCTTGCAGCCTTTCGCTTCAAGTAAACCCGTCAAGATAATGTGTTTCCTCATTGTCGAAATATACCGAACCTCATCAATCTCTTTAACCAACCCATTGTGCAACTTTAGACGAATGGTATTTATCCCCATGATGCGGCAATGATCATCTTTTCCCATCAACACCGCTCCACCTTCTAGCATTTTTAAACCAGAAAAATAACCTCTTTTCAGGACAAATGTGATAAATAACACCCGAATCTAAAATCCATTCTTTTGTATCAATAACACATGCACTAGATGAATTAATCAAAGAGAAATCGGAATCATTACCTCCATTTTCCGTGTCTTAAGCCACATTTACCTAATAACCCAATTTTCCCCTTTCTTCTTCTTAAGAAATGTGAGACATTAATTTTTTCAATGACCCGTTTCCTTAAAAAACGCACATTGGTCATTTCCCATATTGTTTCAGTTTCTACCACGACCTCTCGATTTCGACCGAGAGTTGTTACCACCCATCTTCCTCGAACCGTCAATACCTCAGATGTAGACTTATCGGACTCACGCTTTTCCTTCCTCTGGCACTCATGGTTTACAACTGTCGTAGTCACATCCGAGTATTACAATGAACTCTTCCTATAAGTTATCGTCGTAACGAAATGCTCAAAATCTTTCGGAAGCAAGTTCAAGAACAAGAGTACCTTGTCTTTATCCCCAACTATCTCTTCTAGATTCGCCAAGTCGACTAACAACTTGGTGAAGTCATTCAAATGCTCTGACATACTAATCCCTTGCCTCATAGTGAAGCAGTAAAACTTTATCTTCAAGTGGAGTCAATTTTAGATAATTTTTACCAAGTACTTCTCCTCTAGAATCCTCCAAATTTTTTTTACAGAGGTTTCATTTATTACAAGGTACTCATGGTTTCATTAATTATAAAATACTTAATGTCTTGAGCAAGACAAGAGTAAATTTGGCCACAAGCCCTCTTATTCATCTTCCTCCATACACTATCCTCTATGTCCTCCGACTTGTCCTCCAATACCTCGTCTAAGTCTTGTTGACTTAGGGCATCAATAACCTCGCATCGCCACATGTCAAAGTTATTTGTACCGTTAAATTTTTTAACTTCAATCTTCGCATTGTTAAACATTACCATTGAATTCTTTTTCGGGGCCGAGGAACTAGATTCAACTACGTCTCTCATATTTCCCCTAATTTTCATAAACTAACTAAATCCAAAACCAAATTAAAATTGAGAAACCCTAAGTTACCTCAAATTCGCACACCACCAAGGAATCAACCTCGCTCTGATACCAATTGTTGAGTTGCAAGCCGCGAAAGCTGAAACTCCAACTCGATTTGGTTAACAATGAACAAGCTACAATCTAAAGGAATACACAATAACAACCACACACAAAGTTTAAGGTAGTTCGACAATTGCCTACGTCCACCATACAATAGAGAGAGATAGAGAGAGTTTATTCAAGATCCAAGGTTACAATCATTCAACAATTAGAGGTTTCTCCCAAGGATTTTCTCTCCAAATGATCTCACCAAGGGTTGGCTCTAAAAGAACCTAAGCCCCCTTATATACTTGGGGAACTATTTACAATCGCTCAAATCTCAAGGTAAGTCAAGGGTTCCAAACAAATCTCAAATTTGAGTTTTACCGATATTGTCTGTTCGAACAGACCCCTTTTATTCGTACAAAAAACCAAGTCTATTTGAAGAATCAAGCTTCGGGGTGGCTCTATTCGAATAGACCCAAAGTCTGTTTTGTTCTGTTCGAACATACTCAAACTCTATTCGAACAGAAAATAGAGCATCAACATATGATTTAACATAAAAAATTGCATATGTATAAATCCGAATTGGAAGTATCCATAAAGAGGAACTCTTACCCCCATTTATGTCGATCTTTGTTCTATTGGAGGGGTCAAAAACTAAGATTCAGTCTCCCTATCTACGAAAATACCTGCAATTAGATAGCTTGTGAGGACCATTATTCCCCCACTTAAATTAAGTTTTAAGATGTAATATCATAAAGCATGGAATATAAGTTCATCTTGATCATGTAAAAACATGTTTAGGGGAAAAGCAAAAGGAAACAAGTGAAATACGAATATCGCGTGTTCAGTAAAATTTTGATATTTTGTGCAGATATTTTTCAAATGATGCCCCCATGTCTGCTCCTTTTTATTTCCCGAAAAGATTGCTTTCATATAAAGATTTCTTTGTTGGAAATCGGGAAAGCTCTAAATGCCATAAGAGAAAAGTAAGTGAGAGATTTTCCTCCCCGTGTTGTCTGCTAAGCTAATCTCACACTTATTACCATTTACAGATTTCACTTGATAAAAGTGGAACTAACTTATTTTTTGAGCATCAAAGGCTCTTAATATTCACTAGTTCACATAGTAGGGATCCATCTACATGTGATATGAAGACTTTCCTAAATTAAACTAAGCCATGGAAGTTGTGCAGTCTTATGCTATGACTTGTGCGCCAGTAGGCTCGTATTTCATCAATTCCTTCAAAGATAACTCTATAACCAAATGTTTCACCACGTAACTTTTTTTCACTATCGATGGCATCCAGATAAGACTTTGACTTCTCTATCTAATCTCGAGTTCTCAGCCACAATTTCATTGAGACCACTTGCATTTTTCGCAAACAACAAATTCAACGACGTGAGGAATTCTTTGTGAAGATAGTCGAGTGCCCAACTCCCTATTCAATCAGTGACTCAGTTGAAAAAATCAAGTCAAACTGCATAATATTTACAATGCCATGAGCAATCCTTTGATTTTCTAACAATCACGAGTTATTCTATTTTCCATGATTTCTTAAGACCTGATATCAACATGAATCTGACAAACTGTTTTTAACTCCAAAATTATGTCAGCATCAAACTCCGCCTTTTTCAGACATCGACTTTGATTAGCTTTGATAAGTGTCACCGCTCTATAAATCTTCATTAATCAGAAGAAAAAAAAAAAAAAAAACTCAAGACATCTGTAGAAGAAGGTATACTGATGTGACACATCCCTCATAGAGTCATCCCCTGTGTGACCTTTATATTTATGCTCTTTTGATTCAAGCCTCTCTATTGTTAGAGATGCTAAGTTAATTTAGGGACTTGCCTGTTTAACTAACACAAAGTTAAAAGAAGAAGTTTTCCCAATTTAAATAGAATTTTATTTCAATTAGAATTATGGCCCCTTGTGTTCTATAAAAGGGAGGTCTAGGTTATTTGTTTCTTAGTTGATTTTGATTAATGAAACTCACAAATACAACGTGATCTTCATACGAATCTCGCTTCCGCGTTCGTAGTAATCACATCATATACAGTATATTTGGCGATGACTTATGATTTTTCTAAAGCATTCTCGAATAGTTAAATGTGTTTTTGAAGTTTGTTGTTTATTAATGATATATTTACCTACATTAGCAAGGTTCCTTCCAAAATCTTCTATTTTTATCATGCGGAGTGCTGTCCTATGAAAATCAGTTCAGAATGACTAAATCTCATAGCTAAACACTTGATATTTAGTAAATCCTTATGCGTAAACTAACCCATGGTTTTGAGTTACATCTTTACAGCAACCTATAATTTGATGATTGCGATAGTCAGAATATTAACATTCTGTAATTGGCCTAACTGCGCCTTTTCCCTAGAGGTCACACCCTATAACCCCATCTCGAATCACGAGGGGAATATGGGGCAATAGGTATAATAAAGTCAGCAATCATAAACATCCACCATCAGCGTTATAAGACTATACTTTGAAAATGGAGTAAAGTTCATACTTCATAGTGATTTAAAGAGGATTTTTTTTTTTTTTTTTTTTTGAGGACTCCAGTGGCAAGTAGGATTACTTACGAGAAGTGTGTAGCTTTTTTCCTTTGATGTCTCTATTTTTGGCAATTCCAGTATTATCACTATGATTCAGGCAGACATCGATTTTATTTGTGTCTCATTCACCATTAATCCATCATTAATAACAATTGGAACTTTCCACCAATGCACACCACATACAGTTTTTCATCTAAAAAACATTACTTTTGCAGTCTAACCCCTGAGATTCTGAATCATACTACTTTCATAGAATATTCAAGGTTTCATATTTTTTTTTTACGAACGGTGCTTTCAGTAGTTCTACACAGTTGCAATAGATTGCTTAATCTTTGAGGTCAAATGCACAATAAACTTTTGACATCGATGCATGAGAATATAAATATTAAGAATTCATTGTTCAGCACATCTAAGAAACCTCCAAAAAATTGATAGATCAATAGTGTAGTTTATTGTCTTCATATAATGTAGTTTATCGATTGCCTATTTGACATTTGTTTTAATTTGAAATATTTCAGATGATTCAGTCTTCATGATATTCTTTTTGCCACAATTAGTTGTAATTATATTCCTATAAGTGAACCCAAATAGGCACAAACAGATAGTATACGCCAACTATTTAGTCACAACGCAAGCTCAAGATAACATGAAAGGAAAAGATGCATTTAATAAATATAAGATCAATCAGAATGAATTTACAATACAGAAGGAAGTTTGCTTGAATTGATTTGTAAAAAAGATTTTTTTTGCAGTCAGTGGGTTACTTTTACAGCTCGTCATGGATAGTCATATTCCCTTCTGCAGTAGAATTACGTTAATCAGAGGTTGATAGATGAATCTTCTTATATTAATTTAAATGCTATAGATTTAATTTACAAACAGAAGTGGAAGACACAAGGCCTAACTAGAAGAGTTCATAAAAGTTGTAAAGAGAACTCCCAAAGACCATTTCCACTAGAGTAGAAGTCTGTGCCTTGGGTTGTGTTCATTGGAGAAAAACATAGCCAGGCAAAATAATGCAATGGCAGAGGAGTAGTTCACTCTGTTTGGGTTGTAATCTATGTAGCATGGACACTCCATATTTAGAAATAAATCCGTGTCCCGACTTGTCGGACACAAACACTCGCACGGACACTCCAATGGGGACTCCGTGCTTAGATTATCAACTTTTAGACATTTCTTTTAAATTTTCCAATTCTTTATATATGTTACTCAATCTCTATAACTTTCTCCATGTTTGTTATTAGTTAGAAATCAACCTATATTTATCCAAACTATGTGTTTTTAACATATTAATAGTAGTTTAATTTCATGAATGTGTAGTATCCTAGCAAATAAGAAACATAGTACAGGAATGTGGCGAAAAAAACTATCTTAGTGTATGGCCATGCCCGCATTTTCACTTATTTTCAAGATGCCGTGTCCAACACCTCGTACCCGTGTCGGACTCCGACACACGTACCCATGTCAATGTTACAGGCTGTAATATACAAGCACATGTCAAGAGCAAAAACACATAACAATATCTAATATGCGAAACAGATGGACACCTAATACTTATGAGCACACATCCCGTCAGAAGCGACTCACACAAGTCTTAGATGTGCGGGTTTAGTATTTATCTTTATTTTGATATCGTCTTTGCGCATTTCTCATAGGGGATTTTGTAAGTATTTTTTCGGCGCCAAAGTCGTGTATGCGCAATAGCAATACTTGGGCGCGTCTTTTAAAAAACAAAACATAATTTGACGGTATATGCTTTTCTCAACATGTATTTTACATGCTCAGACTGCTCTTTTGCTGCGTATGCTCTAATAATAGGAAGATTCTTATATGCATATAATGTCCCATTTCTATGATATTCAATCATTAAACTTGGATGACGACCACAAATATATGGATACCAGTGAGTAAAATGTTTTTTGATAGAATGACAGCATAATTTTATTGCAAGAAAAAGGACAAGGTGGTACCTTACCTGCTGAAAACGCCTCCCTGAAGAAAAATGAAATTTCCTTTGCAGCAGACTGAGGAGCATCAGAACCGTGAACACAATTCCTTTCCAAATCTAAGCCGCACATAGCTCTGATGCTGGAATAATAAAAGATGCACACCATGAGGAAACCAAGGAATATAAGATAACCATGCATAACTTTCCCAGGAACTACAAGCACGACCAAGCATTAAATTTGAAATAGGACATTTGCTTTACTTAATTACACCTACCATTAAACTTCCAAGCTTGCTAACTTCTGCCAAAGAAGGAGCATAAGAATATGGTTATAACATGGTGATTACAATCTCTACAACATAAACATAATGACTAACTCCAAAGAAAAACTCCCCTCTTATTTATCTATTACAGAGAATCTACTAAAAAATGATTACGATGGTGAAGAACATGTGCGCACGCGCACACGTCACTTACGATTCGCACTAGAACCATTCAAATATAAAATAGGTTCTTTTTTGTTTAGATATCTTCAATCTTATGCTACCCTAGATGAGCCCTAAACAGGAAGCATAGTCTTGGAATTTGCTAAGAAAAAGAGGTGGAGAAAGAGATTATGTGTGGTGATTTAACATTTTGAATGTTTCCGGGTTGTGATGTATGGTTTATTGCCATTGCAAGTCTTGTGGCTATTGAGATTACTTGGAAGTTCTATGATATGGGTTATTTCGACTAAAACTGGAAGACCATCTAATGAATGGTTTGAGGTCTTTTAAGTGTACCAGGTGGTTGTGGCTTTTTCATTTTGCTTTTTTGAGTTGATTGTTTTGCTGTGTTAATTATCGCAAATTGGTGTATGGTGGTAGTTGCTGAATTGCCGCTGCGAATTGGTCTTTGCAGTTGTCGTTTTGGTCCTTCTTTGCCATTGTTGAGGTTTTTAATTGGGTGTTGAGGTGCTGTGTTGTTGTTCATGAGAATATTGCACTATTTTAAAAAGTGCTGGATGTTTTCTTTTACTTCGAAAAGAAAAACAAGGTTTTCAAGTATAAGGACTCGGATGTCTGACTCCTAACTTGGGAGGCCGAATTTTTATTTTTCAAGAAAGTTTCCATTATCTCTTTTACCTATGGTTTCTACATTAGATTTAATTTTCAAAAATAATGATTTTAAAGAAAAAGGCTTTGGGGAAATGATTAAAATCTTTCTATCACAACCAGGTCTCTCATCTATGAAGAAGAAGCTTTAACCTAGAAATCAATCATTTTTTCTCTTGATATCTAAAACTTCATTGTTGAACAAGAAAACCTTTGATTGTAGAGAAAGAAATTTCAAAACTTTCTTAAGCTTAGGATTTTTCTTTTAGGTTTCTCCATCTCTTCAAATATTCAAATTCTAAAATCAATAATTGAATATCTCGTGTCCCAACTCCATTTGACAAACAAGAGATTTGTTGATTATAGAGAGATTATTTTCAAAGTTTTTAATAAACTTTACAATTGGGATTTTATGGTTTTCCAAGACTTGAAAATAATATAAAACAAACCCACAACCCTTCCATTGAACCTTGCTCATGGATTCGTGTGTGTGAAACTTTGAGAAGCAAGCAACTAAGTTGATTCACCGAGATAGTAAAGACCATAATGAATGCGAAAACTTAGGTTAGGGCATGGCGACGCATGCGGAGACTTAGTGAGGTAACAAAGACGGTGTATAACTTGTGGGTAACGGTTGGTAATTCGCTAGTGTATTAACTTAGAGCTGAAGGTTGGTTTAATCATTCATGGGTTTTCTCTCTTGGTAATAAAATCTTGTGCCTTTCAACCTTCCGCACTTTTAACAGGTATACGAGTACGTTTGAACATAAGAATTTGAATTAATAACTTATTCGCCACTCTAGGTTTATCGGCTAGACTTTTAGGAATTTACTAGAGAAACTACGTGGCCTTAAGTTCGTTTAATCACTGATTTCGGATGCCTTAATCCATCCTTATTCATTTTTTGATCTTTATTGAATGACAACATTTTCACTATGACTTGAAAGTACCAAAAACTAAAAGAGATAGAAATTAACTATCCTGAGGGAAAACCCAAAAAATGGGTAAGAGAACGCTCAAGGCTAAGTTTATCTACTAGTACATTACCATACGTTACACTCAGTTATCTCACTAAGTGTCAACTTGCCTCGCAAAGCACTAGACAAAGACTTTGAATACTCACCAGTCCTTACTATCTCTATGAATGTTCTTAGTCATTTGCGTCTCAAAGCTTTGTACACTCAAATTCTCAAGCAAGGTTCAATGGAAGATTGTTGGTTTGTTTTGAATTTTTTCAAGAGATGGAGAAATCTAAAATACAATTCCGAGCTTATGGACATACTGGTCCTCAACCAATTGGAACAAGTGATCATAACCGAAATCGATGCATATATAAATGAATTTCTTAGCAGGGAACACTTACTACATTAAATCTTCCCTCTAAAAAGATTCACCTCCTTAACTTTACCGTCTCCCTATATTGTAATAAAATCCTTCCTAGTTCCCTTACAATTGCAAAACATTAAAGACATACCCGATCAAGTGAGGATGAGAAAATATGAAACTATATGTGATAGAAATCGTGGGTCGTCCCCACAGTCGACCACAACTCCTACATTTACTTCTTTTTTACTTTTAGTACTTTCTATTCCTTGTTTTAGTAGGTCTTTTATTCAGTAATTGTTATTTTGGGGGGATTTGTGGGATGAGTGGGAATCTAGGGTTCACTATTTAAAGAGGCCTAGATGGGAGAGTTAGAGAATAGTTGGAGTCATTAAAAGTTTAGTAAAGAAATCCTAGAAAGAGAGGATGGATTAAAGAGAGATTGTTTTTGTTTTTGTCTTTAATTTCCAGTAAATCAAGTTATTCAATTTTTGTTCTAAATTGAAGGTTTCCGCTTGTAGTTTCTAACAACTTGGTACTAGAGCCACTAAGATTCTGTGGGAATTTTTTTCTTTTGCGACGAACGATGGGGAAGAAAATGCCAAAGAAACAAACGCAAGGCGAGCAATTGAAAACGGTATAAGAGTTTACCAAGTTGCTTATGGAGTCTAACAACATACGGAATCGAACAAGATGGTGTCTAATCAACTTGAGGCGATGCTTACCAAATTGCATGTCCTCGCAAGTTCAAATGGTGGTGAAAGATTTGCCGGCACCATTGAAAATGAAGTAGAAGTAGAAGTAGGAGAGAAGAAGATTCACGGCAGAATGTATGTAAGAGCGATCGTCAGGATTGCGGAGATTAACGCGGGTGTTGTGACCGAGGAATCAATGGGAATCAATGGAGTAAACTTAAAGATGAACCACCACGAAGGAACAACGAAGAGAGAGGCTCTCGCGTGATCGATATCGTAAGTGGAGGAGGCGATAACGCGATGGGAAGTTCACAATCAAATTCCCACGAAGGGGTCGCGACTTTGGTGCGTGAAACCCACCTGATTCAAACCTCCAATCATCAAGAAGTGCAACCGAAGAAAACCAACACCACCGCGGTCTCGATCGGCGTCCCATACAAATTAATTGTGGTAATAGAAGGTGCAGGGGTCACGATTGGTGCAGGTACCCCACACGAGAAAGGTATGCAGGCCACGAGGAACGGAGCAGCGTCAAGACCCCAGGGCAAGGGGGGTAGCATTGGCAAAAATTCGATGATGAAAGAGGAGTACTTGCTCGCGTGGATTCGAGCCGAGGATAGTCGGCACCGGAACGAGTTTTGCAAATCAGAGGCTTAGGATTTCATCCCTCAAACCCACTCGAATCGAGTTGTAGTCGCGAAAGATAAAGAAATGGGAGTGATCTAGTACAAACAGGTGCATCGTACCTCTCACAAACCATACCCAACTCACGTGCTGCAATATGCTAAGCAATTTTTTTTTTTTTTGGTCCAAACCCAAGCTCAAGAACTAGCTAGATCCAGCCAGTTCAACCAAACCCAAACCCAAGAACTAGCCAGAACTAGCTAGTTCTACCAGGCCCGAACCGAAACAAAACTCTAATCAAGTCGGGGAAAGACCCTGCAATGGTGACAATGTTGATCGAGTTTCCGATCACGGGTACGACTATGGTCAACTCTCCACGATCAACCGGTGTTCCAACCCCAATTACCGAGGACTCCACAACCACGATTTTGATGGCAGAACATCGTTGGCATGAGAGAGAAGATTGTTGGAAAGGGGGTGATTGGTATAAAGGGACAGAAGATAGTGAAAAAATCAATAATAACAAGGATGAATATCATAACAGAGAATTGCAAAAGGAGAAGGAAAGTAAAAGAGTTTTCTGGGTGATTGGTACACCCGGGTGTATTACAACCACCACAACAAGCAACTTCAGCAGCTAGTGTGGTGTACGTGCTTCACTCATTCAAGAAAACAACTCCAGCAGTAACAAGCAGCTTGGAAACAATATCAAATTTGGGTTTTGCCGCTTTTGGAGATCCTACTTTTTCATAGTATTATGAGGTTTTCCCATTCACTGATTGGGACAAACCCCCTATAATTGATGAGTACAACGATGACGTAATTATTTGAAAGTCTATTGATACATTTTTACAAGAGTTTGAAGAATGTCCTAGTCGGACTTTTAATTAGTCACACACTTTTAGCGTATCAAGACGAAGTCACACACGGGGTTTTCGGCCGAAAAATTGTCTCTATCTGCAGGCAAATCAAGTGGGTACGACAAGTACCGTGGGAGGATTTGTAGTTGTCCTATGCTCGGGATTACTCCATCTACCTTCAAAATTCGTGGGTACGACAAGTACCACTAGCTACAATTCAAAATCTCAAACCCGTATATGAAAGTGCCTTCCGATTTCAATCAAATAACCCATATCTAAGAAATTCCAAGTTATCTCAATTTCTCAATAGCCACAAGAATCACAACTTACAAAAAAAAGAAGCAAGAATCACAACTGTGATAAATCATACATCACACAACATAAATATTCAAACTATTCAATCAGCAAACTAAATCCGACACGAATCAAATCCGCACTACACGGTACTCAATAATCTCAACAGTAAAACCAAGGTACGCAAAGCACCGGAGACTTTGAGAAGTAAGCAGCTAAGTTGATACAACGGGAGAGGACACAGAGACATTAGCTAGGGCCCGGTGGGCAAGCGGGCACTTAGTATAGTGACATAGGAGTTGTATGACTCTTGTGCAGCTCATAATTTATTAGTAGGTCTTAGGGCTGAGTTTTTTTCTATCCATTTTTGGGTTTTCCCTCGGGATAATTAAAACATGTCTTTGCATTCCCGCACTTTCAATTCCATTTCCACGTACTAAACTAGCTTTTAATGGTAGAATTTGAATTGATAACCTATTTAACCCCTCTAAGTTAATTTTGGGTCACGGTCACTTAAACGAAAAATCGAACACACTTCATCACCAATCTTCACAAACAGCAACAAAAGTACCTTGAAACCCTTGATAAACCACAAATCGATGAAAAATTGGGGAAATTTCAGTACCAACCTTCGCAAGCATAAATAGGGGCTTTCTTGAAATCCTTGATAACCAAATCAAGCTACAGTATTTTCCCCCGATCCACTATTAAATCTCTCACTAACATTTGTAGAAGGTTTCTTTGTACTGGGACTGACCTTGGAACCAAGTCTGTCATGGTTAGCTGGTTTAATGTGTGTCATCCTTTCAGTGAAGGTGGTATTAGGGACCTTAGAACCAGGAACCTTGCTGCTAGTGTCAAGTGTGTATAGAATATTGCTGCTAATAAGGATAATTTATGGGTCAAATGGGTGAAGGGTAACCTCATTAAGAATAAAAAGTTTGGACTATGAATATTCCTTTTGAATGCTCCTGGGTATGGAGGAACATAATAAAAGCTAGACCTCTAGCTGTTAATATTATTACTTACACTATTGCAAAGGGTAACAGTACATACTTTTTGGCATGACCCTTGGCACCCTCAAGGGGTCCTTGATATTTTTGAGACTCAGATTAGATAAGATAACACTCTTTTTATTGATGCCACTGTTACTAACATTATCACTAATAACACTTGGATCCCTGTTGTGAATGCTAGGTATCAGCTTCCTCAGGTTTTGGCTGAGCTTGAGGAGGTTTGAGTTGGATGAGGAGAGTGATGAGCAAGCTTTTTGGAGCATTACTCCTTCTAGAGATTACACTCTTAAAAGCTGTTACAATCACATTAGACAGATACAACCCACTGTATTTTGGCACTCGGTCTGGTTTAAAGGGAGCATAGCTTCTAAAATTGGCTTGCTCTGAGAAAATCTCTAAAAACCCAAGATAAGCTACTTAAATGGAGTGTTATTGACAGATCGATTTGTTTGCTGCTGGGCTTCTGAAAATGAAGAGCATTTGATTTTTCAGTGTAGTATTCTACACAGATCTGGCAACAAAGGATATTGAATTTTCTTGGAGTCGAGTGAAGCAATCCAGGTGATCATCAACTATACCAAAGGCAATTCTCTTAAAGGAAGAATCTTCAAAGTGCTCCGTAATTGTTTCTTTTAGAAAACATGGGGAGAGAGAAATAATAGAAGTTTGAAGCAATTGCATGTTCTGTAGATGCCCTTGTTCACCAAATTCTGAATACCTTCATGCTTAAGCTTAGTTCTGAACATTTTGAACCAACTAAAACTTGGAAAATGTTTTTATGTTATGTCTAGCATGTGAAACCTGCAGGTTGAGTGGAAAGTTACTAAAGTGATCAGATGCAGCTGGAGGAAGCCTGCAATCAATAACTACAAGCTGAATACTGATGGTAATCTCACTAATCTTGGTGGATATGGCTGTATGTTAAGAGACTCGGAGGGTGAAGGTCTATCACCATACATGAACTACAAGGCATGGACAGAAGTTTAGAGATGGCACTGAACCATAATAAAATGAGGTTTGAAACTTCTAGTGACTCTACAAGTATTGTTCAGATGATAAAAACAGATATCATCCCTCCCTGGAATACTAGGAAGTTAGTGAGAACCATTAAGAGGAAGGCTGCTATGCTTGAGTTCTTTTCTTTGGAGCATGAATTTAGGGAAACCAATAGAGCCCTGACTACCTTGCAGATCTCCTCACTGAGATCTTACCTAACTCCTTCACCTTTGACCTTAAGAGAATTTTAAATGACGATGCCATAGGTACAGTCTTTTTTAGAGTACAGAAGTAGGTGTTCTAGCTATCTTCTTGGCTCTCTTGTATTTTACTTTTCTTACTGGTGATAGGCTCTCCATCTTCCCTTGTGCTCTTGTGGGAGAAGAGTTATCCCTACCCTGTACATAATTTATTTTTCAATTTAAGCTCACCTTCCCAAAATAAATAAAAATCAAGATGCAGTAACTCCTAGGAGTGGTCACTATTCCAATTTGATGGTCTCCGCAAACATCGAAAAATAGGTATTTACAAAGTTCGGCGTTATCTTGGTCTTATTTTTATGGTACGATGCTAGATTTTAATGCTCTTAAACATGAAGCATAGTCTTGGGATGTGTTCAGAAGAAAATCATACAAAATAGAAAAGAAAAAAGACATTCATTAACTCTAATGCAATATTAAAGAATTACATTTCGAGGTTATTAAAATAACATTCATTAGACCACATGCAGAATCAATACGTAGGAAAGGAGAATGTGAATAAACATATAATCTCTATATCGCAGAAGTTGATAGAGTAATAATTTTTAATACTAGATAGATTCTAAAGTGAGAAGAAAAGTAAAAAACGGTTGAATGACATTTAGATTCAGATACCAAAGCATGATTAAATAAGGAGTTGTGAACCTATTAGGGTGTGTGATCTTAGCCTTCCCTGCATCAGTAGGTCCAATCAGATCACGCCACTCAGCAATTGCATTCGTCTTCTCCAGAACCATAACATATACCGGACCGCTGATATACATTGTCACATATAATGAAGAGTGAGGACCGGTAACAAGGCTAGTGATGCAACATCATTCAGAGATATATCATGCAAAACAGTTGTTAAAATAATACTTGTGTAATTATTAATGAATTTACTGATAGTACAAACCTAATACACAGTTTTCTCCCGAACAAGATCAATCAAACTCAGCTGATGGGAACTTTCGACAAGGCAAACTCAAGATACACTTATTATTCTTCACAATTGGACTATGTCAAGTTTCTCATAATTATATAAGAGATTCTTGACCGCAATCTAGACCACTTCTAAATTTTTCTACGTAGAACTATTTACTTCAGGATAATCCTCATTGTACATTATTGTTATGATTTAAATATCTGAACGACCGAGAAAATGTTACATAACAAAGACATAAGTAGTGCAGAAGAAGGTTAAGGATACACAAAATCAAACTCACTAAACGAAAAAGGAACAAAATCTAAAGATAAAACTCTGAAATACCAATTAGAGGGATTAGGAATTCATAATAAGTTCATCCTCCGTCAGAGATACTTGTTTTTCAGCCTAATTCTTTCACTTTGCAGCGTTCTGTGTTTTCCGCTTATCGGTGGTTGTATAGACCTATTATGCATTAGCTTTTATTGGTTGATGTTACTTACTGTATTGCTACATGTGGTATTTTAACATGCCTCATTGGTTATCTGTTTAAAACAATTAAAATTATAGAAACGTGGAGTCAAACACCACTAGCTGCCTGTTCCTAAATATTAGACACCTCCTCCTCATTCTCCTCAACCTTTCCTTGATCTCCTCCAATTTCAAAAATAATAGCAACAAGTACATCAAACTTAAGCCACTTGGAAGAGAAACAACTATTAAAACATCTCTTCACTTCTTTTACTCTTTGCTACCAGAATATTATTGCATTACAGAGCGAACATAAAAGACTTGGAGTGAAACAAATATCCTAACCCTTTCTCACTCCATTTTTCCAGTAAATTTCAGAGAGAGATATGGCAGTAAATTAAGGAGATAGAGAAGTAATTTCCAGATAAAGAGAGCGAGAAAAACACAACCTATGTTATATTAGGTTTATAGGAATATTAAAATGATAGTTTTGCAGAAATATAAGCGAGGAAATATTACAACTCCTATTGATAATGAAATTACAACCTAGCATTCATTTATAAAGGTAAGGAACGTTAAACTACTACTACCAGATGGGGAACTAAAGTAGTGTGTAGATATACACATATAATTCAATACTACCCCTCATGTTGATATGGGCATACTATGTTTGTGTCAACGCGAATTACAATGAGAGAAAATTAAATAAATGTCCCCCATAAAGATACAATCATTCCCTCACTAAAGCTCCCCCTAAAATTGATGAAGCTCCATTTCGTTCATTCTTTTATAGTGGAAAAATCACTTCAATACTTCACACATCCTTTGTGAAATCGGCGGCAGTAATACTAGACTTATCATTTTTCTCTAAAAAAAAAACTCAATTTTATAATTTTGACTTGTAAATTTGGCGGAAAAGAGATAAGTACTAGAGGAAAAAAGAAAATCAATATAGGAAATGATCACTCAAGGAGACGAATATCACTTAAAAACTCTTGAGCGAGATAGAAGGTAGTCTAACATCTTCATCCGAGATCTAAAGAGAGAAAATCACATCTCACGACAAGAACCAAATAAAGGAAAAATCAACTTTCACTAAAACAAGAAAACGACTTAACTTGTAATATTATGGTAAATAGACTCATAACACATCGTCTAAAAATGGAGTTATGAGGTGGGTCAAAACTAGATCAAATTGGAGTGACATCCATTGGTCCCTAAAGAGGTTCTACTAAGTATATAAGAAGGAAGAAATCCACTTCCCAACACCCATCAACCCAAATGAATTACAGCATAAGGAAGAGTTTGGAGAAAAGAGTGGTCACCACGCCACATGTACTGAGTATAAACACCATACCCCGACGTATCTTTGTTAGAATACATAGATTACGAACCCAAGTCGAGATTTCCCACCGACTATCCACAAGCACCAAAAAATACCGATCAAAATCACGTTGCCGACAGCCAATACCGCGATGATCACGGCGGATGAAAGATACGTTTCCCCAACGGCAATAATGACCCACCCAACACCTATTCCCCAAAAGTTAACCACGAAACCGGCTGTCGTGTCATTGTACCAAAAGCACCTTGAACTGGTGACGTTAACCCCTGCTTTAGTGATGTCAGTCTCAAGCCTCATAACATCAACGAGGATCACTTACGCCCATCCCTGACCCACATAATCCACCCCAGCCCAACCCAAATCAAAAAATAATCCCAAGATGACCCTAGTCAATCTCAATCCTTCCGGGCATCCAGTCCCAAACCCGATCCACCACAGCAATACCCCTTACGATGTTAGCCGTACAACCACACCGAGAGACTATCTCGGCCATCATTCATCATTAAACCCCTCCCCAATTCCCGCAGTCTCCGTAGAAAAACTAGCCGACTCCGATAATGTGATACCTATAGTAAACCTCTCAAACCCGATACTCCAAAAAAGGTCATGCCAATTATAAATATGGCCTTATCTTACAAGTTTAGAAGAGGCTAGGGTGAGCTAACAGTGTCGGCTCCCGTAATTTGTTCACATTTTTTCCGTACCCAAATTACTCTTCTCAACCACCAAAAATACTTAAAACACCAAGTTTACACGTTATAATAAGGGAGAGAGAAATGAGAAGCCAATATTGTAAATTAGACTGGCTGGCAGGTCCCATATCATGAAGTAAAAATTTAAACATGTCAGATCATATTAAATTTTCTCCATAAGCGGGCCTCATATTATTTAGTTCAAACTGTGTTAGGCCTCAATTGAAGTTCAATATTATTTTCCCTACAAAATCAGACTCTAAAAAATTGAAAAATGGCATATATGAAGACTGAGAATAGTATTACTATGGCGCCAAGTTGAAAGAGATGAACGAAGAAGGGAGTCGCACACGCATCGCCGCGTGCAGCTGTACTAGTCCACTTTAAATATAACACCCCCTCATGCAACCATTGACCTTTACCCTACCAAAAACCCTTGAAATTCTCTCTCCCATACAGTAAGCCTATGTGGATTCGTTAATGCGAGTATGCTCAGGGTCGTTCATAGAAAAAAGAATTGTATTGGTTTTTTATCCAATTAGTAGGGAAAACCCTTCGATTCCCCTATGAGGATTTTGTGGATCTTTGTTGTTAAGCTGGCAACTCCGTTTTTATGAAACCTTGGCATTATAACGCACAAAAATATTGGTAGCATAATGGTAATCTTTATTTTGTAAACCTACAAACTTAGCTCCTAATTTTTATATATATTAGAGTAGCCGCACGCGGCGATGCGTGTGCGACTCCCCTCTTCGCCCATCCCTCTCAACTGGACGCTGCAGTAATATTGCTCACAGTCCTCATATCTACCATGTTTCAATTTGTAGAGTTTTATTTTGTCAGGAAAATAATAGTGGGCTTCAATTGAGGTCCAACACAGTTTGGACTAAATAATACGAGGCCGGTTTATTGAAAAACTTTAGTCTGATCTGACATGCTTAAATTTTTACTTCACATAATATGAGACCCACCAGCCAGTCTAATTTACAATATTAAATTCTCATTTCTTTCTCCCTTATTATAAAGTGTAAGCTTGGTGTTTTAAGTATTTTTGGTAGTTGAGAAGGGTAATTTAAGTATGGAAAAAATGTAAACAAATTACAGGAACCGGCACTGTTAGCTCACCCTAGCCTCTTCTAAACCTGTAAGATAAGCCCATGTTTGTAATGGGCAAAACCTTTTTTGGAGTATCGGGTTTGAGAGGTTAATATTATAAGATTAGCTTTCTCACAATCAGATTAATTACAAGCTTTGACATGAGTCCCTTTGTAACTCAAGGGCATTAGATAGCCTAAATACTAAAAGTTATTCCCACCCAAAGTGTTAGTTGCCAAAAACTAAAAGACTAGCAAAAGCAAGACTCTGACACAAAACAGCACCATCAAAAGTAGGGCACTGGGGTTCCAACTCGGGCATACCAATTAAAGTTTCCTCGGAGTTCCAACTTGGGCGTCCCACTTAAAGTATTCTACTTACTGGAAAAGTAGGGTTTGGACGCCAACTCGAATAATCGACTTGGAAACCATTTTTCATTCCTTTTCTTTCTTGTTGAGCCGCACTCTTTGCATGTCAATAGCCTACTATGTGTGCTCTTACATTCATCGGCAAACATACATTAATCACATTGGAGGTTATTCTTTTCATAATATCGTCTCCTTCTATACAATTAAAATGTTGCCATTAATTTTTGTTCTAAGACTCAAGTGAAAATATTTTCCTTTCAATCAAAAATGTCCATTTTTTCTTTCAGATGGGCCCACTTCGCATCTATGATTTTCAATATATCTAACGAAGCCAAAATTAAACGACTTGGACCCTTGCCAAAGTACAATCTTACCACAAGATCTGACTATGGGACTTATGGCACATTGTGATAGGTATTGATCCTAAATAAAATGCTATGACAGATACGTTGGATTTACTCGAAAGCATGAAGCATCAAAGTAGATGTTTATTCCCTGTTTTGATGGACTTGAGCTCCAGAGTGATAGTGATCTGGTATGATGAGGACAGTGTTGCTTCGTGATTATTTCAGCTGGTTTCAAATAAAACGAAGTATTTTGCTTGGATACATATCATTAGTCTTTCACTTAAGATAGATTTGATGGAGTGTGGAACTACTTAGCAAAAAGGAAGTTCCAAATAGGCCTCTGCTATGCAGACTAGTGGGGCTTCTGCAGAGATATGTTATCATTTTGTTTATAAGGATATAGCCTCAGTTTCCTGAGAGACTAATTCATGTAGGTACTTTCATGTTAAGGCACTAGAACTTCTACCCCCCCCCCCCCCCCACACACACACACCACACACACATGTAGGCACTTTCATGTGAAGCTACTAGGGATTCTTATTGCGGACGCAGGACATTGGACACATGAAGCAGCACTGAGAAGGCACTTATTGCCGACATTGATGAACATCTCATGGGTCTGTCACAGGTCCATAATTGGTGTTGTTTCTAACAAGATTTTTTTTTTTTTTTTTTGTTATTTAAACATTTTCATCTTTAGTGTAGGAGTGTAGGACTTGTAGAAACATAACCGGTTTGATATACCTTAACACCGTATACGAAATAAATATCTTCTAACTGGAATATTTTAGTGAATATCTTTAGAAAATGGAATCATGGTAAACCACACCAAATTATGACTAAGAAGATAAAGTTACACCTTATGATTAAGGTAAATCATGACTAATGAGATACCTTGTCATGTACTTAACAAGGCTTTGGAAGAAGCTCCTCATAGAATGCTCGGCATAAAATAGTGTTGCACTTCCCTCATCAAGTTGAACCATCATTTCTTTAAGGATGCTGAAGCCAGACTCAAGAATCACCCTTTTTATCTCGTCCGTGTAATTTCCAGAAAAGCCATCAGGTTTTATAATTGCCAGTGTTTTCTCTTTCTGTGTACTTGCATAGCTTGAAGAACTATATCTTTTGCAACAGTTAAAGTAATAGGATCAGTAAAACTTGATATTGCAATAAAACTTTCTATATAGCATCAATTAAGAAAACTGAATTAGTGAATTGGATAAATGTGGGCCATACTTTAACTATAACTATGTAGGGTCCAAAAGCTAATTTGCCTAATTTTTTTCTACTTACAATCTGACCAGTTGAAGACCAACCCCGTGATCCTGTTAGACCCAACTTTTGTGATTTCATGCAAAACCAGCTGCAACAGCTACAACAAGTACATGAAAATTTTGAAGAGCATGAAGCCAAGAAATTGTTGCCAAAAAGGAATGTGCGAAAAGAGTTCTCGGGTCTCTCAACTTAATGCTTTTGAGGGACCAAAAGCCCTCATGATGGAGGAGGTCTAATCTATTAGGGACCAAAAACCCACTTCCTAAATCGTAGGGTCCATTCCTAATCAGGTAGGAATAAACATCTCAGGCCCCATATCTACTTTGGATTATATCTCTAACATGAAGAGTCCTTGCTGGGCTGGCATTTTCTTATGAGCTTATCTCCTAGAAAATAAGGAGAGAGAGAGAGAGAGAAAGGGCAAAAAAAAGGTCTAAATAGTGAAGATAAGAGGGAATCTAAAGGAGAATTTGTGAGAGATTAACAATACTTAGGCAAGACTGTCGAATAAGTGGCATTGTAAAGTTTCTCTATACCAATTGAAGTTTGACAATTGAAAGGACCCTTTCAATAGACATTTTGGGGAACACGTACAAGTACAATTAATAGTCACCGCCCGGATGTCTTTTTCACAATCGCTTGATTTTTTCCTTTGAAACATTTTCAGCTAGTGCTCCATCTTTTCCCCCTCTCTCCCTCGTCCCTCCCTCATCTCTTGGTCGTTTTAGTCGATTGCAAGAACCATTCCATTGTTCACTAGTATATTTAGTGATCAATTAACTATGCCTATCCAACATTGCAAAAAAAAAAAAACCCTAGACTTACTAGTGAAGAAAATTGCCGATTCAACATTTCAAACTGAACCTGAGCTAAATTTCTGGGATAATTTGACTTGACCTCGCTATATTATCATTTAATTAGACCTAAATCCCCAGAGTTTGCAATTTCTCACTATAATTCATTACTACATTTAGAAAACTAAGGCAATTAGAACAATTTGATCGAAAATCAGAACTCTATAATTAATTACTCAAGAAAATTGCAATTATTAGAAATCGAGAGAACAAAAAATAAAATTTTGGGTTTCTTAGTTCCTGACCTGACGAGGAGAAAGACCGAGAATTTTAGCGCAAAAGTTCTAGGCATCTTAATATGTTAAGAGATGAATCTCTACGCATATTTACTAGTACTGCACGTGACCGACGGGCAACGGCGATGTTATCTATTTTAGAACGTTGATATCAGCAAATTTTAATTGCTACTATATTAGGTTATACATTAAGTAATTGGAATTGTTTAGAAGAAGATTGTATTGAAAAGAGTTGAGAATATGCACACAAAAAAAAAAAAAAAAATTGATATGATTTGTGTTAGTATTATAAAAGAGAATACAAATTTTACGATACTAAATAATTGAAATTCACATCCCTATAGTCCTCAAATGATTTTTAGCATAGTCACAACACGATTATGATATAGTCAACGGTGTACGACGCAGTTAACATCGCCGAAGGCATCTGATTTCATTTTCACTTCCTTCATGTAGAACTAAAATTTTAATAATAGAAATGTACAAAGTTACAAATATAGAAGTACAATTACGTGCCTACTCAAAAGAATTTCATGATAATTATGAGTTAAATCAATATACACCAAATTAGACATACCACATCAATGTGTGTTTGTCTCCATCTTCTTCTTGTCATTGATTCCTTCTTTTCTGCATAGTTTTTAAGCAGGTTTATCCCCATTTTATTATATCACATCACAATAAATTAGTATGGAATGATTCAAAGAGGATAATCATTAAAATGGGGTTATACATCAATTTTTAATTTTACATATAAACTTATGAAATCTATACAAAATATACATAAGTTTTAAGTTACACATGTTATCATAGAATTGCATTAAAGTTCTTTCATTTCCAAAATTCTTCTTGTTTTTTCTTTCTCATTCGAAGAAGTTTTTGCTTCTCTTCACATTGCAATTGGTGTACGATATAAATAATCACTTTTGATAGCTTGTGATTATTTGCATGACATAGTTCACGTTATTCATTTTTTATCTTTTGGATCATGTTTCATATAACTCCTGCAAAAGTGTAACAACTAATAGTCACAGAACTTCGTAGCTGTGGACATCGGATGTTCAAGTTTCTCTTTGATAATCAATTGCTCTGGTAATATATCACCGGTGTTTGTTGAATTTGTGGTTTTAGTATTGTCTACAAAATATGAAGTATATTAGTAATCATTGAAACCACATTGAGATGAAATGTTCGATTATATAAGTACCACACTTACATGTTTATTGTACTCTTCCCACGATTGTTCCATACTTTTCGTTAATTTTCATCTCTCATATTTACGATTTTTTTTTTCTAAATTTAGAGAGTGATTAGTCAACCATATAAATAAGTCTTATTCTAAAAAATATATTGAATTTTAAATTTAAGAAAGATAAACATTCGAGTAGTGGGTCATGTCATTGTTAAGTTATTTAACTACAACAAAATGTTTGAATATACTACATTCATTATTGTATTTGCAGCATCTGGTGGCAGAAGTACACTAATTATCTTTGAGGATGTACATCTTGACAATGCCACATATAATTGGCAGTGATTGAAAATGGAAGTTGTTAAATCGATCCCAACAAATTTTACTAACTGGCCTTGGGATTTGTTGATGGTCATTGATAATGATAGCCGAAGTAGGAACTGTCTCCTTATCATAGAAAATGGTAAATCGTCAGACGTCAGAGTTAGAGATATTCTTGGTATGAATACCAAGTTTCCAACTTTACATCCTGTTAAAATTTTTGCTTCGAATAATCTAGGAGAACATCTCACCACCATTAATCTGGTCCCATTGCATAAACCGCCTTTTGGAGAGAGATTACGCAACAAAATTACTAGGCACCCAACTTTCAATCTTAGTCTAAACGGAGATAGACCTGAAGGATCGAGTAAGTTTATATATTCTTAGGGATATCGATTTGTGACAGTGCGATCATCAGCGTCTACTTTTGATAACTTGCCAGCGGCAAGATGAACAATCTCTTGGCCTTGAATTTTGGCTATAACTTGAATGTTTATGATGTTAACATCTTTATTACGAGCTGATAGAATCGTGCGCTCAGTCAAGTATGTAGTTGAGGTTGTTGTAACTTCATCCAAATGTGGGTAAACTGAACATATTAGCTCATCTAAATTTGTACATTTATTGAATGTTGCCGGTAATTCAACTGTTTCTTTTGGATTAGATCCGATTACATATATTTTAAACGCAAGTGTATTAATGAACTTTTCACCAAAACAAATATATTAGATATGATAAATTTAGGTTACCTCCAATAATGTATGTGCGAATGCGACATTCTCAGAGTTGTTGTTGATTAGTCGTATATTCTGCGATAAGGATAGTACTTGTACGTGTCCCCAAATATACGATCTTCTCAAAGAAGTAGAAACGATATCCTCACGGACACCTTTTGGTACTACTGGAAGAATTTGACGAAAGTTAACTCATAAACAACAGTTATTCCTTCGAATGGCCTTCCATTTCCTAGAACATCTTGAAGAGATCGATCCCCCGCTTCCACGCAATATTTGTGTTGCACGGGAACTTCATCCGAAATAATAAGCTTTGTTTTTTTGAATAACTCTGCATGTATTGATTGCCTCGAAAATCCACACATTGAGTTATCTAAGATTTTATGGGTATCTTAAAAGTTGAATGAGACGCTCAACCTCTATTTAGTAGTAATGATGCAATACTGACGATGCTACTAATATTGCAATTTTCTTCTCATTACGACATGTAGCTACTAAAGAGTTGTATACAAACATTTTTTCCTATGTCAGCAACTCCGTTCAAGAAAAAGACAGTCCCAACTTCATTTTTAATAGAATCAATAAGTGTATATTTGTTCATCGTTGAGTTGATCAACATTATTTAGAGATTCTACATGTTACGCATCAGATGTCAAATGTTATTGATCTCATATTTGTCGGTTTCTAATATCCTCAAGGCTCTATCTGTCAGTAATTTTCAAATCAGAGTAAAAACTATGAGACTCTTACCTTCTTCTTGCAATATTTGTTATAATAAAAATAGGTCGTAGTCAGTAATTTGGTGTTCCGTCGGATTTGGAATTCTAAATTTGTCCTTAAGTTTGAATTTCAAGTCATCACATATATTCATCAAAAACCATGTCCACAATCCCATTGGATCTATTGGACAACAATGGATAAGAATAAGAGTAAAAAGTCTTCGCAATTGGTACCCAGTTTGCATAATAGCTGCCTCTTCAAGACACTATATCCATTCTTTATCATCTTCAAGTAATCCAAGTGTAACACATGCTTTAAACATGTTGTGCAAAACTCCATTCATATTTCGTAAGTGTTCAAAAGAATGTAGATTTTTTACGACAGTTAAAGGCAAACGTAGGTAGTATCTTTCCCCAGAAATTTGGAGGTACAAAATAAATTTTGCCAATTGATTTTGGCCCTACTCTTGAAAGCCATATACATGGTTTCTCGTACCAGGTATGGAACCCTGGGAACTCTTGATAAGTATAGGTTGTTGCAGTGTTATGTATCGTACAATATTCAAAAAACTCTATGAGTGTCGATCTCTGATCTTGTGCTCTGAAAATGATATTTTCGATTGTCTCTCTCTCATCGTAGACCACATTATACATTCCAGGTAAGTGAAGCGCCAATCTGGTTATTAAAGGATTCTCTTCATGTAACGAATGCCCGAATAAACACCATGAAGCCTCAGGTGGACCAATGTACCTTGCATCGAGGTATTGTTGAATCTCGTTATTTATATAAAATACCAGCGTGGTACGATCATGACCCTTGTATATATACTTATGTATATATTTGACGCATTGAACACCTGCACATACTTTGACATTGATATGGCAGTCGAACATCCTTGTCAAGTACGGATTATGAGGAACCACATCTTTATTATCGACCTGTTGTCCATTCGCCAATTTATGAATTGTCTCTATCTCACGATGACGATACACAGGATACCCATCAGTGTCCATTGTTGTAGTTTTCGTGTAGATCCTTGGATATCTTTTTGTGCATTTTCCATTTTCCATACAGGCCATCCGTGGATTTCGAGTTCTGCAAGGTCCATGTATCATACATCTCTTGATAGTCTAGTATAGAGTTGAATCAATGCTTTCATCGAGAAACTTAGTTGATATGATTTGGTCAACCTGATCGCGGTTACGAATTTTGTGTGATGGTTGTAGAAAGAAAAGCGCGTGCATGTGGGGTAATTCTCTTTTTTGAAACTCAATTGTATAAACATATGCTACTACTGGACCGAATATGTTGCTTTTTTTTATTTTCTTCATTAGGGCACATCGTTTTAATTCGAATACACGTACAACTAAATTAGGTCTGTCAGTTATGGTTTGGTGTGGTAATAAAACCCTCTTTATTTCTGGCCAATTAGGATTCGTCGTCATTGTCAAGAAAATATCTGGGTGATTGTTGTGACAGGTAGTTGCCATTGAATCCTAGTCTCTGACATGTGTCTCGGGCCACCGATGAAGGATGATGGTAAAATTAATCTTTTGCCAACCTCTTTTGAGTTCAATCCTACCCCCACCAAATCTTTCAAACCACCATATAATTCAGAACGAAGCTTTCTTGGTTCTTTGTATCGTATTTTATGTGATTTTTCTCTGTCGCAGCCCGAGAATCTACCAAAAAATCTTAAAACAATTTGTCACTCCTTAAATTAGCAGAATACTCTATAGGACACTGGAAGAGCCAATACGAATAGTAATCCATATGGGTTAGTCATTTAGTAGCAGGTCGATTATAATTGACATCCCCCTTCTTCATTTTTGGTTATCAACCCATTTTTCCATGTAGGAACAAAAGGACGTAGTGCATTGGTAAATATGCAGGGCGACATTCACTTATTCGCATAAGTTCATGACCTCCCCTTAAATATACGATGATATCTTTAGTACTGGGGGCCTCTTGTCCATCTCCTAGAAGTATAATGGCAATCTCATATGTCGATGGAAGGTTGTAGCGACGTCGATCTGTTCTTGAACTATAATGAAGATGAGCACAGCTATTAACATCTTGGTTGGCTGTTGAGTACGTATCATTCAATACTTCGTATGCTTGATGATATATTCGAACAAATGGATTGTACTCCATCAAATTATCTTGAATAATTTTCAAAACATCGATATTTAGTTATGGGTTGCGGGTTATACGTGCATTAAGTGCTGATGCAGAATCATAAATGTAGAGTTGTGCATAAGCTACTTGTTTTTCCAGATTAGGTAGTAACTCGATGTTTTAGCTCCCCATAGATTGAAAATGGCTTGGGACCTCTGCCATTTCGAATTTGATCGTCTAACTTTACCCTGAGGCTGGTAAAAGCGTTATCTACATTGTACTCATGGATATGACTTCAAAATGATGTTGCATGTGATGAATCACCATCGTACAATGCTTGCATAGCTGGAGGAAGTGGTTGAAGAATAGGCTTATGTTTCCTTGTTTGCAACATGTCTCAAATAGTGGCCGATAACGCGATGAGTTTGTCAATTTTTCATCAAGCCAATACAATGTCTGACACGAAGGACATTCAATATCCATATTTCCCAAATAATGTCGAGTTTCATGGATTAAAGGATCAATATTGAACTCAAAGTTCGAATCCATGTTATCATCATTAAGGAAGTGTTCATCCATAAATGGTTTTTGCGGTGGCTCATTTATTCTGCAATCATTTTATTTAAAAGTTATATTATGTGTTAGTTGAATAATTTTACTTAATTATAGTGAGAAGCTTACATGTCAATGGGTCCCCTTGAAGATTCTCCTATTTTGAAAATACAGTTTCTTAACCTAGTAGCACTATTTATTGTTTCATCAATACCAAGTATTTCAGATGGGGAAACCCCGCAATTATCAGAATTTTCTTAACAATTCTCCAAGCTATTATGGAATTGTTATCTAATATTATTAATATTATTAAATTAAAATCTGACAGTAAATTACTTTAAATTGCTTTTAGACTAAGTTTAGATCAACATACGTGTTCAAATGATTGTTGACATCATTCATCGAAGACGCATGTGGCGCGGTTGCCTCGTTTTCAGCTTTCTGGCCTCGTGAATATTGTTGTGTTGATGTGTCCCCATTGAAATATACATCGCGATGAATATTGTTTATCGTTTGAAGGTGAAATGTTGCAGTTTTTTTTTCTTTCTCTTTCTCGTCTCACACGTTGTGTTAATGTACGTTTTAAAGTTGCCACCGTAAAGGAGTTCTCCTCATTGATCCCCACATTTGTATTACTAGACGTTATGTTAATAGTAGCATCCATCATCACAATTTGACTTTCTTTCTGATGTCTCGCTCGTTGTGCTAATGAACGTTTCGATGGTGCATTATCAACAACAACATATGGTTGTTGTTGTGTTAAAGTAATTTCTTTTGTTTAAAGATTATTCTCCCTTTGTACAAAAATTTCAACAAACGGTATCGTTGTAGTTATTTCAGATTCTGTTTGGGCATTATCTGCTGAAGTATTCCACGTTTCCTATCAAATGTTTTTATGTATTTAGTAGTTGATATATGTAAATAGTCATTTTGAGAAAATTAATATGTCACATACTTAGTGCTAATATAAATATGTCATATGATCATCTAGTTAAAATGTACTAACATATAACATGTTGCTTTTCTAATAAATTTTTTAAATGACATACCTCTGTTCTATGCATTTTGCCCTTAACGTATACGTTCTTGTTCATTTGCTAGAGCTTCCATGTTGAACCAATTAGCATTTCGTTGTATTGGATGTTGTATTTGGTTCTCATTAATATTAGTGGTGTCAACAACCTTGTTTACATTTTGTTCCCTAACCTGAACAATTAGGAAAAAAAAACATATCAATCCCACTCTTGAGATATAGATTAGATGAATTATGTAAAATTAGTTTAATTTCTCAAAATGGGCTTGCATACTTGTGTCATTAACAAAGTTTTATTCCTTTTCTTTTTATTGTTTTAGCCGACTGAGTAGTTTCATTTCCCATCTTTTCTTCGAACTCTATGAAACGCAAGGAACAATGTACAAATGTCAGAAACCGAAATCATCAAAATCAACATTCACATCAAAAGTAATTAAAGGCATTGTCAAACAGGACACTAACTACAAAACAGGTCCATATGGTTTTCCATATAAAACTAATTAATGTCTAACCAAGTAGGGTATGAGTTATGCCTAACCGAACAGGGCACTAACTACCCATAAGTATTAAAAAATGTTGTCCCAAACAGGTCCTTATGGTTTTCCATATGAAACTAATTTGTCAAACCAAACAGGGTATTAAGTACCCATTAAGAAGTAAATAATTTTGTACCAAATCACAAAGCGCCCAAGTACCCATCATAACCTAATTGTTCATGAATTATACTCCATTAATGTTATTAATACATAGACCATAATTAGTCTAACCAAACAGGGCATTAAGTACCCATTAAGAAGTAAATAATTTTGTACCAAACCACAAAGCGCCCAAGTACCCATCATAACCTAATTGTTCATGAATTATACTCCATTAATATGATTAATACATAGACCATTAATGTATCAGGGACTAACTCTCACTACTCATTTCACAGTGACACAATGTAAATGACTAATCGTTACTATGTTTGCCTAATTCCAATAAGGCATATGCATGAACTCATATGTACAACAAAAATTAATACAGATTATGGAAGGCATACCATGGTTATGTAAACTTCATGGTAAATAACTAAAAATGCATAACTAGTAGACCCATAACTGGTAGATTGAAAAAGGGTAAAGAATATGTGGGAAAATTAAATTTCACCTCCATGCTTGCTGGATCAAAGAAACTTATTGAGCAAGAAAATGTTGGATCAAAGAAAAGAAAACTTCCTTTTGTAGACAAAATCTCGAAAGCCAGGTAAGAATTTTTTGTGGATAACTGTATTTAGTAGTTGTAGATCAAAGTCAAAGAGAGATTTTGAAATGATGATATCGGGTAATTTGGTTAGGTATTCTCTATAATGCAAAAGACGTTTAGTTTGAGTATTAATCTGTTGTTTGGTTTATTGTGACTTGCGAATATATCCTATTTTGATCTTTCATTTTCTTACATAGTTTGTCAACTATTTGCAGAGAAGAGAGAAGGAACATATTTAGAAGAAAAATGAATTAAGAGCATTGACGGGGATACACAGGCTCTATCTAGTTTATGTTCGATAATGGTCTATCTAGTACTACCCATGAAAGAAAAACATATCTAAACATAATTATCAAATCCATCCAAAACAGAGGAAAACAAACATGGGGTTCTACCAAAACATGAATGAAGCATCCTGAGATATTTTTCTTACCCTTTTCTCTCTCACAAATAATACCCATACATCGCGGTTAAGAAATATTTCTGTACATAACCATAGCATCTGAATATAATGAACAATCTTGTTTCAGAACAACTACTGTAAATGAGTAATGGATCTTACTTCTCGGATGTAAACATTTTTTGGTTATTTGATAGATGTTTCATGGGGTATCAAACTGCAGCTTGCTTGCAAAAAAGATAAGAACTGATATTGTAAATGTATTTAGAAAGCCATATATGTTTTTGTATATGTCAGTCCTATGCTTTCTCTACATGTATGAAGTTATTCCTTTCAACATCTATAGATGCCTATTTCGCTATTATAATCTATGGTATATCTGTGAGGGGTTCCATTGCTTTGCCATGTAACTATATCATTTTTATGCTCCGTATAGTTGATACTGAAGTGCTACATTTCTTTTATATGAGTTGGCTTCCAGTCTTAAATTCCAATGAAGAATCTCTTTCGGACATATATTGTTCGATGGTGAATCTTTCTGTGAGATGACCTCTTATATATTTGTGTAGTTGTCATATTGGGGTCCTGTTTGAACTTGTCCAATCTACTTATAATCGAAACTGCATCCATTTGTAAGTAAATAATTCCAATGAAGTTCATGTGAAGAAGAATCAAACATACAAATCATTCCTTAATGCAACTGCTAACAGCTAGACTAATTGTCCCCACCAAATAACCGTGTAAATGATGGTCTCGTCGGAGGAGAGGACATGCTCTATCTAGTTTATGTTTGATAATGGTCTTTTGATGTCTTCAGTATCTCACCTCAGGGTTTGCCGTACAAATATACACATCTATGGGTGGTAGTTCTTTGGAGATGTTTTCAGGGAAGACAATTCGGGAGATAGGTTGCAATGAGAAAGGTTGATCTAAGAGCCAAAGAAAGACACGAAAGAACTCGTAGATGGACATCAGATGCCATGGGAACACTGAGATGCTATTGTTAGAGAAGATGAGAGATGAAACTCTGTAGTAGAGTAATGCTAATATGGGTATTGAATGAACGACGAAAAAAGCTCTGTTAATGGCTCTTAAACATCTTGGAAAGTTGATGATACTTAGCGTAGTATCCCTTTTATAGTTGTAGTGTTGACTACCAACATGCTCCCTAAACACAACTGTTACATCATTCCGAGCAAAAGCTTCAAAAGCCATAACCCCATCCCGCCTCTCTGAATCTCTACTCCTTGCGCCACACACACTCGAATGGAGCCACAATAAGGAGCTTCTTTTCCATCTATCCTAAAGGTCACCTCAAACTATGTATATTCAACAACACCCAATCTGTCAATCATATTAAAATCAACCACAAGCCAATCAAAACAAACATTTCAATGAAAGAAAATCATATCTAATTCAATACCCATGAACCAAAACATAATTATCAAATCTATCAAAAATAGATGAAAACAAACATGGGGTTCTACCAAAAAATGAATGAAGCATCCTGAGATATTTTTTTTACCCTTTTTTCTCTCTCACAAATAATACCCATACATCGCGGTTAAGAAATACTTCCATACAAAACCATAACATTTGAATATAATGAACAATCTTATTTCAGAACAGCTACTATAAATGAGTATCTGGTCAGTAATTGCAGGAGGAGTGGATCCGACACTCAAAGATAACCAATCTTAACCTAGATAATGAAATAAAGAAATAAAGAAGAGAGATGAAAAAAGGTTCTAACTTCTTCAGTAAAGTTAAAAGAGAGATTGAGAGAGATCTTATTGTGGAAGAGAGATTTATACATGTTGTAGTAGCATATTCCCCAGATTCGACAAGAGTAAGCCAACAAAGCATAGTTGAAGACAGCCATACATGATCGAAGGCCTACATTCGAGAAGTTACCACAAGTTCTCGACCTACTAAAAGTAGCCGTTGTGCTTGGTCAAGAAAAGAGTTGTTAGAGATCCGCGAAGTTTGCCCACTCCCCCCGAAATAGGAGACTATTTCTTTCTTTTTGTAAATTGCCTGTGTCCATTATTAATGCAGGCAGAGAATAGATGATTAAGAGACCGACAATCGGTAAAATTTACCATAATTACTTCTTAACCCTACTATCTCTCCAAAGATTGTAATAAGTAACAATATACTGGATTTCACATCAAAATCCTTCTCGAGGTCGTGGTTTTTCTCAACTTTTACTCAGTTTTCCACGTAAAATCTTGTTTATCTAGTCTTTATTACAATTTATTTACAAATAAGTATTGGCGAAGATTCTCCTTCCGGAAAACACGCCACTACAATTGGCGCCGTCTGTGGGAATTACTACACATTTTTTTACCACCACTAATCTAAACACTATCCAATGGCAAACATGAACTTGAAAAGCCATTCCAGTACCATGAGAGATCAGGAAATACCAGGAACTATTGATTTACATGATACAATACTCAATCTTCAGAAACAAATGGCTGCAGAAAAAACCCAAAGACTGGAAGATCAGCATGTCCACACTCAAGTTCTTCCAACGGAGAGAGAAGAACAAAGGAAAGCCTTAAATCAATAGAGTCAAACATATCATAAATAAATGGAAAGACTGAGGAAAATACAAGATCGACTCACTAGTCGACAGACGTCCCCTCCACTCGCCCGGAGCGAGCATAGATCAAGAACAATTCAATGAGATGATCAACCAAGGGAAGACAAGCTCGGATTTCTCGATCCAGATCCGGGAATCCAAACTAAGCTTCTCGATATTTTAGTTTAACATCCTCAGCATCGACAACTCAAGGTATCGACTCATGCGTCATCAGATCCCCCCCACCTGAAAGAAGACCAATCAGGGATCATTGGGACCAGAGGGACAGGGAGATTTTGTTCCTCAGGTCGCAGCCTTACGATTTCCCCCGTAACAGTTCATCACCTTGGATGACCTCAACAACAGAATTCAGGCCATAAAATTTGACATTCTAGGCCGAAAATATGCGCTTGATATAATCGAGACAAACCCCATCTCCCCTCATCTCGAAGTTATGCCAATCCCATAAAATTTCCATATGCCCAAATTTATTTAATATGCAGGCCTGACTGACCCGCTTACCCATGTTCGGCACTTCAAAGCCACAACTAGGTTATATTCCAAACTCGACCACATACTGTACAGGCTATTTAACATGAGCCTGAAGGAAGAACCGCTCCGGTTGTTCTACACTATCCAAGAGGCCTCCATTACCACATTCAGCTAGTTGCAACATCTTTTCGAATCTAATTATGCTTATGCTAGAGAGCGAGAGATTACTGTCGATTCCTTTTTTTACTTTGAACAAGGTGCAAAAGAGACCTTGACAAGCTTTTATAAACGCTTCTTACATGAAACAAGAAAAATTAGGAACTCAAACCCTAAAATTGTAGTTCCAACATTCACCTCCGCCCTGCACATTGACTCAAAGGTTCGAGAAGAGCTTACTCTGCACAAGCCGCAAACAGTCACAAAAATGATTGACGTAGTTAATAATTGCATTGAGTTGGAACGATCAAAGAAAGATAAGGTGAAGAGCTCATCTGTCATCCATTCTTGAGAAACGTCTTTGACTCTATCCCAACGAGCAGTCACTACTGAGGTACCCAAGCAACGCGATAAAAACACCGACAATAATAGAAGAAGGGACGACAAACTCGACAGACCCGTTCCAGTTCTACCGCCAATGACAACGACTCTCTCCGCTATCTTGCCAAATATAAATGGAGATGAGTGTTATCGCGCACCACAAACTATTCCTGATCTTCCTAACAGACCTCTATGTCAGTATCACAATGTGCATAGTCACGAAATTGACAATTGCTACTCCCTCATACGAGTCTTTCATCGTATCTTATCAGCTGGAAGGCTCCACAATTATGTCATCGACATCCAAAAGTTTCTCTAGAATAAAACAAAAAATAAAAAAGTAGAGCAAAATTAAGTCTAGGGGCAATCTCGCCACCTGTATATGATCGAGATTGAGAAAGGGAAGAAAAGAAAACAAGACGATCGGATTACGTCCTGCTGTAAAACGGCCTCCTCAAACAAATCAACAAAAGTTTTTCCAAGCTCTAGCAAATTGAAGTGTCCTTACCATATCACCTTCGAAGACTGTGATATCAGCCACGTCAAATACCCTCATGATGACCCTCTTGTCATTATGCTCAAAGTTGGACTGGACTACCTACATACGCCTATTATCGATACCAGAAGCACAATAGATGTATTATTCAGAAGAGCAATTGAAGTCCTAGGCCTCGTAGATTCCATAAAAGCTTCGACAACAATAATCACCGACTTCAATGGTTCAAAAGAATCAGCCACATGAGAAATTACTCTGCCAGTTCAGGCGGGTTCATAAACTACATTCGTAAAAATCCTTGTCATCGATACTGAGTCCAAATATTTGGGAATTTTGGGACGCAGTTGGTTACATTCAATCAAAGCAGTGCCTTCCACTTATCATCTAGCCCTGCGTTTTCCAACATATCACGGAATATACGAAATCAAAGGCAGCCAAACAGTTGCATGAATATGCACAAATATTACAACTAACCCTCATACAGCAAAACATTTCAAAGCATACCAACTACAGCAAGAGGAATCACCCATATTAGAGCAACATGACACCGAGATGGTCGAATCTGTTAAACTCGATGGTCCGGGACGTACAACCTTCATCGGCTCCAAGTTGTCAACCGACAAAAAAAAGGCCATGATACAGCTACTTAAGAAGAATATCAAAATATTTGCCTGGACTTTCCAAGAGATGCCTGACATCGATCCCTCAATTGCGTGCCACCAACTTAACCTCCTTCCAGACAGTAAGGCTATCATTCAAAACCGACATAATTTAGTTCCCCAACTCCGTGAGGCAGTGAACGAAGAAATTGATACTCTCCTTCCGGTAGGATTTATTAGGGAAGCTAGGTATCCGAAGTGGGTTTCTAATATCGTAGCGGTACCGAAAAAATGGCAAAATTAGGGTTTGTGTTGACTTCATGGAACCCAACAAGTTCACACCTAAATATAGTTTTTTACTACCACTAATTCCGCAACTTCTCGATTCAGTCGCAGGGCACGAACTTCTTTCTATGATGGATGCAGCCTCTGGTTATAACCAGGTTCCACTCGCCAAGAAGATCAAGAAAAAACAACCTTCGTTACCGATAGAGGTCTCTACTGTTACACAGTAATGCCTTTTGGTTTAAAAAATGTAGGATCTACTTGCTAGAGACTTGTGATTCAAAGATCATCTCGGCACAATTATGGAAGTCTACATCGATGATATGATCTGCAAAAGCTTGAAATAAGAAGATCACTCCAGCAACCTCCAAATCATTTTTGATATCCTTCGCAAGTACCAGATGAAACTCAACCTAGAGAAATACCAATTCGGAGTCGCATCTGGTAAGTTTCTGGGGCATCTGGTCAGCAAAAGTGGGATTGAAATCAATCTAGCACAAATCAAAACACTCATTGTAATACCATCTCCACGAACAAAAAATGATGTTCAAAAATTCACAGGCAAGATCGCCGCTCTTCACCGATTCATCTCAAAGTCATCTGATCGATGTAAGCTTCTTTGCCTCCTTCTTCGTGGCAATCTTACTCTTCTTTCATACAAACAACAAAAAATAAAATCATTTGGACTCCTGACTGTGAGTTAGCTTTCCAAGATCTTAAATGATACTTGTGGCGTCCTCCTATAATGAGTACTCCAGTTGATGGCGAATCACTTACAATATACTTATCCATAACTGAAGATTCAATCAGTTCCATCCGTATTCGAGAAGATGACGGAGTAGAAAAACCAATCTACTTTATCAGCAAAATGCTTATGCCTGCCAAAAAAAGATATATAACAGTAGAAAAATAGCCACTCGCCCTGGTCTTCTGTTCTCAATAACTTTGTCCCTACTTTCAAGCTCATCCCATTAAAATCATCACCAAGTACTCTCTCAACTGGTACTCTTCAAAAAAGATAAATCTCGAAGAATTTAACAATGGTCTGTTTTCCTCTGCAAATTTGACATTTCCTTCGAACCACAAATATCAATCAAGGGACAAGCAGTGACCAAATTTTTTGCAGACTTTACCCTCGAGGACCCCGATTGGGAAGAACTCGAAGAAATCTTCGCAGATGACTCAATAGTAGAACCAGATGCATGATCCATAAGCTCAGGTTGGCAACTTTTTATAGACGGGTCAGCATGACCACAAGGTTTAGGGATTGGTATCGTCCTAGTTAAGCCTTCCAATTATCGGATTAAGAAAGCTATCAAGCTAAACTTCTATGCTACCAGTAATGAGACCGAATATAAATGAATCTTACACGGTCTCGATCTCGCACTCACACTCAGAGCAGAAGAATTAGCAGTCTACATCAATTCTTTACTCATGGCAAATCATTACAATAAAACATTCAAAACAACAGGAAAAATGGTTGATTACGCAGCTCTGGTCGAAGAAAAGATGCAAAAATTCAAACATGCAATAATTTCTTACTTATGTTGACAAGAAAATCGACATGCCGATGCGTTAGCTTACATTGCTGCCATGCCGGGGGACAGTGAAAAAAGATCTTTAGAAATTGAAATCATCGAGCATTCCAGCCTCGATATACTTTCAACACTCCAGATCACCATTCTTGAAGATTAAGACCTTGACGACTGGATATACCATCCTATGAGTATCTCAACTCCAACATCCTCCCTAGTAACAAAGAAGAAGCTCGATCACTTTTGGCCAAGTGCCCCAGATTCACCATCCATGATCACATCTTATATCGAATTACAGGAGGGAGACCACTTATTGAATGCATCTCGTAGAAACAAGTTCAAATCTAAATCAAACAACTTCACGAAGGTATATGGGGCGTACATGTTTTAGGAAGATAATTAGCCCAACGCGCATTCACGCAAGGATTTTACTAGCCCATGATGAGATAGGACTGTGAAGACTTTGTGCGTAAATGCTACAAATGCCAAATCTACGCCCAAGACATCAAAAGTCTAGCCCTCGACTTGCATATTAGCAATGTCCTCTGGCCATTCAAATGAAGAGGGATCGACATCATTAGACCTTTCCATCCAGCATCGGGAAACCAAAGGTTCGTCCTAGTCGCCACTTATTACTTTACAAAATGGGTTGAAGTAGTTTCTCTCTGCCATACTGATGAAAATAAAGTCATCAAGTTCCTTTGGGAACACATCATCACCAGGTTTGGTTGTGTGTATAAGATACGCTCCAATAATGGCAAACAATTCATCAGCGCAAATGTACTTGCTTTCCTCCATAAATACAAAATCCAGTTAACAACATCCACACCATATTATCCTCAAGGAAACGGACAAGCCGAATCCATTAACAAAAACATCAAATCAGGGTTATGTAAGCGTATCGATGACAAGAAGGGGCGATGGGTGGATGAATTGCTCAGTGTTCTCTTGGCCTATAGAACCACTACTTGAGTTTTAATAGGCTACACTCCATTCATGATGGCTTTTGGTACCGAAGCAGTCATACCTTTAGACCTCGATCTACCAAGTACATGACAGAAAATTCCAGATGAAGATAATGAACTCGGTTTTCTTTGCAACCTCAATTGGATAGAGGAAACCTGCGATAAGTCCATTACAAATTTTGGACGATACCATAACACATTGAAAAACGTATACACAAAAAATGTTCTAAAATGGAAATTTGGTATTGGAGACCTTGTCCTACGACGAATCCAAGATAGTACTCGGCCTAAAAATTCTAGAAAATTATTAAAAAACTGGGAAGGGCCATACATTGTCAGCAACAAAATAAATAGTGAAACTTATTGGCTAATGACTGAAGACGAAATGCAATTCGAATATCCATGGAATACTGCTCAACTAAAACTGTTTTACAGATGACACACTGTAATAGTTTTTATCGATTCAAATAAGAAAATTTTATTATCAGTTTACTCCTTACTTTCGATTTAATCTAGATTTATACTTGACAAGTATGCATCAGATAAGTAAATCCTTACTATTTTTAATTTGGTCTCGATCCATACTTGATAAGTATACATCAGACAAACAATATTTTTACTATTTTGATTTGATCTTGATCCATACTTGACAAATATGCATTAGACAAACAATATCCTTACTATTTCGATTTAATCTCGATCTATACTTGACAAGTATGCATCAGACAAACAAATTCTTACTATTTTTTATTTGATCTCGACCCATACTTTATAAGTATGCATCAGACAAACAAAATCCTTACTATCTTGATTTGCTCTTGGTCAATACTTAACAAGTACACCTAAAAACTATCATTCAATTTTACGCAAACAATATCCAACTACAGGATATTCTACTTCGCGCTCTTTACTTATCGAACAACCTCTAACAGAGCTCTTATTCTTCTCAAATCTAAATCCAGATACCCATATATGGATATACATATGGTACTCAATCTCATTACTTGCCATTTCATGGCCATCTTTCACATATCACGCACACAAACGTTCCTTACCTATCTACTACAATCTATAGTGACATTCTATAATATCACTTTATCGAATCTACTACTTATAATTATTTACAAAACATATGCACAAATTTTTTCCATAAATAAATTTTTTCCGCAATACAAATATTCATCACACACTACATATTAAATTGTTTTGGTCCCACTGACCATTTTTACATACTTTTACCAACATAGCACTGCTTACACAATGTTTAACATTTCTGAAGGAGATTTTTCTTCATTCTCATTCAGGATACCTTCGGGTACCTGCACATCTGCTAACTCCCCAGGACGAGCAGTATCAGCCTCTATCATCACTTCATCTTCGATAACTTCAGTTGCCCTGATTAAAATTACCTAACCACAGACCTAAGTAAAAAGTCTTTCTCTTTAGGGGTCTTTCTTGTCAAACTCATAATTCCTGGAGACAAGTAAGCGTACATTAGTGTATCGCCCCCCAGTTGACACCATATCATAAAATAATGGTCTTTTAAGAAACCTCGCCAAATACCAGCAACTTAGCTTTTGCGGGTTCATCTTGAGCGTGTTGTACACATACAAATCATCGACTGTTATCAACTTTTCCCTCCTGGACTTAAGTCGACCATTTATTGCCCCACATACCCTAAACAGGTCATATACATTAGGATTAAATTGACCAGGGGTTACATCAAAAAAGTTCATTAACTTTTTCTGGTCCGCTCTAAGGGGAAGTTTCAACCCTTTCTTTATTTGTTCTCGATGCACCAGAATACCATTCAAGGTTATTTCCTGGTAGATCATTTCATACTGGTACTCCTCTAACCTTATATCCCCAGGAATACCGTATATTTTCTTGAAGCTTAATATTTCTTTAGTCTCTGGACCCTCTCTATAACATGCCTCCTCACCCTCCTCCACATCTTCTTTCCCATCACCACTACCTTCTCAATCACTAGCTTGGGGCTCGTGATCCACATCCGTCTCTGTAGCTTCTTTATCAGATAGTTCGATCACCCCAGGTCTACCCTAAACTATTCCACGCTACCTAGATCTGAACTACTCGACCCTACCCTATATTTCCCTCCTAACTATTGTACACATGTTCTTACGTCAATCATCAGGGGCACTACGTCTTCAAGATTTACGTATATATATCTTTCTCATCATTTTGAATTGGTTCAACAATTTTAAAGAACCCAGTTATTATACCTCATATCTGTTACATATATATGTTCATACGTTCATATATTCAATATACATATAGTTGTCAAAGATTACTCTCCAACACATTATTCTCAATTACTATCTGATACAATCCTTATTACAGTTCAATTTATACATGCAGTTCTCGATACACTTATATAACTTCTTTCCTAGTCATAGACATCGATTACTTCACTACGTTCAGTTCTCGATGATTTCTTATAAATTAAAACATCGATCATTCATTAATATATGTGTTTTCCAATTTTAGGGATCGCCAAAGTTTTCGAAGAAACTTGAATTATTTCCTGCCAAAATCATTTACGTTTAAACAACGGACAACGCCTTTACCGACACAAATTTTGGCCATATCTAACCTACTTTGACATAAAATCCCAACTTCTTCGCCATCAACCCACTGAATCCTTATAATCACTGCATCTCCAAGATAACCAAAATGATCTCTCGCCACCAATTACGCCCCCCCTACAATCCCCTTTATTAAGAACTGCCACTCCATTACCCTCACAAAACAACTCTATTATCGTTCACAGTAGTTACTCTATACCTCTGTCACAAACCCTAACCCCGTTCTCTTTACAACAAATACTCTTCACCATACACAATTTCCTAGTCGTTAAACTATACATCTACGTATAAAATTATATAACCACAGCAAAAGAAAGCACAAGATCAATCGTAACAGTTACTAACCTGGTAACCTTGCTGCCTCTGTATCCTTTTCTTTCGCTCGCTTTGCTCTTTCGATCAACATGGTAATCTCCTCCTTCCCAATTGTAGACAACAACCCCTGACAGCAGCATTAACAAATTGTTATGGATAATTTTTTTTTATAATTTTGCAAAGTATGAACAGTCGCCCACCTCTAAATTATTTATAGACCCCACGTGACTATGCGTCGCATCGCTTTGCGACCGTTTAACTCCTCGAATATAACGCCTCGTGCGTCTTTTCTTGACGTCTTTGACCCTTTGCCTTCTCCGCATCAACATACCCCTACATTCTTGCTTAAATTTTTTCATATCTCGAAGAATTTCTTCTGTTATAGTCTTACTCAATAGAGCGTAACCTATTTTTCCACATAGCCTATATACATCATCTTCCTTATACTTCACTATTACCTAATAGAACACACCTTGCCATAAATCACTCTACTCATTCATTACCCTATTTTATATTACACCTGTAAATCCCTTTATATCTGGGCACATATTCGACAACATACACAACTCATTTTCATCGACATTCAAACAGACATTTACTAATGCATATTTCTATTCCCCCATTTTAAACAAACACATATTATATTTGACAAACCACCACACATTCATTCTATCACCAATTCATCCTTACAACTACTATAATTACATTTTATATGCCACAATAATTCACTCATTACAGAAGCCCTACGTCTACAACATTACAACTTCATAAACCCCTCACTACAGCTTCATCTTTCTTCTTCACCAATAACTTCGCTCGAGTCCACATGCCACCCACACGTTCAAGTGGATGCCAATTCTGTAATTTGCAATGAAACTTAAAATCCTCTTCAGCTTCCTTCGCCTCTACCTCACCCATCACTCCGTAATCCAGTTCCTCAGGATCTTCCAAATGCATGTCACAATTTTGAGAACCAAAATATTGACTATACAATACCCAATACTTTGCCTGAACACGTCTGTAAGCCTCATTCCGGGCCTGCGATCTCGTCTTCACCATCTTGCTTGAGAGATTTACAATTACAAACAAGGAATATTTATACCTACTACAGTCATAATCAATTCACCCACATTTACTCTGCCTTAGGACTCTGCATTTTCAAAGTCAAATCAATCAACCTCGAAATCCATCCCTGGACCCACTCATTTATTTATGTTCGAGATGTTATGGCCAACCCATCATCATTTTATGTACATTTTACGTTCGACATTTGACCATCGATGACTTATATACTACAATTTATAATTAACAAGCACAAGAATAAGATATCGAAGAAATTAACTTTATTTAATATGAATAATTACATTTCACATTCGACAAGTTCATCCTTCGATTATAGTACATTAAACTACACTCTATCTTTACATTCGACTTGCATGACTAATTACTCTGTATTTTCTTTTTACCAGAATCTGACATTAAAGCTTCTTCCCAGTCCTAAGAAACTCAATGAATCTCAAGTCACCGAATTTCTAAGAGCTGCTTCTACAGATAAAGTCAACAGAAAATTATAAGAAGCCTCCTATATTCGGCAAGATCCCTGGACGTCCATCCATGCTTTAAAAATCTATCATCAACACAAACAGTTATCCTTTCTTCCCCAAACTGATGCACTCTATTGCCTCCAACACCGTATGATGACACAATTAGTTCCAACGGATACACATCTTCTATGACTCTACCTCTCTCCAGCCCCAATGCTGTGATACGATCAACTGACGGATTATACAAAAACAGTTTAGGATAGATTTTTACCTCAGGCTGTTCACTATCTTTATCTTTCGGTAACATTTCACACCACACTTGAGGTGGCATCCTTCCAAACCACTACCATCACACCCTCCTTAACCACCAATTTATACCCAACTTTACTCTTCCAGGTTTATTCTACCGCATTAATTGCGCCTTGGGAATGATTTGACTAGATACAGTTTACTTTAACCTTGGAAATGATAATGACGATTTATCTTAAAATTCGGCAACCTCTTCAGCTTCTAATTTTTTCTCGACATAACCACAAGTACTTATGTCGAGAATGGGGTGATTGTAGTAGCATATTCCCCAGATTCGACAATAGTAAGCCAATAAGGCATAGTCAAAGATAGCCATACATGATCGAAGGCCTACATTCGAGAAGTTACCACAAGTCCTCGATATCCTAACAGTAGCCATTGTGCCTGGTCAAGAAAAGAGCTGTTAGAAATCCACAAAGATTGCCCACTCCCCCCAGAATAGGAGACTATTTATTTCTTTTTGTAAACTGCCTGTGTCCACTCCACTATAAACACATGCAGAGAATAGATGATTAAGAGACCGGCAATCCGTAAACTTTACCACAGTTACTTTTTAACCCTACTATCCCTCTAAAGATTATAATAACTTGCAATATACTGGATTTTATATCAAAATCCTCCTTGAGATCGTAGTTTTTCTCAGCTTTTACTGAGTTTTCCACGTAAAATTTTGTTTATCTAGTCTTTATTGTATTTTCTTTATAAATAAGTATTGGCAAAGATTCTCCTTTTAGAAAAAATGCCACTATACCTGTGTTTTAATATTATGCAGAGTGGTTACAGGTGTGGAAGTAGGAGATTCGATGAGAGTGTGAGAAGGGGGAAGGATTTTTGAACTAAGAAGAGAAGTGGCTGTTTTGGTAGGAAGTAATGTATTAAGTGGACACATGACACTCAAATATGGATTATTGGACACACGTGTCTAAACTAAAAGTAACCATCACCTACGGTTGTAACCTACTCTTATATAGATCGAACAATACTGCCCCTAGTAAACTAAAAACAATTTTACACCCTTGATATGCTTTTCCTCACCTCGAGAGACTCAAACTAAAGAGTTTGTTTTGATACATGTACTCTAGAATGCAATATAGATGGTGACAATGATCTCGTTAGAGCATCACCAACAGGGGTACGCGGACTCAAAACCAACTCAAACTCTTCAGCATAGTGTGAAGTGAGCTATTGATTTGGAGTCTCGTGGCTTCAACTTTTTCTAAGATGATCTTTGGAGAATTTTCTTCTTGGGGTTCTCCAGCTTTATGTGTTCGATATTGGACTATATATCTCAACACGGGTGTGTGGCGCAAATTTTAAGCTCAACATGTGGGCGAATATATCGGTAACCCTAAGTCGCACATGGGCCATTAGGCTCGATATGTGGAAGAAATTCCCACTCTGATACCATATCAAAACTGGAGATTCCATCTCCAACCATATTGGCAATAAGAGGAATATCCCCGAGATTTTATATTTTGAGGTGCAAGGCTTTATGCGTCCGATGTGGGACTATATATCTCAATACGGGCACATCGAGATAGAATATCTTTGGCAAATCAATGCATGTGGTACTTTTATGAAATGGAATACCCATTGCTACTTTTATGCAAATGGGACCATAAGTCGCGGCTTGCCAGTAGATCCAGAAGTTCCCAAGTAATAAGTGTATCCCACTTAACCTATCCTATACTCATGTACTTAGAGCATCTCTAGTAGTTACAATTTTTGGGTGTGGGTTGAGAAATATTATCAGTTCACACCCTCAACCCACACTTTTGAGCTCCCAGCAGTTCCAAAACTCGGTGTGAGTTGTTGACCTAGACGTGTCAGAACTCAACCGGGTGTGGGGAGCTCACAAAATAAAATGAGTTTGGCGTACTTTTGATTACCGCGCAGTAATTAAAACACCGCGCGGTCTTTTGAAGTTTACAGTTTTCATTGTTGTGTGCGATGAGATGAAGAACCACGACGGTTAGTTCTTCTCTCCTCTAACCCATTAACTACAACATCTAGTTCTTCTCTTCTCTAACCCATTAACCACAACGATTAATTTTTCTTTGTTCCTATTAACCGCAACGGCTAGTTCTTTTCTCCTCTAACCCATTAACCACAATGGCTAGTTCTTCTCTCTTCTAACCCATTAACCACAATGACCAGTTCTTCTCTTCTCTAGCCCATTTTAAGAGAAGATAACCTTTACTTAACTTTAAAACTCAGTAAAAAAATCTCATCTTCCCACATGGCTCAAATGAAAAATTTCAGCACCAACAGTAATCAATCAATACCGTCGACCCCATCCTCCTAGAACCTACCTTCAACACTATTCTCTCAATGCCTATCATCATAATTTACTCCATACCTCTGCCACAACCAATCTCAATTCCAATCACATACCTTACTTTCATTTATAATATCGCAAGGTGATACCTTAGGAGGACAATATCAAAATTACTTTACACTATCTTAACCACAACTTCAGACATTTAGCCCATTCTATCAACACTATCCGGTTCTCATCCTCAAGGTTTTCAACCTCCAAATTTCTTTCAGAACTACTTATTCAATGGTGAATATATCAAGTTAAATATGGGTTCTGCAAATGCTCTAATACCCGTTGACGTTACGATGCCCGGGAAAGAAAAAGGAAAAGGAAAAAAGAAAAGAACACCCGCTAAACTAAGACAAAATGTACAAGTGCCGGATGATGCCAAGTTTTTTGACGAGACGGATGATAATGGACTTCATTAGATGGATACAGACTTCTCGTGTCTTGCAAGGGTATGGGTAACGACTTTTGCCCAGACCATGGGGCGCACAAAGGGTTTCACTTTCAATCAAAAGTTAACAATGTCTTTAACATAAACCCTGAGTGCCCCGATCGACGATCATGTGGGTCGACCAAATCTTAATGGTATCCCCTTAATACACAATGTGTGAGCTACAAGGCGATAGTTGCTCAAGTATAATTTTGGCATGAGTACAGGAAAATTGAGGATGATCGGGTATGTTTTAATTTTCTTTAACTCAATTTTTTTGTCTTCTTGGATATACACGTTATTTCTTTGTATTTGATAATTTTGGGAATTATAGGAAAATGATTCACATAAGATTTATCAAGGTTTAAATAACGGCAATGACTTCAAACATCGTGAAGCATATAAGGTTTTCGCAAGAGAACCGCGATGGGCCAACCTAAAGGATGATGGTTTAAGCCATGCGGTTAATCAACCTTAAAATGTGGCATCAAATGTATCATGCAATTCTTCTCTAGGGGAAGGGGACTCGATCGGATCAAACAGCCTATCAGAAGATCCCGTTGACCCACTTATACCTCAATCTGCTCCCTAAATTCTGAATTAGATTGTTTATTGTATGAGTATGGAGCGAGGCTCATTGGCAAAAAAAATTATTTAGAAAAAGCATTGTAAGAAATAAGGGCGTGGATGATATTATTATATCCGACCAAAATATGGCAACAATACTTATGGAGATGAGGTTAGGGAAGAGACAAACGAAGGAAGAAAAGAAAAAAGAAAAGCGGAAGAAAATTAACAATGGCAAGCAAAAATGGATTTAGAAAGAGCAAGGGAAGATCGTAAAATAATGGATAAAAACCTTACGAATCTTTCTGGACATGTATTGCAATACTATGTGCAAAGGCAAGCAGAGGTCGTGGAACAGGTTAACAGGAATGGAGGACCAAGTACCAGTTCAGGTTATAAAATGTAATTTAACTTTGATGAATGCTGTTTAATTTTTCAAGAATGTAGTTTACTTTTCAATAATGCATTCTTTTAAAGAATGTACTTTCATATTGAAGAATGTATACTTTTAAAGAAATGTTTTATTATGAGAATATTGCGTTAAAACAAATTTAAGATTAATGCAATATCGAAAACTTGTTCAATAAGAAATCAATAATTCATTAGCTTGTATGAAAAAAATCATAAAATTGCACATAATTATTAGATAATATTTGATTATAATACTAGGAAGCATTATTTCCCTTTACGGCATAAATGCTAAATTAGATTATTCTTTAGATCAAAGTGTACTTCTCGACTTCGAATTCGTTTAATTTTCGTTATAAAAGTTTTTATTTTTCTGCGTTCGCGTATAATAGGTTCGCCTTCGATAGTTGAGGAATTGTTCAGATCGTAGCCTAAGTATGATAGAAAAGAACCTCGTTCCTTTTCGGCGATCATATTGTCTATTATCACGCACGCCTCCATGACATTGCTAAAAACATCGGGTTTCCATAATTTAACCGAATTTTTGACAATATTGAACTTTAATTCTAATATTCCTAACGTCCGCTCTACATCTTTTCGACAACTTTCTTGTTGTTGAGCAAACAATTTTTGTTTCGCTGTAACCGGGTTGGAGATGGTTTAGATAAGTATTCCCCATTTCGGGTATATGCCATCCGTTTGATAATAACCCATATCATAAGTTTTTCTGGCAATTGTATAATTACAAGGCGGAGCGATATTATCGGCGAGGTCGATGAAAAGATGTGATTGTTGTAGGATATTGATATTATTGTTAGTCCCTAATAACCCAAAAAATATATGCCAATACCACAGGTCGTGTGAAGCTACCGCTTCAAGAATTATAGTCCCCTTGGGGTAATGACTAGTAAATTGACCGTACCAAGCTATGGGATAATTTTTTAATATCCAATGGATGCAATCAAGGCTTCCTAACATGCCAGGACCCAGTGACTCTTCTATTGCTTTTAACTTTTCGACGTTGGCCGCGCTTGGTGCTGGAAGATATTCATCTCAAAAATTTTATATAACCGCAACATAAAACCTTTCCAGACTTAAAAAGATTGTGCTTTCTCCTATTATAAAATAATCGTCAAAAAGATCTGTCGCGACACCATAGCTTAACACACGTAGTGCCACGATTATCTTTTGGTAGGGTGATAACCCAATAATTTTTGCACAATTGGCTTTTTAGACAAAAAAATTATCATGTGATACTACTGTATCGAATATTGGCAAAAACATTTGTTTAATCATACAAAGAGGTCATTGAAAATCTACCTCTGTATATACGCAAGAAGTGTTGAAGTAGTCCCGCATAATACTATAATGTCCCAATTTATGGCATTGCATCTTTCTCTTATCCTCACGGCCCATGACACTCTCGCGGTGAGTTAAAGTTTTATCCTGTACTACTAGGTCCACTGCATTTTGGTGCATAAAGGCCATTGCCGTAGCACAAACAAACATAAAATTGTTAGAGAAGAACGACACACGTAGAGGATCATCAATGGATGAAAAGGAGGATGAAGAAGATATATAAGGCTTTGAATTTGAGATATCAGGGTTAGTAGACTAAGAGAAGACTGAGGAAGGAATAGATAAACAAATAGAGGAGCATAATTATATGAAGGGAAAAAAACTAGTGGTTTAGGAGGACAAGAAATGCGGCGGTCTTTTGATTACCGCGCGGTAATGAAAATACCGCGCGGTAATTAAAAGACCACCGCATTTCCTAAACTCCCAAAATGGCTAGTTCTTCTTTTGGACAAACTCATATTTACTTTCCCATTGGCTATTTTTTGCATCCCAACATTATTTTTTCCCATCCAACAACTACAATTTTGTTGCTATATATATATATATATATATGTTGGGTCTTTAACAACAGTCCCTCCACTTCAACTCTACTCATTTTTTAGCTCTAACTATGGCTTCTTCGGTAGTATTTGGTTGGAATGAAGATTATGCCCTCGTCGTGTTATAACAAGAATTTGTTGATAATCCACCTCTCTGACAACTCAACTTCGATCGTTTATGGGAATAAGTTCATGTTCGATTCAGTGAACCTACAGAACTTAAATACGCTCTTGTAGAATTATACAACAGGTAGAATCTACTTAAGGTGAAATGTGATGAGTTTCATGAGTTACGAAAGAGTATTGATAGACAGGTCAGAGGTGTTCTACAAGCCTATATTTTGTACGAAGCTAAAGATGAATGGTATAAAAAATACAACCAGCCATTCCCGTTTGAGACTCCATAAGATATTTTTATTGGAACTACATCCTGCCTGATCCTTTTATAAATTATCGGCTAGAAAACTATAGATAGGATCTGCTCCCCTTTACTGAATGGTCCTGGTTTAATCCCTACATTAGCTGTGAACAATGAATTCGATGTATAGGAAGACTTAAAATTTAATTTTAATTGTATCTTTTTTTAGCTTAATTTTGAGAGTATAACTACTATTTTAAGAATTGTAATTGGATTTCTATATAAATTTAAGTTAGAGCCAAAATTGATCGATAACAATTGAATTTAAAGAAATCGGATATCAGGTCGTATAAGTACTAATATAGATAAACGCAAGTCGTACAGTATAACATCTTCAAATAGTTCAACACAAATTTGCGCAATAAAAATATATGTCTACAATAACATTTATCTCACAACTATATCTACTGAGACAGACCAACATCATCCCCAGTACACCCCCCTACTGCTAATATTGGTTCCCCTGGTTTGAATACCAATTCCATAGGTTCCTGCCTTGTCCTAGTGCTAGCTCCATGTGGTAGCGACACCACCTGTAAACTCGGTGTCGTCCTCAGCTGTAAGTTTTGAAAGTGACAAAGAAAATTTATTTAGATTTTAACTAAATAAGTATGACCATAAATAGTAAAAATAAATAAATAAATTTCTTACATGCTGATATAGTTGCTCGTTGATAATGTCAAAACCCTTCGTCAGAGTAGTAACCTGATCAGTCAACGCTTTGATCATTTGGTCGTCATGCGCAGACTTTGTAAGGGCGACTCGCCGCATACCCAGACTCAGGTTCCACAACTCTTTTAAGTTGTAACAAGGAGACACGGGTGGTGACTCCTTCAAGCGGTAGATGGGGATCATTTGACGCCTCCTTGTCCACTTCATATTGTACCCCGGATCTGACCTTATCTCCAAGCTGGGCAGACTAAAGTCCTGGGACAAGCTATGAACCTCTGCTGATATAACTACAATGGGTATAATACTAGACCTGAATGCATTGACCCTAAATTGATCTATGTTGACCAACTTCTATGAATCTGTCAACAGGTGGCTAAACTCAGTATTCATACAACTATAGTAGTCAGTGTAAGTCATCCTCGACTCGTCCATCACAAACTGGCTATAGCCAACGAATTTAGACGTTCTCAAAGCTTCTAAATCAACTGGACTAAGATTTGGGGACATGTTGGGCGTAGAATCCATCAGAATACCCAGATAACAAGTTAATTGTCTCTAACATCTATCCCCTAAGTAATATATGTAGGGACCTATCCCGCGATCTAACCCAATTTGAATTATTTCCAATACGATCTACCTCCATATCAGACTCACGCATTTTACATGTGACATAAGCAGTCAGCACTGACACCTACATCACGAATTGATGAAGAACGTAGGTTGAGCACAACAAAAAAACATGAACAAGTCAAATATACCTGTCTGTCATGAACTCAACAGTAGCTCAGTCAACCACCACTTGCCACATTGTTCGAAGAACGTACTTTAACACGATAATTAACTGCGAACGAGGCCTATATAAAGAAAAAGTTCTAAAAAAGACAAGAACCAGAAAAATATACAAGAAATCACCAAGAAAACCACATTTCATAGATTCTCAAACACCGTTTTTTACCTATTCAGAGATTTTTCACGCTAAATCACTGAAACATTAGTTTTTGTCACAGGAACATGTGTAAGAGCTAATTCTGAGCCATCTCGAGCTTGCAGAATTAAGCCATTACATTTGGCACCGTCAGTGGGAATCAAACCCACGACCACATGGTTTAAAGTCACGAGGAAAGGCGTACAAAAGCTTGTCGGCTAGATTGCCACTATCAACCGATTCATTTTAAAATCTTCAAATCTCTGTCATTGGCTGTTCTTACTACTCCATGGTTGTACCAAACGAGGAAAAGTTCGGCCCAATGTAGAGATCCGATGGACATCAGAATACAAGGGCTTTTCAGGATATCAAAACCTATTTGGGGAAGTCTCCCGTAATTAATACCCCAATAGGTAATGAGGAATTGATCATCTACCTAACAGTTACAGATACTTCTATCAGCTCGGTTCTTATTTGACTTGATGGAAAAATTAAAAAACCAGTCTACTTCATCAGCAAAACCCTCACTCCGGCGGAAATGAGGTATTATAAAATTGAGAGACTCTAACTAACTCTTGTTTATACTTTACAAAAGCTTAAACACTACTTCGAAGCTCATTCAGTCAAAGTCATGAAGAACTACCCACTCCGGGATGTTTTGTCCATGAAAGAAAAATCCAGGAGAGTGCAACAATGGTCAGTCAGTTTGGGAGAACATGATATCAAGTTCGAACAAGGACATTTAGAAAAGGATCAGGCCGTTGTCGATTTTCTCGCGGATTTTCCAGTGGAAGATCCTGAGTGGGAGGAACACGATCTTGACCCTGCCGAAGAAATTATAGAAGATCTACCCACCAAAGCATTTGACGAGCGAGCTGAATAGATTTCAAGGAAAGGGTGAAGACTTCTCACAAATGGTTCAACTGGACCCGTAGGGTTAGAAATTAGAATTGTATTGATTACCTCTTCCAACAACAGAATTGAGAAATCAATCCGCTTGGATTTTGAAGCCTCCAATAATATCTCCGAATATAAAGCTCTCATTCATGGACTCGACCTCGCATTTGACCTCAGTTTCCCAGAACTCTTAGTCTACACAGATTCTCTACTCATCGCCCACCATTACTCTGAGCAATTTAAGAAGAATGACAAGTTGATCGAATATACAGCCATCGTTACAGATAGGATAAGCTAGTTTACGAAAACAACTCTCGATTATCTTCCTCGGGGTAAAAACAAACATGTCGATTCTTTAGCTTATCTAGCTCGGGTCATGGGAACAGAAGCTAGATATCTCCAGATCAAAGTGATAACAACCCTCAGCATTGATCGCATTTTTGCATGCATGATCAACACTGGTGGCAATAAAGAGGAGGACGATGATTGGAAAAAGCCCATCCTTACCTTCCTTGGCACCGACAACGAATGCAAAGGACCCCTTCCAACCGATCTAAAAGAGCGCCGACAGTTGATCAAAAAATTAAAGCGCTACACAAATCAAAAATGGTTTTTTATATCTCCCTTCAGTCACGGGGCCTTACCTCAAGTGTATCTTCAGAAAGAAAGAAGACGAGATGCTTCGCGATTTACCTGGAGGGACTTGTGGCTCCCATGCCGCAGGTTAATCACTCGCTAACATAACTATTATACAAGGAGTATTCTAGCCTGACGCACAAGTAAGTAGAAGAGTACTTACGCAAATGTGATACATGTCAATAGCATGGACAAATGATCCCTGCCCCTGCGCTCGAACTACATGCAAGCAAGGTGTTCTGACCATTCAAAAGATGGGCACTCGATTTTTTCAGTAAATTTCCTAATTCTTCAGGCAACCACCGATACCTACTCGTAGCTACAAATTATTTTACAAATGGGCAGAAGTAGTTTCTCTTTGTTGAACTAGAGAAGAATATGTCATCACTTTTATCTGGGAGCAGATCATTACTCGATTTAGATGCCCTCACCTAATTCATATCGATAATGAGCCACAATTCATTAGAGAAAAAGTCATAGCTTTCCTTAACAAACACAACATCATCCAGTCACCATCCAATCCCTGCTACCCTCAAGGCAATGGCCAAGCTGAAATCGCCAGCAAAACCATTGTGGATGGACTCAAAAAAGGGCTTCACTCACAAAGAAAGGAAGCTGGATACGAGAGGTTCCCCATGTCTTATGGGCATACCATACCACTCCATGTCAATCTATCGGCTGTAGCCCATTCCTCTTCGCCTATGGCACCAAAGTCGTTATTCCAATAGAGTATCATCATCCAGTCATAGATCACGAGCTAACTGACGAAGAAAATGAATTTAAATTGGCCTGCAACATCAATTGGATTGATGAGACTAGGGTCGATATCACCATATGCTGGCCAGTTTGTACAATAGACAAGTCAAAAGTTGTACTTTCCAAATTGACGATCTCGTCCTTAGAGAAATCCCTTAATGTAGAAAAGAAGTACATGCCGGGAAACTGGCAGAAAATTGGGAGGGTCTATTCCTAATCACTGGTCTCACTGGCCTGGGATCATATTATCTCATGACCGAGGAGGGAGTTCATATCTCTAATCCTTGGGAATACTAGGCGACTCAAAAGGTAATATCGTTAAGTCCCTCACAACTCCACTTCAAATTTTTGTTTTTTCCATTCCAAAAGTGAGATTTTTGTCTCCATACAATGTGCATTTTATTCTATTCAATAAAAACTTCTAAGTTTTTTCCCACTCAACTCTTTACTTACGTAGACAATATATAGATTAAAGCAAAGGTAATACTAACTTTCAATCGACCTTTATTCTAGCTAAAGGCAAAGGTAAAACTAGCTTACAAACTGCGCTTTATACATACTCTACTATTAAAATGAAGGTAATACTAGTTTTCAATCAAAGAACTCTACCAGACATAAGATAAAGTAAAGGTAAGGTAAAACTAACTTTCATCTCTCAATATGTTTGCGATAGATACTTTTTTTGGTTACATATATAACCACTACAATAGATTCTTTTTTGTTGTTGGGAGGTTATCTATGCTTTCCCCTACAATGGGAGGGCGATCAGCCATAAATTCTTAAGCCCGAACAACCACAGTGATCCTGCCTTGCTTTACCAATTTAGCAGGTTAAGAACCTAGCTCCATTTCCATGGAGTGTATGCAGTTTCCTTGATCTATATTAGCTCTGCAAATACATCATCTATCCGACAAATAGTCGTGCAAGGTATCTCGCTCTAACTCAAGCTTTTTCACCTCCTAAACAAAATAGGCGATGACTGCCATTAATATCTCTGAGTGCAATACCTCAGGCACGACCACCTTAAAAAAATTTATTCTTGCCGCTTGAAGGTGCTCTTTCAGCTACATTTCCCTCAAGTTCTCTAATTCGAGCTGATAGGCTAACCACATCTCTTTAAACAATGGAGACCCTGACATAACCTTTATTCTTCATCTAGCGCTCTCCAGCCTCGGCATTTTTGGAATGCAAATTGGCTTGAGCAAAATTGATATTCAACTGTGCCACCCTCTCATTCAACTCATCATATTTTTTTGTACCAATCGAAACTCTATATCTTTAGCAGGCAAAGCTACAGTCAACTGCTCCACCGCAATTTTGGAATTAGATAGGTCATCTCGAGCCTTCTTCAGCTTGCTATCTTTCTCAGCCATTTTATTCTTAAATCGCTCCAGTTCACTCCTGGTATGAACTAAATCAGCTCGAGCCAGCTCTTGTTCATTCGTTTTGCTAATCATTTGGTCCTCCAGACTGGCCACAAAATGAGGTAACTCTTTTTCTGATGATTCTAATGCCTGGATACGGTATCGAGCCATGTCAGCCTCCTTACTCTTTACCATTAGCGCATCATTTTGGATTTTAAGTTTCGCTGTCTTTTCTTTTATCTAGGCGAGCTCTTTTTGCCCTTTGCTAATTTTAGTATCCTTCTCCTCGATCTTTTGGGTGAGGTCATCAACGGTTTGTGTTACCTCGAAAAACTTGGAATGTACCTTTAAGTGTTGATCCTCTCTATCTTTATTTGCCTCTCTCATTCTATTAAACTCCGTCGCAAACTCTTGGTTACATTAACGTGTCTCTTCTTCGCTTAAACGAGTTGACTCTAATTCGACCTACATATTACAGATATAATACATCAAGTTCGATTCAGGACACTCACTCAATACATACATCTTATTTTTAACAAAATATATTATTTTTAACATCTACTGTGTGAAACTGCTTCAAAACTTAAGGTCGAAGTATGATCCCAATTCGATGAACAATAACATATACTTTTAATTCCAAGGTACGCATTCTCTATATTCTAACTTTTTCATTACTTTGATATTATCTATACACAGTTGAGTACCATTGCCCCTAAACTGTTAGCAAGTTTTTGGTCTACCTCTACGCTCTAATTTTTACTTTGTAGCTCTTGAGTAATGAAGCATACAAGTCAAATATTTTTTGTTTTTTTATAACCTGTAGCTTCGCTTGCAAAGTCAACAGGGATGTTGAGGCATCTCTTTCCTTAGCAAGATTATTCTTTAATTCTTTTATTCTAAGGCGCATATCCTTACGTTTCTAGAAACGTAGTTTACAAATATAACTTAGCCTGCAAAAATTTATCCTACATTGACCCATACAATTACAGTTCACAAACCCCTCATAATCACACAACAAAATAGTCAACAATTCTACTCTACCTTCTCATTCACATTCTCTAGATTGACATCATCATCCCCTTCGTTCTCTCGCACAGTCTGGGGAAAAACTCCATTCAACACTCTCATAACGCCAGCTCCATCATCCTCAACCTCTTCCTCTTCAACATAGGTATCCTCCATAATATCATTCACCTCAGTTTTGGAGTACCCCATTTACAGAAGGTGGTGCCCAAGTCTATCACACAGGATTAGCACCTCCTCCGAATTCTTTCCCACTTTGCGTAACCTTCACAGAGTCCAGTCGCTTCCCCTCTCTAGCCAAATAAGTTTTTAAACGAGCTACCGTCTTCTCGAGCTCAGCCTTCCCCTTCGCGAGCTCGGCTTTTTCCTCCTCCATCCCAAGGAAGATTCCCTTTAACAAACGGGCAGCCTACAAAAACAGCACAATCATTAGCCATATTTTTAGCTCGAACAACAAGACAGAACTCAGAAAATATTTAAATCATCAAACTTACCATTTTGATCATCTCCTCCTCACCATTGCGAGCTGCAAGTCTTGCCTTTTCCTCAACAATTTTCAACTCGTCTTCTTCACCTGGTCGATTCTCTACGACCTTTGCCCCAATCAGTTCAGAAGAAGGACTGACCCTTCTCATTTTTGCCTCTCCCTCGACCTCACCACTCCCCGTAGTACTGGAGGTTGAGTCACGCTTCAACATCCTCTTCTTTGGAAATGCTCGAGCTAACTTTCTTGATGTAGTAGACTTCGACACATCTGTAAAATCTATCCCAGAGGCCTTTGGTTAAACCACTCGTCTTTCTCCATCAGCTCTCCTTTTCTTGTTTCCACCAACACCCGTCATTAGCCTCGTTGTTTGAGACTTTTAAACTTTCTCGGACCTGCTGTTATCTCGCTTCTTTATACTAATGCTAAGTTCTTTCAGTACAACCTCGAGCTTGACCCCTTCTTGAGCAATAATATCTAACAGGGTCTTTTTCCTATTTACCTTAGACGAAGGACCTGTCAAACAACAACCCGTTATCAACAATAGAACAACATTCAATTTCAACATTTCAATATTATACATTATTATACTTACTTTGCTTCATAGTTCTACATAAATGTTTTACGGGTTCTTCATCATCTCTCTAAAAGCAATCATCTTTTACCATATCACATTATCGTTCCACATTGAAGCAGCCAAATTCAGATCGAAGTAAAGAGGTCGAGTCAAACTCATAAAAAGTATGCCCCTCCACTTGCAGAATAATTTTTCACGCCATAAAACTGTAAGACGTCTTCAGGTGATATCTCCTCTCAACCTCATCCTCTTCTCACAACTTATTCAAAAACTCATAAACATTTATTACCTCCCACATGTCCCATTCAACTGAACATGACATGCCCCAATGAGATTCATAATCCCTTTTACAAGATTGTTAAGGGGCAGACTCAAACCGTACTCCAATTAAGACAGGTAACGCAGAAAACCCTCTTCCAGGTCGACCTGGACATTTCCATCATAATAATCTAAGGAGATTGATTTGTCTAAACCGCTATCTAATTTCTCATTCTCTAAATCAGCGAACAAAAAGAAATGGTCTTCCCCAGATCCTACCACAAAACTCCTAAACTGCATACTGGCATGTTATAAGAAATTGCCCCATCTTCCCCCTACAAGAGCTTTGGCTTTACAAAACTCTCTAAACATATCAAAGTTCAAAGGATATGATACTAATTTTCCAAAAAATTCTAGAAATTGAACAACTTCTACTCCGTCCTCTCTCTCGGATACAATACTTTTAGACTCAGTCGAACGACCAGAGGTCGTGGCCTCCAAAGCAGGTGAAGTCTCCATACCAACTACAACTCTACAGTGGATTTGATTCTACAAAAAAATCCTCACGATCGGCCTACATATAGGTCAAGGTATTCTATCATTATCTTTTACATATACACATATACGTATATCATTCGTATCTCTTTTGACAAATAAATCTAACGGATTTGTATAAAGTTGTTATAAATAGTAATTTTTAAGATTTGAATACCACATAAAATAATAAACTTTCAAAAGAAACCTATTCACAGTATTACAAATTGTCTACTAACCTTCGATGTCGGGGTATGAATCTGACGCAGTACCAAATCCTTCCCTCACAACGCTGCTATATAACTACCTTCGTAACTCAGTCTCTGCAACTCTCACTCACTTTAATTGATGATCACTCTCGATTAATTTCTTACAAAATTCTCTACTATTTTTTTTCTTTCCTCTCTCACTGCTCTTCAATTTTTTAGAAGTTGATAAACGTTTGAATCAAGAAGATGAAGCATTATTTATATTTTCTATCTCTAATTGCTGGCAGTTATTGGGCCTCGCATGAGCCGCCCTCAATTTTAGAACCGTGGTGTCCCTTCTACAATTAATGTCAGATGTCTTATATCTTTTCGGTAAGAACACCTTCCCATCATTGCCCCCTGGCCTATATTTTAATATATTTTCATCTCTCTTACCCAAATATCCCTCTGACCTCCTCATACTTATGATAACTAAACACTTACACGCAATCAAACTTTCCCTGTATTTATACCAGGAACAAAATCAAAAGCTGCCTGCTTTTTCTATCTTTTGCTTCTTCTACTTATAGAAGTGCTGACGTCATTTCCAAAGCTCTCACAAATAGAAATTTAAATTTATTTTTTACAATAGTCACAAACAGCATTTACAACAAAAGAGGACAGATTCAAACTTCATTCTCATTACATTTCTTTGACAGTTATTCGATATAATTACACCTCACATGCAATTTACTCCTTCACATATAATTATCCTTGAAGCATCCCAGATGTTCTGGGGAGCCACACCTGATCAGTTCACCTTCAACAATCCTCACATTTTCCAACTCAATCTTAAACTTATTTTTTCCAATTAATCCAATATTTTAGACCGACATTCCTGAGCTCGGATTTCTAATTTCTATATATATTTTAAGTCTTCTGCAGTTATCTCTCCCAATATTTCTAAGTTATTCAGTTCAAAACCAAATTCTTACGCATCTTTTGTATTACAAACACATATTTATAGCTCGATTTCTATAATATACTTTATAGTTCCAATCTTATATATTACATTTGATCCTCTATTCTTAAAACCTTAAATAACCCATAGCTCGATTTTAATCACAAAAGTTATTCTATATATCAGCACAAAGTTTGAATAACCATTTTTTATTAAGCTCGAATTGCAAGTACTTTATAGATAACAAGTCTTTCAGGTACTTTACAGATAACAAGTCTTTCAGGTACTACAAAATACCAAATCCTCCAGTTCATCTGACTTTAGTAATGTTTCACTCCAAGAATATTTTGAAGCAAGACAGGCATTGAAAATCACCAGACCTCCTTCTCCCTTCATACCATCTTACTCTGACCAGAAACTAGGTTTGGTGGAAGTCTAGACATAAAAGCAGAAATAGTCAGTGCTTGAACCAACTCTTTAAATAGAAGGTCTTCTTAGGGCCAAGACACGATGATGGTGCAGAAGCAGACTTCCAATCTCTGTCTCCCTTCTCCACCTCTACCGTTGCCTCCTTTATAGCCACCACCACCAGAGAGTTGGTAGAGATAAATAAGGCGCAACCATAAAATCTAATCCTACGCAAGATACCGGCAAAATTGCCCAGCAGTTACACCAGCCCCCGCATCTGTCTCCTTAACCTTGTCTTCCGCAAGGATGTGGAGACACCTCTAAAATTACTTGCATGTTAACGTAATAAAATCTCCACATACAGTAAAAATCTTCTTCAGATTCAACCGCTTCTTCTTCCGACATACCCTGATACGTCGGTGGAATGGGAACAGGGGTGGGGATCTCCAAGGACTGATCACCGAAATATCTTAGCTTAAACTTTAGCATCTCAACAGAAACTCTTTCTTCGGGTCTTTACCATTGTCAATTTAGACTTCCAGAGAATTTTTTCAACAAACAACGTACTTTGCCAGAATCCTCAGTACAGGTACTACTTATATAACTCTAATATTTAATGTGCAGGTACGTTTCCCAAGCGTTATCATTCAAAATAGAAAAAACTCTCAAAACCCCAAGTGTCGCATACATCAATATTCCTATCATCAGTAAATGCGAAAGCATCCACCCCATAAAAATATGCGTGTATTTCATACAGTCAAATCCACATTAATACACCCTTTTTTTTCAACTTCCAAAAACTATATACCTACAAATTCTTTCTCAACCAAAGCCGCTCGTGACTTCAGTTGTGAAGAGGTGATTGTAGGGACCTATACCGCGATCTAACCCAATTCAAACTATTTCCAATTTGAACTACCTCCATATCTGACTTACGCATTTTACATATGACATAAGCACTCAACATTGACACTTACACTACAAACTGATGAAGAATGTGGGTCGAGCACAATAGAAAAACATGAACAAGTCAAAGATACTTGTCTCTCACAAACTCAACAGTTACTCAGTCGACTGTCACTTACCACATTGTTTAAAGAATGTGCTTCAACACGATAAAGAACTACGAATGAGGCCTATATAAATAAAAAGTTTTAGAAGAGACAAGGACCAGAAAAAATATATGAGAAATTACCAATAAAACCATATATTATAGATTCTCAAACACCAAAATTCTTATTTACAAGATTGAGTATTTCCAGTTCGAGAGATCACTTGTAATAAGATATCAGCCTCAAGCAATAATAGTTACTGCTACTAAAACCCTCAACTCGAGGTCATAGTTTTTTTGACCTATTAAGAGGTTTTTCACGCTAAATTACCTATGTCATTTCTTACTTTACATTAGTTTTTGTCACAGGAACATTGGTATAAGAGCTAATTCCGAGCCATCTTGAGCTTACAAAATTAGGCCATTACAATACTCGTAGTTTCCAGTTGGGACTTGAAGTGGCATCCATTTTTAAGGATAAATTTGAAACGATATGTAGGTCATCTAACTTTAAAGTTACAGATATATTCAAAGGATGCTAGTTAATCGAATCAATAGTCCGGTGGTCAGCAAGTTCTCTGCCTGGTCACATATTTTCTTCTTGTTCCCCTTCTCCCATACTTTGAGGTAAGGATACGACTTCATCTTCAGCGCATTACTGATAATGGGGTGACCAACCTCACAATACTCGTAGAACCAATACTACATTTGGGAATAACACAGAAAATAATTACAAATTCCATTTAAGAAATCTAATGCAAGATATTTGATTTGTATTATTGGAAAAAGTTTTAGTGTACCTTAATAAGTTATGAAAATTCAGTGATGGCACCCCCAGTAGTGACTGCGGTATCCAAGCCATAGTAGAAAGAAATGAGAATAGTGGAACCATAAATGTCCCATCGTGAAATGGGCCACAACCTCGAGATATCTAAGTAGGGCGGTGTCGTTGGCCGTTTGGAATCATAAATGTCCCATCGTGAAAGGGATAAAAGTACGAGCCATCATACGACCATTAAAACGATCATATGTGACAGTTAAGCATGTCCTTAGATGTGCAATGCTGACGTTCTCCCTCTTTGTATTGCTGGATGTAATGTGGGGGAGCAATTTTATCATTTTGGTTAAAATACTCCACCGGTCATTATACGACAATGGTATAGGGTTCTTGCCGATTGGCAATGATGTAAGCATTATGAAATCCAATAAAGTGATCCCTATCTTCGCACACGGGAAGAGAAAAGTATGAGTCGTCGACCACCAACGCTCTGTTAGCGCATGAATTAGCCTATTATCGGAATTACCCAATTTGATCTCCATGAATTTCCCGAATATCTTCACCACGGGATCCCTTATTGTCAGAATCTCGGCAATCTCATTTCAAACTTTTATAACCGTAGTGAGTGTGCCATGCGGATGCATCGAATCGCAATTCTATTCATTGGAGCATTTTGTCAAACACTTAATTAACGAAAATAATAAAGTCACCATTAAACAAAAACATACCATGAGATCCTTGCCAGTGTGAAGTACATTTGTCATGCTATCTGAGAGAGCGGTAATATACCATAATGGTGGAATCTCATCTTAGTTTGGTTGTGATTGGTCTTGAATTTCTTCAATTTTTTCAGATACAACCTTTTTTTTTCTTTCGAAATTTGACCAAATTATAGTTTCGTCTGAATCTCTTGTCGCTCTAAAATTAGGGGAACAACTTGGGTGCGGGTTTCCTTGTGGCATTTCTATTTGATTGGGTTTGAGTTTGGTAATTTATTTTTTATGGTTTTGATATGAAGTAAAGGAGGATGAAAATAGTTTTGGGAAAGGAACGAAGTGAGTTGTTTTGTTAACAGTTGAAGCGGCGGTGTTTTGATTACCGCACGATATTTTAAAGTCAGCTAATTTACAAATTAAAAAAATACGTCAGTCCAACTGCTAGAAGAACTGAGTTTGGGCTAGTTTTTTTAACTGGGTGTGGACCAGCAGTCAGAGCTCACACTCAACTTCTAGAGATGCTCTTAGTTTGTTGAGAGTGGAAAATGGTTATCCCTGTTATGAGGAGAGTGGAGTTTAACACTTTAGGATGTCTGATGATAATTGCCCATGTTTTCTTTAGTTATCAAACAATCCCCATGATGTATAGTTGTTGCAACTTGTATAAGTATCTATTTAACTATTAATCACAATCAAACTGTACTTGTGAAGATAAGCAAAGAAAGTTAATATAATCAATCTTTATCTTACTTTTTCTCTCTCACTCTCTCTTTCTTTTTTTCTCTCCCCCCCTCTCTCTCTCACTCACTCTCTCTCTCTCTCAATTCTTCATTATAAACTTATTTATGGTACCAGAGCCACTCAGGTTCAAACCATATATAATTAAATAGCCTACTTCCTCTAATTTTTTCTCATCATTATGTTGAAAGAAATTAATTAACCCTTCTCACCACCTTCTATAATAAATTGGGTAACCATGAACTTTAATGGACCTTCTTTGGAAACCACAGATTATGGCGTATCTACATGGTACAAATCTCACTCGGCACATTAATGGATCAATTCCACCTCCTCCTTCTACCATCATCGACGAAGATGAAAATGCTCAACCTAATCCAGCTTTTATTAATTGGGAAGGCGACGATCAAGTTGTTCCAGGCATGATGTATGCCACATTTCTTGATGAAATCGTGTCCTTTATTCTTTGACTTGGAAGTGCTAATGAAGTTTGGTCTTTACTTGATGATACTTATACTACAAGATCCACAGCCCGTGAAATTTGTCTTTCAAAAGTGATTCAAACTTGTCAACTGGGTTCATCTACTCTTTCTGAGTACATTCACAAATTAAAAATAATTTGCGACTCACTTGCTTCTATAGATAGTTCTCTACCTGATTCGGAGAAAGTTTTTTGACTTCTTCGAGGCCTCAATTCTTCTTATCGTGCTTTTGTTATTTTTATTACAGTAAATCCCTCACTCACTTCCTTTATGGAAATCGTACCATCTATTCTAAGCAAAGAATATTTCCTTGATTCCCTTACTGGGTGAAATCCAACTACTGAATCTGTATTTAATCCACAATTGAATTAGAGATCACCAGTAATATAAAATTAAACGGATATGCACGATTTAGCAGGATAATTTTACATTAAAAGGTTCAATTACTCGTTTGATTAATTTCAATTGAATTCCTCTTTCAAACCCTAAGTTATAATTTAAAATTTTGGATCGCTTTACCTTGCTTAACCTTACCCTTTTATGAAGGTTACAAGTTTCTAGTTACAAAATAGGATAATTATGCCCTTAAACGTACTAAACATGATTGTAACAATTCCCTTTGGATGAAGACCCTGCTCCTTTGGACTCCCTCTTGTGCTCATTCTTCCAACTGGACTTATACCCTGACTTGCTCTTGTCTTCTTTCCTATCACTCTTAAAGTACTTTCTTTCAATAGTAATTACTTTCATGATAGCGTCTTCGATATTCTCCACAGTAAAAAGCTTCAACTCTCCTCTAATGGACTTCGACAAACCCCCCGTATACTTTATGAACACTTCATATTCGTCCACATCAGTGTCTAAAACCAAAGCGTGGTTATGAAACTTCGTAGTGAACTCTTGTACGGATTGCCCATACTATTGGTGCAAATGATGCCATTTGAACCATCTCTCTTTCTCATACCTAATAGGATAAAATTACTTCCTCACCACCACCTTGAACTCTTTCCAACTTAAGCTTTCTACTACGTAATATTTCTTATAAGACTTCTGCAATGTGAGTGCATGACTTACGAATTTCAATGTTGAAAATCATATTTTTTGAGTATTTGAATATTTGTCAACTAAAAAGTATGTCTCTAACCTATCTAATCAGTTATCTAATTTCTCAGCATCAATTGACCTGTCGAATACTAGAATTTTCATTTTAAAATTAATACGAAGATTACGCATAAGATTCATGGACTTACCAATAATCGATCTTTCCTCGACAAATTTGGCATCACTAGAATCTCTATATGCCTCCTCTTTACCCATGTCATTCCCCATCTCTACAACTCCTTTATTCTTCGAGCGCTATTGTCATTTCGTTGAAGTGGATGCATTGGCGAGGACCTCGAGACGTAATTGCTCTACCAACTCCCCTAAAGTAGTAGTTAGGTTAGAAAGTTTTTTTTTGACCTTCGTTAGTCGATCTTCTGAATTTCCCATCTCCAAATTTGCCTTCTTCTTTGTGCTAGGTTTTCGGTGAATCTTCAACAGAATCACAAAAATCTCATTCGTTTGCTTAAGTCGATCACATGTAGAGACCATAAACCACAACCCCCGAGAATTATAACTTAAAAATCTGATACCACTTAATCCACAATCAAATTAGAGATCACCTGTAGCAAAGAATTAAATGGATATGAACAATTTGGTAAGATAATATTTAAATAAGAGCTTCAATTGCTTGTTTGATTTATTTTAATTGAATTCCACTTTCTATGCCTAAGTTCTAGTTTACAAACTTGGATCCCTTTATCTTGCTTAACCTTGCCTTTTTATGAAGGTTACAAGTTTCTAGTTACAAAATAGGGGAATTATGCCTTTAAACACACTAAACTATGAAGGAAATACGATAGGCGTTTGAATGAACCCATAGGTCGTTCGGACGAATTGAACGATTGGCTCAATTAAGCATGAAAATCAAGGTTGATGAAATTGGTCTTTGGGGAACCTAGGTCATTCGAACGACTCTGAATACTGTTTGAATGACTTGCCAATTTAAGCCTAAAAAATAAGGCAAATAGAATTGGCTGACTTTCCTTCAAACTCGTTCGAACGGCTCGAAGGCTCGTTCGAACGACATGACATCTTTTTAAAAGGTTAAATGTCTAGATTCTCTTGGATAAGCATTTAATGTTCAATGAGGAGGTCGTTCAGGTTGTTCTCCTAGATGTGTAGGTCGGAATGGATGTGGTAGACGCTCTTGGAATAACACCAACCAGCTATTCCACTTGGAAAATTATTTTAATAATCATTCATTTGGTCGATGTTGAGGTTCGTTCCCTAAGCATAATAACTCATTTTTTGCAGGCTTTGATTATTACTCGTTTGGTCCCGGTTTACTTAATACTTCTCCTTCTCCGTGCACATAATATAGTCATAGCGGTACCAAAATTTGTTAACTTTGAGACAAAATAGGGCACCTTTCCCGTGAATGTTTTTCCCTTTCTAAGCATACTATCATGACTGAGTAACTTCTGCAAGACCTTTCTAAAATGACCATCAATCATCCATATGATCCGGAGTGGTACCACGATAATAGGCCTGGCCCCGGGGTTGTGCGACGGCACAGAGCCCACAAGGAAAAGGGCCCAAAGAACAAAAAATTGCCTACACCTTGTCCAAATCTTCCATTACGTGTGTGAGACATGACTCTAATGGGTCTTTTGAATATTTTCGCGGAAAAGAATCATTGATGCAGGTTTCAATGGCATTGATGCCTGTAAGGTCATTTTTACCCAAGATTTGGCTACTATTGTTGAATACATTAAGGTTAACCTTTAGATCAGTTCCTATAAATAGGTGTAGGACACCCATGAGACAGTTAATCAAGATGTGGGTTGTAACGAAGAATGGTATACCTAGGATGAAGGGGATCTTTTTAGTTGCGTTCAGTACATCCTTTATATTGATAATGACAAAATCAATTGGGAATATGTGCTCTCCGACTTTGATAGTACATCTTCAAGTATACCTCTCAGATGTTTTTCGGATCTATTAGCCAGTTGTAATGTAATCCGAATTGGTGTTAACTCTCCCAATCCTAACTCCTTATAGACAGTATATGGGACGACATTAACACTGGCTCCTAAGTCACAGAGGGCTCTGTCTACCCTATGATTTCCTATCATGCATGCTATAGTTTGAGTACCTAGATTACAAAGTTTTGGCGGAGTAGGTGTTTTGGTGAGGAATACTTTTAAGATGACGTTTCCAAGTGCACATTTCTTTAAGGAATTTGGCATAAATGGGAACACGTTCAATAGCTTTGAGTAATGGAAGGCTAATGTGGACATGGCAGAATGTGTCCATTAACTTAACATATTAATCATTCTTTCATTCACTTTTGAAGCGTTGAGGATAAGGGACATTAGGATCGAAGCATAGTTCAGGTTGAACAGGTGTTATACTAGGATTCCTAGTTAGCATAGGGTTACTTAAGTGCATACCATTGCTTATCTTAAATGATTCATCATCTGTATCCTTAATTGTTCCCTGAGTATTTGGTGTGGGGTTCAAGGTGTCCTTTTTTGGAATTTTAGCCTTGCTATCAGCCATTTTACTACTCTTCAGAGTGGTAATTGCATGCACTTATTTTACTCCTGAGATTGATGTTTGACTATGACTACCTTAGGGATTTGTCTCTAGTTGGATAGGTAATTTGCCCTTTTCTCATTCACTAACTTGTCGAATAGGCTCTCTAATTGTTGTTCTATTTTGGATAGGGATAGAGAATAAATGTTCATTTTTTTTAAGAAATCCTACGCGACCTTATATTTAAATTTTCAATTCTACGAATTGAGTTGTGAGTGGGATTCTAGGCAGGTACAGATTACCATTCGTTTGCCGCAGACCTTTCTAGACAGACCTAGAAATAGTGGGATTTATTTAGTTATTTCTCAAAGCAAAATTTTGGTGGTTCTGTCATGGTGGTTTATGGTAAAGAACATTAACATTCTTTGAGCTATTAATTTTAGCGTAGTTAGGGCAATCTCTATCAATATGGGAACATTTGCCACACATCATATACGACTGTTGAACAATTTTCGCGGGGACAGGTGGAGTAGAGAGTTATTTTATATTCTTTGTAAGGACATCCATTTTGGCAAGAAGTGTTATGTTATCACTAATCTCTAAGACTCCTTTTTTTGTTACGACCATTCTTATAGTGATCAAAGTCCCACTATTGATATTTCTCTAGTAACGTCTTAAATGTTTTATAAGCATTTTCTGGTTAACGGTTTTGGAAATCTCTTGTGTGAACAGATTCTAACCTATATCGGCCGTCGGGCGTGGTACCACGATAAAATATATGGATAAAGTACTAGATTTCAAAGCTGTAATATGGGCATTATAGGAGAAGATATTTAAATCTTTCTCAAGCCTCATAGAATGGTTCAGACTCATCTTGGAAAAATTAGATAATTTTGTTCTTGATAGCTAGAGTTTTGACCATAGTGAAGAATTTTGATGTAAACTTCTTTGAAAGTTTGGCCCATGCTCTAATTAACGAAGGAGCTAATGAGTCTAACCATCGGCATGCTTTCTCATTAAAGAGAAAAGGAAAAGACGAAGGCGAATTGATTCCTCTGTGGTGTTTTAATAGCGCGAAAGTGCGCATATCTTTTCGAAGTCTTTTATGTGCCTATAGTGATATTCATTATAAAACCTGTGATAGGTGGGTAACATGTTAATGACACCCGATTTGATCTCTTAGCTTTTATATGCAATGTCAGGCAATACTATACAGAAGGGCATTGTGCCCACCTCAGGGGTCCAATAATCACGTAGGAGTTTTTGAGCCATTGGAAGATCGATGTCTATTTCAATTGTCAACTGAACGGGGTTAATTAATCTTCAATCGATTTCCTCCAGATTATCGGCATGTACGGTCCCTATGCAATTACTGCGACGACGCTTTCTAATGCGTCTTTTATGTGAGACAGAAGGCCCGTTAACTGGAACTGATTCAAGTAAGCTTCTGAGACATTTTCCTACTCTAGTCTAATGTATCATGCAAAAACTATGACTAACTAATAACTGAATTTAAATTTGCACTACTGCAGAAAGCCAATTGCACATGACCAAACTTATTTAATAGGATTATGGGTCATCCTATAATTTTTATATGTATATAGAAGGTACCTAGATTTGGTTCTAGGTGCATGATTCTTGCACAAAAGCTTCTATGTTATAGTGTTAAATCATAGGAAGGTGTTCAGTCTAAACACTGCAACGAGCCACGAGCATTAGGTAAGTCTAATTTTTAGTCGTCAACACCCGATTTTGGTGACATCACACCTGATCCAGGAGAATCTAGAGATGTTTTGAGTTGAAGGCCAATTTTATCTAAATTTGTTCGAATGAGATTTAGAGTTGTTCAAACGACTCCCTATTTCTTTCGAATGACCTTTTTCATACTTACTGGAAATTTGGCCCATAGATAAATTTCGTTCGAACGAGTTGAGATTTCATTCGAACAACTTGTCAAGTTTCTAGGGTTTTAAACCAATTGACGTAAAGTCGTTCGAACAACTCCCTATTTCGTTCGAATGACTCTGGCGGTAGTACTTTGCCTCGAGATGCATTCTATTTTGTAATTTTGAGTTCCCTCTATATAAAGGGGACTTAGGTTATTTTCTTTTCTTATGTTAGATCTAGAAAGAGTTATAAGAAGAAGCCTAGGGTTTTGGAGTAATTCATTATAATTAACTTCGTTTTAAGCAATTAAAGATTTTATTTTTCCCCATCAATTGCTGTTTTTCGTATTTTTTAGCTAACTAGAGCTTCTCAATCGTATTGTGGATTAAGTTGTATCAATTTTCCAGTTGCGATTCTCGAGTGGTTAATTGTGGTTTATGGTCTCAACATGCGACCGTCTCAAGCAAATAAAGGAGAAGCTAGTGAGTCTATTGAAGATCTATCGCAAACCTAATTTGAAGAAGAAAGACAATTTGGAGATGGACGATTCTAATGATCGACTCATGACTTTGGAAACGACAGTTTCTGACCTAACTTCTACTGTAGGGGAGTTAGTAGAACAATTGTGTCTCACGAACCTCGCAAAGAGTTCCACTTCGGCGACACGGCGAGGCCACTCGAGGAAGAAAGGGGTTATGGAGGTGGATGGAGACGATGTTTTTGCGGTGATCGACAGTGATTCTGGTAAGGACGAATCCGACAAGGAGTAATCGGGTATTGGTAAGTAATCGAATTCTATTCGTAATCTTTGTATCAATTTTAAGATTGAAATTTCGGTATTCGACGGTTCGTTCGATGCTGAGAAGTTAGATAGTTTAAAAACTTATTTTTCTGCTTACAAATACTCTAATACTCAGCAAATATGCTTTGCTACGTTGAAATTTACAATTCATGCACTCAGGTGGTGGAAATCTGATTGGAAATGCCACAATGTAGATGATTTGGGTTGGAAAGAATTCAAGATTTTAGTGCAAAAATAGTTTTATTCGTTTGGGTATGAGCAAGAGAGATGGTATAAATGGCATAATTTGTGCCAAAAGTTAAAACAATCCATTCAGGAGTATACTATGGCATTTCATAACCAAGTTTTGGTTTTGGACATTGATGTGAACGAGTATGAGGTGTTCATGAAGTACACGGGGGGTTTGTTGAAATCTATTAGGAGAGAGTTGAAGCTCTTTACTATGACCAATATCGAGGACGCTATCGTGAAGGCAATTGCCATTGAAGGCAAGTACTTGAAGAGTGACAAAGATGGTGACAAGATCAAGTCGGGGTACAAGTCTAGTTGGAAAATGAACATAAGGTAGAGGCCAAATAAGAGAGGTCTTCATCCAAGGAGTTTCATTGCAATCATTACAAGGCGGGTAGGCATATTTCTGATTATTGTTAGAAACTTCACCCGGAGCTTAGGCCGAAGGAGGAGAAGAGCAAGAAAGGGAGATATATACTTGCCACAAAGGTTATTGACCTCCCAGATTTAGATAAACTGAATCATAAGCTTACACTTATGTTTCAACGAAATTTGGCTACCGAGGAGGAGAGTCGGGAATATCTTTTTCATGACAGTATTCAGGTAAATAAGAGTTTACTAGAGGCCATTGTGGATCCAGGTAGTCAGAAAAATTTAATTTCTGAGACGTTGGTGAGGAAGATGGGTTTGACGACTACAGCTCATCCTAAGCCGTATGGTTTGGGGTGGATTAAGAAAGATGTGGATTTGATGATCACGAAGTAGTGTACTTTCAAGTTTGTGATCACTAAATTTTTTATTGATGAGGTAACGTATGAGGTGGTTCCTTTGGATGTGTGTCAGGTCATCTTGGGTAACCCTTATCTTTGGGTTTGAGATACGATTTATTACTGTAGAGCTCGCAAGTATCATCTTGTGAAGGGGGGAAAAAAATTCCATATCAATGCTTGTAAGGAGCATGTCACTACGTCTAATTTAGTAACGGCGACTCTGATAAAGCGGTTGGTTAATGCGAGCGACAAGTTTGTGTTATTGGTGCGACCGGTTCTGGAGGGTATGTCGGCTCGAGTGTTGTCTCCAATGACAACATTTTTTAAGTAACAAACCGACTTGGGGAAGTTGCAAGATGAGGTTGTGGTACATACTGATCACAAACCATTATAGTATTTTACTACACAGTCCAAGCTACAGTAAGCTCGCCGGATGAAGGGTATGTCGTATCTCCAACAATTTTCCTTGATTATGCAATATAAGAAGGGAGTGAACAACAAAATGGTTGATAGTTTATCTTGACTCCAATTACCAACTACTTCCGCTATGTTAGTTTCTATGCAGGGACAACCTTTTGTAATGTCAGGATATGTTGTAGGATATGATGATCCTAAGGGGCGCAGTGTGTTTCACCGAAAGTTACTGCCAGGCAAGACATGTGGTGGTATTGAGCTGTTCTGGGTTGGGAAGAAGGGGCAGCTACCTAGTAACTCGAAGTGGTACAGAAGGGTAATGGGTAGCGTCACATTCCCACCTCTCTAGTTCTAGCTTAAGCAAGAGCTCAAGGGTCCTAAAGGGGGAGCCATGATCCAGGAGGATCTAGAGACATTTTAAGTCGAAGGCCAATTTTATCTAAAGTCGTTCGAACAAGATTTAGAGTCGTTCGAACGAACGAGTCGTTATTTCGTCCGAACGACCTTTTTCATACTCACTGGAAATTTGGCCCATAGATAAATTTCGCTCGAACGAGTTAAGATTTTGTTCGAACGACTTGTCAAGTTTCTAGGGTTTTAGACTAATTGGTGTAAAGTCGTTCGAACGACTCCCTATTTTGTTCGAACGACTCTGGCGGTGGTTTTATTTTTGAGGCATACTTTTGCCTCGAGATGCATTTTATTTTATAATTTTAAGTTCCCTCTATATAAATGGGACTTAGTTTATTTTCATTTCTTATGTTAGATCTAGAAAGAGTTCTAAGAAGAAGCTTAGGGTTTTGGAGTAATTCACTGTAATTAACTTCGTTTTAAGCAATTAAAGCTTTTATTTTTCCCCATCAATTGGTGTTCTTCGAATTTTTCAGCTAACTAGAGCTTCTCAATCGTATTGTTGATTAACACCTCCTATAAACATCTAACAACACACACTTAAGTATGTCCTACAAACTGTGGTCGATACCCAGGTCTGGAATCTCATAGCTCTGTAGGTGATGAAATCCCTTGGAAATCTTTTACTAGTTTATAAGTTTCAATTAATTAAGGTTGATGGGGACGGCTATCGGAATCCGTGTGATAAAACTTTTGTTATATCCTTAGTGGGCAGTCCCACGGGTTGGGAGTCCGTTATAAGAATTTCCTTCTGAAGTTCTCTTTGAGTAGTACCTTTCTAAGGGTCGACTACTCGCGACTATCCTGAGTCTGGACCCTTTTTATTTAGGACAAAATCTGGACCATTGTTGTAAGAGGTAATGCCTTACCGTCAATAGTTAGTCTAGTGAGAAATGGACAATTTAGTCCTAAGCTTATTAGGCTTCATGACCTTGTTGTGCCCTAGTGGGCGTTGCCAGAATCCTGCCATTTTTAAGGCTTTGGACCCTTCTTAGAACCCACCTTGGTCCTCGGATGTGATCCTAATAAGAACTCACACCATTACTTGTCAACTGAGTGATCTAGGACATGGCTAGTTTACAAAGAGCAGCACCTGCCCTAGTCTCTACCTCATAGGATATAGAGGCTCGACTGATCTTTCAGGTGCACCTTCTTTGAGAGGTGCACCCATATCCCTCGATAGTCCTTAGGAGGGGGCAAAGAATATGGATTAGTTTCACTTAAAAACATTAATCCTCATAGTCCCTTCCTCAGACCACTGAGGAGATAGCCTTTCTTGGCCTCCAGGCGTACCCTATCATTGAAAGGCGTGTACTTCTATGCCTTTAAGGTCTTAAGGAACTAGGAATAAGTCCTTTGTTAATTAGCTGGTTTATCTATACTTGTCTTTATTTTGCCCATCTTCTTGGGTTTCTTAGCCATAGTACTCCCCACTGCTTCGTCTTCAACATTGGTCTTCTTAATTATCCTGACAATGCCTTTATCCTTTCTTCTCCTTTGGTTCATCAGCAATTTTTCTCACTATCCTCATCTTCTTGGGTTTCTTCGGCTTAGTTAGTCTATCAACTTTCGCATTAGTAATCCTTGTTGCATTCCCCTTGGGCAATATACTAACTAATTTTGTGGCAATAGTATCTTCATAACCACTAACGTACTTCCTCGTCCTACACTTCTTCTTTTCCTTATTTTCTTTTGCCTCCTCCTTTTCACCCATATTAAAAGGACTACTAGGCTTAGATGTATTGGCAGGACTACGATAACGTACATGAGTACTTACTATGAAATTTGTTAGCTAGTTCAGGACGGTGGCTGCACCGATATCCAGAGCATCTTCTGTATGATATTCGAGCAAAAGATCTATTATACATTTCAGGGCGGTGTTTTTGCCGCTTCGGACAAGTCTGTCCTTATGTCCAGAGATAAAGAGAGGCCGGGATTCGCTGTTGACGCCTCGAGGAACGCTCAAGGAAGAGCAGTTTTGGAAGTTCAAGTTTTAAGTCTGAAAATTAAAAACTAAAAAACTTACCCCGACAAACAAACTTCAATCTTCCTCCCGACTTAAAACTTCACTTAAAAAACAAACTCAAAAAATATGCAAGATATGCATCTTACTCCCAAGAACTCTACAATTCGAGTTCTAATGGCGATTCATCAGATTTAACGGTTGGTGTTCTCTCTATCTTCGTAATCACATTTCTCCGCATCACCTCGAGAACGATCTCTGTCGATTCGTCCACCGTTTAAGCAATAGCTTTTGACTTCCCCAGTTCTCCTGCGAGCTCCGATTCATCTCAAATATTCTTTCTCTTTCTCTCTATCTATGTTGGGGTTCCAATTTAAGGGTCTTTCTGCTTCAAGTTTGAGTTCTCCCTCTCTATGTTGGGGTTATGATTGATGGGTTTTGTTGCTTCAGTTTCTCATAATAATTTTGATTTTGGTCATAGTTGTCGCTGGAATTGTAGGTGGATTTGCACTCAGCTTTATTTAAGCTAGCATTGAGATATCAACTCTTCAATTTTGCATAAGTATTATCAGGTTTTCTATTAAATTTCATCTCGACAGCTCTAGTACAATTCAATCTCTACAGTTCTCTAATCGATGGGCTTGAATCGTTGGATACATTGAAATTGGTGAATTTAGCAATGCCCACAAAGAACTTTGTTGTTGTTTGTCTTCAAGGCGGCTTCAAAGTAATCTAGGAATGTTTGGGTTTATGCTTATTTGACTGTATTTGGGGAATTTTGTTATGTAAGTTTGAGCTATGGTCAAAAGGGTTTTTTTTTGTTTGTGTGTTTGGTTATAATGTGTTTGATGAAATGTAGAGCCGAAGTTGCTGCTTTGGGTATAGTTATAGTAGAGGGTACATCTTACATTTCTTCTTCTCTTTTAACAACTGGGTTATCACGGATTTATCTAATAAAAAGGCAATTTTAACACTTATTTTATCTCCGAAGGCATGTGGGTTAAATATTATGGTTTGAGATGCTAATTGAAGATTTGGAGTTGTGGACTTCATCTTATATAATGGTTTATGGGTCCAGAGGGTGAAGGAAGTATATGGTGACAGAGGCTTTAGGATTGATTTCAATAGCATAATATTACCAAGAGGCATCAAAATGGTATTTGCAGAAAAGTTGAAAAGATAACTTACACCCGACCATTCCTTCAGGAGTTCAGGTCTTGGCGATAACAAGTCTAAGAAAATCTTGAATTTTCCTGTAAATAACCTGAATGGAGCAATGCCCAGAGAAGCTAGGGATATTTTCCCCATTGATATATCTTAGGTTATCTGAGAATGATTTTACAGGTTCTCGCTGGGTGAAAGTCTGTCTGCTAAAAAATCTTGAGGTATTTGATGTTGTCGGTAATAAGTCGTCTGTTGAAATCTCTATTGCGCTAGCAAAATATTTAAGGATCAATTCAGATGTTTTGGGGTTTTGTTGAAAAGTGTGTTCAGAGGAGGATTTTGGGATTGGGCCTGGTTTTATTTGGTGTGATTGGAGATGGGTTCATCTCAAGGTTTGACATTTTTCGTGGATGGGTCATCTTCATTCGCGCAAGAAGTGTACTTTGTTGATTGTTTACTTGTGTATGTTAAGGAGTTGATTCCCGGAGGTACAGCTGGAGCTTTCTCAAAGACCGCGGTTGCTCCATTGGAAAGAATTAAGATCCTCTTGCAGGTAAAATTTAAACATTGTATTTTGTTAGTTAAAAACCCATAGTTTGTTCTCCGATATAACTTTAGGAATGACATGCGAATTCAGCTATGTTTTATAGTTTTCCTATAGTTTAGAAGTTTGGCAATGCTAAAATAATATGTGAGCTTCATATAATGTGTTCAAATGAAGTTAGTTCTGATAACCCGGACATAGTTTATGGACAATATAGAATAAGAGAGATACATGCATTAAATGTGCACAATATGCTCAGGTTAGATGCTACTTTGAAGAATAGATAGCTTCATTTTGAGAAACTGAAAAAAAAAAAAAAAGATTTTTGGGTAAACTTTTGGGAATTTTTTTGCTTTATATTTGCAATGTTATTTATTTTATCTAGCTATGGATTTTACACTATTTTTTGGTCTTAAGGGTTCTAAATTTTTGGTATTGCCGTTTTGGACAAGTCTGCCTTATGTCAAGAGAAAAAAAGGGGTTGGGATGCGATGTGGGTGCCTCGAGAATCGTACATGAATGGCCAGTTTTGGAAGTTCATATTTTAAGTCCAAAAGCAAAAAAAAATTAACCCCGACACCCTATTCCCTCGATAATTTTTTTTTTTTTGAGTTCTTCCTAAAAAAACAAAACAAAAGCTTCTCCAAAACAAAACAAAAGCTTATTCAAAACCAAACCAGTTCTCTCTCTCTCTCAACTGAAATCATGAAACCCTTTTCTCAAAGATTAGAGCCTCCCTCCCAAACTATCTTTCTTTCCTCCATGAAATTTTGGTTTTAAAAATTAGATTTGCTGCTGTTGGGGTTACAGATCTTTGCTCTTCTCTATCTCAAAATAAAAGTGTTGGGGCTCGATTTCATTCAACTTAAGTGATTTGGAGATGAATGTTTGATCTCTGGATGCGGTTTCGAATCTGGGATTGGGGGATTTCGAATGGAGGGTTCAAATCATGAAGTTTTGTTCTAATCATGAAGTGTTTCAATCCATAGTTCCAGATGTTTTTAATCTTTCTCAATTACTTAGTTTTGGTTTGTTTGCTTTGAATTCGTGCCCATTCTGCCCAAAGTTATCAAGTTGAGATCGCCTTGGGGTTTCAAATCGAGGATTATGATATCATATATTCATTTTAGAGTACTAATCGGTGGTTTCAATTTGGATTTGATAGTTTGGGATTAAGGGTTTGGATTTGATATTAAGGGTTTGATTTAGTTTTAAATTTGATGTAATCTTGGCTCTGATTATCAGTTTTTGGTGGGAATGTTTCAATCTCTTGGTCTTCATCTCTAGAAGTTGGGATTTTTTTAGTTATTTGATGATGGGATGGTTCTAGGTATACTTTGGGTGTTCCACATTTGGAGGTTATGGTGATTTTCAACTATGAATGCTAAGCAAAAAGTAGGTGCTTTTTGGTTAAATTAGCAATATTGGGGTTGGAAAAAAAGGTCTCCAGATTTTGATGTATTGAGAGTTAGCAATATGGATAATGGGGGTTTGTTTGTTTGAGGTATTTAGAGTTCATGTATGATTTCAAGGATACTACGATTCCGGATCAAGCGATTCAATTAAAGTAATTTGTAGGTTTCAATTTTGTGGGTTTTGGGGTTCAATTTAGTTCGATTTTGAGATAATGTTTTGGTGCCTTGATATGGCGCGCACCTCGCTGACGATTTTGTTTTAGAAAATCCGAGCCTCCAATGCAGTTTTTGGTTTTCATCCATGGGTCTTCTATATCACATGTACAGATCTAAAGTGGTAAATTCCCAATCTATAGGCTATGATGTGTAGGTATGTTTGTTAGGGTATGAACTGTGATGTTGGGTATGTATTTGGCATTTGGGTTGGTGGGGGTGGAATTGCATAATTTGAATATTGTGGTGATGGTAGAAAATACGGCTTATAACGTTTTTTGTATGTTGTTGGATATTTGGGAAGACTTGCATTTGTATGAGGCAGTCAAGGCTTCACGTGAAAGAGTATCACAAGATTTGGAAGAGCCAACTTGCAATTCAAATATCTTTAGAGAGTGGTTGAGCATTCACAAAAATGGGGGCCTAACCTATAAAAAGAGGAGGATATGAGACAGAAGGTACTTTATCACTTTGTAATTATCACTGCCAAGTTAAGGAGTTCTTAACCTTCTAAGAAATCAGATGTAAATAGGTGAATGGTAATGGCTCAAAAAAGGAAATAAGAATTCCAAATTCTTCCGTAACGTTATGAGTTTTAGTATTTAGTAAGTGCATTTATATAGTTGTGAGTTCAAATGTGGCATCATAGATGAGATTCAGGCTTCTTCACTTAATAGTTATCTCTGAAGGTGAAGCGACATTGATTGTTGATACTTGATAGTGTGACCTTCGTACGGAAGACAGACAGTATAATGGTCTGGTAGAGATTTGATGAGGGTTGGACATTCCAAGTGCTTCATTTTTTATGAAGAGATTGAGCATTGAGTTCCAGTAGGCTTCCCGTAGAGTTTTTCATGAGGTGTTAGAACGTGGTAAGTAAATAGATAAATGGAAATGGCTCAAAGAAGTAATTACAAACGCCAAATTCTTCCATAACATTGTGAGTATATTTATGGAGCAAGTGCATTTATCTAGAGACGAGTTCAAATGTGGCATCATAGATGAAATTCAAGCTCCATCACTTAATATTTGTCCATGAAGGAGTAGTGATATTGGTTGTCGGTAGCGTCGACGTAATTGTCATGGCGAGCCACGGGTAGTACTAGATAAATTAAGAAATAACTCTACTTGTAGGAATAGGTTAGTGTGAGATAAAATATCACTGGATACCATTAAAGCAAGGTCAGTGTGCCATCTAATTCGAAAACAAAATCGAGTTCTTCAAATAAATTCTAGCTATAATTATTTCAAACAACAAAATGAAATGTACATAATATATGGACCAAGAGTATATAAATCACTGTGGATATTAAGACTACATATGGCCTCCATATGAAAAGAAATAAGAAAAAATATAAAAATATAAAATGACCCTTCATCGATGAAACTTTGTCAGATTATTTGCAACTGAGATTCCGAATACCCCGATCCCCAATCCGTTGAAGTATTAATCGTCAACGTGCAATTCATTTTCCCAGACTTCTTCCTCTTATAAAAGAGCATTACAATCGCCTTTCCTCTTACTATATTGTGGCTGCTCTGTGTTTTATATTGCGTCCTTGTGGTTATTTCATGCCGGCATTCACCCTAAGTGATCTTTTGTGCGGGATTGGTTCTTGGTATCCTTTATCTGTATTCTCTTAATAGCGTCAATGGATTAAAACCAATAGCGCTGTAGATCTTTGGTGTTTTAATCATATTCAACTTTGCCATCACCGTGATATATCTCATTTACGTATGGGTCTGCTATGTCTGCAATATGTTGAAAAGACAACGCAACACAGAACAGAGTCAGGTCCCTGTTAATATTGCTGGTAACGACGTAGAACTTGGAGCAATTCCACAATGTCAAGTGGGTGGTTAAATGTTGCCGTAGTTTAAAATCATTACTTCAGTACTACTTCTAATCATTAGTGTTTAGTTGTATTTTTATCAGTTAGTCTGAATATGATCCTATAAGCGTCCTACAAATTAGTATTGAAGGAAATTTCCTGTATGAGTTTATGTAATTTTGCTGTTGTAGTCATTCATACAATTCCTATAATAGGTGTTATTTAAACTGAAGGAATGAAAATATTAGAATTGATATGGGTGTTTCTCTTAATGAAGTGCTATGAATTCGCTTTGTTTGAATGACACACATCTTTACTTATACGTGTTTGCTTTAATTTCATGTATGAGGTTTCCGTAGTTGCTCTTCTTTGCTTTTGTTCTACGGGTATTATTTAGACCGAGGGATCGAAAGGTACAAGCTACATCGAGAAGATATGGACAAGATTTTCTAAGTCCCAAAAGGTGCCTGATGCGAGGTGGTATTACAGTGAAGCATAAGTTCTTTTCTTTTTCTCCAGGGACTTAAAGATTTCTATGAAGCTTCATATATTCGCAAAAGGTACTTGATAAGAGGTGGTGTAATATTACATGTCTATAATCAAATATTATCGGTTTATGTAGCTCGATATACTTCTGTTCAAAATATTTCAGTAGATTTCAAATTATTGATATTAGTGTCATTCTTTCTTTCTTTGTTTTCTACAAAATCGATTTTAAACCCTTTAATTTCCGACTTTTGAAGCTATGTTATTACCTAATGCATAACTGTTGGAATACAAGTACTTTATCTGATTTTTTTTATATCATTTTATATCTATTATGCTGTGAACATATCATCATCATCACGTGCAACCGTTTATGTTGGACCTCTTTGTAGGTTATTCTAATTAAATAGATTTTCTAGATTATTTTTAATTGGGTATTCATGGAAAGTAGATGTATCCATAATATGAATCATCTATTTACGATTTATGATTTTCTCACCCTGCTTATTACATATCGCGCTATTAATTTTTTTTTATTGTGAAAATGTATCTCGAGAACATAGTCTTTCATATATGTTTCTTTCTAACAATATGAACTTAAGCATTCTTTCATAGCACGGGCTCATGACCTAGTCTATTATATATTAGGCAACGGTGTTTTTCGTATAGACATATCTACCATTGTCTCAGGGATAAAGATGACCTGAGATTTATGGGAAGGAGGGAGATGGAAGGCCTAGATTAGTTCTACTATTTAGCTTAGGGGTACTTTTGACATAACACATAAAAGGGGTAGTATAGTCTCTCTCTCCCATCACCTAAGCCCAACTCTTCTTCTTTTTTTCTTTCTCCCATCGCATTTCTCAATCTCTGCTAAATATGATTCTCTCTACAATCGAAATCCACACTAATCCCTAATTTATCTCTTCTCCCTCTCTCCACAACTCCCAATGGTGTTTTTCATCTCCAGATTCTTCTCTTCTGAGAACAATAGTTTATCTAATCAAAATCCTAACCCTAAAATTAGCTTAACCTAACCAGAGGAGAAGGCAGAGACTTTCGAAGAAGTCGAAAACCCCCCAAATTTTACTATAATCTAATAACAACAAATACCAAACATGTTGATGAAGTTTGGATTTAATCTGAAAATGGGACAAAGAACAAGGCTACTAATGCAAAATTTGGGTAAGAATGCTGATAGTTCAAGCCCTGATTTGCCTTTGCAGCAAGACCTTGAGGTTCGATCAGAGATTGATTCTCACCAAAACAAAGTAACAGTGAAGGAAGGGGTTCGAGCAGATTGTTCAGAATCAACAAAACCAGCTATGGAATCCTATGCTTCAAAAGTTAGAGGTAACACCAACACTTCTGTTCCTTTTGATGAGATCCCCAACCCAACAATTAGGGGAGATAAGACTATAAGGGTTATATCCAAATCTACAGTGTTAGAAGAGGTGGAATACTATAAATACAGTCTTATTGGTAAACTCCTACTATTGAGTATTACTTTGGAAGATATTAGAAAGCGATAAGTTATATCTTTTTCTTACAGGTTGTTGTATGATTTTGCTATGAAATGTTTCATGTTCAAGTGTCTTCTTCTTCTTTTGGTTCTAATATAATTTATTATCATTCCAACTCTCACCGGGATTAAGAACTCTCAGTAGGTGTCTCGCTCTTGGAAGGATTTTCTTTGGTTCAACCCACCCCTTTCAAAAATTACTTTCTTCTTGGACCTACAGTTCTCAATAATATTCTAAGAGAAGAAAATTGCATTTTAGTAATAAGACTTGCATCCATCGGTTTACAATATTTTTACCAAAACATCGGAGTTGATAGAATCATTTTCCAATTCATGCGCACCTGCTATTCTCTTTATAATCCCTACTGGCGACTGTACTTCTTTGTTTCAGATTCCATATGCTTTTCCCCTCATAATTTTGTATTATTCATTTGCATTTGATGTGTTACTCTAAACCCATCATTGGTGGCACTCTACTTTGAAAACGACTATCTCTATTTTGGATCACTTGCGTACGAAGAAAATAAGACCTCTAACTACTTCTTCTGATATCTATACTGCGGGATTTCAATATTTATGCTTGGAAGAGTGATGCTTCGGTGGTGCTGATTATCCTGAATAGATAGGATATTACGGCAATCATCTTCCTTTTGATCTTCCTTACAGTAATATAGTTGTTGTTGCTGTTGGAGTATAGTTGTTGTTGGGTGTGAATATCTTTGATTTGATGTTTGGGTGTTGTAGGAATTATTAACCGACATGGCGGCTGAAATCAGCCTTTCCTAGATTCATGAATTAGTTAAACAACCTAATGCAGAATTTCAGGTGTCTGTTTTTCCATGTTTTTTTTTCTATATAAATTTCATGATTAATATGTTGGTTGAATATGGGAACATTGTGGTTAATGTTGCCTTATTAAATATGTGAGTTTATATTAGAGAAGCTTGATGATGATTTTGGTTTGGCTTTCAGTCCAACCCTTTCTTTACGGAACAGGTGACTGCTTTAGAGGTATGGTTGGACCATGGATCTGAACATAAAAAACCACCAGAACAGTTGCCTATTATTCTTCAGGTACTAACATTTTCTAAAATCCTTCAATTCAAAGGTATCTATTATTGTGTATACATAGAATATTTAAAAACCTATACTATATATGAAAACATTTAGCAGTAACTTGCATATGAAAACATTTAGTGGTCACTTGCATATGAAATTAAGCTGTTAACTCGACGCAATTCTAGATCGTTCTATTATTAAAAAAAATATGTGTAAATGAAGTTAATGAAAACCAATGGTAGGATTGAATTGATACAAAATTTTGAATTTATCTTTTCTCAGGTTTTACTTAGTCAATGCCATCGACATCGGGCACTGGTACTTCTTGGGAGATTTCTTGATATGGGACCTTGGGCACCTTTCTCTCGACATCTTCCATCTCGAAAGTGCCATTCTCTCCCAAAATGTACCTCTCTATGCTTGGCCCGTTGTTATCGATGATTTGCTTATTACATGTGCAGGTTTGATCTCTTTCTCTGTAATAAGTTTTGAATTGGTGATGCCTTCTTCATCGATTTTAATTAAAAATTATTTTTGCTTAAAACTCTTTTTATCATGACACCAAGATATCTGATCGATGCCTTAAAACTCAAACCCACTTATGTGAAGCTCATTTATGTGAAGCTCATTTAAGTCGTCTAAACAACACTCACCTAGAAAGAGAGTGTTAGGCGCTTTTGGACAGCTTATTGCATTTCTTAATAGAAAAGGTACAATGAAGTTATCTTAATACTGGATTGGGAACATGAAGGATAATTCAAAGCCAAACTCAGCTTACCTCTTAAAAATGTCATTGTCTTTACATATTTTTGGAGGAGATAATATGGTCAGACTGGCAATTTTAGAATAAACATGATGAACTGTGATCCTACATGCTTAGAAATTTGGCACTTTTAACACACAACCGTCTGTCTAAGGTAGTGCATCAAACTAAAAAACTGAAACTTTTAAAAAGTGAGACGTAAAAAATGTGACATGGCAATTAATGAACTACATATAGAAAAACTTATTCTTTATTCTGTAAGGAATTAATGGATTGAAATGACTTGGCAGCTACCACAACTATAGACTCCAGCAACCCCACCAAGTGTTCCGGACACCAAGTGGTTTACTTGCATGTCTTGGTATCCGGAGCAACCAATTTGTGCTTGCAGTTGCAAAAGTTCACTTGCATATCAATTTGTTTTTATGATTTTCCCACTCCCTAACAGTCTGCTTTTTCAAATGTTCACTTATAGACTTAATAATACTTAAAGTAGTACCAAAAAATAGTATTGAAATTAGATTTTTTACACTTCCTAATAGTATAACTGGATACCTATCCGCATATATTTAGTTGGATATAATGGCCACCCTTTGTATATGCATTAAGGACTGTCTATACTTTGCCTAATTTTAGATCAGTTTACTCATTCCAATTCAATGATGGAAAAGAACATTTTTACGCAAAAAATGAAGGGGTCGCAAAATAATTATGTTTTACCTCTTTATATATTTCTAACAGTGACATAATCGTCGAGGCAACTTTTGCTTGGAGTGGTGGGAAAAGGTCATTTTTCTTCTCTTAGTAGGTTTTATGGAGGAACATCTAAAGATTACAATAGTGGAGAACATTTTTATGCCAAAAATGAAGGGGTCGTAAAATAATTATGTTTTACCTCTATATATTTCTAACAGTGACGTAATCGGTCATGGCAACTTTTACTAGAAGTGGTGGGAAAAGGTTATTTTTCTTCTCTTAATAGGTTTTATGGAGGAACATCTAAAGATTACAATAGTGGAGGAATCTTTAATATTCTATTTTCCTTATTTTCATTTATAGGTCCTTTGATGAGCTTGAAGCAGAGATGTTGCAGGCAGAAACTACTAGTCAAAACCATTAAAAAAACTAGAAATATTTTAAATTACAGTATGAACTACTAAAGTCAATGAAATATTTGATGATTGCTTGGGTTCGAGCTACATTTTAGCGAACTACAAATAATGACCATTATAGTAGGTGTTAAGGGTTAGGGATCAGGTTTACATGGGGGTGAAGGACTCCCTAACAACTAAACCATAAAAGGCTTAAACTATTACAAATTGGAAAATAAGATAACCTTTTGATAAGTATTTTCCTTATTGTAGTTTATAATCTACCTGTATTTTTTTTCTTTTCTTGAAAGGTGTATCTAAGAGAGTTCTCCACAAAGATATTTGTGAACAATTATCATGTGATGCTTAATGATAATATCTTATGGTTGATATTGTGGTCAGGTTTGGTGTGACAATGGCTATTCAAGATTAGTTCAGAGACCACTCGAGATTGCATTGACTGGGAAAATGACTAGGCGCTGTGCTTGTTTTACAGAAGAGGAATTGAACCAGCCTGGATTGGAGGTCTATAATGGCTGTGATCATCTCGCCAAAATTTGCCCTGTTTAAACCATAATACCAGTTGCCTTCATTTCAAGGTAGACCTACTGCACACCATATCAGGAAGATGACTTCATTGGCCTTGTAAGCTCACTTTGTTCTCATCATTAGTTAATCCACAATCCGATTGAGAAGCTTTTAGTTAGTAGAGAAACACGAAGAACACCAAAATTGGGCAAACTAAAGCATCAATTGCTTAAAAAATCGAAGTAGATTATAATGAAATACTCAAACTCCCTAGGCTTCTCTCAAAACTCTTTCAGATCTAACATAAGAAAAAAAGATAACCTAAGTCCCCTTTATATAGAGGGAACTCAAAATTGCAAAATAGAACGCATCTTAGGGAAAAACAACGCTGAAAATAAAAAACACAGCCAAAGTCGTTCAAACGAACTAGGGAGTCGTTCGAATGACCTTACGACTAATTGGTCTAAAACCCTAGAAACTTGCCCAGTCGTTCGAACGAAATATGGCTCTGGGCTAAAATTCCACAGGACATAACAACTCGTTCGAACGACACTCAACTTTGCTCGAAGAACTTTGGCAAATCTTCAAATAACTCTAAATTCTCTTGGATCATGGCTCCCTTATTTAAGAGCCTTGAGCTCCTGCTCAAGCTGGAACTGGAGAGGTGGGAATGCGGCGTTGCTCATTACCCTGTTGTACCACTTTGACGTATGAGGTAGCTGACCCTTCTTCCCAACTCGAAACGACTCAAAACGAAAACATGTCTTGCCTGGCAGCAACTTTTGGCAAAATTCACTACGCCCCTTAGGATCATCATATCCTGCAACATATCTTGACGTAACAAAAGGTTGTATCTACATAGAAACCAACATAGCGGAAGTAGTTGGTAATGGAGGTCGAGATAACCTATCAGCCAATTTGTTGTCCACTCCCTTCTTAAACTGTATAATTAAGGGAAATTGTTGGAGATACGACAGCTCCTTCATTTGGCAAGCTTGTTGTAGCTTAGACTGTGTAGCTAAAAACTAGAACGGTTTGTGATCAGTATGTACCACAACCTCCACTTACAACTTCCCCAAATTAGTTTGTTACCTAAATAACGTTATCATTAGAGACAACACTCAAGCCAACGTACCCTCCTGAGCTAGTCACACCAATAATACAAACTTGCCGCTCGTATTAACCAACCGCTTTACCTGAGTCGCCATTTCCAAATTTGATGTAGTGACATGCTCCTTATAAGCATTGATATGGAACTCCTTTCCCTCCTTCATAAGGCGATACTTGCGAGCTCTATGGTAATGAATCACATCTCGGTCTCAAAGATAAGGGCTACCCAAGATGACCTAACACACATCCAAAGGAACCACCTCATACGTTACCTCGTCAATAAACTTCTCAAAAATTGCAAACTTGAATATACACTGCTTCGTGATCGTCACATCCACATCTTTCTGAATCCACCCCAAACCATGCAGCTTAGGATGAGCTATAGTCGTCAAACCCATCTTCTTTACCAACGTCTCATAAATCAAAATTTTCTGACTACCCAGATCCATAATGGCCTTGACTAAACTCTGCTTTACCTGAATGTTAACATGAAAAAGTTCTTCCCGACTCTCCTCCTCTATAGCCAAAGTCCACTGAAACATAAGTGCAAGCTTAGGATTTGGTTTATCAACATATGGGAGGTCAATAACCTTTGCGGCTAGTACATATTTCTCTTTCTTGCTCTTCCCCTCCTTCGGCCTAAGCTCCTGGTGAAGTTTCCAACAATAATCGGAAATATGCCCACTCGCCTTACAATGATTACAATGAAACCCCTTGGACGAAATTCCTTCTCCCTTATGCTCATTTTTCTAACTAGACTTGTACCCTAACTTGATCTTGTCGTCTTCTTTTCCACTCTTCAAGTACTTGCCTTCAATGGAAATTGCCTTCGCAGTAGCGTCCTCAATATTGGCCACTGTAAAGAGTTTCAACTATCTCCTAATGGACTCTGACAAACCCCCCGTGTACTTCATGAGCACCTCATACTAGTCCATATCAATGTCCAAAACCAAAGCTTGGTTATGAAACGCCGTAGTGTACTCCTGTACGGATTGCTCAAACTTTTGGCTTAAATTGTGCCATGTATACCATCTCTCTTGCTCATACTCAATCGGATAAAACTGTTTTCGTTCTAAAACCTTGAATTCTTTTCAACCCAAACTTCCTACATCGTGGCATTTATGATAAGATTTCCACCACGTGAGTGTACGACTTGCGAACTTCAACATAGTAAAGTATATTTTCTGAGTATTGAAGTACTTATAAACAGAGAAATAGGCCTATAACCTATCGAACCAATTATCCAACTTCTCGGCATTGACGAAACCATCGAATACCGGAATCTCAATCTTAAAATCATTATGAAGATTTCCCATAGGATCCAATGACTTACTAAAACTTTTGCGCTCCTTGACAGATTTGGCATCACTAGAATTGCTATCTAACCCTGTATTATCATCGTCTCCATCCCCCATCAAAATACCTGTCTTCTTCGAGCGGCCTTGCAGTTTCGCCGAAACGGATCCCAACGCGAGGTTTGTGAGACGCAATTGTTTAACTTACTCCCCTATAGTAGAAGTTAGGCCAGAAACTATCGTTTTTAAGGTCGTGAGTCAATCGTCAAAATTTCCCATCTCCAAATCATCCTTCTTCTTCGAATTAGGTTTGCGATGGATCTTCAACAAACTCACTAGCTTCTCTTTCGTTTGCTTGAGACGATCACGTGTAGAGACCATAAACCACAATCAACCCCCGAAGATCATAACTGGAAAACTAATACTACTTAATCTACAATACGATTGAGAAGTTTTTAGTTTGTAGAGAAACACTAGAGCTTCAATTGGGAAAACTAAAGCTTCAATTGCTTAAAAATTGGGAAAATTAAAGCCTCAATTGCTTAAAAAAAATTAAGTAGATTACAATGAATCACTCCGAAACCTTAGGCTTCTCTCAGAACTCTTTCAGATCTAACATAAAAAAATAGATAACCTAAGTCCCCTTTATATAGTGAGAACTCGAAATTACAAAATAGAACGCATTTCGAGGTAAAGCAACGCTGAGAATCAAAAATACTGCCAAAGTCATTCGAACGAACTAGGAAGTCGTTCGAACGACCTTACGATTAATTGGTCTAAAACCCTAGAAACTTGCCCAGTCGTTCGAACAAAATATCAACTCGTTCGAACGAAATATGGCTCTGGGCCAAAATTCCAGAGGACATGACAACTCGTTCGAACGACACTCAACTTTGTTCTAACGACTTTGAGAAAATCTTCAAATAACTCTAGATCCTCCTAGATCATTAGTTGATCTCGCCCTTGTAGAGTTATGGCGAAATCCAATTCAGAAGTTGCGGTTGTAGGAGAAGGTAAGTAGGGTTCTGATGGTACAACGGCTTCTGATGGCCCACAATATATTTATGTAGATGATGACGGTGATGCCAATTTGGGTGTAAGTCTATGGTATGTCATGAATGTAAGATTCTGATACCATGTGAAATCAGAATTTAAATTATTGTAAATTTATATCCATCCTTTTTGCACCGGGGCTTGTGTCAAACTTAAGCTTCCACCTGTTGCATGACTTAAGACTTGGGAGATTGTGAATTTATGAGTTTAATCCATATTCATTTTAGACATTTTGCTAGCCCTTCAGCGCATTTCATTACAAATTTCTTTTTGGGGATCTAAACTCTGAATATAGGTGCTGCATATGTTTGCAATGGAGATTAATAATTAGGCTTAGTTTTTTTTTTAGTACCACTGGGATCACATGACCCAACTGAGTGCGTCCTAAACTTCCAAACTATGGAACCATGGCTAGCAAAACCTCTGGGTAAGATGGGCTGGATAGGTGCGTTCGACCTGGTAAGATGAGTTTTTAAGTTGATAAGTAAGAATATGACCCTCAGTATACTGTATCATTAACCAAGAGGTTTATCTGCCTTTTAATATAAGAGATTGTGTAGCAGAAGATTTGAATGGACCAAGCTTATTTACTACTACTGGTTACCCATTCCCCATGCCTCTGTTATACCTTCTGAATATCAATTCAATTAAGCGAGCCAGGCACACATACTTTGATTAAATGCACTCTATACTTGGAGGCTACTAAAATATCATATTTTCATATTCATATGAATAATTTACTCTTTCTGTGTCTAGTGTACATGAGATCTGCATTGGGCATCTTTCTCGATCTGCCATAGTCGAATACAGTTCAGTTAGATGGTAACTGCGAGTCTGCGATTGCAAGGTCAAGGAAACTGAAGAAATATTAATGCTATAAATTGGATGTCAAGGATATACTTGGGATAATGGCCTACAACAATGGTGGTAAAGTTTCAGATACCTGGAGGACCAGGACGTCATCTTTGTCAAAGCATTGAACCATTAGTACCTCATATCACTTACTTTCTGTGAGATCGTTTCATTATAAATTAATTTGGTGGTTCTGTGTTGTTTCTCTCTTTATATGATTATATTGATGCTGTTGAGGGGCAATTATGCTTTAATTTGTGGCTAACATGATCCATGTGCTTTCATTAATTTCAATATGTTCTTAATGTCTTCACAAACCCAGTGGAGTGTGGGAGTTTGTTCTTGGTGAGATGGTTGCTCCTTTACATCGAAAACTTATCTTCGGGGAGTCTTTCTCAAGTGTGCCTTCACCTTCACCTATTTGTATAGTTATTTATTTTTGAACATATTTTTCTTTGTATAGATATTTATGGATTTCCTAATGTATCAAGTGTATGTAAGTTCTCATCAAAGTTGACATTAAGCACTTCATAAGATTGTACCATTATCTTCGTGTCTTTTCTATAACATTTATAACAAAACTTGGAACGCCATTTAGTAATGACACAAGGGTCTTCCATGTAAATAATTTGTATCAACTACTTTTATTTATGGTTGTTTGCACTTTGAATCCATGATAGGGTTTTTGTTGCAGTAAAAGGTGATCAATAAAAGAATGAGCAATGTCAGAAAAAAAACATATGCTTGGAGGGGACTATGCAGAGTTTCCGAGTTTGTACCTAACCCAGTTGTTACTGAGGAACATACGTTAGGAGTTGATACCATGGACTTTGAATTGGGAAATGCGAAAAGCTTAAGTAATGTATGTGCTTTTAATTTCCTTCAGAAACAGTAGTGAATTTTAGTCTATTTACGTATGAATGGCTTGATGTATTAGGTGAAGCTGTTGAAGGCGTGTGAATGCAGCAATTGCGTATGACTGATAATGTATTTTTCACATGATAAGAAACTTAGTTCTCAATATAGATAAATAATTGTGATTTCACGATGAATACACTAAAAAATATTAAGAGTTGTTGGTAGCGTCGAATACACGTTGACGTATTCACCGTGATTTGGTCACAGGCGACGTTTTTGCCATGGCAAGCCATGGGTATTACTAGTCTATATATTATCCAAGAAGGGTATTTTTTTCCAGGGACAAGTTTGCCCCCAAGAGAGGAATTTTATATAGAGACAAAAAAGGGTTGGGATAGACTTCTAAATTATTGGGATTGAAGATATAAAAAGATGGATGTAGATGGGTAGAGAAGATTAAATCTTACTAATGGTTGTTTTATGAATTCTCATAAGTCTTAAGGGCATTATAGTCTAAAAGAAAACTTTAAAACTTTACTCTCTTAACTCTTTCTTTCCCATCCCGACTCTCTCGTCGACCCTCTCAAACCTAGAAATGGCAAACGGGTCGGGTCATAACGGGTTAACTTGTTAGAATCCCAAACCCAAACCTGACCTGTTTAACTAAACAGGTCAGAAATTCAAACCCAAACTTGACCCTCATTTAAACAGGTCAACCCGACTCGTTTATCATTATTATCATCAACTTGTTCATCCATTATTCCAAACAGCAAACCCAATGCTAACAAGAACATGCCCAAATTTTGGAGCTGATAAAGGCAAGGTAGCAGATTCTCTGGTAATTAGATTGAAAATAAAAAGTGGAAGATTTTTGGTATAAACAGAATATACGAATAATAGACCATTGCAAGAACCTGCAACAACTTCAATATAACCCCCTTCTTTGGTCTGTATTGAAACATCTACAGGTTGCTGGAGCAACATCAATGTAATCCCTCATTTTTCCAGCGCCTCTACAAGATGTTGGAGAAACATATGCAACTACATTTCCATCCTCGGAGTACGCCGATCGCCGAGTCATTCAAAAGCTTCTTAGGAGTAGCAATTGCAGAAGTGACAAATAAAGAGTTAGACCTTGAGTTATTTCTTCAAATTCTTAGAGGGGATCATAATGATGCTTAAAGTGCCTAATACAAAACTACAAAAGATGGTTGAAACTTTGTGAGGGATAAGAGAAGAGGAAGATGGGGTTTTGAAGAGAGAACTCAACGAAGGAGATAGCCTGATTGAAGATGCAATAGAGAGAAGATAGAGTGGTGGCCGTGCAATGGTAATTTGCCTGAAGCTAAAGCCAATTTATGGTTTCAAACCCAATTGTTATTATGACTTGTGTGAGAGATACTGAGGGTTTGAGTCTTTGAGACCAAAAGGGTACCAAGAAATCATATATTTGCAAATAAACCTAAATTTAAACGGGTCACGGGTCAACCCGATCTACTTAAGGTAAACCCTAACCCAACCCTTTTATTAAATGGGTTAGGTAGGTTCGGGTCAAATGACCCGCCACCCATTAAGGCTAAACCCAGACCCCTTAAAACCGGGTTGGGTCGGATCGGGTTGGCGGGTTGCGGGTCACTTTTCCAGCTCTACTCAAATCCCTCTTACTTTTGAGGGGGTTTCCTCCCTCTCTCTCTCTCTCTCAAGCAACCTTCTTTCTAACTAGATATGTATACTCCAATCTTCTGTGTGTCTCAAGCCGATCTCTCTCTAATGGTACTTATCAATCTCTTTTTATCTTTCTCGCATCTCTTTACAAACACCTAGGGTTTACATCTTGCTTAATCTAATTTCACTTAACTCATGGCTTAGGATTTGAAAGCAACTCACCACACCAAGTATTCATGAACTTTATTTTTCTTGTTGTGAATGAGATCATTTGTTTGAAATGTCCAACTTGGATTATGTATATGGAATTTGGGTTTCAGTAATTATTAAACTTTGTATATAATTGATGTAGTAGTTTTTGGGTTCCATTAGTTAAAACCATATGCAAGATTAACAAAAAATTTATATGCTTCTTCAGACATTTGCATCATGGTTTAGTGACACTACTGAGTATCTTTTACTCATTAGATGTTTTAAAATGATTCAAGAGTAGATTTTTGAGGGCTTCTAGATGGTTGATTCGCATTTGAGGGCAGGTAGGTAAAAAGAGATTTTTATGTTGTGATTCATCGAGAATATGAAAATGAGTTATGGTTGGAGAAGTTATAGTGATTAAAATGGTAAGAAGACCTTTGTTATAATAATTTTTACAGAGCCATTCGACATAAGAAAGAATGAAGAATGGAGTGGGGTTCCACGATAGAAAATAAGATCCCCAAATTTGTAGGCATAGGATAATTTGAAGCTCCACAGTTCTATTGGTTGGGAAGAATTGTATTAATACTTTAGGATTTACGAATGCTCGGATGTTTTTCAGTAATACATACTTATGGTAAATACTATTTCTCATGTGTGCCTACATGTTGATGCATTTCCATGTAGAATACCCTGTTCCCATTTCTAAACCTGTTATGAAATAGTGAAGGAATTCGTACTATTATGTTGCAAATGTAATGCCGAAGGCGGGTCGACATATTCACGAGTAGCGTCGAAGGCGCATTGACGTTCTTGCTGTGGCGAGCCATGGGTAGTACTAGTATATATCTATATTACATTATAAGGTATTTGTATCAAGACAAACTTGAATTGGTGTGTTTCTCAGGGCAGAAAAACATGAATCAAGGACATGGATTTGTTGTCAACAATCAAAAAGACTTTTGAAAACTGCCCGAACTACTTACGATTAAAGAATCCTCTGTGTCCCCACCATTCTCTCCCTCAACCGTCTACTACAAAGTACAAACTACCCTCCCTGTATCACAAACTACTTCTCTTCCTCCTAAAGTTCCTGTGTCTTCTTCACCATTCTCTTTCCCTCTCTATGGGATTATGTGAAAAATAAATAGATCTCTCTCTTTCTCTTTCTAAGGCAGAACCTCTTCAAAAGTGAAGGTTTTAAGACAATGATGGTTGAACCTAATAGTCCATATCTGAATCAGTTGATCAATCCTATGTTGAATTTGTAAAAATCATGATCAATAAGTTTAATACGTATCGATCTACATGTAAATTGTTTTCCTCAAATTTGATTTTGCAGCCATGGTGCTTGGAATTTTATTTTTTTAATCATAAATTCTTCTTCTAAATTCTTATATTAGTTTTCTATCTTGATTTTGGTTGCTTGGGTTGAAACGTTTTTAACGGGCTTATATCTGGAAGGTTGAGCGCATTATGAAGTAATAAAACCGTTCTTAATCAGGTTTATTTCTACTTAATGCAAGGTATGAGATAATGATCATGAACTCCATTCCAGTATCATCGTTCCACCCATTCTAAAGATAATAACTTCTTACAAGTCTTAGTTAATAGCAAGGAATCGAATTTGTTATTCCCATTGGAGAAGGACACTCAAAGAGAGGGACTTGGGCACATATTTCCTCAGGTATGGTTATTCCTCTTAACGAAAATGAAAATTTTTCATCATTGATCTTCTTCTATTTTTTTTATTTTTTTTTATCATTTATAAGTTCCTAACAAGTCACCAATTTTTTATTGTTAGTTTCTGAGGGAAAATCCTATTTTTATTAAATTCCTTACAATTCAACAGCCCCGCAGTCTTTCTTCAACCATGTGGTAATTTATGGAGTAATCACTTAAAGTTGTGATTTTTTTCCTTTACTATTTGACTTGCATAATGGCATATATTGTGTGAGTACTACATATAGGTTTCTCCTTCGAGTACTGTTTATCCCTTTTTTGGTGGTTACAATTGAAGAATGTTTTGTTTTGTTTATGCAACTTTTATATTTCAGGGTTGTATATAGGAGTGATTTATTACCTATGCATTAGTAAATGTTAGTGTACACATGCTAGATAATTACGAGGACAAATCTTTACGTCGAATATTAATGTTGTTTATAAGATTTTCTTAATGAAGTTCTTGATTATTTTCGGTAGTAGATTTCCTACAATGCTAATGTTTGTGTATAATCTTTAGGGATTATTCATTGCATAACCAATGAAAACCTTCGTAAAAGTTAATCTTTAAGTTTGTTATTGTTGTAGATTAAACAGACTTTTCCATTGAGGATTTGAATATATTTTGGCATTCAAAGATTTGTTATCATGGTAAGAATAGATTATTTTCTAGGGGCATTGCTAAGTATTCTCTTTCTTTATAATTTTGTAAAATGTAGAGTTGGAAAAGGTAGAGAAAATGGTCTCAAAGTCCATTTCAATTTTTAAAAAGGTACCCCTTCTGAAGTATCTTAGACTACAAAGATGAAATCCATTGGTGGTGTTTATGTTTGATTCCTTTGTTAAGAAAAGTTGGTTACGTATGATCAGCACAATTAAAGAAACGGTTTAATCCTAGAAGATCTAATGCCTAAATATAACTTGGGTTACAATCAAGTTCACATTTACTCTTTGGATCTCATAAGACTGTCTTGGCTATTTGAAATAGCAATTGTGCTCATTATCAATTTTGGTTATTATTCATTTGAAATGTTATTAAAGCCCATATGGCGTTTTGTTTGAGTCATTTGGTTCTTTACTTTTATGGCTCATCATTTTGATTGATGCTTATAGTTAGCTTTCTTTACAATCTTAATAGGTTATCTCCCCAAAATAATGACTTAGATGGGATCCCCGATGCATATCAGAAGTATTAGTCATAGTATAAGAGTATGGAACCATGCTACCATTACCAAGTTCATAGAAGGGAGATGAAAGATGAAATATTTGGTTTAAGGTGGCCTAGAATTTCTTTGATTTACTTTTTTCTTTATCTACTGCCTAGATGTTCTTAATACAAATTAATTACTCTTACTTTGGTGTAATTGCTCTTAGTTGTTGTGGTATCCAACTCTTGAAGGACTACAAGTAAGAATATAATCAACGTAGGGCATGGCAGGACTATCTAATCTCATAATTACTCTTACTTTGGTATAATTGTGCATAGTTGTTATGGTATCCAACTCTTGAAGGACTACAAGTAAGAATATGATCAACGTAGGGAATGACAGGACTATCTAATCTCATAATTTTTGGATCAGTGACTCTCCATCCTTAACCTCAATGCTAAAATACCTTTTGGTAATGAAGTGTCATGGTAGAGTTCATGCCTTCTTGGTATTATAGTGATGCGTTTGGGTGATCCGTTGTACTAGAAATCCCTGAATTCTTTAATTAAGCATATTGCATGGTCTCTCTAATCTTCTATGATGTCGCCTCAGTCTTCTCTTTTTTGCAAATGAAATCTTTCATCTCCTAACACTTGGATGATCAACACAGATAACTTCTTTACTAATGATAGAAGTGGTTATGGGGATCTTATAAGGGATGATAAAAGGGATTGTGTTCTTTGTTTATCTGGGAGTATGAAGCCGATTAATATTACGGTACATGAGATGCAAGGGATTGAATGCGGGTTTAGAAAAGAAATCAACAAGTGGTTCAAAAGGGGTTTTATGTAAGCACTGACTCTAAGACTATGGAGACAATGGAAATAACTACATACATTTTTAACTTTAAAGTCCATTATATAGTATTCCTTTGGTTCAGTTACTTTTCCTTCTTTTGTCTTGGTATATCGGTGTAAGTAAGACCGAGCACTCGGAACTTGAAAGTAAGTGTTTGTGAAAAAATGAAATACAATACGAAAGGATTTTGCAGTGAAAAGTATATCAATTTAAGTATAATGCCAAAAAAATAGTGCAATAGTGCTTACTTCTGATAACTCGATCTATTCTTTTACGAAAAATCTAAACTCGTACATACTTTACCGTTGACGTATGAACCATGCGTGGTAGTATTAGTATATATATATATATATACTATTAAAACGACACGGTATTTTTGTCGCTTGGGACAAGTTTGTCCTTATGTCTAGAGATAAAAAGGGGTCGGGATGTGCTATTGACGCCTCGAGGAATGCACAAGGAAGGGTAGTTCTGGAAGTTTAAGTTTTAAAACTAAAGTCTAAAAAAAAAAACCCGATTCCAAACTTCTCTTCTCCTCCCCCAAATGGAAACTACTCCTCAAAAAAAAAAAAAAAAACCAAACCAAAAAAAAAAAAAAAAACTCAAAACCAACACTTTTTCCGTCTCTCTACTATAATTACAAGATCCTCAACCATCTATATCTCTGCGATTTCCTGCGACTTTGAGGTTTGCTCAAATTCACGATCGGCGATTTCAATCGAGGGTGTTATTTAGGGGAAGAACTTTAAATTGCTTTATTCTTATAATTAACCTGGAGTTCTTTTTTAATCTAAGAATTTCATCTCAAACCCTTACTGTGATTTCGGGAATTTAGTTGTGCTATTGATTACATTGGAAAAATCTATTAATGGAGGATTTTTACAGTTTTAGAGCTGTGGTGAGAGTAGTTACGAGGAGCTTACATTGCTGTCACTTCACAATCAGGTATTTAGCCTTCAAGATGTTGCGAAGAAGGTTGTTGGACTTGGAGGGCAACATTGGCTTGTAATTTTGCTTAACTTCTCCTTTGAGTTTTGTTTATTATAGTTTAATTGATTGGGTTTTGTATACTGTGATGAATTGATTGGGTTTTGGAATTGATTTGAAGCATTAGGTTTTGGGTTGGAATTGTTTCAAAATTTTGGGTATTAATGAAATGTTGGTGTATTTTTTTGGCTAATTAGTTGATAGTGAGTTTATCTTAATGGGGTTTCATTGATGATAATAATTGGTTTGGTTTTGGTGTGTAGTGCTAATGGCATGAATTTATGGGAGTTGTAGTGCCTAACTGTCTGTAAACATAGATAATGTGTTTATAAACTATTCAATTTATGAAATTTTAGTTGGGTTTTATAAATTTTTACTACACATAAGGTTCATAAATTTTTCTTCAACGTAATGCTAAGCATTTTACTTTTGATGTATTTTCGCAAAAGGAAAAAGAAAATCACGAACTCCATAATATTTGCTCCCCCACAGTCTCTATGCTTTAAAAGGTTTTGTAAATTTCTAGGTTTCAAAGGTTTTGTTCGAAGCTTCGAAGTTCTCTAAAATTACTTCTTCGAAGTCCAATTCCTTTCACAGCAAACAGGTACAATTCTTTATCTCTCTTTATAATCTCTGCATATCTTCAGATCTTGAAATTTTTTAGAACTTTTTGTTATCTGTTTTCTGGATCTGCTTATGCTTCCATTGATTTGAATTAACTATTGTTTATCTTCCATGAATCTGCTTATGCTTCAATGAGTTATTTAATTCTTGTTTAGTATTTGCCTCAAGAGTTTTATGGAGAGTGGGTTGTTTTTTGGCAATGAATAGACCAACTAATAAATGAAAACTTAATTAAATCTGAAGTACAAACAATTATGATAGTCAAGCTTTCTCAAAGAAATTTGGTCAGATAAAAGGTCATCTGAATTGTGTATAATGCTTGATAAGATGTTAAAAAAAGCTTTTCATTGAATATGGTGACCTACACAACTTTGATAGATGGAATGTTTAGGAACGAGGACTGATCTTGCATTTAGGTGTGTAAATGAAATGATAAAGAATGATTGTCTACCCAACCTCCATACTTTACGGTTTACTCATTCATAGTTGCTTGAGATCCTTAACTCTTGGTATCTACATTAAAATTTATTTATGTGGTGTGCATTATCTCATTGTCAGTTTTTTGCGTTATGTTGGCAATTGCATTAAATCCCTTTGTATATTTTTGTTATATGTGTATACACGCATAATTGCCTTTATGTACCCGTGTTGTGTAAATTTTGATGTGAGTCTAATATAAATGTTTTATGTTATAAATAATGAAATTATCATTCAATACCTTATTTTTTTAATTCTTATTTAAGATGAGTTCTCCTTTTATTTCGAATATGAATGCATCTTAATTTTTTTTCGAATTAGTTGTTAACCTATGCCACAAGTCCATCTGGATCCAACTCCAGGATTTGTGATAAATGTAGTTTTCTTATATAGCATTACATAGACCTTATTTTATCATGCTTTAAGTTTCAAAATATGTATTTGTGACCATTTAATATGTATAGATCATATTATTCTTTTAACGTTCTTTGTTTTCTTAACTTAGAAGAATATAAAGCGTTAATGAAAATCTATGGAAATGAAGAACTTCATTATTATAGAGAGGGATGCAATGATCGATGGACTTGCTAAGAAAATATTAAAACAAGTAATTTTTTTTACTTAGTACCATTGTTGTTGAGGAAAAGCTCCAAAAAGAGGATCCTGAATGAATTGACAAGCTCACTAAAGCTGTAATAAAGGTATGAGTATAAAAGGGATTGTGGAAATTACTATTAATTATGTCTTTTAGTTTCCTTAGCCGAGGAATGAAGTAGATGCTTTAAAATTGGAAGCACCTTAGCTTAAAGCATTGGAAAAAATGGTGTAAGTTGTATTGCTTTGGAGTATCATATAGTTAGATTAGCGTAAATCAATTAATCCCTTTGAAGTAGAGGTTGTATATCAAAACCAATAGTTGTTAAAGAAAAGCTCCAAAAAGGGGATCCTTAATAAATTGACATGCTCACTAAAGATGTAATAAAGGTATGAGTGTGAAAGAGATTGTAGAAATTCCTATTAATTATATCTTTTAGTTTCCTTAGCCTAGGAATGAAGTAGATGTTTTAAAATTGGAAGCACCTCAACTTAAAATATTGGAAAAAGAGGTGTAAGTTGCATTGTTTTGGACTGTCATATAGTTAGATTAGATTAAATCGATCAATCCCTTTGTACTAGAGGTTGTATCTCAAAACTAATAGGCTATAAGAGTAGCCTCAGGATCTTATGTTTTAAAGTGCAAGCCTGCTTTACCCGATGTAGGTCTATATATCTCAACACTCCCTCTCCCGTGTGGTGTAACTTTGAGCTTAACACGTCTTTATGATAATAGGATCTAATAAAAGTCTTAATAGGAACTTTTTTGACCAGTAACTTCTTTTACCAAAGCTAACTTCAGCCTATGCAATTTCTAAATGTGTTTCCTCTTCCTTTCATTATCCTCTCTTCATAACACTGGAAATCAACTCATACTTACCCACTTACCAGCATCTAACTTTCACTGTCTTTTTCTCCTATAACTTCTTTTTAACACAAAGATAATTTATCACGAGAAACCTTATCTGTCGTTCACGAGATTAACAGTGGTTCTTTCTACTAAAATCATACATTACAATGAAAAACTGAGGGTTATCGAACCTCTAAATACTTTGGCCCCAGTTCCTATGGGCATTTTTACTTCTCCAGTTTTGTGTAATATCCTTCTTTTCTTTTCTTTTTTCATATTCATCAGTGCTGGATCCCACATAATTCAAAATTATTTCAAAGCCATAATAATGTCCCTTTTGTAGGCCATTTTTAATACTTTTCCTTGGAAATGATTCCTTATTCGGAATCATGACAGTTGAAGGTATGCTATTACCTAATGCTTATAGCATCTCCAATAGAGTGGTATACTATTCTTGTTTACCATACCGGTATTCCGAAATCGCATACTATTTTGGTCCAACAGCAAATTACATTTTTTTATATTGGGCGCTTAACGGTTTAGCACCTAACACCAAAAAGCCAAATGATATGTTTATTTCTTGGGTGCTGAACGGTTCAGTGCCTAGGCAACTGTATTAAAAAAGTTGTTAGGTGTTGAACCGTTCAGCGCCTAGGCGGTATGCGCATACTCCTCGCCAAGTTCAGGTTTCACATACTTTGGAGGGGTATGGGGGTGAGTATGCTGAACACCATACTCTTGTTGGAAGGGGTTTTTGCAAGAGTATGGGAAAACCTTAACAACATACCACTCTGTTGGAGATGCTCTTACTATTATAACACAAATACTTTTCTTTTAATTCATTACTTTGTTTTGAAGATGACTCCTTATTGGGGAATTGTGAAATATATGTATGTAAGAATCATGAGAGTTGGAGCTATGTTATTACCTAATGCATAACTGTTGGAATACAAGTACTTTATCTAATTTTTTATATCGTTTAGTCTCTATTATGTTGTGAACATATCATCATCATCACGTGTAACTGTTTATGTTGGACCTATTTGTAGGCTATTCTAATTAAATAGATTTTCTAGATTATTTTAAATTGGGTATTCGTGGAAAGTAGATGTATCTACAGTATCAACCATCTATTTATGATTTATGATTTTCTCATGTTGCTTATTGCATACCGCGTTATTAATTTTTTATTGTGAAAATGTATCTCGAGAACATATAGTCTTTCATATATGTTTCTTTCTAACACTATGAACTTAAATATTCGTGCGTAGCATGGGCTCATAACCTAGTATATCTATATTATAAATCTCATTTTTGTCTTACGTGGTATCGATTGTCCTGCGTGGCGAGCTTTGTCCCACGTGGCCTTGTTTGTCCTACATGATATCCATTGTCCTACATGGCACCGTTCTCATCCACTAATTACATTGAAGGCAATCTAATCAATGTTAAGGGTGACTTTGTCATTTTGTCCTCTGAATTATTTTGAAGTTAAAGCCTCTCTTATATTTTCAAGCTCTTTTTTTATCTCTCTCTTTCTCTAACTTTTCAATAAATATGTTCTTCAAATCAATAAAATAAAGTTATAACCATTTCAAAATTGAAGAGTTTTACTGCGTATTGGCCAAAATTTATTTATCCTTCCGTTTCTCTTTTTCTCCCTCCCTCCCTCTAAAGGTTAATTGAGTAAGGGATTCGAGGATTGAGGAATTAAAAGTTTCTCTACTTCCAATTGAAGAGAATTGGAACATACTCCATCTCTCAAACCTTATGGTAGCAAAATCCTGCCATTTAAGAATTGAAACATACTCCTTTATTTCTAAATGTGTTTGTTTAGGTGTGGCTATTTTGATAAATTTGCTTAGTTCTCATGTCTAATTTTAATTGTTGCTTGGTTATCATGTATAATTTCAATTTCAAAGGCATTGGATTTTTTTTAATATGCATCCATTCTCGGTGAAACCGCGCCTCTCTCTAGAGTATTCTCTCTCTTTATATTTCTATCTAGAATTTGATTGAACTCATCATCTAATTTTTTTTGTACCCTGGTCATATTTCCATGTAATTTGATTAATTGTTATTCGAGTGTTTTTAGAAAAATATCCATTGTTTAATTTAATTCCATTGATTTTAAACATATTCATCTGATTGATTTTTTCTTTTTCTGCCGAGAATTTGGTTCTTTGTAGTTTCAATTCAATTTTTTTTACTATCAATAAAATCAGGGTATGTAGAGCTTTTTTCTTAGTATAAGCCATTTTTTGTTTTGCAGTTTACTTAGGTTCATTATATTTACATGTAATTTCAAAAGTTGGTATGGTTGGTAAAATTCCAACATCAATCTCTCATTCTCTTTGCTTTAGAGTGTTTTATGGAGTTTTTTTGGGTATCAAGATCAATGATACTTTCATTAGTTTATTTTCAAAAGTTCAGAAAACTTTTCACAAAGATCTACAATAGCCATAATTATCATGTCAAGTACTATGCTTACTTGCATTATTGGAAGATTTGGTTTATAATTTTTAGATAATCATCCACAGCTTCCACATTCCATACTTTTCCATCATGAACCCCTCCCTAATAACCATTTTCACGCTACTCTAAATCCCATATTTGAGCCTCAAACATTACCCTATTTAGGAGTTTCTATTTCAATTGGAATTTGATTCAGGTATTGCTCAACTTCTTTCCTTTTGGTTTTTTTTTTTTTTTTTTTATATTTTAGATTTCAATCTATTGCAGGTTATTTGTTTGTTGCTGGAATTATCTGTTGTGTAATTGTATTTTCTAATTTTCCATATGCTTACTATGTATCATGTATTTTTTCCCATTATATTGGATTACCCCAAATTCTGTTACAATCTAGAAAGTGATTTGCGGATTTTCTTCTATGAAGATGAAAATAAAAGAATCACTTTTTTTGATGACATGATTACAAGGTTTTGATTGATGGAGATTTTGAAGTTGATGAACTTATTGGGTAGGCATTTCTAAATAAATAATGTTAGTACTTCAGTAAGAAAAACTTGAATTGCTTGAACTTTTGCTTCATTTGCATCTTTATATGCTAATGGGTTACAAAGTAAGAATCTAAATGATCGTTTGCTGTTTTCAAATTTTGGCAAAGTAAATGAACCACAAGAAATTTTGTTTAGACACATCTTTGCAAGGTTTAAAAGCCTTCTTGGTATGTTCTTTTTGCCCTTCATATTACTTTGCTGCTTCTCACCCATTTTATCTGAAAATTGACTGAGGAATTTTGCCACAATTTTTGTGTCTGATCGTTATTTCTTGGATTTAAAAGAATTGTTTCTCCTTAATTATTTCTTGGCCTCAAAAGAATTTAAGAATCAAGTACATTATGTAATGAACCTTCTAATTGTGTCATTTATATATTGTAGAAATTTTGGTTTCAATTTTTTTCTTTTACTATCTTATTTGCTATAGACTTGAAGTTGAAGATAGAAATGTCTTCTGGAAAATTTTAAGAGATTATGACTTCTTTGATCATAAAAAACTTATTCTTTTTTTGGTCTTCTCTATCAGTATCCTTGATAATGTAATCTTCTTTCTGACATCATATAATTTTAGTATCTTAATGTATTATTTGTTGTATGCCCAAAGAGCTTGAGTTCACTAACTTGAATATCTCTCCATCATAACTGATTACACTAAGTTCTTACTCTCTGGATTTTATGTATATTTTCAGGTTTAACCATGCATCTTCATTTTTCAATTACATGCTCAAAACATAAGGGAGGCATCTCTTGGTTCATTTTAAGGTCAGTTGTGTATTGGAGTTATGTTCCTACTTTGAAATTTTATTATTTTGTATAACTCTATAGAAATTTGAGAGTTTTATTTTGATTTTTGTTGCCCATCTTATCTCTCTTTGATTGTGAATTTGTAATTATTATTTTAAGGGGTTATTGATTTATAGTTTATCCTTATTTTATGGATTTCTTATTCTATAGGACTGTAAGAGTATACATCTTCGGTAAGCTTTACAGCTTTAGTTTGAGTTCCTTCTTTTATTTTGGATCACCGTACCTTTTATTTTGTATCTGTGGTAAGGATCTATTGTGAATCATCTTAGGAAGTTTAACTTTACACCTCCAAGAATTGGCAATAAATAGCGTTTCTTCTTCCTTATCACAATGGTCTTGTTATCAGTTTTTGTGTGCGTTACGAATGGTTATTTTTCCATACTCCACTTTCTATAGCCGTTGGTTACAATCTTCTCAAAATCAGGAGAAAGATTTCTTTATGAGTTTGTAATAATAACTCCCTTGGAGTCATCTAATCTCGCATGCTATGGTAGTTGTCTTTATACCCTATAAGAGGATTTATACTTTATTATTATAACATCAAGTGTTTTATTAGTCATGCTACCGAAATAGTTTTTTCTAATTGTATTTGTGTTGAATTAGAATATACAGACGGTTCTCTCATCAACTATTGTGCAGTCTAATAGCAACTGAAATAGTTTTCCCTTATTATCTTCCTTCCAATCGAGGTACCTTAATTTATTTTTTCTATTTGATAGTCATGACCCCAACACTTAAAGTGTATTGAGAGCATCCATATACGATTTGCTGAATTTTGTAGGAAACTTAATCTATTGCCATCTTATAGATGAAAAATGTTTATATTGAAATTTTGGGGTCCTTTGACATGTAGTACTCTAATGAACTTTGACAAAGCTACATAAATTATAGGTTAGGCTTTTATAATGTTGATGTGATCTGTAAATGGTATTTCAAATACTGTATGTGAATCCATTTTACCTTCATCCAACAACTTTGTTGAGCTGATTTATCAAAAGGTAGATTTACCTTTTGGTATTATTTAAAGTCAATTGAGGTTTCTATTAGTATAACTTTACTAATTACTGCATTTCTTAATTCTAATTGTTAATTTTTGTCTAAATTGCATCATGTTATTTCTTAGAAATGTACATGTTGACAAACACCTACTATTAATTGTTTATTTTTGCTTAATGCATGCACTTTCCAATGGATGGGATTAGTAATAAAACCTACAAAATCAACTAATAGAGATGCATAATGGCCCTTATCTTTTTTGTGTTTATTTTATATGTAGTTGTTCTAGACTATCAAGATTACAATACCAACTAATTTATTGGGTGGTATTAAAGTTCTTAATTTTCAATGCTTTAAGCATCAAGTTATATTGTGTTTTTTTTCTTCTTCCAATTTGTTGTTTATTATGTTCCATTTCCAATCTCAAAATTTTAGATTTGGGAATTTGCAAAGCATCATTATGGCCTACATCGCAGATGTACAAATCTTAATTGGTGCATATGAGTTCATGTACTTTTACTTCCATTAATATTCTTTTTTATTTGTGGTTGACTCTAAAGTATCATTTTATGCATTTCCAATACGATGTTATACTTATACATGAAGCTCTTGAAGGCTCCCATTTAACCTGCATACCTATTATTTCCTTCTTATGGTCAAAGATTTTATATTGATTTGCATATGTTATCAAGATCGCTTAATTTTGTTTCATCCCGGGAAAAAAAATGACATTGTAATCAAAGTTTTATCGTTTATTAAATGGTGATTTTTATTTACAAGTCTTCTCAATATTTTAGTCAACATCCCCGATCTTCTTTACTTTTTTTTCTTCTTTTCTTTCTTTCTATTTATTATGTACATTGGAGTGCAATAAATACATTTATTTCCATAAACATATCGCTCTCATGAAATAAATTGTTAAAGCAGTGGTAGAGTTATGTTTTAGTTGTTGGTAAAGGTAAGCGAACTATGGAGCTGAAGGAGAAGATATGTCAACAACATAATTTTGTTTACAACGATGTTTCTCTATATCATTAAAGAATGTAAGAAGTCGAGAGACATAATTTTTAGTGTTTTTGATGTTATATTGGTATAATATTTGCAGACTTTGTGATTGATCACGGACAAGATCTATTAAAGAACCGAAAGATAGAGCAACTGGATGAGGGGAAAAGTTAGCTTTGCAGAATGAAGATTTGGTGCTTGGACATAATATGAGCATTATTGAGCTGTTTTTCAACAAAGTTAAGTCACTTATAATGTAAAGGGGAAGGTATTTAGAAGATGTATGATATCGCTGTTATGGCAGCATTGAATTTTAAGGGGAAAGGCATACCTCCTTGATGTAATTGATCTGAAAACCGTTGTAGCGTTGAATATGATGTCATAAAATTTTCTTTTGGATAAATTATTTCAATCCAATTTTTCTTATTGGTTAATTGGAGAAGCTAAATTACAAATTTGGCACCTTTAATTCTTCTTCCCCATCTTTCATCAACCTTTATACCTATGTGATTTGTCTTGGTTCTTGGTTCTCTTAGTCATATTGACCACGTTTTCCCCTCATATTTTTTTGAAATCACAATTTGAATATCTTTGGTTCGTGATTGATTACCCTCCCATGTTTACTGGAGGGAGAATTTATAATTTAAGGAATTATTCAGGTTTAAGAACTTAAATTTTGAATCTCATGCTATAAATATTTACAATGATTGTATCAAGTGATTTCATCTTTTATTGATCATTCAATCAAAATTACCTTTTCATTTGTACCATTATCTATAATTAATAACTTGAGCAATCGTGCGTAGCACGGGCTCATGACCTAGTCTATTAAAAAAACACGGTAATTTTTGCCACTTGGGACAAGTCTGTCCTTATGTCCAGAGATAAAGAGGGGTTGTGATTCGTTGTGGGTGCCTCAAGAATCATACATGGATGGGCAGTTGTGGTAGTTTAAGTTTTAAGGTTAAAACCTAAAAGTAGCAAACCTGACAAAAAAAAAACTCTACTTCTCTCCCGACTACAAATTTTACCCCTTCAAAAACAAAATAAAACAAAAACCTGTGTTTTCCTCCTTGAGAAAACACCCTGCAATTTCTCTCTATCTCTCTCAGCTTCGACCCTTGTAATTTCTCTCGCTCAAAGCTTCCAAAGTTAGAAAGGTTTTAAAGGTTTCGAAGGTTCAAGTTGAAGGTAAGGGTTTTGATTTTTGGTTCAAGTTCTCTCAATTTTGAGTCCGTAAGTTTTGATTTAAAGGATTAAAGCTCAGATTGTAGAAGCACTGGAAATCAATATTGTTCAGCTCTATGAAGTTGTTTTATCGAAATTAACATATAATTCAAAGCTGATTATTACTGACCTTACTATTATTGCTGGAGAACAGAGGGATCATGCTGGGGGGATTGCTGATTTGATTTGAAACAGAATTGTTGAGGTATGTATGTTTGGTCAAATGTGTAAATAATTAGAATTTTTGATGATTTTGGTAATCCATTATATAGTGTGTATTATGTGATAAAGGTTGGAAATTGTTGCATTTGAGGCCTTCAGTAGAGTGCTTTGAAAGGGGGTTGGGATTTAGATTCTTAAAAATTAGGGTTGTGAGGGTCTTAACCCAAGGAGTTTGATACTAGGAGCCCTTATGGATATTTCCATTATAGTACAGAATGCAGTTTAGTACTGAATGTAGAGTATAGTGTTGAGGATGATAGCAGGAAATCCTATCAATTGTTGGGCTTGCGCCTATTGATTATTAGGTTTAATTTTAATCTAACCCGTAACTCGCATGCTCATTCAAGTCTAATAATTTTCCAATAACCATTTCTGCATTATAGCATGCTGGGGTATTGATAACCACCATGAGCTTGCACCCATTGATTATTAGAGGTTATTCATGAAACTATACTTTAGGGGCGTTAATAACAAGCTTATGTAGTGTTCTTGACTTTGGTTCATTTAAGAAAAAATCCAGGTCTGGGTTATGGTATTGATAACAAGCTTATGTGACTATGTAGTTTTTGAGATAAAGTAATAGGTACATGGTTTGGAAATAATACTTCCTAAGGGGTGGGGGGTAGGGTGAAGGAATTATTATTGATGAACTAAAATTATTTGTACACCAGGAGAAATTGCTTGATGATTCTACGAAACAAAGTGGAAATTCTTTTGAAAAGCCTATGAATAATCATGGAAAACGAACTTACGAGGCATGAGGAGTTTAGTTCGTGCCTAAATTCGGGGTGCGGGGAGACAATGAATTGTGATCTAAAAATGGGTTATACAATAATTTACAATGTAAACATTTTTCTCAAATCATCTCTTACCATCATAAGATCTAAGAATTAAGCTAAATTAACCTCATGGCTGTCATGTATATATAATTTTAGGTTACGGCTAAAGTAAAATAAGAAGATATTAACGTAGACACTAATTGAAGTGTTTCCATTACAGATGGCACATTGAGTGTGATCTAAGAAAACTTTAATAAGTGGTGAATTGCGGGCACCTATTTTTGAAGTGTCATTACGGGTATGTGCGTTTGTCTATATTATAAATCTCAGTTTTATCTTATGTGGTGTCGTTTGTTCTACATGGCGACGATTGTCCCGCGTGGAGATATTTGTCCTACGTGGCATAGGGAATTAGTGTTAAATTATGTCAAATTAATTTTATGCACATTTATTGATTATTTAGCATCTATTGAAAATTTGAAACTGTTCCTTCTCTTCACCTCTCTTTCTTCGGATTCTCTAGTAAAAACATTTCTCCCGGTTGCATCTCTTTCTCTTCAGCAATTTCTTTAATGTTCATGCCTCGAGAATTCACTCTTTTTTAATTAAATCTCTGCTCATGATTTTCTTTAAAATTGTAACTCTTCAATTTTCAGTTACAATTTCAAATTCTCTCTCTCTTTCTGTATCTCAAATTTCAATTCTGAGAAACACCCTTGGGTTTGCTAAAGTAATTACACAGAAAAATACTGAAACAAATCCAACTTTAAGAAATACCCAAATGGCATTCACAATGTGAGAGTATGACCTGTATTGGAAGTACACCTACATTAAATTTATTGAATCAAGTTTTGAGTTTTCTCTCGGTATTACACCAGTAATGAAATTCTCGACCCCAGAACCTATTTTTGTTTTAATAGCAGTAAAGTGATTCAAAAAGAGAAGTTTTAGCTTTTGATCCTTGGATTGGAAGTATTCTTCTTTTATGTTGTTAGCCATCAAGTAAAGAGAAAGGAATAAGAGATTTCTCCCAAAAAAGATATATTTCTAAATTTGATTAAATGGTGTATGTTAATTATGTTTGAGTCAATTTGATTATTAGAGTCGTTTGTTTTATTTGATAAATTTAGTATCGCTTGGACCAGGTTTTATTATGAAAGGACGTGTAATTTGAAGCAAGATGAGTCAGATTGGAGGCTGCGGATGGATATTTTCAAAATAACAATCTTTTGAAGGTAGAATGAACAAGAATTTTACATGATTCCGCGCATAGCCTTGGGCTTTTATTTTTCAGCATACTAAAATGCATATTTTAATCCTCTTTTCTCATTAAGGTGGATTTGGGGTTCTTTGCATCAACTTTGAGAACCAAGTACCTTATTCATCGATTGTATCTGTAGCTTTTATAAGTTCCTCCATTGAGTGTCATTGAGTAAAATTATAATCTATGTTTGAACTTTGAAGAATAGATCTGCATATCAAATATGGCGAGTACATCAAAACCAAATTTGGGGCTTTTATCATCTCAGGTACACAAATTCTTTTCTCTATGATTTAATTTTGGGGATATTTCTCCAAACTTCTATCAATATATTAGTTGCATTTTCTTATTATTACTTTTCTATTTTTTCGTTACTGCTTGTTGAGTTTACGACATTCAATCTTTGCTTCTATGAAATCGCTGACAACAAATAGAGTTGGGCTTTTTCCCAGTAATGTTATTGCGCTTTCAATGATCCAATTGCAAAAACCTCCAATGGTGCCTGCTCATTACAGTTACGGAGAGATGATTAACCCTCATACTTTCTATTCATAGTAAAATAACAGCAAAAAGATAAACGTAAATAGAAATGAGATTTCTTCTGTTCCTAATGGGAAGAATAAATTTATATCTAAACCCAGCTAATCTCGAGTTTGTTTCAAAGTAAGTTTTTGAGTACTACTCAAGACATGCTTTGGAAAACCTATATTGCAACGGCGGATTTACATCATGCGATTAATCCTTCCCTTTGTTTGAAGGATACATTTCTTAATGCCCGAGCCAAACATTAAATACTTAAACTTTCTCAAATGCTATAGGATTTCACATGATTTATGTTAGTATTAGTATTAGTTTCCCAGACTTTACATATGCCTATTTTTTAGTTTATTTTTACAATTTAATGGTCTATTGGTCCTTGATTGTACCAAAGATGTAGCTTATTACCCACCATATGTATTACCATTGTGACTAATTTTTCATCACATAATCTAGTACCTTATCTGAACCTTATCACCATATGTTTTTTGGTTTTTGACGTACTTCATTCTCTAGCGGATCAAGCTGTAGGAGACCTCAATATTTTGTTGTGGAATCCTCCAGCTTGGCTTTCCATACTCCACTCTTATTTTTGCATTTCTTATATTAGAACTGGTTAACTATTTTCACCTTGGATGAATAGACACTTAGACTGCCAATATTTTTAGCGCTTGGATGTCTTCTGTGTTGTACGTGTCTTTGCAGAGACCATATTAATATATAGGTTACTACCATCATTCTTGCTAACCAAGATTTCCCTGCACATTCTCAGGTTTTTGTTTAAATTTATGATTATAGTTTCTTAATTAATGTGGAAAAAGAAAAGCTTAGTTATGGACTTCATTTCGGGAAACAGTTTTAGATCTATTCGTGAAAAGTTTAATATTTGAAGGGTTGTGCAAGATTCGAGACAGGTCGGTTCATGGACCTCAATAGTAAAAGAAAAATATACTTATGTGAAAAGCTGTGATTTTAGCTATCCTATTACGCTACCAATACAAATACGTAGAAATTTGTGCATATCACTGGAAAATGCGATTTTTACTACTTTCTACCTCTTAGACTGAATATTTTGGTTCTTAGTTTATTCCATGTTTCTTTGGCAACAATTTTTGGAACTCGGAAGATGAAGTTTGAGGAATGGCTGGTTTAGGTGGCGATGCTGATACTCATCCGTATGTCTCCTTCACGACCAATTTCATTTGATATAAATTGTTAATATATAAGCTGTTCAAATGCCAAATTCAAGAATATTTTTTCTTGCAATAATTAGGTAAAATGCTGCAGATAGCCTAATTTGTCAATTTTTTGATAATTTGTATTATGTTACAGTACATGCAGTTTGTGGGAACATATATTTGAGTTAAACCCACGTAATTTAGGCGAAAATGTTAAGAATATTTCATGTTCCTATTAGGAGACGTATTTGGGGGTTTTATGTTAAAATACTTCATTAAAGCATCTCTTATAGTTGCAACATCAAGAGAACAATAAACTATATTTTCAATTGTCCCATCTTTATCACATCTTTTCACAGTAAATATAGTTCTCTTACGGATTTCACAAACACGCTTACATTTAACAAATTTAACCTAAGACCTACTTCATGAAATTGGTATAAAAAATTCTATTATTACTATGGAAATATGTGATTAAGGTAAGAAAGTAGGAAATAAAATTTATTGCACTTTTGATGTTGAAAAAAGATAAGAGATACTTTAATGACGAGTTTGATGGAGAATTTTAATGGTGAAGGAGATAAAATATAATTATTGGAGGAGAGAGGGGTGGATTTAAAATAAATACATTTTTTAAATGATTGAGTTATTTTCAAATCCAAAATATTCATGTGGGCTGATGATTGAATTTAGCTTTCCACAATAAATAAAGCAAGGGGTATGGTTGTAGTTATGTTTTATTTTTGATATTCTAAATGAGTTTGGGCTTTATTCCTTTTCTTTTTATTGATAGAATTCATATATTTATTTGTTCATTATTGGCGATTTGTTAAAAAAATAATCTCTATGATTGCAGGAATGCCCCTAAATTTACTGCAACTTAAGGATATGGAGAACATGATAACATTATCAAAGCTTAATTTCAGGTAAGTTAATAAAATTTATCTACATGTTTCTAATTTAGGGATTTATCTTCTTTGTGTATAAGTAGTTCAACAAGTTGAACTTCTTCTCTATGGGATCAGTCGAAACTGAGAATTGTGATTCTTAATCACCAAAATATAGCACACAAATATAGATTTCATGATGGAGAGTCATTATAGATCACTAGATAGAGAAACTAATGATCTGATTTATGTCGCCCCTTCTATGATTTTTCCTTGGCTATACTTAAATTTTCTTTCATTGTTGTACATGAATTTCAGTTGTCCTCTGCCCTCCCAAGATGCTATATAAAAGGGGAGCATATATTACACTTGCAAAGTTAACCATACATAACCAAAGTTAATCTTAATACTGAACCATATCCACCTGCAAAGCAATCTTCATATAGCCACTTAGCAGAACAAGCACAAAGTTGATAGGACTCACATATACTTGGATTAGGTAATAGTTACTAACACAACTTGCCATACCAATTAGTCTTGGTCTAAGTATCCCTAATTAGTGCTCTAGCTATAGAGATTAATAATTTTTCATCTTTCTCTTCCCCTTTCTTTTACATAAACTTTCTCAGCTTTTCAATTCCTAAATTTTTCCTGAACACGAACATGACACAAACTTTAGTTAAATATGATTATCGATAGTGGTGGATATAAAATTTGAAGGGGATGGATATTTAGTAGTATTACCTCACATTATTTATTTGTGATTCCTATCAACATAAAAAGGATGACCTATTTTGATCGATTGTTATTTATGTAAGTGTTGGTGACTTTTGAATGTCTCAATTGAACAAGATATTTCTAGATTTGTTGAGATGATGCCTCACATATCTTTTCCAATTTAAAGGGGTTCGGGGAGACTAATTGTATGTAGCTAAAATACTAAGTGTCAATTACTCATTAAATTTCTTCTTAATAAATCGCTAAGGCAAAACACTAAATTTGATTTCATAACAAACGTGCTTGAATTTTTGGAATCTCTAATTATAATTCTTCCATCACATTTTTTATACACTAGATTTATTCTTCTTTAGTTTATGTCACTCATGTGCCTCTTTTGGGGGTTTCATTGAGTCATATTTGCATTGATTTTAGTTATTTCTAGGCCATGGGGAAAGTTAAATTTTCTATTTTTTGTATTTCATATTTTTGCATATTGGATTTTTAGCATTTAGTTGTTATCAGAACAATATTTGATATTTAGCTCAAATGGCTGAGCGCTTGGGGTTGGAAATACAATTCCAATAATATCAAGTGATGGTGGTTCAAACCCCAAGATCACGCAGTGTTTGGTAAGTAACATCGTTGATTGTAGAAAGCCATGGGTACAACTATAAATTATGAGGTTATACATATTTGACTCAAGTTTCTACAAAATAAGTTGCAACTAGATTAAAATTAGTTCTTGGTCTTTATGTTTTATGGATTTATAACACTTTGATGATTGCCCTTATTAGTTAACACCCTCAAACATAACTTAATATGACTACAAGGTTAATACATATTGATCTTTAGCTCAAATGATAGGGCGCTTGAAATTAGATCACATATTTCAAGAGTTTGTGGTTTAACCCTACCCAGATTATCTAATATTATAAAGTTATTCAAGAATCTAAGAACGTTGATATGTTAGTATATTCCTATAGACTAGAGTCTTAAACATATTAACTACACTTATTAATAACTATATGGTATGTAATAAAATGAATTCATGGCCTACATTTTGGTAAGGGGATACCTAAAACTAATTTCCCAGATACACATTTATTTACCATTATGATATTAAACATTAGTGCGTAGCACGGGATCATAGCCTAGTATTATATTATATTACACAATGGTGATTTTTAAATCGACAAGATTGATATTGTCTCAAATTCAAATAGACAAGTTGGCCATTATCTCAAAGATAAAGAGGGCTTAGATTTCAGGGAAAGACCGAGATCAACGGACGAGATTTGTTCAACTCTTATACTTAGGGGTAGTTTCGACAAAACACATAAAAAGTAAAAGGGTAGTTAAGTCTTATTAATTCTCTTTTATTATCTCTCCCATCTCTCCCAACTCTTCAACTCTTCATCTCTCCCAACTCTCCCAACTCTTCATCTCTCACAATGTACCCTTTCTCTTTCTTTCTAAGCATCTAGATGTTAAGAACATATCTCACATCAAAATACAGGGACTTTATTGGTTTGAATGTGTTAATTTGTTTAAAGGTAGTATTTTATTCTGTTATACTATATTGGTTTGAATGAGTTAACATATATGGGATTGGTTTGAATGTGCATATATGTGATTAATATATATGGGATTAGAGTTAACATATATGGGATTAACATATATGGGATTGGTTTGAATGTGCATATATGTGATTAATATATATGGGATTAGAGTTAACATATATGGGATTGGTTTAAATGTGTTAACATATACGGGCATTCCCTTATCATCTTCATTCATCCGTTCAAAATATTTGCTAATGCTGAAATCCATCTGATGATTCAAGTTTGTCCATGTCATATAGGCCCTCCATTATCTTCTTTGTGTTTAGGTCGTCAGAGTAAACAAACTTCACTTTCCTGTAAGTTTTGGGCTCTAGAATGGGCTTCACCACCTACAATAGATTCATATAACCTTTGGTCATATTCAGAGACGAATGTCTTTTGGTCTGCCGTCTGATGACCGACGAATGTCTTATGGTCTGCCTCTAAACTATAGTATTCTACTATTCTACTCAATGTCTTAGGTAATGCACAATAGCCTACTATAAGGGGGGATCTTCCTCAGTCCTTTTCTTATTGGTCGTTAATAGCTCTAGTCGGCAGGTCTTTATCCTTAATTTCCTTATTCTCCATACGCAAGTTTCCATAGAAGAGACAAAGCCACAACATTCTACACCTTTTTGGACCCTTCTACAACCCATAGCTTTATTAGTTATGAGTCCTTTTGTTCGCAAAGGGGAGCTTTCCACACCCAGACTTTGTTCACATAACTATGAAGTTACACTATCGTTAAGTGTACTTATTAAGATCTTCATAGTTATTAAGAGTACTTATGCCTACTCTATCGCTAAGTGTTCGTGGGTGAGATTATAAGTATTGGAATTGGCGACTTATTGCACCCTTTATTAACTTCAAAAATAAGAAGTATTAAGTATTCTTAATATCATCTTAAGACAACATGCTTCTAGAAAGTAAGTTGGTTATCTTATTTATTATCATTGTACTGATTCTTATTCATTAATCAGTGTCATATGCTTAGTTATTGGTTTTTTTCTTGCTTAACTTGAGTGTTTTTACATAGGAGTTGTCTTCTTTTGGGGCAATCAGGTTTATACGGCAACTTACATAGAATTTTACAGATCCTGGAGGTAGATATCTGGAATACAGAGCTTTTCATTGTGTCTTCATAACTGTTCAAGATAGATTATCACTGAACGTTGGTAAATTACATTACCATTCTCAAATCAGCCATACATTCCCTTAAAAGCATGCTATTTATGCCAATTATGTTACTAGCTCTATTATGATCATTATGCACAGATGTCTCTACGATAATGATAATACAGCCTGGACCAATGGTGAATTTTATAATCGCGAATCTAGGTATCAAGACTTCTAATCTTGACTGGCTAAGGTAATTAACCAACTTTTATCTTGAAACTAAGAGTTTTTCTTATGGAGCTTTTTTAGATGTAAAAGGTTTTTATTTTTTTCTTTATGGATAGGCTAAGAAAGCTCTAAAAAATCTCAGTGTGAAGACACCAAGTTTGAAAACCGATTACAAAATCGCAGGATTAGGCGGACATCATTGCAGCAAGTAATTGTAAGCCTTTTTTTATTTTAGCATTTGCTTAATAACTTTGGACCAAAGTAAATTATGATTACCTGCTAGATGTGTGCATGTAGGTGGTTTGGGACATAGGGCATCTATATAATTCTTTTTTGCAAGTTAAATTACTAATGTATTGAATGCTGTACTATGCAGTTTTTCTCTAAAACAAAAGAACGGGGATGCCAGAAGCGTTAAAATATCTGTGACTGATTATTATGAGAAACATGACATGACATTGAGTTATTCAACAGAGTTTCCATGTATCAATGTTGGGAAACCAAAGCGGTGTATATACTTGCGTCTTGAGGTGAAGTTTGATAGCTCTTTTTTGATTTTTAGTGTACATTCATTTGTTTATAATTTGGATTAAATCTAAAATTAAGTTCATTGCATTTTTTAGACCTGTGATCCTGTTTCCTTGCAACGGTATCCGAAATCCTTATATTCTAATCCTACATTACATGGGGCTATTTTTTCTATCTCTCTCTCCACTAAATAAAGGAACAAAGCGCATAGGAAGAGATTTGTGAGTCAGTCAGGTACTTTGTTCTCAAACCAAATCATGAAATTATTATTTATGTTCCTTTGTTTTCGAGAATTGCACTCTTTTATGCCTAATCAGATTCATAATTGTATCTAATCAATCATTCAGAATAGTTTGATTTGCTAACATTGCCATTTTTTACATATAACAACTGTAATGGCATATTTTCTGGGTGGAAAACCTTCCCTAATACTGTTTGTAACGATTACGTAATAAAGAGCTAAACAACCAAAATTTTATATAGAAAACTCAGCAAAAATTGAGAAAAACCACGACCTCGAGGAGGATTTGATGTAAAATCTAGTAGATGCTAGTTATTACAAGTTTTTAGAGTGTTGCTAGTTTTTAGGATTGATGATCTTCCGACTTGCGGTCCCTTTTGAACCTATTCTCTCCCTGTATTTATAGTATATACAGGCAGTTTACAAAAAGAAAGAAAAAGTCTCCTATTCCGAGGGTAGTGGGCAAACTTTACGAATCTCTAACAGTTCCTTCTTGACCGAGCTTCAACGGCTAATTTTGGTAAGTCGAGGACTTACAAAATCTTTTAGAATGTTGAGTTGTCTTCGGCTACAGAGTGCTGAGCTGTCATCGACTATAGAGTGTTGAGTTGTCTTCGACTATATAATATTGGCTTATTCTTGTCGAATCTGGGGAATATGATACTATAGTCGTCCCATTCTTGATAGAAGTACTTGTAGTTGCTTCGAGAAGAAAACTGGAAGCGGAAGAGGTGCCCGAATATTCATAGAAGTCAGCATATGTTATTACCGAGGTCAAGGTGAACTGTGTCTGGTCAAGTTGGTTATCGAGGCGTAATTAATGTTGTTTATTGAATGTAGGGGGAGGAAGTTGGGTATAAATTAGAGATTTGGAAGGTGGGATGGTGGTGTTTTGTGGAGTGATGCCTCCCCAAGTATGGTGGATGATGACGTCTGGGGATGAAGACGGTAAGCTTTCTAACGAAACCTGACGCAGACCGAGAGATGAAAAATTATTATGTGATCAAAATAGAGTATTAAGGTGGGAACAAAGATCAAACAGAGACGAGATGTGTCTGTTAGAAATAGTGGTATCATCATGCGGTTGTGAAGGTAATGGATTGTATTAGGGTGAGAGTGAAGGGGTAACTGTTGGTGATGAAGATTTGAAGCTTATATGTGCGTCCAGAGATCTTGCCGAATGTGTGAGTGTTCTTACAATTTTTTGCTATCTTTTTCCAGCTGAAGCGTTTCTAAAAAGTTCAGTGACTTAAGAGTCATTGAGCTTCGAGGACTAGAAAGAGGCTTTAATGTCAGATTCTGAGTCATGGAGCTTTGCGGACCAGAAAGAGGCTTTAATACTAGATTCTGGTAAAAAGAAAACATCGAAATGATTTATATGTCGAAGTAAGTTATGAAATATCAGAAGAAATGTGATAGAAGAAATATCAAGTATTTTAAAAATAAATGTAATCGAAAGAGATAGTTGTCGAATATAAGACATGAGAATGTAATTGAAGGAGAGAGATATCAAATGTAAGAAACAAGTTCAAAATAAATAAATATGTGCTTATTTAATTTATTTGTTTCTGTGTTAGTCATCGAGTACTAAATATGGTTAGAACATTGTGATATAATTTTGTCGAATATTGCTATATGTGTAAAGTCGAACGTAGTTGGTTGTGTGGGGACAATGATTGATGTTGAGGGTGATTGATTTGACTATGACTGTGTAGAGTTCCAAAACATAATAAATGTAGGTGAGTTGTATTTTTACTGGAAGGATTATAAATAGAGGGTGTTGTTGGCTGAAGAAATGTTTATTGTTTCGTTGAATGTGATATGTACTTGTCAAATGTAGGGAAATAAATATTATGTTTAAACAAATTTTTGTCGACTAAAATGTTAGTCAACTTATGTCAAATATGATCCCATAAGTATAGGAATTGGTATGACAGTAAGAATTGGGGAACGTGCATGCAAAATGATTATGACAAGATGTGTTCCATTAGGTGATGGCATGAAATATAAGGAAAACGATGTGAATCAGCTATTGGATAAGATAGATCGTGCACTGGTGGATATGAATATGTCTACATAAATTCTTCGAGGTTTTGAATGATTAAAGTACGAATGTAGAAGTTTATTAATGAGGAGAAGATTAAGAGTCAAAGAAGTTGAGATAAAATGCTTGAAGTATTACATTCGAGGAACTGGACGGTCGCCAAGTGGTGCAATGAACAGTCGTGTAGAGTCTATAAATATGTCAGAGGTGGGCAACTATTCGTATCTTTTGTAAAATGAATTTTTTTTAGCGAGTGAATTGTTGTTGCTCGTCGCTGAAGTGGTTAAATACAATTGCTAAGGAGGAGATTAATGTATTGATCGAAGGGGCCAGGCGAGCAAAGGAAAGGGATATAGAATTGGCGCGTAAACAAGGTTAGTGATTCTTTCGAAATTGTTATCTAATTTGATGGATTGGGTATAGAGGAGTTAGATATGTAAATTGAATAATATGATAGTGAATTGGAAACGAACGAGTTGTGTCCATGGATATGAAATTAAATCTGGGCTGTTAATTTTGAGTTTGAAAATTCTGGTTTCTGGTAACTCTGAGGTACGAAATTCTGGTAGAAATACATGGTGTCAAAAGGGGAGAAATTGGATAGGAGGAGAAGTAAAAGGGATTGGTAAAGGGTGCTGAAATTAGAGCACAGTGGGAGAAGATGGTTGTGAGGGACCGAGATATGCGGAGATAGTGAGGATTTTGCCGGTTCGTATACCGGAGAAGGGGAATTCGTAATGTTTTGAAAGGTAGTATTTTCTCGGGAAAAGTTGAAACGTCTTCATGAAGGTATTAAAATATGCAAAATTCAAGTTAAAATGATAAATAGAACAAAAAATGTTAGCGAATATATATGTGATAAAATACAAATCATCGAACAATGAGTAATGTGCTGTAATCGATGGTATAATATGGAGGAATATATTGCATCGAAAATTGAATAATATAAAATTATAGTAACATATAGTAAAGTGAATATGTGATTTGGAGAAGAATCTCGACAATGATATGATTAGGAATATATGAACTTAATGAATGTATATATGTATCACATATGATAGATACTAACTGTGGTAAAAAATGGAATCTGATTGATAGGTTCGTTAAAATGGCTGAATCAACTGTAAACAATGATAAAAATATATTTGCGAGTCTTAAAGATGTAGTGCCCTTGATGATTGATGTGAGAACTTATGTGCAATAATTGGGGGAGGGGGGAGATACAGAGTAGGTTTGAGCAGTACAGATATAGTAGTTGCGGAACATTTTAGGGTAGTACCCAGTGTTATCAAAGTATCTGTGGAGGAAGTGATGGAGACTGAGGTGGATCATGAGCCTCAGGCGAGTAATCGAGAAGGGGGTGGGGATGGGGAAGAAGATGTGGGAGAGGGCGAAGAAGCATGTTATGGGGAGGGTCTAGAGACTAAAGAAATTATAAGTTTTAAAAAGAAATATGGTATTCATGGGGATATTAGACTAGAGGAGTATCAATATGAAATGATCGATAAGGAAATACCCTTAGATGGTATTCTTGTACATTGAGAACAAATAAAGAAAGGGTTGAAACTGCCTCTTAGGGCAGGTCAAAAAAATTTAATGAATTTCCTCGATGTTGCCCCGGCTCAATTCAATCCGAATGTATATAACCTGTTTAGGGTCTGTGGTGTAATAAATGGTAGAGTTAAGGCTAGAGGGGAGGAGGTAATAACTGTAGATGATTTGTGTGTGTATTACACATTAAAAACGAACCCGAAGTTTAAAGGGTATCATTACTTGACAATGTTTTTGAAGAGGCCGATATTTTATGATATGGTATCAACTGGAGATCGATATACTGATAAACGATTACTAGTGCCCAAAAACTATGAGTTCGATCAAAAAGACCCAGGGGAGCCGTTAAAAAGAAAAGCGTTTCATCTGGGTCTGTGGTTAAGTAATTTAAATGATTAAGTTTAATGTAATTTCAGGTTAGATGTATGTTGTGTAAATTTGTGTTTTTTTCTCTGTGTTGCAGCATTGAAGGAGAGTGGGAAGAAGGTGGAAGTAGAGGAAGAATTGTATAAGATAGGAAGAGGATTTTTTAGTAGGATCGATAACTTAGCTATTGATCAAGATTAGTTAAGTGAGATATTTCAAGAAGCAAGGTTGAAAAGGTCGAGAACAAAAGGTTCGAAAGTGCCAGTTATCGGGTGAAAAATGTAGGCAAAGTACAAAAAAGCTATAGATGTGAGTTTGCCTTTGAACAATCCTTCATTGACAGGGTACAACACATATACGGAGATCAATGCTATACTGGGGGATCCTATGTCAAAAACAAGAAGAAAAGGAAAGTGAACACAGAAGCACATCCGCTGCTGAATCTAAAAAGGAATACTCGATAGTCAATAGCTGAGGGTGCCGAAGTGGCTGCCAAACCAACTATCGTGGGTAGTGGGTTATCACAACGAGGTTCGAGCAGTGTGCCTCCTAAGAAGACGACTGGTGGAACATCGAAGAAGAAATTTGGGGAGGAGTTTGACAAGGAGTGGGAGAAGAATATAAAGTCTTATTCGGTCGAGGCAGATGTGTTGAAGAAAGATATGGTGGATTCTATGGCAGGGATTGATAGCTTGGATACCTTTTTAAGCGAGCGACAGAGGAATTTGGCGAAGGTGAGAAATCTTAATGCCTATGCTCGAATGAAAAGTTTGTTAGGTCAATCAAATACTCATTATATGACTTTTATGCAGATTAAAACGTTGATGGGTGAAGCAATGGGTCGTGTAGAGGGTAGTAGTGAGTTGGTGAACCGGTTGGTTGCTTATAAAAATATAGAGAAAAAATTGACCACAGAAAATGCCAAGCTGAATGCGACTCTGATTAGGTACAAGTTGGAAGCAAACAAGGCGAAGGAGGCGGCGTTGGCTGAGATGAAACAAGTATTAGAAAAAGATAAGAAATAAGCTTTGGTGGAGCAGAAAGCCGCGCATGAGAAAGATGTCAGAGAACAAGTTACCGATGCTCGCAAAGCAATGAAGCTGAAGCAGAATAAACTGCTCGAGGAGGTGACAACTCGAATTAACGAAGAAAAATTGTATAAGTACAAGGAAGTGAGGGTGCATTATTTCGAACAATTCGAGGAGATAGAAGAAAGGAAAAAAATACTACAAGGGTCTTGCAAAAGTTGGTGGGCTTCCATGTGACGATAGTTTAGATGATGATGTTCCCCAGACGTCGGATGTTCGTGGAGTAACTGAGGTGGTCGACAATAAAGTGATGATGGAGGTTGAAGGTTGTCGTCCTGGGGAAGTATCAGATGTGCAGGTGCCCGAAGGTGCCTTAATTGATGAAAAATCTCTATCTTAAATATTAAATCTTGTTTAATGAATGTTGAGTGAAGGGAAAGTATGTAACAAATGGTCAGTAGGATCGAAAAAAAATTAATTTGGTGTGTGCGAAGGATTTTGGTGTTTGTTTAAATATTTTGTTAAAATAACTATTTTGCATGTGTAAATAAGTTTAAGTAGTAGATGTGATAAAGTGATAGTAGATTCGAGCATATAAGTAAAGAATGCTTATTTGCGCAAAATGTGAAAGATGGCCAATAAATGGAATGTAAGGAGCACTAGATGTATATCCTGGGATAGGTATCTGGATTTAGATTTGGAGAAGAACAAGAGCTCATAAGAGATTGTTTGACAAGTAAAGAGCACAAAGTAAACTGTCCTGTAATTGGATTGTGGTCGCGTGAAGTTTAGATAGGTTTTAGGATACTTGTGTAAACAATGACCTAAAAACAAATCAAGATAGTAAGAAATTAGTTTGTCTCAGGCATACATGGTAAGTATTGATTGAGAGAAAACAAAGTAGTAAAGAGATCGTCTGTCTGATACATACTTGAGAAGTATAGATCGAGAACAAACCAAAATAGAAAGAGATTGTTTGTCAGATCTATACGTGAGAAGTATAGATCGAGATCAAGTCGAATTAGTAAAGAAGATAATGATAAAACAAATTTTTATTTGATCCGAGGAAAATGATTACAGGGTATTATCTATAAAAGAGTTTTAGCTGAGCAGTGTTCCATGGGTACTCAAGCTGAACTTCTTCTTCAGTCATGAGCCAATAAGTGTCGTTATCTGTTTTGTTGCATACAATGTAGGGTCCCTCCCAGTTTTTGGATAATTTTCCAGAATTCTTAGGTCGAGTATGATCCTGTATTCGTCATAGGATAAGGTCTCCAATACCGAATTTTTGTTCTCGAACTTTATTGTTGTTATTTTTTTCAATGTATCATAGTATAGTCCCAAATTTGTAATGGCCTTATCTCTGGTTTCCTCGATCCAATTGAGGTTGCAAAGGAAACCGAGTTCATTATCTTCATCTAAAATTTTATGTCGAGTACTTGGGAGATCGAGGTCTGAGGGTATGATTGCTTCAGTACCGAAGGCCATCATGAATGGAGTGTACCCTATTGAGACTCGAGGAGTGGTACGGTACGCCCATAATATACTGAGTAGTTCGTCGTCCCATCTGCCTTTCTTGTCGTTAAGGCATTTGTGTAAGCCCGATTTAATACTTTTGTTGATGGCTTCAGCTTTTCCGTTGCCTTGAGGATAATATGTTGTGGAAGTTGTTAACTGAATCTTGTATTTATGAAAGAAAGCTAGGACTTTAGCGCTGATGAACTGTTTACCATTATCAGAGCGTATCATTTGTGGACAACCAAATTGGGTAATGATGTGCTCCCAAAGGAACTTGATGACTTCATTCTCATTAGTATGGCATAGAAGAACTGCTTCAACCCACTTGGTGAAGTAATCGGTGGCAACTAAAGCAAACCTTTCGTTTCTCGATGTTGAATGCAATGGGCCAATCATATCGATTCCCCATCATTTAAATGGCCAAAGAACATTGCTAACATACAAGTCGAGGGTTGGGTTTTTGATGTCCTGAGCGTGGATTTGGCATTTTTAGCATTTACTAATAAAGTCTTCGCAGTCTTGTCTTATTTTGGGCCAATAGAGTCCTTGTGTGAATGCACGATGAGCTAGCGATCTTCTGGAAACATGTGCACCACAGATACCTTCGTGAAGCTCACAGATTTTGATCTGAGCATGTTTTTAGGAGATGCATTCGATATGTGGTCCGCCTCCAGTGAGTTGATATAATATTTTATTTTGGACTGTGAATCGGGGGCACTTGGCTAACTGGGATCGAGCGTCTTTTTTGTTATTGGGGAAGATGTTGGATTTGAGGTAAGCATAGAACAGTCTTTGCCAGTCTTCAGGGTCGTCATCATCAATAACAGATATTTGGAGTGTGGATAAGATATCGAGGCTAGAATGTTCGATGATCTCAATTTCTAAAGATCTTTTTTTACTGTTTCCCAACATGGCAGCGATGTAAGCTAATGTATCGGCATGGTGATTTTCTTGCCGAGGTAAATATGAAATGGCTGCATGCTTAATTTTTTTCATCTTTTCTTCGACAAGGGCTGCGTAATCAACCATTTTTCCTATTGTCTTAAATTTTTTGTTGTAATGATTGGCGACGAGTAAGGAGTCGACATATACTGTTAATTCCTCAGCTCCTAGAGTAAGTGCAAGATCGAGACCGTGCAAGATTCCTTTGTACTCTGCTTCATTATTGGTTGCATAAAATTTGAGTTTGATAGCCTTTTCAATACGATGATTAGAAGGTGTGATGAGGACTATGCCAATCCCGGATCCTTGTGGTTCTGCCAATCCGTCTGTAAAAAGTCTTCAACCAGAACTCTTGGACCACGCGTCTGGTTCTGCAATTGAGTCACCGGTAAAGATTTCTTCTTGTTCTTCCCAATCAGGGTCTTTGACGGGAAAATCTGCCAAAAAATCAGCCACTGCTTGTCCCTTGACGGATATTTGAGGTTCAAAGGAAATGTCATTTTCCCCAAGGAAAACAGAACATTGTTGAACTTGTTGAGATTTTTCCTTTTTTGAGAGTACGAGTTTGAGGGGGTATTTTGTAATGAATTTGATGGGATGAGCTTAGAAGTATGGACAAAGTTTTTGAGAGCTGTAAACCAAGGCGGGCAATTGCTTCTTAGTGGTAGTATATCACTTTTCAGCAGGCATAAGAGTTTTACTGATAAAGTAAATAGGTTTCTCGATGCCTGCATCTTCCCGAATAGGAACAGAGCAGATGGAGTCTTCAGTTGTGGATAAGTACATTGTGAGCATTTAGCCATCAATTGAAGTATTTATTATTAGAGGACGTACTAAGTATCATTTAAGATCTTGGAATGTCATTTCAGTCAGGAGTCCAAATAATTTCTTTTTTCTGCTTGTTCGAAAGAGGCGTGGGGTTACCACAAAGAAAAAGGTAAAGAAGTTTGCATCAATCAGATGACTTTGAGATGAATCTGTAAAGAATGGCAATTTTACCAGCTAATTTTTGAACATCGTTTTTTGTTCGAGGAGAGGGCATTGCCATGAGTGCTTTGATTTGAGCGGGATTGATTTCGATTCCTCTTTTGCTGACTAGATGTGCAAGGCAGTACTTTTGAGTGACCGTACGTGGTTTGTGCTGAATAAGCTCTTCGCAAACTTTTGAGTCGATGTGCAAGGCGGAGGTGAATGCTGGAACCACGATTTTGGGGTTGGAATTTCTAATCTTCCGTGTTTCCTATAGGAAACATTTATATAAGTTTGTCAGGGTTTCTTTCGTGCCTTGCTCGAAGTAAAATAGAGAGTCAACAGTTATTTTGGGCTCCCTAGCATGAGCGTAGTTGGATTCGAAAAGATTTTGCAATTGGCTGAAGGTTGTGATAGAGGCCTCTTGGATAGTGTGAAACTATCGGAGTGGTTCCTCTTTTAGGCTCATGTTGAATAACCTACACAAAATATGGTCGAACTTGGAGTATAACCTAACTGCGGCTTTGAAATGCTGAACATACGTCAATAGATCAATTAGGCCTAGATACTGGATGAACTTAGGCATATCGAAAATTTCTGGGATGGGCATATTTTCGAGAAATGGAGAAATGAGGTTTGTTTCGATTCGATCTAGTGCAGACCGTCGGCCTAGGACGTGAGAGTTGATGGCTTGGATTTTATTGTTAAGGTCATCTAAAGTAATGAATTATTACGGGGGAAGAGGTAGAGCTGCAATTTGTAGAACAAAATCGCCCTGTCCCTCTGGTTCCAATCGATCTCTGATGGTCCTCTTTTCTAGCGGAGTAGTTTGATGATGTGTACGTCAACTTCCATGGGTTATCGAAGCTGAAGAAGTTAGACTGAAATTTTGAGAGGCTCTATTTGGATTTCCAGATCTGGATCGAGACATTCGCTGATCGTCTTCTCTCGGCTGTTCATCACGTTGAATTACTCTTGATCGATGTTCACTTTGAGCCAGTGGAGGGGATATCTAGCAAGCAGTAATTCGATCTTATGTCCTTCGCAATCTTTTCATCTCTTTTTGATGTGTTTGAATTTGCTGATCTAGGGCTTTTCTCCATTCGCCTCATTCCGTTTGTAACGTATGAGCATGGATGCGCTGATCTTCCAGTCTCTGAGTTTTTTTTGTGGCCATTTGTTTTTGAAGTTCAAGGACTGCACCATGTAGATCAAGAGCTCCTGGTATGTCCTGATCTCTTATGGTACTGGAATGGCTCCTCAAGTTCATGTTTATCATCGGATGCTATTTAGATTAGAAATGGTAGAAAAAGTGTAGATTTCCCACAGACGGCGCTAATTGTAATGGCGTGTTTTCTGGGAGGAAAACCTTCACCAATACTGTTCGTAACAATTGCGTAGTAAATGGCTAAACATGCAAGATTTTGCGTGGAAAACTCAGCAGAAACTGAGGAAAACCACGACCTCGAGGAGGATTTGATGTAAAATATAGTAGATGCTAGTTATTTTAAGTTTTCAGAGTGTTGCTAGTGTTTAGGATTAATGATCCTCAGACTTGCGGTCCCTTTATAACCTATTCTCTCCATGTATTTATAGTATATGCAGGTAGTTTACAAAAAGAAAGAAAAAGTCTCCTATTCTGGGGGTAGTGGGCGAACTTTGCGAATCTCTAACAGTTCCTTCTTGACCGAGCTTCAACAACTACTTTTGGTAAGTCAAGGATTTTTAGAATCTTCTAGAATGTTGAGTTGTCTTCGACTACAAAGTGTTGAGCTATCTTCGACTACAAAGTATTGAGTTGTCTTCGACTATAGAATGCTAGCTTATTCTATTCGAATCAAGAGAATATGATACTACAACAAGGTAACTACATAAATAAGAGTTGTGTACAATTGTTTGTAATTATTGTAATTAATGGCGCCTGTGATGAGTTCACCACAGTTAAAGGTAAGGGAGTTCTTAGAAATTCAAAGCTCATTGTGGCAAAGAATAGACAAACTGTTTCAAAGTTTTAGATGCTTGGTTACATTTCTTAGCAATTCACAGTTTTAAGGTAGATAGGTAGGATTCCCATGTGTTTCTCTATTTTAAAGTTCATAATTCTGGGAACATTGTTAAGATATAAATACAATAATTATCCAGTATACTTTCTGTTACGGTTTACATGGAAACCAAAAATTTACTGTAGACCTTTTTGTTCTAAACAATTTTTCGTTTGCATTTTCTCTCTCCAAGGATAGATGTTAATTTGGTTCCTAATTTCTTAGCTTTTAGTTCTTTAACTTTGATTTATCACATTAAAGCATAGATTTTCTGATCAATTAACTTTTAGAACAGATAGTAATATAAGAAAATCATCTCTCGAGATTGCAAAAGTATCTTTTGTTTGTAAACTATAAAGTATCTCCTTCTGCCTGGATCAAAATCTAATAAAATCAATAAAAAATATATAATTTTTTCACAATTTTATTTTGTCTCTCAGTGTAAATTGTGTCATATAAACGCTAATAATCTCCATCTAATTTCTAGGAATTCACTCATTTGTTTCATCACAATTCTACTTTGTTTGATGAATTGACATATGTGGATAAAGTTTTAGGATTCCATTTTGCTTGGATTGAGAGTGATAAAAAATTAATCACAACTGGCAACTGGTGTATACAAAATGAAACAGGATGGAAGGATGAACTAATTGAATACATAGGTATATGATTTATTACACGACTGGACAAGCAAATGGATTCACCCCCACCAAAGGTGATTTGAGAATGTTACAACAAAGGTATTTGATTGTAAAAATAGTTGACAAGTGAAAGTGAATGAAGGTTTTCAATTTTATTTCTTGAGAGTTATTATAATGTAAGTTTTTGTTTTTTTATTCATGTCGGATTCATTTATGTGTATTCGACTGCCTTAATGGTTTGTTTAGCAGATAAAATGCATTATAGTATGTAAAAGCTTGCGTCAAAAGCACACCAAGATATGCTCCATATACTCATCAATTGCAATGTTAAAGGTGCTTCGATTCATGAGTTCTAATCAAAACTTCTACTCTTTCACAACTATGTTTCATTACCGCCAAGGTTTGGGGTAGCAATTTAATACCACGCTTTAAAAATTAAAGGTCATATGTTGGGTTCACCATTAACAGAGGCAAATCTAATATTTGCCATGACTGAATCGTCTAAGGAATTAATTTGGTGACTAAGATAATTTTACACCGTAAAAAGTTGGTCTGAAAGGAAAAACTGTATCTCTAGAAAAGCATCTAAATCCCTCATTACCATACCAACCATAGCCATATGTAGTACCGAAGGCGCGTCGATGTAATTATCGTGGCGAGCCACGGGTAGTACTAGTATATATATATATAATTAAGTGGAAAAGTTAGGACTTGAGTCCACTAGGGTCAAAAAACATAATGAGGGGGTTTGGGGGAATCGCCCCCGAGAAAAACAAAAATGAAGCATATTAGGGTATTTTATTATCGCTTATAGTCGAATTCATGCCAAGTTTTAAAAAATAAAATAAAAAAAGTCGTAGAAGTGAGTCCTCAATCTAAAAGTTAATTATGAACTTGATAATCATAAAATGTAAAAATGAGGCTGTGGGGACTTGATCCCTTGTTAGGTATTCAAAACCAACATACTTGTCCACTGGACCAATAACAATTATATGATTAGAACTGAGTGAGGTAAAATATATACAAATTATACATAGATGTATCATTTTTAGCTATCTTGTAAGTGATTTCTGGCAAATTCAGTGGGTCAAATGACCCCACTGGTCCCCCTAGCTTCACCCCTGATTAAATGGACAGATGAAGGCCATTACTATCTTAACAACGTAAATGTAGTATGAATGAATGAAAATAGTTGTATGTTTTTACATTCTAGGTAATGTTTAATTCTTAAAGACCATTACATTTTTTTTAGCAAGAAGTAAGAGTAAATTGATAGTAAAGAGATACAATTGAGGGGAGGCACTGCCAAGCCCAATCAACTAAGTAGATCTATAGTAGCATACATGTGTATCTTCTACTTTAGTTAGAAAACTTGGTCTATCATGAAAACTTTTTGAGCTGCCTGCCGGGAGATATCTGCTCCTCTTGGCGACTTGGATTGCAGAGAAGTTTGCCTTTTTCCAACAGTGAGTGAGCCTAGGAGTCTCGAATGAGTTCTTTATTCTATTCCATCGTGCTCGATGAGGCCAGGGGGCTTGGTTTCTTGCAAAACTTGTAATTGTTGATTGAAAATCTGCTTCTATCCAAAGCTATTTCCAGCTTCATTCTACAGCCCAAAAGAGAGCACCAATCACGGCTTCGCATTCCAAATATAAGAGGGTTTTGATGCCTACCCCATGGGAGTGCACACCTATGACTTCACCACAATGATTTCTTGCAACAGCTCTGGTGCCTGCAATTCCTGGTAATCCCATTGCAACTGCCCCCACATTGATCTTTACTTTCTGAAACCAAGGCAGTGCCCAGGTCAGCTCTGAACACGAGGAAGAGGTCTAGCTTTAATTGGAACACCCAAAGCAATGACGATTACAAGATCAAAATATTTATTGGACATGCTATTTGCAGATAAGTCTGCCGCTTCTTTAACTGCAGCAAGGATCTTGCATTTAAGTTTAATGGAACAATAGGGAGTCCCCTCGAAAATAATATCGTTTTTGGCTTGCCAAAGAAATTAAATAAAATTAAGAACCTCAGCTTTCCAAAGGTCTTATATGTAAGCACTCTTCTGGAAGCAAGCATCAAGAGTTTGCTTGAGGTTAGCAAAAGCAGCTTCGATGTGGATCAAAGAAGCCAGCCAATCCCATATCTGTTTAGAATAAGAACATTGCCAAATCAGATGGTCGAGTGTTTCTAGGTTGTATAGACAACCTAGAAATCAGTATCAAACCCCTTTTAATGAGGTTATCCTCGGTTGGCAGCGAGTTGTGCCAGACTTTCCAGATGAAGGAAGCAATTCTTGGCTGAATAAACTTGCCTTTAGTGTAACTGTGCCACCAGACTTTAGGCCGTTCAGATCGAGAAAAAACCCTGAGGATGGTGCTTCCATACTCGGATGTCTTGGTCTGTGTTATTCAGAGAGAGGCTGTTTAGATCGATGCCTTGAGTGTTCAGAAAATCCAAAATTGCTTGAGGAGCCGACCAATCATTCTGAAAAATAATTTGACTAAGCTTGGATGTGCAATGCTTCCAGATTTTAGGTTGGATGTTCAGGAGATCGATAAGAGCAACCTCTGAGCCCCAACAATCTCTCCAAAAATCAATGTCTCTGCCTGATCCAATGATCCATTTGGAGTTGGCTTGTACCATGGCAATAGCTTCCTTCAGGCCATTCCAGATTGAGGAGTGTTTGTTGTAGTTAATAAGAAAGCCTCCTCTGGTAAAGAATTTAGCTCGAAGAAAAGTTTCCCAAGGATCTTGAGCATTTAGGAAACCCCAACCCAATTTCATAAGCATTGAAAGGTTGATGTCTCTCAACCCATGGATACCAATGTCTCCTTCACTAGGATGGTTGAAAACTTTATTCCATTTGATAGTGACAAATTTCTGCTTATACGGATCACCTGACCACAAAAAGTTTCGAATAATTCTTTCGCCCTCTTGTATTGCTGTGATCGGCTACTTGTAAATAGCCATATTGTAAATAGGATGGCTTGTAAGAATAGATTTGACCAGGACTATTCTACTCTGAAAGGAAAGAATCTTCCCACTCCATCCGGAATCCCTGGACCGAATTTTGTCAATAAGAGGAGCCACCGTTGCCTTCGAGACTCTGCCATGAACCAGTGGGATCCCAAGATACTTCTCCGGATGTGAGCCCAATCCAAACCCAAATAAAGACAAAATTTTGTTCAGTCTGAAGGGGGAGATGGAGCCGACAAAAAGTTTGCATTTTGACTTGTTTATCCATTGGCTGGAGGAGGATTGATAGACTTCCATGAGTATTTTCAGAGCCTTAAGACCTTTACTGTTACTTTTGGAAAATATGAAAATATCATCTGCAAATAGGAGATGAGAAGGACTATTCAAGCTCTTATAAGTAACCATAGGCTTTAGAATTTGCTTGTCCCGCAACCAAGAGATACCTCTGCTAAAGACATCTTCAACTAGAGCAAATAGAATAGGAGAGAGAGGGTAGCTCTGTCGGAGACCTCTTGAAGCTTTAAAGAAACTGCAAGGACCTCAATTAATAAGAACTGATATGTGAGTACTATTTAGAAGCACCCTAATCCATTTACAAAATTGGAATGAGAATCTCAGTTTTTGAAGCACTTGGAGCAAAAATGGCCAGCTGACTGTGTTGAAAGCTTGGGATATGTCGATCTTGAGCGCAATATTCCCTTGCTTTCTACCAATTCTTAATTCGTTTATCATTTTGGAAACAAGAGCGATATTAGAGTGTATAGACCTTCCCAGCACAAAACCACATTGTTCAGCAAAAATGATTCTAGGATCCAAGATACTAAGTATCAAAGCAAGAATTTTTGTAATCACTTTGAACACCAAATTGTTCAGACAGATCGGCAGAAAATTTCCCATGGTGAGTTGACTACGGTCCCCACTAACAAGCCTGGAAGGTTTGGCCTTCTGCCTCCAGATGGAATCTTCAAGATTGAGAAGGTCGTTGAGAGAGGCTTGCTTTGAGGAGGCTTCCTTCATAAGATGATCTAAATAATTAGTATCCAACTGCGCTTACAGGTCCTCAAGATCTGCTATACTGGTCTCAATTTGCGTTTGTATGCCCCCCATGTTATCTTTCCTCCAGATTTTGATTGCAACTTTAAGCCTTTGAAGCTTCTTCACAAGCACAAAAATAGGATCACCTGTAAGCCTTTCACCCCAAGATTGAATAACCATATCTTCGAATGTGTTTATAGTAACCCAGCCTTTAAGGAATCTGAAAGGAATGCTGTGAGGCTTGGGAAGATCTTGGATATGCATCCTACCATGGCCGAATGATCGGAATTTTCTCTAGTCATATACTTAGAAGACCAACCATCAAACTTTTGGATCCAAGAACTGTTGTAAAGTGCACGATCAAGTCTTCTCAGGATTCTAGCTTTCCCCTTTTGACCATTGCACCAGGAGAATTTTGGACCACTGGAGAAGCTTTCAATAAGTCTGCAAGAGTCAATACAGTCATTAAATTTTGAAATGGAGCAAGGAAGAGGCTCTGTACCACCACTCCTTTCATCCCAATTACGAATACAATTAAAATCCTCGATGGCCAGCCAAGGAAGATTGAGAGCCGCAATATTTGCCATATCGACCCATAACACCCTTATCGCAGAAGAAGTGACCATACCCTGGATTGTGGAGATCAATATACCATCGTAAGTGATAGTAATTTCCTGAGGAGACCCCGTCACAAGGAGAAGATCTTGAAGACCTGTTTGCAATAGATACCACAGATTTCCAAGCCTGGAATCACAATCATTTGAGATAAAAGAGTGACTGTAATCGATAAGACCAAATTTGAGAATATTAGATAAAGTAGCTTTAATTTGAGGTTTCGCCATGAAAATAAAATTTTGTTTGGCCTTTTACACCAGCCGTCGAAGAGAAAGTCTGAAGATTTATTACCAATGCCGCGGATATTCTAGAAAATCACCTTCATTGATAACCATTTTTTTTTGTTGCTTGAACGAGTGTTGGGATAGCTTTTTCCCACACTAATTCCCGCAAACTTCTTCCTAGCAAATAGCTTCTTCGGCTCCATTTCCTTGCCCGGTGTTGGTCGGACCCCTTCATAAGTGATCAAGGAATTATCCCTCTCAGTATCATCAACCATATCTTCCCATTTCAAGGCTGATTGCAACCGGATAAGAGTTGCTTTTTTGAGGAGTTGGTGAGGAGATTTAGGGTCATGGCAAGGTCTACTGGTATCTACAATATCCTGTCCATCATCTAGGTTGCTATGGGCATTGTAAGTAAGAACATTTATCTTCGGCATCTTCCTTTGGATCTCAGAACTGCCTGCCAGAACTGAGGGACCAGCAACAAAAGTTGTTTATGGCATTTCATCGAAGACCTCAGCTATTTTCTCGCTTACTGCTTCTGGGTCATCCATCAATTTCTTCCCTTTACTTAAAGCCTCTCTTTGCTTCTTTTTACGTAGTCGTTTCTTCTGGTTCTTTGTAAAGTTTGCATCAGGAGCTGGAACCTCTTGATATTTTTGCTTCTCTTTTGGTTCTTCCGCACGTAGAACTTTCCCTTTGATAGCTCTACATTCCACGAATGTATGAACAATAATTTTATAGTGGCTGCTGAATTTTGGGGTACTTCCCAGCTCGACTCTTTGCTAGAAATCACATTCTTCAACTTCTACCAGAATTTTGTTTGGGACAGGTACTGCAAGATCAATGTCAGCGAGCACTTTCGTAAAATACCCAAAATCCATTGTCGAGGACGAGTAGTCAATTTGAATTGGTGTACCCAAGGTTCTCCCAAGAGACATCAATGTTTGGACTTCCCAGAATTCAACTCCTAGACCCGGGAATTTAACCCACACAAGGGGATGGGAGTTTTTCTGCCTTTCAGGATTGAAAAATGGACTCCAAGGTGAAAGTCTCAGCAGCTGCTTACCAATTACCCAAGGCCCACCTTACCAAATCTTGTTCTGATCTTCTTCATTGTCAAGGAAGATTGTGATGTATCCTTTTCCCATTGGTATCAATCTGCAGATTCCTTTTGGCTTCCAAAGATCAATCGCCTGAGCTCGAGCTTCCATGATTGAGATCTTTTGCAAGTCCAACCTACAAACAAGATTGTATCTATTTCTATTCAAACACCTTTTGTGGGCTTTCATTGGCACCTTGATGAATGGAAAATCCCCTCTCCTTCCAGGGGTAGGGAGTTGTTCAAGTGAACAACTTCGACCTTCACTCTCCTTCGCCATCTCAGCATATGATGGAGCTCCATTTGGGGCGGAATTGGAGTTGTTTGAAACCCTAGGGAAAGCACTTTCAATTTCCCAGAGGTCCATAATCTGTAAAAGAAATTTAGAGTATTAAATCAGTGATTTGGCACAGAATTACAATTTTGGGATAAAATCGCATCTCTCGTATCTCTCGGAGTGGTTGAGTCTTAAAGAACATTACTATCTTAACAAGATACCCCTTTTGTATTGTTTAAATCTCCTACCACATCATAAACTTTACTCCCGTGCACCGATAACCCCTTACAAGTATCCGTTGATATGTTTTGAAATGCTGACTCTTTAGAAGTGTCCACCACTACCTTAGAAGCATCCATCACCTCCTTAGAAGCATTCATCACCTTACATGCCACCCTTACATGCATTACCAGCACTGTACCTCCTCAGAAGCATCCACCACTACCACACATGCATCCACCAACACCGGTACCTCCTTACAGGGGCGGAGCCAAGGTTTTCATCTAGGGGGTTCAAAATTAGAGTATGGGGGAGGGAGTCCCAGAAGAAGAAAAAAAAATAGGTACTTTTTTTTTCACATAAAAAAAATGAACAAAAAAAGCTAGTTAAACTATCTTGGAGATGGGGCTTGAACCTATGTCTCCAATGTATCCAAGTCAAAATATCAAATAATAACCAATTGGGATATAACATTCTTATGTTATAATTTGAGGGGGTTCAAATATGTAATAATTTCACTAAGTATTTTTTTATTTTTTGGGTAAAATTGCTACACTGAAAGGTAGTTCCAGGCAACCAGGGGGTTCAACTGACCCTCCTAGAACACCCCTGGCTACGCCCCTGCCTCCTTAGAAGCATCCACCTTTACCTCCTTACAAGCATCCTCCATCAGTAATGCCTTATAAGTCGGTGCCTCCTTTGAAGCATCCATGACTACCTTCTTTCAAACATCTACCACCGGTAATGCCTTACAAGCTGATACCTCCTCTAAAGCATTCACTACTACCTCCTTTCAAGCATTCACCATAGGTGCCCCCTTAGAAGCCAGTGCCTCCTTTGAAGCATCCACTTCATATACCGCCTTAGAAGCATGCACTTCCTTTCAAGTATCCACTAGCTTCATAAAATAATCTATTTATGTTACCTTCATAGAGGCATCCACAACTAGTACCTCTGTATGACCATCTTCTAACGATACACCACGTTCATGATTTTCTAACCAACAATCATCAGCCAATACTGCCAAATCATTAGTTGTAGCATTTTTTGAGGGAATAAAATCTTCTGACGTCATAACTATTGTGCTACCATCAGTCGAGATAATTGGAGCACAACTTTCAATCTCTACTGGTCCTTAAAAACTACTACCACATGTACCTCATTAGACAATGTATCCACTTCAATTTCTACGTACATGAAGTCATCATGCTCATCATTAGCTTCTACATCCTCAACCTACTGTATTACATCCTCAACTTAGTGCATTACACCTACGGTACCTTTGTCAACATGCTTGGAGTGATCCACTTCCAGCTCTGACATCAGTGGCGTTACATTTATTCAACAACCATTGAATAGGTTGATCATTCATTGAACTTGTGTCGAAGCGATTTTGTAACCTGTGAACCTCTTACTTCACATCCTTTCTAACAGGAAGAGTGGTATTAGCTTGGGAAACTTCCTTCCTAACAGGCTTTGGCCATTGGCTTCCATCATTTCCTTTCACCATTGGCTTCCTGATAGTGTGCTTTTGCCTCATGTTTACTAGCCCCACTAATCTAGACGAAGCAAATATATAATTATGCAACCACATTCTAATAAATCCCGCAACACAGTTAAAGCCAGTACCACCACCAGGTGCACTACCAACGGGATTATCAGAATAATCAACTGTAGGGGGTGGAACATCTTTAACTAGATTCCTCGTGGCATATTCCTGCTAGAATGTGTGAAACACATTGGTAATAAAGTCAAGCTACCATAGGAACAGTAGTTTACCATAAGAATAATAGTCCTAGTAGGTAGTATAGTGAGGTAATGTTTGTATTTCGGCTAAGCCAGGTTAGATTTGTGCTCTAATGCCTATATAAAGGCTTTCTATATGTTATAATCAAATCATCTAATCCCAAGTTTGATTAATAACATTTCTTCTTTAGAGTTTAGAATTTTTTTTAACACATCTGGTATCAGAGCGAACACGATCTTTGGCTTGACAGCTCGAAGGTGACGACGTGAAGAAAAGTAGAACCTTTTCGAGTATTCCGTTAAGATATTGTTTATTCGGCCGAAGTTATTGATTTCGTCTATTTTTCGCAAAAAATGACAGAGAGTTATGTTTAAGTGGCAATTCCTAAATTCGATGCTCACTACGACCATTGAAGTTTAATTATGGAGAACTTCTTGAGGTCCAAGGAGTATTGGCACCTCGTTGAAGTTGGTGACGACCGCTCAAATATCCAAGATCGAGGAATTACGATTAAAAGACTTGAAAGTCAAAAATTATTTATTTCAAGCTATTTATCGTAACATCTTGGAGACTATCCTATACAAGGAGACATCCAAAGATATTTGGGATGCAATGAAGAAGAAATATCAGGGAACCTCTAAAGTGAAGCGGGCACATCTACAGGCACTTCGTGTAGATTTTAAGACTCTTCGTATGCAACCAACAGAGTCTGTTTCAAAGTATTTCTCTAGGACCATGGCGATTTCTAACAAGATGGAAACAAATGGAGAAAAGATGGAGGACATTACGATAATTGAAAAGATTCTTCGATCAATGACATCTAAATTTGATTACGTGGAATGTTCGATCGAGGAGTCGAAAGATCTTGATCAACTCTCGATGGATGAACTAATGAGTTTACTGATTGTTCATGAGCAGTGAATCAACAAGCATGCAGTAATGGAGGAAGTGCTATAATATTAGCTCTCAATCAACAATCAAGCACATTGATGTGCGTTACCATTTCTTGCAAAATCTAGTGAAAGATGGGACGATTGATCTTATCCACTACAGGAGCGAATATTAAGTTGTAGACATTTTCACAAAAGCCTAATAGTTTGACGCATTTGAGAAACTTCAGAAGCTACTCGGAGTTTGTTCGTTTAAGGGAGGGAGCTCCAAGGAAAACTCAGCATAGCATTTACTTCCTAAACTAATATTAACACATCTAGTTTAAGGAAGGGTGTTAGAATGTGTGAAACACATTGATAATAAAGTCAAGCTACCATAGGAATAGTAGTCTACCATAGGAACAGTAGTCTACCATAGGAATCATAGTCCTAGTAGGTAGCATAGTGAGGTAATGTTTGTATTTCAGCTTTAGAAGCCTGGTTGGATTTATGCTCTAATGCCTATATAAAGGCTTACTATATGTTGTAATCAAATCATCTAATCCCAAGTTTGATCAATAATATTTCTTCTTTAGAGTTTAGAATTCTGTTTTCAACAATTATAACATATTATCACTTTCACTAGTCAGCATCTATAGTCTTGGGTTCTTCAACCAACATGCTCCTATCAGGGAGTTAAATACCATCTTTAACGTGATCCTCGTAATTGTTCATGGATGAAGTTAGTGCCTACAACATCCAAATAAGAACAACATACTCATTATCCTCAACCATTGATGGGATACTCTCAACGTGGGGTAGCAGCTTAAAGAAGCTATTTCTTCTACAAAACAAGCTTAATTACAATGTGTTTGTAATATAAGCGAATAATAGCAGATGTCCATTTGTACTTACCATGTATTTATTATCTTCGACCAAAAACTTAACCTTAACTGGAACATGGACACATTGGTCACTAATCTCTTTGTATTTATCCACAAAACTGTGATTTTGGTATACCAAGCTATTAGTAAAGCATTGAAAGGTAATTCAGATTAATTAAAATACAAAAATAAAGAGAAGAGATGGACTTAACAAAACTTTTCGAGGCTCACCAAACGATGTCCTAAAGGTGAATTACACCTCACACAATCATCTTCTTGAGACTCTAGCGCAAACCTCCCCAGGATACAATGACGTTGAGTAGAGAAAAATAATTTGTTACAATTCCAGAACCCTCAAACTACTCCTTACTTGTGTGATCTTTCTGTTGTAAGAGAATTGAGTTTTTTTTCTGTTACTTTGAGGTTCACCAATAAGTCTATAAATAGACAAGATATCATAACGGTTGTTGACACCTCATCAAAATGGTATTGAATTTATAATAATTTGAACTTAATTAGCTGATTAAACAGCTCATTCAATTCGAAACATTTTAGACTTGGTCTTCGTAACAAGTTTTTCTCTTCACACACACTTAGACACATGCACACATATTCATTGTTCATTAATTATTATGTGAATTGAAGTTTGGGTTTATAGACTTAATTTTTACAACAATCATCCACATGAATGAAACATAAGCGAAACTGTATATCATGTGTGTATCAATAAGGAGTTTCACGGAAGAAATGTTAGAGTATAGCTGTTACTAGGACTTGAGCCTATTACCTTGTGAGAGTTCATGGGGTATACTAGTTGTTCAGTAAACCAATGTCTTGAACTATTCAGCTATATAATACGAGCAATGTGGCACGTACTAGCGCGTGCAAACGCATTATTTGTAAGATTCAAGTTGGGTTTAAGTGTAATTTTGTGATATATTAAGGTTTACCTTTTCTTTTCTTTGGAACACCATATTATGCCTGCCTTTTTAACTAAATTTCTGTGTCAAATAATAGTACTCATCCTTGGATATAGTCTTCGCAATAAGTTGATAACTGGATATTACTAGATTTTGATCAAAGAAACTTGTACTATGTTTTTATTTTTCTTGAGGTACCTTGAATGATGTTCTCATTTGCTAGATGTTAAGTTCGTCCTTACTAAGGTTAAAGAATCTTTGAGGGAATTGAACGACAGCTTTCATATCCAAGTGGAAATACATAGCTTGTTTGTTCTATATATAGGATCTTATAGATAACTATCAAATGACTTAAATGTACTTAGTATTATAATTTGTAATTTTAAATTAAATCTACCTAGTTTGGTTTAATTTTTTAATATAGCTTCGTGTTTAAGATCTTTGGTGATCTGTTGGCTTCTTTATTTTAATTTTTGTGTTTTTTGTTTTGTTTTAGAGAAGAATAGTACCCTTTTTGTTTGTAAGGGGATATGGTGTAATTATGGTTTTACCACCATTAAAGACTGCTTGATCAAGAGAGAGAAGGGTTGAGTCAATGGTTTCTATTGGTTTCTTACCATTATTTTTTCCTGTGTGTTAATCTTACTAAGGCAGTCATATTCTACATGGTTTTGCATATGTAGAGATCCAGGTAGTGGATTATAATACATATTGATAATATATCGTAAGAGAGTGCATTATGACAGTATTAAGTTCTATAATGTGGAGGCAAACAATTAAATAAAAAGCCTATAAGGATCCACAGAGATAGCTGATATAAGAGGACCATAAACACCTCGATTAGGGATCCCTGTTGTCCCTTTCCCGACCCAAAACAAGCGAATCTCCAAAGTTGTTGGTTGCTAAATAAGCAGCTTAGAAAGAACAGTTTAGAAGGCCTAGTTTATTTACTGTACTACTATCCAGTCTCTCAAAGCTCTTTTCGTACCATACCGATGGCTCTTTTGACACCTATATCCACATCTCCGACACCCTAGCCTAACATTTCTATGGTAGTCTTACTATCTTGCTGCAGCTAGACGTCGTTGTTCTGAGGTATGAAAGCTTCATCCTACTAGACCCAAAATCTCCATCAGAGCAGATCCCATCGATGCTCTATGTCTAGGCTACAAAACTATAGGTAAGGTAGCTAAACTAATCTTTCTCAAGTCGGTCCTGTACAACCTGAAGGTTGTACAATTGCTGTATTTGAATAAAAATAATATTTTACTTTTAAAGTAGTACAACCCAGGCAGGTTAAAAAGTAGTACTTCCTTTCACTTCATATAAGTTAACCAAGTCTTCTCCTCAGGTTGAGTTGTCCAATCTCTAATTTCTCTATCATAATACTCATAAGGTTCAGTTCACAGTCGAACGTAAGTCACCATGGCATTGATTTCCATAAGGCCTCAGTCTTTCAATATTAATCAAACCTCGTCTTTCTTCCAAATAAAAAAAATCGCGACTCGTCTAAAGTCCTTATTTTGTTTAAAAAATCAAACAAATTAAGACAATTAAGAGCAGTCACAAAAAAAATACATTACCTTTGTTGAGTGGCACCAATCTAGGTAAGAATAATTTTTTTTTGGATTTCCCCTAAATACTTTTCCCAAATCAACAAATAAACATTGCAAAACTGGGATTTCCCCCAAATAAAGTTTTGTTGGGTGCTCAACGGTTCAGCTCCTAGGAAGTAATATATTAAAGAGAGAAGTTGTGATGGGTGAGAGAGAGATGTCAGCTGTAATTAAAAGTTGTTGGGCGCTTCAGAGCCTAGGTGGTATGCAAATACTCCTCACTGAGTTCAGGTTTCACATTCTTTGTAGGGGTATGGGGGTAAGTATGCTGAACCCCATAGCCCTGTTGGATGGGTTTTTCACAAAAATATGGGAAAACCTTAACAACATACTCTTCTGTTGGAGGTGCTCTAAAGCCTATTTGCGCTTCTTTGAGTACCTTTCGAACTTTGATTCGGAGACTATGTTCATAAGTCTTCGTACTAAAAGTTTAGTATGTATAAAGCCAACATTCATTCTTAAATGTTCAAATCCTTCCAAACTTTAATCCCATGCTGCAAAATCATTCATGAAGGTGTTAAGATTGCTACCTTTAATACCATCATCAGCTATGATGACTATTTCTGTAATTATCCTGTCAAACAGCTTAATATTTCCCTTGAGAAATTTTTCATGAAGAAAAACATTTTGACTGCGGCAGAGCTCGTAGTACTTAGTCCACGTGTCTTTAGAGAGCTCTGAGTTCATTCTCAAGCCATTTACCGCAATATCAAAGCTATTTTTGTCTAGGTTTCCCCAAAATATAACTCCTCTAGAAACTTTTGAACTACCACTTCTATTTTATGATTCTGCTCCTTTAGAGTATCAGATATAATCAATGGAACATCACTCAATAAACAATTTCTTGGATATTTGAGGTCAGTTTTTTCATGTATCCTGATAAGTAATTTTGTATTACCTTTTGGATATCAATACTTACACAAAATAGTGAAGATACTAAGCAATAGTTTTTTATTTGCCCCTGAACAAGGAAACTTAATAACAATCAGAAAAAAAAAATGGCAAAAGTTACATGGGGAAATTTAATGTACAAGAGCTTCTGAAACCCGTAGGCTAAAACCCTTATCAACTCCAGGCGAATTGTCTGCCCTGATTATATGCACCTATAAGAATAAAAGACCAAACATTCGATATAACTCAATAAATAAAAACAATTTTAGATTTACACAAATGCAAATTGCCAATACATGAATGGTTTTCTATTTTTCGTCTTACTACCGTAGAACTATGATAAAACAGATATAATCATAAGTAGATTCATAACCTGGAATTCAGTAGAGTTAACCAACTGGAAGACCAATGCATCTTCCTCAACTAACTTGTGGGCAGTGGAGAAAACTCCTCATCCATTAAGCCTCATATGTTCATGTAAGAATTGGACAGTCAATTCTTCTATATCCTCATCGACCAAGTAATGTCGATATCCTGCTGTGGTAGATATGATTTGCAAAATGGTGTAGGAATTGTCTATGAAGAAAACTACTAAATAAATATGTGAAGTATCTAATAGATTTGCCAAGTTTTAAAATGTTATCATGTGTCCATAGATTAATTGTAACTCTCGCCGTCTGGTTTTTATCATTATGAACGTCATATGAAGAGATAGATTTCACAAAGATGGGATGCTTATAATCTAGATTTTGTTGAACTTTGTCTGCCCTCTCTTTAACTCATGTTAAAGCTCTATCATTGTCAGTTTTTTTGTGAGTCTTGATTGGCTTATCTGCATTATCCTTTGAAGATCAATACTCCCAAGAATACAAAAGACATTAAACATAAGTCGTTTCATTGCCTCGAACATGAAAACTAGTATACAACAATCAGAAAATAAAGAGAAACAAAAGTTATAAGGAAATATTTGTGTTGGAAGAGCTTCTGAAACCCGTAGGCCAAAACACTTATCAACCCCAGTCGAATTATATGCCCTAATTATAAACACCTACATAATTAAGGACCAAACATTAGGTAAAAATCAAGAGGTTGATAACTATAGCAAAGAAGTTATAACCATAACCTGAAATTCGGTAACCTTAGTTAACTGAAGACCAGAGCATATCCCTCTACTAACTTGTGAGCAATGGAGAAGTCATTCCATCCAAAACTAAATTACACACCTTCAGATCCAAACCTGACTGTGAATTCTTTCTTATCCTCGTCAATCAAAGTAACTTGTGACCCTAACAGCCTCATCCGTTTGGCATACCTCAGGCGAGAGTAGTTAAGGGTTTGATAAGTTAGTAAAACCTGAGTTAGTTATAAGTTTAGTTACTAGATAGAACCTGTAGGTTATGTTTGGTCAGAGGAGGTTATTCTCTGTTGTCGTCGATGTCACGATGACTCCTGAGATACCTCTTAGGCCGATTTTGTTGAGGGTGGTTATTGCGGATCCTATCTTCGCTGAGGTTGAGAGCAAAGGCATTTCTCAGTATGTGGTGACGCCTCAGCGTCGCTATATTTATATTTATATATATAATATATAGAGTGTGGTATTGTTGGTTAGTTATTAGGGTTCCCAGCTTATTTCAGGGCAGTAGTAACTAGGTTTGGCAAATAGTAGAGACTTATGGTTGGCATGTGGTTAGCCGCCATTTCTCTGAGATAATGTAGTTCAAAGACTATAGTTCTCACCCTATAGTATAACACCTTGGTTAGTTTGGGTTGTTGGATTTGTTTCTAGGGTAGCCTTAGGGCGATATAGCTTCAGTAAGACATGGTCTTCGATTAGGAGCTCGTCCTCTTGCCTACTATTGTTTTGATTAGTCTTAGGACTAGTCTAGGTGTACTCTGTGTTCTCAAGGACTGGTCCTTGAGCACTGTCATTGTGATTGGTGGTTGTTTGGAATGTTGGATTCCATGTGGGAGTGTGGTATCTCCTGGACTGTTAGGCGTTGATGGTGAGCAGATGGCTTGTCTGTGGTGGTTGGTTGTGGATGTTGAACTTTTGATAGTTTGCCTTAGGATTTTTTGCTTATCGTGTTGTGACACTTATTGTCCTCGTGATTCTTAGAGCTATTAGAGCTTACTCGTAAGCCTTCTTTCCCAGGGATGAGGCTGTTAGGGCTGTGTTCCCTTCCGTCATCAAGGAGGCAGTGATACAATATGGCTCAGTGAGATCCGTGGCTGGGCCAGGTGGTTTGTAAAGTTGTACGTCACCCGAGATGTTGGAATGCGGCTGAAACCTCCTGTTGAATCCGGTTCCTGTAAATCCGTGTTGGAGACTTGTGTATATGATTAGGAGGATTGTGAGGCAGTTTTGTTATTGGGGATTGTTGACTACTTGTTGGACTCTTGTTGGTCACCCCATGAGTACTAGTCTGTGTTGACAGCTAGAGTACTGTTGTACTTGATGGTAACCATATTGCTTTAATAAATCTTAGAGTCTGATGTCATTTAGATGTCGTAATGGTTAAGTTGCTGTTTCATCTAAGTTTAGATGGTGCAACTGAGTCATAGGAGGGCATCTGTGTTAGTTTTGGTTACCACATTCTCAGGCCGGTGGTAATCCTATTGTTTGCTAGCTGTGTTAATAGCAGTTGTGTTTCAGTCTCTAGGATCATGCTCACATCCATAAATAATTTATTCTCTCCTTATCTTACTTCGATTGGATACATAAACAACTCCGCATCAGCTGGCCCCCCGATAGGTTGATTGGATCCCTGGATCGGGTTAAAGTTTTAGAGGTGAAGATATGGTTGGATTAGTTTTCCTGGTTCCCAGTCTCGTCCTACGAAGAGAGACATGGTTGGATACTATTTCCTAGTGCCCAGTCTTCTCCTGCGAGTGAAGTTATGGTTGGATGCTAGTTCCTGGTGCCCAGACTTCTCAGGCGAGGTTGAAATACCTATTTTTATATCTTTCAGTCTGGTCGAGCTAGTAAAGTATATCGTACCCTTGTATCCAACAACATCCGATAAGGTAAATCCTTTTTCAGTAGTTGTCAGCCCACTTTAGTCTTGGGGGCTAGCCCTTTGGGTTGACATCGCTAAATCATTCAGCATTGGGATAGGTATGGGACTATCCCACTTCATCATAAACCATTCTGCATCATAACATCATCATCATCATCATTATCAAGCATATCATTGCATCTCCGCATACTTCCTTATTGTAGGTTTTTTTGATGGAAATCCTTAACCCTTTCTGCATTACGTTTAATATAGAATCTTCAGCACTTGGGATAATCATAAGATTATCTAATTCCATCATATTATCAGTATAACATATCATTGCATTGGGATAATTATGGGATTATCCTAGTTCCTCATATTCTTCTCCGCTTATTAAATTCTTTTTCTCCTAATTGATTTATGGTGTAATTAGATTCATCTTCCTTCTGCATATTCCTCTCCACCCTGCATCTATTCGTCCTTCTTTTGTATCTAATATAATTTATTAGGTTAATTAATTTGGTTGGCTGTTGTGAGCTTTAGGCCATTATTTGGGTGTGGGCGATCTCGCTTAGCTTGTGATAGCTTCGGGGTTGTACCTGGTTGGGGTTTGGGTAACCCTATTGGATTACTGTGAGTTGAGGGATGTTTACTCTTGCGTGTGATTGTTTCTCTGAGATTGATTAGTTGTGCGTAGCGCTGAGAGCCACGGTGGTGATTAAAGTGTAGTTAATGGTCTTTTTTACTAGACTGTAGATTAACATTCCTTTGCACGAGGTATATTTGTAGATAGATTTATTATAATTAGTATACATACGTATTCCTAATTGTTATCTTATATGTATATGGATTACATATACATTGTTTATCGTTAGATATTATTATATCCTACTATTATTACAACTTATCTCCATCTCATTGGTTAGTATAATCGTTTAGCTATTCTTGGGAGTTTGTGAGCTCGTTGTTTGCTCACTCTCGCATCCCCCTTTCAGTGGCAGGTTGTTTCAAGTTTTAGTTACTGCTGTGGTGATCTTTGAGGAGCTGAGCTGGAGGCTCATTCTCCAGTTGTTACTTTTGGGGTTGTTGCGTAGAGGTTTGTAGAATATCATGTTTAGATAATTGTTATCTTAGTCTTCCGCTGTTTCTATTTTCTTATTACTCTGTTGTGATACTATTATGAATGACAGGGTCAGAATTCGTCTACGGCTCAGTTGTTCGTGGGGTGAATCTGTGGATTTCCCGACCTGCACAGCTTCAGATCTAGTAATTGGTCAAGCTACCGATTACTGGATTTTGGGGCGTGACAGTAAGCTTGTAAAAATTGTAAAATGTAGTGTATCTAGAGCGCATTACGAACCTCATTAATATCTCAGCATGGTCAGTAGCTACCTGTTAATTATCATATTACAACTACTTCAATCTCTAGAAAATGCTACCAATAATATTGAAAACATTGGTAAAAGTGATATTGTGGCTAATTGAATCTTCATACATAAACCCCATGATTGAGGGGAGAAAAAATCCCATGAGTAATTACCCGAATTCCCCTGAAATTTTGGTATAATTAGTAAGACCCCATGGGAATGTTCTAATTAAGGTCACCCTATAACCAACAGTATACATTACTCCAATCTGGCGTTATAATACCTTATAATGATAGCAATTATATTAACACCAGTAGTGACCCTAGGTATATGCCCAAAATAAATTATAGGGGGAACTGGAGATTCGCTGACTGAGAGAAATTAGGCTAATGTTAGTGTGTCCTCCTCTTCCTCCATTGTTTTTTTTTCTCTTTCAGAAAATTTAAATTTACTCACTCTTATCTACTATACTGAACCACATTTTTCCAAGATATAAATGATAGTAGTGATATAATACAGAGGTTATCAAGTAAAGTATAACATTTTCTTTTCAATTTTACTCTGATTAAAAGCTAATAAATTTGTTTACCTTAGCGCCTGTAAAATTGACCAAAGCTATAAATAATAAATCTAAAATCAAATGTAGTAGTTGTCTATGGAAAAAGAAGGTGTCATGACAGTGGAACCAAATGGGCACGAACGATTTTCTTTAGAACTTACATTGTTAATTTATGACTTCTTTTACAAGTTACACCATTGCTACATTAATTGACACTACGGAATTATTTGTTTTTCTAGTGCTGAATCCTGAAATAAAATTTAAGTGTTGAATACTGGTATTTTTTTATTTTTCTTTTTCTAATAAGTGTTGAAAACTGGTAAATATCTTAAATACCTTTGTTATAAAATACACAACTTGGAGCATTACCTTAATGGACAAAATGGGCATACAAAATGACAGTTTTGTACAAATGGGCAAAATGGATATACAAAATGTACATACAAAAGGCATCATTGCACAAAATGGAAAAAATGGATATACAAAATGGACATACAAAAGACATCATTGCACAAAATAAACAAAATGGATATACAAAATGAACATACAAAAGGCATCATTGCACAAAATAGACAAAATTGATATACAAAATGGACATACAAAAGGCATCATTGCACAAAATGGACAAAATGGATATACAAAATGGATATACATAAGGCATCATTGCACAAAATAGACAAAATAAATATACAAAATGGACATACAAAATGGTTTATACAGATCAGCAAAATTAAAGATAGTTTGAAGTACGAATCTTAAGATAACACAAACCAACATTGCCCAAAATAAAAAATAGTCGAACATCAACATAGTGTATGAACTCTGAGAAAACAAGATAATCCCTAGCAGGACCAGTTGCGTATTGACCAGTAGCCACTTCATTTGCAAAAATAGCTTCCAGCTAGTCTTCATAAGGTAGCCCACCTTTCCTAAACGTACTGATGTTCTCATTTATCTGATGTGTATCAAGAAAACAAGCATTCATAAATTTATAATATGACTATAGATATGAACATAATAATCGAAAGACTACTATATCTTAATCAAGGCATCACACTCTTCGGGTGGAAGATGAAACGTGTGGGTTTATGTATTAAAACCATTCCCAGTTCTTCTCAAAAGCCATGTCCAAGCATTATACTTCACTATTTGGTAAAACTAGACATTACTAAAATATTTAGGTCTACGATTTAGGTAAAATTTTGCATTGTACTACTCCCTAATCTTTGTCCAAAAGTCTTTCAAAAGTCCAGATGCTGCATCTTTAGTTGTTTCAAGTTCACGCTTGCATAATGCAAGAAAAGCGTGCAACATCTCACCATTAAGTTTCTTACTTGTTTGGGAATAACTTGGCCTGGGTCACCGGTCACTTCTTGCTGAGCCTTCTTATTCTATGGAGGCATGATAAAACCTGATGAACAATTCAAAACAAAAATATCAGTAATAAATTCCACATACAGTATATCACAATGTATCAAGATTTTTAGACTAACCACAATTATATGAACTGTTAGTTAAGATATTCAACTGTACAAAATAAAATTGCTTAAAGGTTTTCATTGATCATGAGATTAATGATTTGAGAATGGAAACAACTCAAAAGTGTTATCAGTTTATTTTTGAAGACCAGCTCTAAAGTCACTAAGCATAATTATAGCATATTCTTCATCTAGTCTGAGTGTACCCTTGCTAGACTTTCTGTATACATTGATAATCATAGTCTTCAAAACTATTCTTAATGTCTTTTATAGTGGCTACTAGTCTCTTTGGTTCCCATGTAGGCCTAGTTTTTGTGGTTAATAGTAGTTGAGCTGTTTCTAAATTAGTATACACAATTATCTTTCGTATCTTGTTGAGCTTAGCTAATAGAAGACTGTGATCTCCTTCATAAGAAAGCCAGCACTGCAGATAATGGGGAAGCTGGGATAAGTTATTGTCCATTTGATGTCTCTTTGACTGTGATAGTCTAAGGTCTACTATATCCAACACACATGCAGCAATAGGTGCACCATTACAGTCCCTCAACACTCCAAAGCTCCTGACATTTGTAAGAGCTCCATTAATGTTGAAGTGTTTAGAGCATAAAAGTCTGGGTGGTTTAATCCACCTGAAAGGTATATGGTTCTTAAGCCATGTATTCTTTACTGTTCTTTTTCTTTCAATAAACATTACATGTAAATGTTGATGCCACAGTTATTAATACAAAGTCAGGTTTTTCTTATGCTATTGGTAAGCTATCCCTTATCTAAGTTGTTTAATTTTGTTTACTTATTCAAACATGATTTTGAAGTTGAAGTCTCAACTTCACTCAACTCTTTCACACAAAAGAATAGTAATACAACTGTATAAGTACTATTTGGTTACCTCTCTTTATTAACTTCTTTTTAAAACTTTCTCCTTCAAACGAAACTATATTATAAACCAAATACCATACCCCATTTCTATTTTTAGCTCCTTATTTTTGTGTTTATGCTTTCATCTATATCTCTTGACTATGTTTTGTGTGTGAAAAAAAAAAAACAGATTTGAATCCAAGCCAACTTGGGAAATACTATTATCATGATAGATTTGGTAATGAGGGAGTTCATGACGTGGGGTTTCTTAAATCTTCAAACCACTTCAAGGAAATTACTACAAATACTTATGAGTACACATCTTACAATGTTCTTCTCCCTACTCTCAAAAGGTTAACTATATTTCTAAAGATTAGTACCCTTTTTTTTCTCTACCTTTATTCAATGGGTATTCATGTATGTGCTTTCTTTTCACATGATCAGATGTAGATTATAGACCAACAATATCCACCTGTAATGCAGCCAAAGAATATGTGGGGAAGAGACAGTCACATATCCGTACTACTATTTTTATGACCATGATCTGCAAAAGAATGCTGAGAAAAAAGGAATTAAGGAGGCCTTATCTCCACTACAAGATGTTGTTTGCAAGAAGCAAAATGCATTTGGAGGAGAATCTGACTTGTTAAAGGTACTACTACTACTGTACTAGCTAACATCCTTTGTTACTTTTATTTTTCTTACAAGAGTAGCTTTCTTGACCTTCTTTTGTAGAGCCAATAGCATATATGCAAGAAAATTTAAATAAGTTCCAACACATCAGGGGCTTCTTCAAACAATAGAAGCAAATACAAGGGCTTTTTAAAACTGTAGAGGCCAACACATCATCGGCAGTGGACAAAGGGAATCTCATCTTTTAGCAAGATAATTTGGTTATAGAATTCCCTTTCTTACTACTTTATTATTCTGAGAAAAATCGTAATGAATCTTATAAATGTTTGTTTTCATCTTGTAGAGGATAATGGAAAGATTTCAGTAGGTAGTGAAGTAGGAGGTGTTGGTGGTGTAGTCTCTTTGTTTTGCTAGGAGACAACAATAATCATTCGATGGATTAGGCTTGATACTTGTAGTCTCTTTTTTTCTAGGAGACAACAATAATCGTTCGATAGATTGGGCTTGATACTGAGTCGAAGGAGGACACCGCTCAACTCTCTCCGGGTTCCTCTCTGTCTCTCTAGTTGCGTTAAAGATCGTTGAGGAGTAGTAGAATGCTTGAAGAAGGAAGAAGAATATCCCTTTGGTTTATCCCTTCATCCCTATTTACAGGAAGGATTTGATCTAGGAGTATCCTTACTCACGTGCCCTGGGAAATTCTTAGGCTATCCCTTCAGGGTCGTGGGTTTGGGTGCTCCATATTACCGTTCTACAATTGCTAATAATTGCTCGTTGTTTGGAGATACTTAGAGTGGTTTCGTTGGAGCCTCCTTACTGCGAATGTTGGACGACCGATGAGCAAGACTTATCATTTCATTGCTCGGATTAGGTGAGGTTGGGGTTGCTGAAAGAGCTTGCTTGTTAGGATACCCCAACTTTGTTACTAGCGGGAGCGTGCTCTTACAATCGCCCCCCCCCCCCTCAGGTTTGGCTCACAGGGAGGGAGATCTGAGGTAGTTCTGGCCGTATGTGGAGTTAGTCATTTTTTGAGGTGTGTGATAGTCTGCCTGGCACTGTCTCAGGAGGAGGCCTGAATATTAAATTCATGAGAATGTATGTAGTGTGATTGTTGGCGCAGTGGGTAACGTGGAAAATGATATGCGTAGGCCCGATGAAGTTTTTAGGAAAACTGTCTCTTCACATGATCGTCTTTTCCACTATAAGAGGACTGATAGCTGTAAGCTTGAAGCATCTCCTCTGGTTTGAAAAAAATTTCTTTGGAAGAACTTAACTTTGGGAAATTTAAGTTGGAGCTGGAAGGATTTGGTACTGTACATTTGTGCATGGGGTTTCTCAGGTTAGTTTTCCATTTTAACTAGTTTCATTTGCCATAATATGTTTTCCTGGATCTGCTTTGGAATCGTGTGAAATGCCAGAGCTAAATGGATGGTGCACCACCTAACAGTGGTAACCAGAAAGGTTAGGGTGACCGTGGCGCCATGATGAATCGTGCTATTCATCACGGAGTCGCAGTAACTTTTGGCGGCTGCACCAGGGGATGAGAGTGAAGGGGTAGCCTGGCCCTAGAGTGCCCTAGTAAGTTAGGTGGCCATTATGCCCTTCGTTCGCTTAGGGTTGAGCCTGACGCTTGCACCTGGCTCATACAGGGACATATGAGTGTTGAGCACAAGTCGGTATATAGATACGAGGGAAGGACCGGAGAAAAGGCGAGCTGAGAAATGGTTGTATCTGAGGGCGAGTCAAGGACGGAGGGCTCTACGGTCGTGCCATCGTGTATCGCGCCCGTGGGGTAGGTGGCCATGACCACGTGGCAGGAACATCGGTACCTCGTAACTTAAGGGTAGAATCGCGAGCTGAATTCACGGTGCTATGGAGAATACCTGGAGATCTGGCCCACGAGGACATTATAAGTGGCTGTGAGAAGGGGGTTTATGAGTTGTTTTGGCCTTATCCAAGCAAGTGGAGGTCGTCTGGCTCGCTGACCAATTACGATAGTCCAAGGATCACGATAGAGTTCCTGGATGATGTCAACGAGCAAGAGAAAGCTCGAGGCAGTAGTAAGTAGATATGGCCGGATTGCCAAACATTAGCACCCAACCAATGTATCATTTACATCGGGCAATTTGATGCGGGGTTGATATTTCCCTTAGATGATTTGACCAAAAAATGTTTGAATTCGTTTGGGCGCACCCCAGGGAAAATGAATGGTAATTTTTATTGGGTGATGACGGGATGTCGGCTGATTAATCAGTCGGTGCCTCCTCGTTGGAACGTAGGTTGTGGGGACATAATGGTCACTTATAAGATAGGATGTTGTCCGCGTCAATGGGATGCTGTTCCTGAGGGACGGGGGCAGAACTTGATGGAGCCGAGGCGATAGAAGAGCCGACATCTCCTCGTGTTATGCATTCACGAGCACGAATGGGGTGGGAGGGGCGACAAACTCGGACTTCGGCCAAGGCAAAAAAGGTCGTAGGTAAGGCGACCCTGGGTAAGGAGGGCGATGCAGGTCCAAAGTGTCAGAAAATCATGCATACCTGCTCACCTGAGTGGATGCATTGGTATTATTTAGCCCGTAAATCGGGTGAGCTGAAGATTTTTAGGTTGCCGACGAGTGGGAATTATTGGTGTCGGCATCCGATCCTGGTGGCGGGGGATTTTGATTATGATAACGGGCCTAACCGTCGTTTATATCATAACGTGTTTAATACAAAGTGTACGTTCCTTGATATAATTTGAAAGAGTTGTGTACGAGCGTTTGTTATTCATTGACTAAATGATTGCTCGTTATTCAACAGGTGTGACGCTTGCGAGGGTATCTTATAAGTCGTTTCATTTTCGTGTATTGTCACAAAAATAAAGAGTGCCAAGTGTTGATGAATATTCTAGACGGGAAGTTTAACTCCAAAAAGTACTGGTCAGCGAACAAGGATAGTGAGCCTTGTACCCGTTCCGCGAGCAATACTTATTCTGTAGAAAGTGTGCATAGTTATAAGTCAATGGAAAGTGTGGGGATGAAGCTGAGATTCCTAAGTGTCAGGGGAAAGGATGTGTCCGGCTCAAACACTGCCGCGCCTCGTGTCGCTGGGCAGAACTCTAGGCTGCGGGGGTTCAGTGGTCACACGGAGGATGCCTCAGTTGGAAAGTGGCAGAGGTCAGTAACTATCGGTCTTTTGGACGAAGATCCGGGACAACTGCAGGGCAAGGAAAAAGAGCCGTTGACTCATTCCTACGTGGAGGAAGGGACCCGTTTTCTAGGAAGTGGCAAACTCTTGGGGGGCAGTTTGCCAGATGGGGAAGTGGAGAGTAATCCTTACAAGGAGAAGGAAAAAAGATGTCTTGCTGAGGCGCTGGATGATCCTCAGGCTCATCGTGCAGCGGTCGTGGCAGCTGTCCGAGTAAGTTATTGTTGTATTGGTTATACGTCTGTTATCGCCAAACTTATGAGGAGTAATAAATCTTTTTGTTTATTTTATGCAGGGTACCCTTATGCTTGAGGCCTCGTTATTCCGAGCCGATAATCTTGCCAGCCACAATACCGAGCTGGAATTTTAGCTTGAATAAATGAAGGCAGCGCAGAAGGAGCTTGTAATGGAGGCTCTTCATCACGAGCTAGCAGATCACGTAGCGAGCATGACCACTGGGCTCAAAGAGCGAGTGAGAGCGATGACTAGTAAGAAGCTTGCAGTCGAGGGCGACCTGGAGGTGACCCATAGACGGCTGAGGTCCCTGTCGCTGAAGAAGGAAGCGAGCGAGCAGGCCCTTCGTGAGGAGTTGGCAGGAGTAAAGCATGTGGCGGATGGGTTACAGGGTCGTGTTGCCGAGCTATTTGAGGGCAATATCCGTTTAGAAGAGGAGTTTCATTCATCTACGAAGTGGTGGGTGGATACATTGGCTCCGCCATTGCTAGTGCTGTGACAAACGCAAGACGTACCGGAGTTACGTCATCTGGGATATTCTAGACGTCAAGGCCCTCTACATCTCAAAGGCAAGATGAATATTACCCCTGAAGGGGAGGCACAACTTGAGGAGGAGGAGAGGGCGGCCGCTGCCCAAATCCCCTCGTGAATGGTAAGGTCGTTCTGTTGTGCCCGTCGTGAGGGCGGCGTGAAAGATTTTAAGCTTTTATGACTTGATATTTTTGGCATGTAAACTTATGATGCTCGTGGAGCCTTTGTCTGTAAAAATTTATTGCTAAACTTGTTATGTTTTGCTTGATATATTTATGCTGACATATTTTTAGTGTACGCCTTATCGTATTAAAGACGGCGTGTGAGTGTTCTCGTTATGATGATATTGTATTGGCCGCGTAGTGAAAGATTAATGTAGACGAAACGCCATGTCCGTAATTAGTGCGAATTGTGAGTTCCAAGGGGCAGTGGGTAGGACCATTTGCGGGGACGTGGACGGCGTAATTAATGAGGGGGATGGCTCTTGGATTTCCCCAAGGCAATTAATGAGGCTTGTGGGATGGCTTGTATATATATAGGCTTGTGGGAGAGAGATGCCATCGCACCTCAGCAAACCTGTGGGAGGAAAACTTTTAATTTATTATTGGAGCTTGGAATCAAAAGGCCAAACGTTGAGGGGAGAAAGATGCAGACGTGGTGGAAGCAAGGTTCGAAGCGCAGGTAACAATTTGGATGGAGTTTTATAACAAATTTTACTTTGGCGAGCGTCGGCTTGTTGGGAAGCCATTAGAGCTAACTTATATCGAGCCGTCTACTCTTCCCATGCCTGAGAGGAAGACGCAAGAAAAGCGGTGGTTCTGGTACCTTATTTTGTGAGACCAAGTACAGAATTGTGTAAGCCGTCAAGTTGTATTGCGCGCGATGGCCGAGGAGGACGTCAGAGCGGCTAGTTGCGAGGAACTGGGCCCCAAAATATAAGAGAGGTCTCGTCCCTGTTGTTTCTAATGTATATGCTCTAAATCAAGTCTTTTTATGTTTTGTTTGATCTAGTCTACCAGTTATCTTGCTAGAAATTTGTAGGGAATTGAATTGTCTTCTGCTTTGAAATTATATTCGGCGATAAATAATATCTGTCGTAGTCGTTATGCTTATTAATTAGCAGCAACTTGCCTGACAGACTTTTGAAATATTCCTTGTTTAGACGATCATTGGTTGTTCAAAGGACTAGGTATTATTAGTGAGGCGCGAAGGTTTCGTCAAAACTTTTTTTTTAAAATAGTCCTCGTTGGACTAAATCATGTTGGTCGTACAAGCGACCAGGTCTGTTGAGCTAGGCCCGAAGTGCCCGCCAAAACTTTTTTAGCAGTCCTCGTAGAACTACATCACGTTGGTTGTACAGGCGTCCGTTGAGCTAGACGCGAAGTGCCCACCAATTTTTTTTAAGTAGTCCTCATTGTACTAAGTCAAATTAGCCGTACAGGTGACCAGGTCCGTTGAGCTAGGTGTGAAGTGCCTGCCAAAACTTTCATATTCTGCGAGGGCGGCCAACTTCAGGGACACCTAGACTTTTGTACTTGCGAGGACGGCCTACTTCAAGGATGTCCCCAGTTATATGATTTTGTTTTTGCGTCAAAAAATGACTTTCATATTTTTCGAGGGCTGTCTACTTCAAGGACACCTCGACTTTCGTACTTTGTGAGGACGACCTACTTCAAGGACGCCCCCAGTTACGTGATTTCGTTTTTACGTCAAAAAATGACTTTCATATTGTGCGAGGGCAGCCTACTTCAAGGACAACTCAACTTTCGAACTTTGCGAGGATGACATACTTCAAGGACGCCCCCAGTTAGGAAATTTCATTTTTACGTCAAAAAATGACTTTCATATTGTGCGAGGGCAGCCTACTTCAAGGACACCCCCAGTTACGTGATTTTGTTTTTACATCAAAAAATAACTTTCATATTGTGCGAGGGCGGCCTACTTCAGGGACACCTCGACTTTCGTACTTTGCGAGGGCGGCAAACTTCAGGGATTCCCCCATTTACGGGATTTCATTTTTACATAAAAAAATGATTTTTATATTTTGTGAGAGCAGCCTACTTCAAGGACTCCTCGACTTTCATGCTTTACGAGGACGACCTACTTCAAGGACGCCCTCAATTACGTGATTTCGTTTTATAAAACAATTTTCATCTCTTTGAGGACGAGTGATCATATAACTGGGATCTATGTTTGGGATTGTGATGTTGAAACTAAAAATATATTGAGCACGAGTGATCATGTACATGTGACGTATTTCTATTGAACCCATTTGCAGAGGTTCATGGCATTCCAGGGGGATTTAAGTTCCTCTTCGTCGCTGTTGAGTAGGTAGTATTCGTTACCATTGGCGACGCAGGATATGAGATAAGGTCGTGCGAAATCTATGACTTATCTTCCCATGAATTATGTTTTGTTATCGGTCATCAGTACTGCAGGGACGCCGAACCGAGTGATGATGTGTTTCCATAGGAACGTGAGGACCTCTTCCTCCCTAATCCGAGCAAGGGATATCGCCTCGACCCATTTAGTAAAATAGTCCATTCCAACCAGTAGCCATTGGGATCTCCCACTTTCCATTGGGAGAGCCCCGACGATATCAAGTCCCTATTTTGCAAATGACCAGGGGCTGGAGACTGTGCGGAGGTCGACGGTTGGTGCGTGGATTATATGCCTGTGGAATTGACATTTGTCACATTTTTGGGCATATGTTATGAAGTCTTGCTGCATAGTTGGCCATTACAGTCCTTGAGTACGAGCACGGTCAGCCATGGAACGACCCGCTATGTGTGCGTCGCAAACACCGTCGTAGATTTCTGCAATGACGGCATTGATTATATCTCTTGTGATACAAGTGAGGTGTGGAGCATATAGGCTTGTACGTATGATTTTTCCATTAACAATCGTATATTTGAGGTCCCTGTTGTGGATGCTCTCGGCCGCTGATCGGTCATTAGGAAGGATGTGGTGTTCCATAAGGAAGTCAAGGAGAGGTTGGCGCCAGTCAGGGGAAATGAGTAGGTCAGTTTGCATGGCTGGTATTGGGTTTAAGGTAATGCTCAGTCTATCAATGATATAAATTTGGATTACGCAGAGTTTGTCGCCGATGATTCCTGCTAGATTCGCAAGGGCGTCCGAGTGTATATTCTCACCGCGGTAGATATGTTCGAGGTTGACCTTGCAGAACTTTCTTAGTCGTTGTTACAGGGTTTCCATGTAGGCGGCTATTTTTCCGTTGGCCTGGAATGTCCCGCAATGCTGGTTAACAACTAGTTATGAGTCGGTAAAGATGGAGAGTTCTTCCACGCCTAGGGCCAACGTTGTTTCTACTCCACATAACAATGCCTCGTATTCAGCCTCGTTATTACTGAGGGGGAAGTTGACCCACATGGATTTTTCGATTTTCTCATTGGTGGGAGCAACTTATACTATGCTAGGACCGGAGCCGCCAACGTTGACGGATCCGTCAGTGTATAGCCGTTATCCCTTAGTATATGCCAGCTCGTCTATATCGATGTGGGTGTCGAGGGCATCCTCCTCGTCGTTATGCCAGCTGTCATCAGCTATGGGGAGGTCTGCGAGGAGGTCGGCCACTGCCTGTCCTTTAATTATGACTCATGGTTCGTACCGGATGTCAAACTCTCCTAATATAATTGCCCATTTTACGATCCGGCATGTTTTATCCTTCATTTTAAAAATCTCTCGCAGTGGTTGGGTGGTGATGACCTTGATTTTGTGGGCCTGGAAATATGATCATAGTTTTTGTGAGGCATATACCAGTGCGAGGGCCTGCTTCTCCACAGTGGAGTACCACAGTTCTACTCCCATAGGGGTTTTTCTGACAAAATATACTAGCTTCTCAGTTCTGCTTGCTGTATGAACAAGGACCACGCTGATGGATTCATCTGTATTGCCAAGGTACAAACCCTGTAACTCGTGCTCAGTGGGGGCACTGAGGATGGGTGGAGTGGATAAGTAATGCAGCATATTTTGAAAGGCTTCCTCACATTCATCGTTCAATTGGCATTTTTTGTTCTCCCGAATGCACTAAAATAATGGGTGACATTTGTAAGAAGCTTTATAAATGAAATATCCAAGAACTGCAATTTTTCCAACGAGGGCTTGTACTTGCTTTAACGTCCGTGGTGAGGGCATACAAGTTAGAGCACGGATTTGATTAGGGCCGGACTCAATTCCACGTTGGGTGACGAGGTTTCCAAGGAACTTTCCTGAGGAAATGCAAAAATTGTACTTTTCTGGATAAGACGCATCTTATATGATCGTAGCTTTGTGAAGACTGTCTCGAGGTCGCTAAGGTGGTCGGTGCTCAGTCTACTTTTGACTAGCATGTCATCGATATAGACCTCAACTATTTTTCCCAGCTGTTCTTCAAACTTGGTGGTTACGAGGCATTGATAAGTGGATCTTGTATTCTTCAGGCCGAAGGGCATGACTGTATAGCAGTATAGGTTTTGTTCAGTGGTGAAGGATGCGCATTCTTGATCTTCCACTGCTAATGGTATTTGGTTTTATCCTGAGTAGCCGTCCATGAATGACAATCGCTCGTGGCCGGCCGTGGAATCGACTAGTCTGGCAATGATGGGCATAGGAAATCTATCTTTTTGGCAGTGTCGGCTGAGGTAAGTAAAATCGATGCACACTCGGGTTTTCTCATTCTTCTTCGGTACCGTGACCACGTTTGCTACCCAGCGTGGGCAGTCAACAGGTCGTATAAACCCTGCTTGTAGTAAATTTTGGATCTCGTCATTAATAGCCCCGCGTAGCCGTGGTGCTGTTCGGAGTGGTTTCTGATTGACGGGGCTAGCCTTTTCATGAACATGTAAATGATGACAGGCCAATGCGGGGTCTATGCTTGGCATTTCATTGAAAGACCAAGCGAAGACATCTTTGAACTGCCGGAGGAGTATGATGAGGTCCGCTCGCTCGTCACCTGTCAACAAGGAACCAATATATGTTGTTCTCGTAGGGCCATCGGTGTCAATCGGAGCGACTGGCTCTACGAGAGGCGGGGTCCATAATTTACTGAACGTACTTATAATGGTATCGTTCTAGTTATGTACTGTGTCTGGGAGTATTACTTTGTCCCGGTGACAAGGAACGGGGGACGAGTCCACCGCCATGGGCTCGTACTCTCTTCGTTGCTAATCCTCCCACTCGATATGCTTTCCATTTTTTGGGGTGTTCTCTTGATTAATTAAGTTTAGTAATGAGTTGGGGTAGCAGACACGGGCTGCGACCTGGCAGCCCCGTATCTGGTAGGGGCCAAACTTTTTTGGGAAGCGTATTACCTGGTGGTAGGAGGAGGGGAGGGCCTTCATGGTGTGAATCCAGTCTCATCCTAGAATCCCATTGTAGTGTATTGTAAGACTGTGGATTGCGATGAAAGTTGTAGGTACTACGACCAGGCCTGCCGGTAGATGAGTGACGAGCTCTCCCATGGCTCGTTCAGTGGACCCGTTAAAGCTGAAAATCTCTATTTTGGAGAGTGCAAGGCAATCCTGCATGTTCATGTTACGAAGGGCATCATAGTAAAGGATGTTATGGCCACTACCAGAGTCGATCAACAATCTCTTAAGGAGGACGCCGTCTATGATGATCCAAATGACGAGGGCGTCATCATGAGGATGAGAAACTATGTTGAGGTCATGATCAGTAAAGTAGATGGCTTATTCTGGCAGAGGGCGAGTGGCTGCTTCAATGCCGTGAGCTGTTCGCTGGTTCTCGGTGAGGCGGTACATTGCCTCGTTAAATTAGAGACGGAATGCCGCGATGGAGCTTGGTTGAGGTCGTCCAATATCATCTCACATAGTGCTAGATGTTCTAGTACCTATATGTTTTTTGTGGGTTGGTCGAGGGTGGGTGAGGCATTCTATCAGTGGGAGGGATTGGTCTTTTGAGGTAACGCGTATAGCGGACGAGGCGGAACCAAGTCTCGGTCATATTGATGAGGTCGTAACATTCCTCGGTTGTGTGGTCATATATCTCGTAATGCGCGCAGTAAGGATGACCAGGTCGGTCAGGCTTGTTGTGAGGATTTCTATACTTGGGGTCATTCTTGACAATGAGGAGTAGATCCGCCCGTAAAATAGTCAGGTCACTGCTAGGATAACGTTCTCATCGGTGGCTCTCTGTCGTCCGTCTCTGGGTATTTTTGTTTTATCTTGTGGGTCGCGATCTGTATGTTGTTTGTTCCTGTTATCGTTTGGATTTTCTTGGCGATCCCATGAATGTTTGGGTGCCTCGGAACGTACTACCGGTGTAGGTGCGGATGTGGTGCTCAGGAGGGCTACAGTTTGCGAGGCAGAGGCGCGGTTTTCCACTTCTACTTTTTGATATTTACGGACCTTCTCATACAGGTGCTCGAGGGTTTTGGGCCATTTTCTATGCAGGGCCTCGCGCAGCTTAGAACTGGGAAGACAGGAACCCATGAAGGCGAGGTACATTGTTGGCGCATCAACCCGTTCTATGAGGGTGAGCTCGCTTTTGAACCTTGATAGGAAAGAGTCAGTAGTTTCGCCAATTTTTTGTTTCAATGAGAACAGCTCCGCTAACTGTTTCTTTGACTGCTGGTTGTGGAGGTACTTCTCAATGAATGCCAATGAGAGTTGTTCGAACGTGGATATAGAATTGGGCACGAGACTCTGAAACCAGATGAGGGCCCCGTCAGACAAGGTCGAGGGGAATAGACGACACATGTATTCATCTGTTTGATGATGTAGGTCGATGTTGTACTGAAACTTGGATAGGTACTGGCCAGGATCCTGGCAACCGGTAAATGCTTCTATTTTTGGTTGAGAGTAACTTTGGCCTGACACGTAGCTACGTATGGCCGCTGTGAAAGGTATATTATGGATCCGGCGGAGCGTCTCCGTGGCTAACCGCCTAGTTAGATTTGCGCCATGCATTGTCCGGATAAGTGCTTCCACGGACACTGCTGTTAGTGGTTGCTGGTCATGGGTTCTCGTGACCCCTCTGTGATGACTCATCAAAATGGCTCTCATAGTTTTAGGCATAGGTCGGTCCCGACGAGGGCATACCTAGGTATCGGTCGTAAAATCTCACGTTGTACGCGTGGTTCCAATTGTATTGGGGGTGATAGTCATGGTCGTGGGGGTAGGAGGGGTCATCTGGACTATAAGGGGGATACCATGGTGAATGTTTTGTACGGTCGTCGCCATAGCGGGCACCATAATTCATAACGAGAGTTGGCTCTCGATGGTCATGGAGCCGTGGAGTATATCAACGGAGAGGATGTGGGCTGTTACGGCTGAGCCGGTAAGCCGGTCGATGCTGCGGTGAGCCCGTGCCATGGTAAATCGTGGGGTGTGGAGGCATAGCTGGTCCTCGAGGTGGTGTGTGGGGCTGGTGAACTGGCATTACCGAGGTTCCAACTGCAAGGTTAAGATTTACTTCATCCCCATTAGCTGGTTTGTGTGGGGTCGTCTCTCTTACTGACGTGGAGGCCACCGGACCGCCTTGTGGTGGATGAGTATTAGCGACGAGGGTATCCCTTAGAGTATCATTGGCGAGTTGGAGCCGTCGTATTTGGTTGTCTTTTGTGGACATCTGCTCCTACAGCTGCACCATCACCGCTCTCATCACGGCCACGGCTTGTTCTTGGGACTGATTGCAGGTGGAAACCACCATCATTTCTTAGAAGATGCTTTGGTGGGGAACGCAGACGGCGCGAATTGTAGTCTCTTTATTTTGCTAGGAGACAATAATAATCATTCGATGGATTGAGCTTGATACTTGTAGTCTCTTTATTTTTCTAGGAGACAACAATAATCGTTCGATGGATTGGGCTTGATACTGAGCCAAAGGAGGGCACCGCTCAACTCTCTCCGGGTTCCTCTCTGTCTCTCTAGTTGCGTGGGAGATCGTTGTGGAAGAGTAGAATGCTTGAAGAAGGAAGAAGAAGATCCCTTTGGTTTATCCCTTCCTCCCTATTTATAGGGAGGATTTGACCTAGGAGCATCCTTACTCACGTACCCTGGGAAATTCCTAGACTATCCCTTCAGGGTCGTGGGTTTGGGTTCTCCTCATTACTGTTTTGCAGTTGCTAATAATTGCTCGTTGTTTGGAGATACTTAGAGTGGCTTCGTTGGAGCCTCCGTACTGCGAGTGTTGGAGGACCGACGATCTTGCTCGTCGACCGACCTTTCATTTCGTTGCTCGGATTAGGTGAGGTTGGGGATGTTGAAAGAGCTTGCTCATTAGACTACCCCAACTTTGTCACTAGCGAGAGCGTGCTCCTACAGGTGGAGCATCCTTATAAAATGCTTTGAAGAGCAGATAATGAGGACCTTATCAAATCTATGTGAGCATCTAGCTTTCCATATTTCCCAGCTCAAGAAAGAAGGCAGTAAACCCATGATGATTCCTAATTGAGATTCTTGCTAGCACCCAGCAACCAACTACCTTGCCCAAAAAGATTGGTTAGGCATCACAAGCTCTGTTAAAGAAATGCCATACAGTGCTAGCAGTGTCACTATGTACAAGGATATGGTCAAGGAATTGTTCCTAAACTCCTAACTAAAAATGCTGATGCAAACCATGATAATGACACTCTTCAATATTCTTCAATGCCTTCAATGCCTTTTATGACATGCATATGGAGGCATCTTCAAGATAAAGAAAGAGCATCTATTTAACAGTTTACATATGCTAAAAAGCATAACAGTATACAACCCTAAAATCAAGCTTTAATAATCTGTATCTCCTTGTACCCGATTCATACAATTAATTTATGCACAACCCTAAATCCTAAATCGATTTAAATTAGGGATTTTCATACCCTAAACCCAAATCAAAATCATCTTCACCACCATAACCCAAACACAATTTCTGCAAATCCCAACACCTCCAATCAATATATCAGCAGCAATTCTTCCATCAAATAAATTAAAAACAAACAAACAAACAAACCCACAAAGTAGAGAAGAATGTAAAAACAAAAAAATGACAACAAAGAAGAAAGCTAACCTGCTAATTGTCGTCACAACAATCTCTCCTTCCCCAATAGTTTTTTCTCTTCAACAACAATTTATTTCTCCATCTTAATTTGGTTTGATAAATTTTGGTTAAGAGGAGAAGGGTATTTTCGTCAGAAAGAGGCTTGTTTTTGGCTAAAAAAAATTAAGCATCTCACAACTGCTGAATTTTTTTTTGCTGAATTTTTAGTCTGAATTTTTTTTCAGCACAAAAAAAAAAACTAAACCCACTTCTTAATTTTTTTTCAGCTGCTGAAAAAAATATCAACAGTGAAAGAAACACCACCTATGTCTCCAACTTTACAACAACAACAATAACAACAAAAAATGAAAAACTGAATATAACATTATTCATACTGTTTGTTCAGTAAAAAGAAGATAAAATAAATCATAGAAAGTCACCAGGGGGAATCAACTTCTTCTTGGAACTTCAACTCGCAGTTTCCTGATTTTCTTTTCATATTATTAACCTCGGCGCCTAACATTTTAGAAGCCTCTTTTAATTCTCAAATTTCCAATTCAAACCTTTTGATCTCTTCTTCCATATGAGCATGATCAACTTCAGCTTCTTTACGTCTCTTCAAGTATAATTCTTCATCTGAAATGGACACAAGGCTTTGAAGTCGATTTAGTTTAACATGTAAGAAACCCACATTCATTCCACAATGGCCAAACCCTTCTAAACTCAAAACCCATGTTGCAAAGTCATCCGCAAAGGTGCTAATCTTCCTAGCTTTAATACCATTAGCTATGACAAGAGTATCGGCAATTATTCCAACAACCAACTTATGATGGCGCTTGAGAAGATTCTTATGAAGGAAAGTATTTTGACTAAGGCAGAGCTCGTAGTAGTATGTTCAGAGAGCTTAGAGTTTCTTCTTTAACCATCTATGGCAACATCAAAAAGCTTTTTCTATCACGATTTTCCCAACCTCTAAAAGTTGTTAAGTCGGCATCTATATTCCCTTCTCTACAAGATATGCTTAAATGATTAGAACTTAGTAGAAGAGTCCTTCACTGCTTTGGGTCTGATGTTTTAGACCTTCTGACACGCTTACCTGCATAATTTTTATCCTAAATCAGCAAATAAATATTGTAAAACTGGGATTTCCCCTAAATCAATAAGAGCAAATCTGCTCAAAATAAAACTCCACCAACCTATCTATCTCGCCAATTCCTCCAAATCCCATGCGGGAAACACAACAGATCAAATTCGAGTCCAACCATACCAGCCCCATTAGCTTGATTTATTATGGAGAAGCTAGACCAAGGGTAAAGGGAGATGGAGAAAGAGTGTAATGTCCCAAAAAAAAATTGTTTTTTTTTTTTTTATTTAAATAAATAAATTATGCATTCATATTTTTCCTTGACATCATGCATTGTGTTCCATCATTTTATATCAGAACTCTTAGTATGGTATATAGGCTACTGTGAATGTGAACATTAGAGTACCGTTTTACCCGTATGGGGTAGGCTTCGTCGTAGCTATCGTATTACCGTTCCATTGGATAACCACACACATATCTATTTTAGAGATTTGATTTGTAGTTATTAGAGTTCGGGAGAGTCTTTGGGATATTGGAGAGTAGAGAGTAAGGGTTGAAGAGGGGCTGCTGTTTAAGGCAGAAGAGCTGCTGCTGCTGAGGGAAGAGTTGTGGTTATTGCTGTTGCAGCAGTGGTCTTCTTGATTGGCTCGAATTGGAGAGGGTAGAGAAGGGTGTAGATCAATCCCCACCTCCAACCGAAAAATACCAGGTATATGGCTATTCTTCTACCTTACTTTCATGATTGATTGGATGTGTATTTCACCCTTTAATGTTGGCTCAAAACCTTAGGATTTTGGGAGTTCAAGTTGGGTTTAGAAAGAGGTTTTTTAGATGTTGTTGGTGTATTTCAGAAGGTTTGAAATTTGTTTTCATCATCTCCTATTGTACTTCTGAATGCAGCAACTTATCTTCTAGTTCTTGGTTGATTTAGGATTAAAGAGGTAGAGAGAGGAGCTGCCTTTAACACCCACACCTTCTTTCATGAACCGGCTGTAATTTCAGACCAAACTGCTTCTTTATTCCATCTGTTTTCCCTCCTTTGTTTTTAACACATAGGGCTGTATGGACCTTTTAATTAATCATCTAATCCACCCATCCTTGAATGTTTAGGTCTATATTTCACCTCTTACAATCGCAGCTGCCTTTTTTCTGTAAGTTATTCCCTGTTGCATTCATATTTATAATCTGATTTTCAGTTCAATAAACCCTTGTGTTATTTAGGCAATTGGTATCTCCTTTTCACATTCCATTAAGAGTAATCAATGCTTGTTCTTTTCCTCATACTTGTGTTACACATTTGTTGACGTTTTGGAGTTGATTTTAGTCTTGATCGGATGGTGATATATGTGGTTTATGAAAACTATTTTCTGTTATTAAGTCTGATTTTTGGACTCTTGTGGTCATACATTGGGGCGGAGTTTGGCTCATCTAGGATTAGATAAAGCGAGCAATTGGTTGGATGTTTTTGGTGGCAAGTCATTGTGACTGCTTTTTATGTGGTATAAGTATAGTCAGGGTTGCATTGGTTAGGCAATCGCAGGTGCTTGTTTAGTTAGCTTATTCTTCTTTCTCTTTTGTTAAGATTATAGGTGTCGGAGTTCGCATCGTATCATTGGAAGAGCAGAGTTAGTGTTGCAAGGATTGGATAATCATCATGCCTTATATAAGGCAAGTTTTTACCTCCCTGAATAACTGAATCATTATTCTGATTTGTGAGTTGTAGCAATACATGGTTTACTATATGTATACATTGATTAAGGTTAGTGCATGGTTAATGACTAGGGCACCTGTACGGTTTATACGTTTAATCCATCATAGACTTGAGTATTTAAGGGTTTGATAAGTTAGTACATATTTATGGGCAAATTGTGATTTAACTGCCAGATAGAACCTTGTAAGTTATAGATCGTCATATCCTTGGTTATTGTAGATGCTTCCTTGTTTGATTTTCAATATTGAGGTGCTTGGTTGTTTCATATCTGATGTTGTTGGAGTTATGCTTGCTCGGTTAAAATGGTGGAGGTTAAAGAAGTATTGTGCTTCTTTCTACAAGAGCTGGGTACTCTTGATTTTCTTATTCTTCTATCTGGAGCTGTAGTAGAGAGTAGTGTGCTTCCGTAATGTTTTGCTAATAGCTTTCCTTCCTGATTGGTTTAGTTATTCTTTTAAGTTTGGCTTATTCTAAATCGTTTATACTAGGGTTATAGCGGTGAAGTGGTGCATAGCTTGTGGATTGATTTGGACCAATTAGTCCATGATTTGCCATTGTTGGAGCGTTGGGTTATTTGCTTGGATTGATTCATCTTGAGCATTGCTTTAGGCGATTTTACTCTCCCTTAATATCTAAGCTTTTATATTGATTAACAATGTTAATAATATGCACTTGATTTTAGTTACTGATATTAAGTTACTCACGTTGTATATGACTTGGTTATTCGAAATGGCGTTCTTGACATGTTTTAGATTATGATTAGTAAATCCGAGTATCTTATGTTTATGCTTAAGAGGAACATAGATGTTGAAATAGCGGCGTGGTTTAGCCAATATTAATTAGAATAAGTTTAGAGATTATACTTATCAATTATTAGATTAAACGATTTTGTTTATTTTGGGTTGTTAGACATGATAATGGGGTTAGGCACTGTCTATTTGGGTTTGTCTACGTTATCCTCGTGGCATCGTCCTTGGATATTAATAACGTAGTAAGATCCTAATATATAGTTTTTGGTTCCATGTCAAGTTGCTTGGACGGTATAGCTATCGTAAGATACTGTCTTTAGTTTTAAGCTTGTCCATATAGAGTTATTGTATTGATTAGTCTTAAAATTACTTTAGGTGTACTCTGTCTTCTTGTGGTTTTGTCCTTGAGCACTGTCATTGATTTTATAGTTGATACGAGAACGTTGGGTTCCGTTATCAAGTGTGGTTTATGTTTCGTTATTCTTTTGATGAGAAAGTAACGAGGTCAATGAACACTGTTACTCGGGGATTGTTTAGCTGTTGTTGTGAACTGGCAGTTTATCCTGAGTTTAGTCGATTATTGGTGTCTAGCATCTGATAGTTTGTTTTAGGATTATTGACTCCTCGTGTCGTGACACTTACTGTCCTTATGTTTCATCGAGCTTGTAGAGCTACTCTACTAAGCTTCTTTTACTTCGTTATGAGTTTTAGGAAATCATTCTCGTTTGAGCATTCTCGTGGCTTTGTCCTTGAGCGTCAAGTTGTTATTCGATGATGTACTATCACCATTGATGTTGGAACCTAGTGGGATTCCTGTCCATCTATTTTGGAGACTTAAGGACATAGTTGTTGAAGAGTTGAGATTATAAACTCTATTATTGGGGAATATTGACTACTTGTTAGAGACATGTAAGTTATCCCATGTGCACTAGCCTGTGTTGGCTACTATTGTGCTCAAGCAATTGATAGTAATCAAGTATGCGTTAGAATCATAGAGATTCCTTAAGTTGATATCTTCGACAATGGGGTCGGATACATAAACTAACTCTAAATCGGCTAACCCCCCGATAGGTTACTTAGATTCCTAGCTCGGGTTAAAATAGTAGGTGAGTTTGGGCAGGTTACTATCATACCTATTTTACTCATCCTGGAGTATGGGATGGTATGAGGCAGTTCTCCTTTGGTACCCATCTTATCCTCCGTAAGGTTGAAATTCCTTGGAATTAAAATAAAGTGAGGGCACTTGGCTCCTTGGGTTGAAATACCCGGAACACTCTGATCAAGTAAAATATCCTTACCGTGGCCGAGCTTGACAAAAATCGAACCCATTGTATCCAATAATGATCTCTTTAAATGTCTAAGTCATACGCTAGCAGTTGATCAACCAAAATATATAATGATTTTTCTTAGCGCTTCTCTTTAACTCGTAGTGTAGTTTATAGTCTTAGTATTCCATTTCATCTGGCTTTAAAGCTTAATATGTTTATTAAATTAGGTTTGTTATACATCTCAATTAGATATCTTTAGCATTATTAACTTATCATTTTATCATTAGTAATTCATATCTCTAATTATTATTATTATCATCTCGTTGGTCGGTATAATTGTCCATTAATTTTGGGAAGTTAATGAGCCATGGTTTACTCACACTCGTAATATAAACATTTCAGATCTAAAGATGTAGCGTCTGTGGTTGAGGCAATCCTGTTGAAGAGCTAAAGTTGAAGGCTTGACTCTCTGCTATTATTTTGGATCACAGTTTTGATGCCCTGTGAGAGTTTTGATTCTTGATATGGTCGCCTCTAACCTATTGAGGTTTGTAGAATTTTAGCACAGTTATCGTTGTTCTTTTCTTCCGCCGTTGTCTTATTCTTATTACTCTATTTTGTGTACCAGTTGATTGTTGAGCCTAACTTTATGTTGTGCTTGGCTATCATTGGGGACCTTTCCGTCCTTGAATTTTAGTAATTGGTTTGGTTTACTAATTATTAGAATTTGGGGCATGACAAAGAGAGTGAAAGAGAGAGAGTTGGGGCGGGGTATAAAGATAAGAGAGAGAGAGAGAGTGAGTGACATTTTATGGAGGAGAACCGGAGAAGGATTTGTATAGAAGTTTGAAAGAGGAGTTTAAAACCCAAAATTTCCATACATAGATATTTGGTCACGGGTTTGCCTAAACCCGGCTTTCTTAGCAAAAAAATAAAATTGAGGCCTTACCTTCATAAGCAACTTAGCCAAATTGGTTTGATCAACTAACCACTTGTTTTGAGAATGGGTCCCACGTGCTCCAAATACTGGGCTAAATGGGAGAGGAAATATCTTGCCTTCTTCATTCCATTTTATTTTATTTATTTATTTATTTCTTTATTTATTGTGATGGAGTAAGAAGGTTTGAAGCTACAAAGCAGTACTGGAAAGGTTAGTTTTTCTATCCATTTGATTATTTTTATTATTGTTGTTACTTTTCATTTCTTATTATCATCAATCGTTCTAAAGTGCGATCGCGCTATAGTCCTGAATATGGTTAGTTGACTTCTGATTCGGTTACTGGGATTGGGCTCATCTTTTAAAATAGAGAGCTACTAGATATCTCATTGTTAAGTGTAAACTAATATGATTGCAGTTTTAGATTATTTTTTCTTTAGATGTTTTCTCATTACAAAATAAAGATAGTTAAGCCTTTACCACGTCGAGGAATATCAATAGAATTGCCAGAGTTCATTTGAAGAATTGGCTTCTTCTTAGGATAATACCCTCTCTTCAAAGAATCCCTCCTCATTTGAAGAATTGGCTTTCTTCAGAGAATCATCTCTCCGAACTTCTCCACGGCCTAAAGGATAAGAACCTCTCTTCAAAGAATCCCTCCTCAGTGTTGTCGTGGAAAAGTAAATTAAAAATTGTGACAGAGATTGCGGATGCTGTTACCTACATGCACATTGCCACTTCCACTTCCATCCTTCACAGAAACATAAACTCTTACAACATTTTCTTGGACGAATAAAATGTTAAACTATTTGGGTTTGATCTCTCCTTCAAAATGCCATTAGGCAAAGATCATGTAGAAGTAGATATCGAAGGGACTATTGGATACTTAGCTCCAGAGTGTCACATTGACGGTCTATTCATAGAGATGAGCGATGTTTATGGATTTGGTGTTTTATTAATTGAGATTTTAACTGAAATGACGACCTCAGAGTTATACTGTTATTTTAACGAAGGTGATTCAATAATTTATTATTCCAACTATTTTGATAATTTATCCCGGGCTTATAAGGAGACAAAGATGCTTTAACTACCTTCAAAGGAAAATATCTTGACAGAAGTTGGAACTAAACAGTTGATGGCATGCATAATACTTGCATCGAGGTGCACAAACTTGAATAAAAAATAAAAATCGACAATGAGGGAAGTTGTACAGTTACTAAGATGGATTAAGAAACTTACGACAATAGACTGGCCTCACATGCACTGATTGAATTGTTTGAAACTGGGATAATTTCTTTTAGATACTCTGATTTTTTTTCTAATGCTCTGACCACATGTGCCTGGAGAATAGCTGATACCAAATTACTTTAAATAGCGAGGGAAAAACATTGTGCGAAGAAGTAATATTATTGTGTGCATTTTTCTTATGTTTTGTTGTTGTTAAGTTGATATGTTCTGTGGTTAGTACACAAAAGCAGATATGGTTGTATTATTAAAGTCACAGAAGAATTAAGGCAAATTTAAACTATGACCTGCTGATTGATTATAAACTCTGCAGTTAACTCCCTTATCTCAGGAGTAAGAAACTAGAGCATTCAGGTCTCTCCTATTTATATATGTTTGATATGGTTGTATTATCAAAGTTATGTTCAAGAATGGATGATCAAGGTTAGTGGAGTATTAAAAACATTGTATGTTACCGCTGATTTGTACTGTGTATTCTGAGCAAATTGGTCCTTCAATAATTCATTAAAACTTCAGTTTAGTACCAACTTCAGATATATAGTAGTACTTCAAGCTTGTTATATATGATCTTCAAATAGGTAGTCAGACTAATGTAACAAACTGATCATCTACAATTGTTGCACTAGTCTAGTGTTAAGAGTAAAATCAACCTCTATAGTAAATGCAAGAAGATGCCCATTTTTTAATGCAATGATGACAAAAAGAATCTCAAGAAAACCACTTAAATCAAGTAGTTAGGATTACTCTGTACTTCAATGAACTTAAACACATGAAACTTTTCATTAGCTTTATTAGGCTTAAATGTTAATGATACCACACTTTTGCAGCATTAGCTCTAGGCATGCCAAACCAAATAGGACTCGAATAATCGATGAGCCAAATGTTTAGGGAGATATGAAACATGTTAGGGAAATGTGGCTACTTGATGCCAAATACCTTTCGTATGGCAGATATTTGCGTCCACTATTTCTAAAAGCATGCCAAACCATATCAGGATTCTAGTCTGACCACTATTCCTACACCCCACACCCTAATATCATGAAATGCATTTAAGATATCCAGAGCTGTAAAAATATGGCTAGTTTGGGTTGAAGTAGACTAGGTTTTTGGTGAAGTCTACTCTTGTATGATTAAATATCAATTACACTAACTACAACGCGATTATGAAAGTATCAAGAAGATGCTGACCCGATATCATTAGTTGTTGGATCAAGTCTGGATTGAGGCCCTACCTTTATAAGCAACTTAGCCAAATTAGTTTATTCAAACGGCTGCAGTTATAGCTCAAATGGACTACTGACATGAGTTCTTTGGTTGGGTACAATTGCTATGAGACCCTGTATTGTTGGACCTCTCTCCGGCTCATTGATCTTCCCTCATGATGGGGTTTATGTTAGGTACTGCTAAGGGGACTCATTGTGGCAAGGTTGATTCATTGTAGTTTGTGATTCACTCTGTCATTCACCATTAAGATAACAAGGTTTATTTGGATCGATTGAAGATTGATTGGATTACATCAATAACAAGATATTCATAATTAAATAATTAGAAAACTCAAAGAAATTCATAATGAGTTAATAATACCTTTTCTATGAATCAATTTATGTTGATCTACAGGCTGATTTGTAAAGGAGAAGAATCTATAAAGGGTGAAGAAGATTAAAAGATAAAAAGTTTAAACCAAAAAATGCCATGCAATTCGGCAATTTTGAGAAGTTAAAGAAGACCCATGTCATTCGGTAATTTAGGGTTGGACGGCTCAGATCAATTCCATCTTACATAAGTACCATAGAAATAATATAGGCCATCGAAAGTACGCCTCGCCATACGCGTCAGTAGAATGGACGTCTGAAACCAAAGCAAAAAGTTGGGCTAGTTTTTTATTATTATAGATGAAGTCGATATTCCATCTATCAGACAGATTTATCAAATAATATCCTTACCTTAAGCGATGAATCTTAAATAGTTTGACCATTCTATATTTTACAAAATATTTCCCAGCCGCTCAAATAGTAAATCACGGTATCGATTCGCTAACTTTTTTTATACATCAATTTATCTGTTGGCATTTTGAACCACAGTTAGGCTACCAGCATGATGGTAAACTAAGTTGCCTCCCCAAACAAAACGTGGTTTTGCTACAACCTATAATACAAAGCTTGTTGTATTATAGGTTGTAACAAAGGATTTCCATATCTCCATAAGTACTTCCTTTTGATGTTTTCTCTCACTACATGGAGCAAGTAAACCAATGGGTAGGTCAACAGAAATATCTAAATCTCCCTTTTTCGAGTAGAGGTTTGATTGAAAGGAACCAAATGGATTGACCTTGGCACCTGCTTCAAACATTGTAATTAAAGAACAAAAATCAGAAAATGCCTAACAGGGTTGGTGTTAATCCTTGGAAAATAATCTAATGCATTAGGAGACATGAAAATGTCAAACATACGTGTTTTGCAATCATTCATCATACTCTAGATACGCAGCATAGATTTTGTATGAGTTCACGAGAAAATTAAAAGCAAAACTAGAATGGCATCCTATAAATCCCTGAACTTTAAGAAAGGCTTAAAATAAATCAACAAAAATGTAATTTCAATAGGAGCAACAAAATTGCAATGCACCATTGTTCGACAGTAAAGAGGAGAATAGAGTTCAAGTAGTTTTTTTAATGATTTTAGTGTAGTGTTTTGCTCTTTCTCCTTTGTTCTCAACAACTCCTCTTTCACTCGCCATTATCTCTCTCGGCGGTGCTCTGTTTTTACCCAAAACCCTTAAACATTGAATATCCAAATACTAGAATTCCAAATACTGAAACGAAACACAAACAAACTATAGAAATGAGAAATGATACCTAAAAATATCTAAGATGATGCCGTCGCAGTTCCTTTAGTCCTTGGTGCAGGTTGAGTCCCTAAAATCTCAAACCAAGACATCATCAAAACCCCAATAACACAAATCAAAATCAAATTACAAAACCAACAAACAAAAAACCTAATTTTGACCACCATGGTTGAATCAAAGCAAAAGGGGTTTATCATCAACATGAGAGAGGCAGAGTAGGTTAAGACTAGGGTTTATAATATAACATTTTATACGACTGTACCTCGAGATAATTTATGCGAATACACGGTTGGGATTTAATTTTTCGGACAAATGTTTAGATCCGACGGCTCAGACCCATTTTTTCGGCCAAATTTGCTTGCATCCCGAAAATGGATGGCTGAAACCCAATAAGAAAGATGACCTAGCCATCCTCGATCCTCCTGATTCAAACTTTCGCTTTATCAAAGCCCAAAATATCTCCAACCTGTTGAGGTTTGTAGTAATTTTGAGTATAGTTATCATTATACTATTCTTCCGCTGTTGTTTTATTTTTTATTACTCTGTATTTTGCACCAATAGAATATTGGGTCTAACTTTATTTTGGCTTAGTTATTTGTGGGGACCTGTACATCCTCAAATTTTAGTAATTGGTTTGGTTTACTAATTATTGGAATTTGGGGACATAAATGAAGTATATGTAGTATATGAGGGTTTTAAAATATATATATTATTTATGTACTCGTCTCATCTACATAACTCAAAGGGTACTACAATTTTGAATAGAACTATATGTAGCGTATGAGGGTTACCTATATAGTGTACATTTGAAGAAAGATTTTGTCATGTAGTGTTGATATACTTGGTAAAAGAGTTTTCATCTTAAAGTGGGGGGTTCTCTAAGCGTAAGGAGGCATACTCAGATATTAAAATGTGCTAAAGATGGGTTCATTGTAGCAAACGGTAGATATTTAACACTGTGACAAAAGAATAGAAGAAGATTCCTCAAAAGATTAACTTTAGAAACTAAATAATGAATCAAACCAAGAATAGTTCACTATAGCCAAGAGAAGAGTTTGACTAGACATTGCATACAAAGAGTAAGTAGGGAGAAGATTATGTACCTAAGTTTTGCAAATGCCAATCATGCACAAGTAGACTTTATAGATAGTGATTGGTAAAATGTCATAAACAATGGGGCATATTTTTCCTTCTTCTCTGTAAGCTTTGACAAACCTCAGAAAAATATCAGCATCAAATAAAAGTTTAATGATAATGACATTCGTTCCAGTGTCAACCTATTGATTAAACCACCATACCAACATGTCTAATTAGAAATGAGAACCACAAAAATGATAATCGATATAATTATTCTAGGTAAATCTCATAAATTATTTGCATGACTCGATACTTATATTATTATATTATAAATACTTCATCGCCAACAACATAATAATAATACAAGACATTGAGATACTGTAGAAACCCAAACAAATATTGATATCTCATTAACCTATCAGTTTTAAAAACCCTGACAAATTTACTTGACTCAATCCAAATTATAACCAGCTGAGGAGGTAGGGAAAGCAAAATACGACAAATAAGACAGAACGATAACTGATAATTGCTTCAATTGGAAATCATCACGAAAAAGATTTGGAAAACTACCTTCGTCTTCAAATATGCAAGATCAGGTTTTTTCTCTCCACTAAAGCTTCTCAAATTAAATTATTGAGCGAGACCTATCGTTAGGGAAACTAGTCAAATCTCCCAGAAAATTAGAATTGGAGAGACAGAGAGGCGGATCTTCGATGGTTAAGCATAGGCGATGAGAAATCTAAAATTTGATATGGGTTTTTAAAATAAATCCATGAACTTTAAGAAAGGCTTAAAATAAATCAACAAAATTGTAATTTCAACAGGAGCAACAAAATTGCAAATGCACCATTGTTCGGCAGCAAATAGGAGAATAGAGTTCAAGTAGTTTTTAATGATTTAGTGTAGTGCTTTGCTCCTTCTCCTTTGTTTTCAACATCTCCTCCTCCACTCGCCATTATCTCTCTCGTTTGAGCTTTGTTTCTACCCAAAACCCTTAAACATTGAATATCCAAATACTAGAATCCTAAATACTGAAACGAAACACAAACCAAGACATCATCAATCCCTTAAAATATCTAAGATGATGCCGCCACAGTTCCTTTAGTCCTTGATGTAGGTTGAGTCCCTAAAATCTTAAACCAAGACATCATCAAAACCCTAATAACACAAATCAAAATCAATTCACAAAAATAACACACAATAAACCCAATTCTATAAAAATAAAATTACCTGCTTCGTGATGTTTGTGCCATCAACAACAATGGCAGTTCTAAAGGACTCCAGAGATCTACTAAAAGTTGTATTATTTGTATTAGTGTCACTGCTACATGGTGACCACCATGGTTGAATCAAAGCAAAAGGGGTTTATCATTAATAGGAGAGATCATAATTGGAAAGACAGAGAGGTGGATCTTCGATGGTTAAGTACAGACGATTGTGAGAAATCTAAAATCTGATAGGGTTTTAGATTATAAGGATTGCCATTTAATTTGGCTTAATAGACTAATAAAGCCCTTCGAGATCAACTTGGTAAATGAACAGCTGAGATGGATTTTTTTAGACAAATGTTTAGATCCGACGGCCCAGGACTGTTTTTTCGCCCAAATTCGCTCGCATCTCGAAAATGGACGGCCGAAACCCAATAAAAGGAGGATGACCTATTCCTTTCTTATTATAGACTAGTACTACCCGTGGCTCACCATGGCAATAACGTCAGCGCGCATTCGGCGCTATATAATTTTCCAGTAATGCGCCATCGGCACTAAAACTACCGCTCATGTAAGAAATGGATATCTTAAATATAAACTTGTTATCAATAAATAACATTGTCTTCCCTTCTTGATATACCAATTATACCTCAAAGCAACCCCAAACAAACCAAGTACCACCAAAAGAGTTCAAGCAAAAAAAGAAGCAATTTAAGAGATAATCCCCTTTACGACTAATTTAGTCATATCGCCAATTTAAAATCAAAAGTAAGATAAGAGGATCTAAAAGCCATTAGTTTGGATCCTCTATCAAAATTAAAGTAAACATAACGCCTACCAAGTTCAACATATCAAGCAAATAAGCATATATGGCATTTTTCTTTGTATATGGTATTATTTAATTAGTCATCACATTTGAAAACAACTTTTATCCACTCCGGTTGATACACAAGCAAACAATACGTCCTGATATCCAATTTGAAGCAGCTCCCAAGCCTACAATTCTTGTGGTAAAGCTTGACCCATTTTTGTTAAAATCACAAATTTTGCAATGAGAACCTATGAGATGAACTGAAGAAATTGATTCAATATTTTGGGCGGAAGTTTCTTACCGGTTCGATATTCATCATTTGTTTCAAATGAGTCAATTTTTTCTCAACCTTGAACAAATCACGAAGAACCTATAGCAAGTATTATATTTCAATTAGCATCATGTAACTATATGCCAAAAATAAGAAATAAGATTTACGAAAGCGGCTTAGAGATACATACTTTAATTACAATAAGACTTCAGGGTAAACAATATTTCATGTACAACGTGAAGCATTTGGTAGCAATAGTGTGTTGATTCTGCTTGCAGAAGTGTATCTCGACAACGCAACATACAATTATCCATGAAAGAATATTTATGTCCGTAAATCTACCTCTACATACTTGACTGATTGTCCTTGAGATTTGTTAATTGTCATTGCAAATGCTAAAGTTAACTAAGAAATGTTTATAGTAGTTAATATGAAAAACTAATCTCAAAATTGTTTACAGTAGTTAATATCCAGGTAGAAATAGCATACTCATGTATTACTTAATTTTGAACTAATGTATAAATTCTAAATACAAGAGTATAAAGTTTTCCTTACTTGAGGAACTGGAAGAGTGTTATTTTCGTTGTTGTTTCTTCCATTTTTGTTGTTGTTGTTATTGGTCGGCGAATTTATCATGAAGTTAGCAATGAAACCTAATTACAATAACATAGGTGATCAAAGAAGCTTAAAGTAATAATAAAACAAAAAAGTAGCTAATAGGCTAAATCATTCAACCACATATGAATTGCAATTTTTTTTACTAAAATCAAGCAGTAAAAGTAATTGTTCAGCCATATTTTTGAAATACATTCAGATAAAAGCATGGATTCAGTGCATGTGAAGGATGTGAAAACAGTAAACAGAATGCATGGATTCAGTAGGATTGTGAAAATAGAATTAATGCATTAATGCTTACGAAATAAAAGGAAAATCAGTAACCATAATACATCAAGAGAATAAATATTAGAGAACCTGATAGTTACACGATTATAGAAGAATTCACAAACTTTGTAAAAACCCTGCTACCTAAGATTGAAGTAGAAAAAGGAAGTTAATATGGTGCAGAAGGAAGAAGGTAGGTCGGTGTTAAATGCTCAATCTGCCCCAGAGAAAAGAGATAACTTATTATAGGTCGGCGTTAAATGCTCAAACAGAAAAAGGAAGTTAAGTTGTTGCTTGCATTCAACAGAATAAGAGATAACTGATTATAAGTATATACATTGATGATGCTTGTATTAAAAGTTGAAAACTGGAAAATTACTGTTAGCTTAAATCATGATATTATATCATTCGTTAATCAAACATATTAGGTATGTTTACTTTTTCGGCATATCAGCTTATTAGTTATTACGGCATTTTAAGCTCTTTTTCATTAGACTTACAGTTGCATTTGATGTACTTCACAGGCAACTGAAGCGGGAAGCTCTCAGGTTTGGATGCCCCAAGTAGTAGACGAGGAAGATATGGACCCTACTGTATGTTCCCATGAATGTCTTAGCCGTTACTTGCAATTGTCCATATAATTCACATTCGAAGATAACAGTACAATCTTGAAATAGGTTACAGAACTTCTGTTTTGCTTTTCATTTTGACTAAACCTACAATAGAGAGAGAGAGAGAGAGAGAGAGAGAGAGAGAGAGTTCATATCTTTTAAGATGCTAGTCAAGCAAATCCTGGTATCTGAGGAGCATCAAAAGAGGACCAGCTACTGTAAGATTGAATATCAAGTGATTGAGTCTGTTGCGCAATGTTGTACTACACTACATGTATAAGTTTACAACACATCTGTACATGTATAGACCGAGTCACCATTTAAACTTTGTAGGAATGTTCTTACTTGAACAAAACATTTGAATTTATATCGAAACTGTATGGCTTTCTTAACTTTATTTTTGCTTAATATGATTCAGTTACAAATTTAGTCATAAAAGGATTTGTTGTGCCATAGAAAGTGTAGAGTTACTAAGTGCTAAAGCCCTCAGCGTGCTCCTTAATTTTCACTCTGGGACATATATGAGCTTGATCATTCCAACTGAAACGGGTTAAAGTGGAAATCTACGGTGACAGAGTGGTGTTTCCTTTGCCCAGTTTTCGGACTCAATTAGAATAAGGGAATCAAAAATAGAACCACAGTTGGCTCCGTAGAAGGGATCGTAGTTCACTAACTTTTGTGTGTGAATGCTACAGCTCTTGGTAGAGGTACATTACTGTTGACTCTGATGGCCTTTTGGATCCGTGTGAAATTAAAAAGGAGAAAGAACATGAGCTCAAACGCAAGTTTTTTAAACGAAATGGTGGTTTACTTTTGGAACAACAGATCTCTTCAGGCGAAATCAATGTTGAGAAAACTAAAATCTTTGTGCAAAGAGAACTTAAAAGGGTGACAGACAACTTCAATGACTCGTATCCTTGGCAGATGAGGCTCTAGTACAGTTTACAAAGGAATGTTACCTGATGGTAGAATAGTTGCCATCAAGAAATCCAAAATAGTCGACAAAAGCCAAATTGGACAATTAGAAAGATGCCATATAACTGTATAAAGCTTAGACCACTCTTAATCATGAAAGGCAGCTTACTATGTATAAGTGGATTTCTTAACTTTATTTTAGCTTAATATGATTCAGTTACAAATTTAGTCATAAAAGGATTTGTTGTGCCATAGAAAGTGTAGAGTTACTAGGTGCTAAAGCCCTCGGCGTGCTCCTTAATTTTCACTCTGGGACATATATGAGCATGATCATTCCAACTGAAACGGGTTAGAGTGGAAATCTACGGTGACAGAGTGGTGTTTCCTTTGCCCAGTTTTCGGACTCAATTAGAATAAGGGAATCAAAAATAGAACCACAGTTGGCTCCGTAGAAGGGACCATAGTTCACTAACTTTTGTGTGTGAATGCTACAGCTCTTGGTAGAGGTACATTACTGTTGACTCTGATGGCCTTTTGGATCCGTGTGAAATTAAAAAGGAGAAAGAACATGAGCTCAAACGTAAGTTTTTTAAACGAAATGGTGGTTTACTTTTGGAACAACAGATCTCTTCAGGCGAAATCAATGTTGAGAAAACTAAAATCTTTGTGCAAAGAGAACTTAAAAGGGTGACAGACAACTTCAATGACTCGTATCCTTGGCAGATGAGGCTCTAGTACAGTTTACAAAGGAATGTTACCTGATGGTAGAATAGTTGCCATCAAGAAATCCAAAATAGTCGACAAAAGCCAAATTGGACAATTAGAAAGATGCCATATAACTGTATAAAGCTTAGACCACTCTTAATCATGAAAGGTAGCTTACTATGTATAAGTGTGCCGAAAGGAAAAGTATTGAAATACACACATCAGTTGGGGGTTTCCGGTCACTGATCCTTGGCAATGTCGAACATTTTTCTTGCTCAAAGTAGAAAACTGACCATTTTGGTATCTTTAGAAAATGGAAGAGAGTGGTTAAAAGTTATCTAACATGTGTAATTAAGTTTGGTAGCTGAGTGGAGATCTGCTTATATGTTGTGTAACCTCGATTTGGTTAAAGGATTTTCTGAAGGGAACAAATACGACTTCGATTATCCTATTGGGTAAGAAATCACGAAATGGTATTTCTATTAGTGTAACATGAGCAAGTTGAGATGGATTGATATAAATACTACAAAGGGTAGCTCATCAAAGCTCTAAAAAAATAAGTGGGAGTTAAGAAATGGACATATGGTTACTGAGCTAAGAACCAATGTGGGCATCATAGGGAAGAAATACTAAGGTGCAGGTTTCAGGCTCTAATGGGGCAACTTTCCGAAAAAGGCTCTAATGGGAGAAACAATGGAATAGGATACTTTAAAGTGTTAAAATGTTTAGATCCGAAGGCCCAGGACTGTTTTTTCGCCCAAATTCGCTCGCATCTCGGAAATAGACGACCGAAACCCAATAAAAAGAGGATGACCTATTCCTTTCTTATTATAGATATACCTAGACAATAAATTTCACTCACTTTTCTAAATATGTCATTATTGGGTTCAGTAGTTGTGCTCATTTATGGCCATGAACTTTCCCAGGTATTCATAAGCACTCAAGAGATTCAGCCAAGGTCTCGCAAGAAGTGGCCTCACTTTTACACTTATATAGGTGTTTCTATCAAAAGTTTAATGTATCCCAACACTTCATTGAGTAAATCACATATAGAAACATTAAGAGCTTAACTCAGCCTCTTTCGATACATTTTGTAGTATTACATCCTAGGGATAGGTTTAGAAAATTTGCAATACTTGTCTGTCCCATTGAACCTAGTTCCTAGGATCACCAGTTGCATAGTACGGTTTCCATTGTAGGTGGTTTATTTTTGCATAGGCTTCAGCCCCATCCCTCTTGATCTACTATAGATTAGCTCTCTGGCATCCCTTTGTGAGTGGATTTGCCAAATTGTCTTTCGATCTTACAAAGTCCATAACGATCAACCCATTGCACAATAATTGCCTCACAGTTTTTTATGTACGACGTATATTCCGCGATTTTCCATTATACGTATTATTTTGAGGTTGCCAATATATTGGATACTCACATCCGAATCTCCAAGATTGTCGAGGCTAAGGGACATGAAAGGATAATGATTGTGGTATTCCCCCAATTTGTCTCTCTGCTCCACAAAAAGTCCCTGGGAAACCATCTACTAATAACATCTTTATCTTCTTCATCATCACGGTCGCAAGGAATGGTATCATTCTCAGGCCTACCAACATTAATCCTCTCGTACGCCCAGACATGCAAATTATGTAAATTACACATGGTCACAAGTTACAAGTAAACTAAACAAGAAAAATTGAAATTTAAAAACGCATAGCAAGAGGCACCCCAGAGCCTGACGGTTCTTCATTCCGTTATAGCAAACAAACTTAGCCATCATTCTGCAGGAGTATGCGAGGGTAGCTACAACCCATGCGTACTCTCCACATTTATCAATGTCTGATAACAGGGGTAATACTTCACATTTACCATACAGCCACTAGACTTAGAGAATATGGTGCTCCCCAACAGGTATAGCATGTAGGCAACTGTGTATTTTTACCTCTTCCATTATTGGGTCCATGGGTAATTTAGATAACATTACGTTCAACTATGTAAACCTTACACAGTTCCCTTTCATAACTAACTTAGACTGCCCACTGGCTTCCAACAACGCATAGTCAACTCCCATTTATTTTTCCAGTGCAGGTTGGACTAGTAGATCACCTGGACCTATCATAGGTCTTCCAAAAGGTTTAAGACCTAGTATCCATACAACATCCTCGAGGGTGAAGGTCATTTCAAAGCGGGAGGAATGGAACATTGAAGTTTCAGTCCTACACCGGTTTATCAAAGCATTATCTAGACTATTGCCCATTTTGAATTCTATAATCTTCCTTAGGTACTTGGAACCACATCCGTCTACCAATTTCTTCTGCGCCTTAGATAATTTCCATAATTTTAAGTACTTGTTGTGATCACTTATACAACAGTACTTTCGTGGCTACCCTGCTAGAATGGATGGTAATATGTGCAGGTCTTGGAGGTAGGCAACAGATTTGTCCCTAGGCCATGGACACTTAACTCCTTCAGAGCTCTCATTTTCCTTAACAATATCTTTGGAATCCAACTCAGATCGATTATTGACGAATTCACTTCTTTCTTTCTTTTTTTGCACGTTTTCTTTCTTTCAAGCTTGGATGCCCACGACCCCTTTTTCTTGACTTTTGATGTTTTTGAACCTCCCCTGCACCATGCAGTTCATAATCCATTTCACCTACAAATTTTGACTCATAATCGTTATCACAAAGCCCAACCATTTAACTCACACCTCCTAACAAATTATTACCCCAGTTAGTAAATTGATACTCTAAGGAAAAACTATAAATTGTCAAACAATTATTTATGATAAATTGTCAAACAATTAGACAAAGTAGTAATTGTCTATGTAACTATACCGAAATAAATGATAATAACAAATAATTACCCATTGGGATTGGGAATAATTTAATTTAATTTTACAATAAACATTAGATGGGGTGTTTGAAAAATAATTCACATAGTTAATGTTTTTATTTTGGGGGTATACTTATCTTGAATGTTAAGAGGTGCAATTAACTTAAAATAATAGGATAACTTAAAATAATAGGATGGGGTGAGCTTTTAGAGTTTGGGGTGTATTTAAAATATCACATCAATTTAATTATATATCAATTAATTACTTCTCAACACAAAATAATAATGCGAACCATATACCAAAATTGCAATTACAATACCTATGTTGATTGAGTAACAAAGTTGTTGATTGAGGAGCTTTCAAAGAATGACGTGATTGAACTTCTGCTCCGGTAGGACTGCGCAATACAATTTCGTTACTTTAAATACAAACAAATCAAGCTCCATCAAGACTGAGGGAGGAAGAGAAACAGTAAAATGGAGAGAATAAATTAGGGCAAATGTGAGGGTGAAAGGATTCAATTTTAATTTTTGGGAACCGCTAAAGATAAAGTAGAGACTTCCATCTCTGAGTAGGGCTGGCAATTTAACCCGCCCCGCCGGAGCCCCGCCCCGCCCTTAATGAGGCGGGTATGGTATGACTATAACGGGTATGGGGCGGGTTTGGTAAAAAAAATACCCATTTATTAATTGGGGCGGGTCTGGTTTTAGCCTTAAATAAACGGGGGCCCGTCTCCCGACCCAATTATATATGATATGTCCTGAATACCCTTATGAGTTATGAGAATATGAGTAACCTAATTCACTTAATCACTTCTTTCCTCTTCTCTTACTTCCTTCAAGTTCAGCATCCACAACCTCTACAAATTTATTTCAATCTTTATGATCAGACATCAGTCTGTACCAATTACTAAATTCATTTCAATCTTCATTTCCATTTGAATCATTTCAACCTTCATTCTCCAAATTCAAGGTTACGAAGATTCGAATAACAATTAAGTCTGCGATCATTTTATAATTTAACCTCTGCATCATTCATTGGGAGGTTTACGAAGATTGGATAGATTACCAATCGATTGGAACAACGTTTACATCAGTGATCTGTTTCAAACCAATCTCTACATCAGTGATATATTTTAGGAAGTATACAACATTTGCAAATTAGAGAGATCACTAATCGATTCAGGTAACTCCTCCAAGTCTCCAACAATCCAGAAGTTTGAAACACCAATTAAGTCTCAACGTTTACAAGTTACTAAGATTAGTCTCAACATTTTTAACCTTAATTCTGATTTGATCTATTTCAAGTGATTGATAAGATAAGAATATAACCATTGCAGTGCAGCACATTCTATGATGCTTGTTCTTACTGCAATGTAGCACATTGCATGATCTTTTATTGTGTGTGTGTGCACTACGCACCTGATTTAGTTTAGTTTTTTTTTTTTTTTTTGTACAAGTGATTTATATTTTTTTTTGTAAAATTTCATAAATGGGGCGGGTTTGGGGATCCCCACTTAGGATAAACGGGTGTTAAATGGGTGATGGAGCGGGTTTGGTATTGGCAAATTTAAACGGGGCGGGTTTGGGTATTCCCCATTTAAGTTAAATGGTAATCGGGCGGGTATGGGGATGGTATTACTCTACCCGCCCCAAACCCGACCCATTGCCACCCCTATCTCTGAGGTACATCAGAATGACAGAGGGGATAAGAATTTAATTTGGAAAATGACCAGGGTTAATAATGAGAATTCAACCTTCACAAAAAAGAACAAAAATAAACTGACAACCACTTTTATAACGTTTATACGTCAAAGGATAAAAACTTCATATGCTAAAGTACAGAAGTTTAAATTTTTATAGTTCAGACTAATTAGCTAAAAGGCAAAGTCTTTTGTCATTGATATGGAGATAGAAACATCAAATCAACACACAGGGTTGTCATTGGAATTCAAGCACATGGCCAAGTACTTAAAGGTAATCCACTCATTTCTAGCACTCACAACAAATTCACAGCTCCTCCAAGTAAGATTGTTAAACCTCAAAATGATTTCACAAGTGCTTTTCAACCTTTTAAAAAGACCATCTTACTGCACAAAAAGTTTTCAATTCAATGTTTACACTCTTTTTACAGAAATGCTATGAAATGTGCGAACTCCAATCATTTTTATTGCACTAAAGAAAGATAAGGGGGTGAACGAGAAAAAATGACTTGCAACGTTGCTTGAAGGAGTGCATGAAAATGAAGGGCCTGAAACTGTGGAAGTATCTACTAATGGTTAACAAATGGGTAGGAAAGTTTATTTGGCAGAAAAAGAAATTGTGGATGTGCTAGAGATTGAGGACGAACACAAAACTAAGAGAAAGGGGACTGTGGATGGATTGTTGGGGACATCCAACTCTTACTCAGTTTGTGGCAGCGGCGATTTGACGGAGGCAGACGGCCAGAAATAACCCCCAATATCAAAATGAGAAGTTTATTTTGGAATGTCAGAGGAGTTAGTCTTCCCTCTGCATTCTAAGAATTGAGTAATGTTGTCACATCGCAAAGTTTGTGTATAGTAATTTAGGCTTTTCTTCTTTTGTTTATGTACCTTCTATTGGTCAGTCTGGGGTTCTTGCTCTCTCTTTTCTGTGGTTGCGGGCGAGAGGGGGGGTATTTTTGTCTCTTTGTTGGTTATCTTGTTGGTTATGAAACCTTGGTGTATTCATTCATTTTTTAATATATTATTATTTTTATTTATTTTTCTTTGGTTTTAATATATTGCTTCTTCTACTTGGACTAACAGAAGACGGGGTTTAGATCGTGTAAGAGTTAGGCTTGACCGTAGACTCAGTAATGGTCCAGACCCAATCTTTACATATGGAGGCCCAATTATATTATCGTCTTCAAGAGTTGCTTCATTGTGAGGAGATTATGTGGAAAACAATTAGATTAGAGAGGGGATCTAAATACTAAGTATTTTCACTTACAAACTCTTAAAAGAAGATGATCAAATTGGATTGAAACTATTTTTAATGAAGATTGGACTCGAGTGATGGGCAAACAAGAAGTGAGGGAAACACTGATGCGATTTTTCAGTAAGCTCCTTTGCACCGATGAACCAACTACTTCAGATCTTATTCTTCAAAATATCCAACCACGTATTTCAGAGGAGGAGAACTTGAGGTTTCTTAAATGGTCTACACCGGAAGAAATTGAGCACACCATGCAACAATTTTACCTACTTAAAGCCCCATGTCCAGACAGGCTCTCAGGTATATTTTTTTCTGCAAGAATTGGGCTATTGCCAAAAACCAAGTCTACAATCTTATTTTCTCTATCTTTGACCATGGGATTTTTGTACACAAAATTAACCATTCACATATTGCTCTTATCCTGAAGATTCAAAACCCCACAAAACCAGAAGATTTTCGGCCCATTAGCTTGTGTAACGCCATCTACAAACTTATCTCAAAAATTATTTCCAACTGACTTAAACCGTTATTTCACAAGTCTAAATCCTAAAAACAAGGTTATTTTGGCCTAAAAAACGATATGAATAAAGCCTACGATAGGCTCGAGTGAGGCTTTATTCAAAATACTCTTCTGGCTTTTGGGTTTAATCAAATAGTTAGGGACCTTCTCATATTTTGCATTAAAACAATATTTTCTTCTATTTTAGGTTTCCTACATGCGGTGGATCACAAAATCAAAGATATATTTGAACCTTTCTTAGAGAAAGTACAGACAAGGCTTGATGGTTGGAAAGCTAAATGTCTCACACAAGTGGGAGGGTGGTCCCTATCAATTCGGTTATTTCTTCAATCCCAAATCACTTTGATGTAAGCCATTGAAGTGCCTTTGAATTTTGTAGAAAAACTAGAAGTTAAAAGACGAGCTTTTCTCTCGATACACAACCTAAATCAACATAAACACCACTCTTTTAATTGGGCCTAGGCATGTACACCTTTTAAGTTTGGAGGGCTGGGAATTAGGGACTTCAAGCTTATTAATAAGGCCCTTCTTTCAAAAGTGGTTTGGACTTTAATTACCCAGGATTGTTTATGGGTCTCGGTTCTTAAAGCCCGTTATTTCCCACATTCTTCTTTCTTGGAGGCCTAAAAATCAACTCAATCTTCTACTTCATTTAATACCATGCACAAAATGAGAAATGATAAAAGAAAATTTGACTTCGACCCCTAATACAAATTGAATATTAGCCTTTAGACCCCGACTTCGTCACATATTCCCTTTTAGATCCACAATTGCATTTGATTGCAAGTCAACTTTGGTTGATTCGGTATTTTTGTCTATTTCCCTTTTTTGCCCCTTACGTGTATATCACGTCTTTTTCTTAAAACATAAACCCGAATGATTTTTAAAAAAAAATTCTCGCATTTCTATCTCACCATGTGAGGAAATTAGCATTTTTTTCATTTTTTTTCTTAAAGTGATACAAGTGTAAGAGGCAAAAGAGGAAAATAAGTATAAAAAATAGGGTAAGTTAGTCAAGTTAAAAGGCAATTTGGGGTTCATAAATGAATATGGGGAGAACTTGGGGTTTAAAGGCTAATTTTCATTTTCTATTGGGTAGCTAATGTCCAAATTTCTCAAATGATGACCATGATAATTACAGAAATTCTTCTTTCTCGTGATCACTGGATACTGGAGATTCTTACCCAATCTTTGCCAAACCCACTACCAAAATTTTAACATCTTATCATAGTTTCTGATCATATCATTAATTCTTCTGTCCCACACTAAAATTTGGCTCACCTTTATTTGATCTGGGATCCTAGAGGGGTTCTTAAAATGACCAAAATTCATCTTTGCGAATTTGGAGGTGATGACCTTTGTGTTTGGAAATTAGATAAACATTGGAGGTATCTCTTCATCTATAGCCTTTGAATTTTTTTGAAGCAACGATAATCACAATAGCGCAGATGTGTTTCTCAATCCGTAATGGAAAGCTCTCAACAAAATCATGGTTCCCCAAAAAATCAAGTTGTTAGTATGGAAAATTTTAGTCTCTGGTCTTCCCACAAATGCAAAACTTCATTGTGCTCCTGTGGTTAATTCTAGGGGTGTGTAAGATGTGCTGATATGGACTTAAAAACGAATCTCATATTTTCTTTCATTGGACACATGCCGTCTCTGGGTGGGCCTCCTCGGATATCGGCTTTCGTTTTGACCCAGATTTTGTTAGAATTCCTGATTTCATTTTCTTATACAAATTAAAAATCAACATGATCATGTTTGAAATGAAGAATGGTTGCGCCTTTGTTGTTACTAGATCTGGCATATTTGGGATGATCGAAATCAACTTATTTTTCAAGACAAAAGACTTAATTTTTTGGCCACTGTGGAAAAAGCTCATCGTCAATCTATCACAATTCCGGTTAGAAATTGACTTGGCTCCTTTACTGGTCAGCTTCGAAGTTCTAGAAACCCGAATGGCATTTTATGAAATGGGAAGCCCCTCTAATTTACTGGGTTAAATTTAATTATAATAGTTCTTTACTTAGCAATACCGGTGTTGGAGAAGCCAGTGTTGTGGGCCGAGACGATCAAGGAAGGCTCATTGCAGTGAGATCAAGGATTTTAGAAAACATATCCTTGCTCCATGCGGAAGCCTTGGGTCTTAATGATGTGGCAGATTTGGTGTTCGAGTTGGACTTTGCATGAGTTATTTTTCAATGTGACTCTCAAGTTATGGTTCAGATCGCTCTTGGTTGCGAACCACCACCATGGGAGATTGATTCTTTGATTAGATCAATCAAATTTTGACTCCAAAAGGTTGAAAACTTTATTATCCAACATCACCTCTGTCAAGCAAACTTTGCTGCTACTCCACCCTTTGATGGATGTAATTTCTTTTGTTTCTTGTTGTAATTATATACATCTTGTGTTTTTTTTGGTTTTCTAAACCTCTTCCCTCTTTGTGTAATATTTTGTTGGGGGCGGATTTAGAGATAGTCAAGTCTCAAACACTCAAGTCTCACTCAACCACAACCGCTCATCTCTATTAGATGAGTGACTCTAAAAATTTGGGATTTCTTATAAGGGAAATGAGGTGGAAAATTAGGGGGTCCTACCTGCCCCACTCTCTCTAGCTGTCACTCACATTTCCCTCTCTTTTCAAAAAAATTTCAAATTCGAATAACCATCACTGATATCAGTCAAGTCTTTCTATCTCTCTCTCATATCACACACACACTCTCTCTCACTCTCATTTCACACACACACTCTCTCTCTCATATCACACACACACACACACACACTCTCTCTCATATCGCAGACATACTCTCTCATATCACACACTCTCTTTCTCTCTCATATCATACAATCGAGGCAATTTATGCCATTAGAGGTAAGATTTCAGTTGAGAAAGGGAAGCGATTCTGCCATTAGAGGTGAAATTGATATCTCCAAAGAACTCCGACACCCTTGCTGATAGTGCACTTACTCAACATGTACTTTCTGACCCTTACTCGCCAGAAGTACACTTGGATGTTGTGAAATTTGTTAGAATAATGGTATCGGGCCCCAATGGTATCCCCCCCACTTAATCTCTCTGAAATTTATTAGAAGACTGTAATCTCCTGTACAATTTCTCTTTGATTGATTACCTGCTAGTGGGTCCCATTTGAATTCGATAATTTAGTCAAAATATTTGCATTACACTGATGTAGGACTAAATAATTGTCGAACTCGACAATATCGCATATGAATGTAATATTCACAGTAACTAAATTGTCGAACTCGATAATATTATATATGACTGCTGGAGACACAATATCTGAATTGTCGAACTCGACAATATTACATATGAATCATTCAGGTACAGTGACTAAATTTTCGAGTTCGATAATTTTTTATATGAATGGTTGAGTTACAGCAACTAAAATGTCGAACTCGACAATATTACTGTGCAGAGTCAACGGAGATGGTGAAGACGAGGTCTCAAAATAGTCGGGAGGCTTCTTCTCGCCGTATAAAGCAGTTGTATGACAAACTAGCGATGCGTTATTTTGGTTCGGTTAATTTGAACGGTCCACCATTGCCGCCGCGTGAGGAGAGCTACGAAGGAATGTGCGAGGCTGAGGCGGCATTGTGGAGGGAGGATTTCCATTTGCATTGTCAGATGCAGACGATCATCCTACATCTAATGGCGAGGAGAGCAAATCTTGTTGCCCGGGCCAGGGAACTGGTTAGGAAGGATGGCTCCGGTTCTGTTGGTGCAATTTAGGATTTGCTGATTAGGTATTCTGGTTGTAATATCGTTGGGAGGTACATGTAATGAAGTAGCTGTAGTATTCAGTAAGTGATGAATAAATTTTGTATGGTACAGCAGGTTTTTGTGTGTGATTGTTTACATCTTGTATTCTGCCTTTTGTAGTATGTGATGTAATTATGAAATTAACATACGTTGGACTTGAATTGTGTTTGGTTTGTGATATTTTGATTTTTCCAATTACTTTACTTGCAACTCACAATTATTTCTTTTATGTGTGAACTTCTTAGTCAGATTGACAATGGAAGACTCCGTCAATAAAAATTGGTCGAAAGTTATTGGTGAGGAGCCCCCAGAAAGGTGTGAAAATGAACGTATTGTAGACCTATTTTTGGCGGATTCCCCATACGAGGGTCAACATTTTGATACTGTAGATGATGCGCGTCTGTGGTATGAACGATATGGAAGAGGGCAGGGTTTCTCTACCAAGATACGTAATTCTACTAAGCCTCCAAAATCAGATGATATAGGCAAAGCCCACTTTTGTTGTATGAGCAATGGCTTTTCAAAGAAAAACCTTGGCACTCCAGAGAGTAGTGATGTAGCTGGCAACAGAAGATCATCTAATAAGTGTGGGTGTAAAACAACAATGAACATAAATTGGAATACCAAAATAAGTAAGTATGTGGTCACAAGTTTTACGGATATCCATAACCATAAACTCGTATGTCCACGGAATCAGCATCGGATGAAGGTTAACAGATTCTTTCCTGAAGTAGCAAAAAACCTTACAGCGGCATTTGAGCTCCATAATATTCCGGTCAGCAAAGTCCCGGCATTATTCCCAAATAGAACCTTTAGCGAACGGGATTGTTACAACCACAACGCCAAAGTAAATAAGGAACGACTAGTCAGAGGAGATGCACAAACCGCGTTGGAATGGTTTAGGAAGAAACAAACTACAGATCCAATGTTTTATTTTGACATAGAATTAGATGAGGAGGACCGAGCACTAATTTTTTTTGGATCGATGGACGTTCAAGGTGCGCATATGAAGCATTTGGAGATGTCGTCACCTTCGATACTACATACCGAACGAATGTGTACAAGATGCCCTTTGCTCCATTTATAGGGATCAACAACTACTACCAAACAATTCAATTTGGATGTGTTCTGCTAAGAAATGAGCAAGAAAACACATTTCTATGGTTGTTCTATACTTGGCTCGAGGCAATGAACTACAAACACCCTGTGTCAATTATCACCGATCAAGATGCAGCTATGGCCGTGGCTATTCCCAAGGTAAAGGAGTACTTGGACACTTATTGCTCGAGTTACAGTGCTGTTAACTTGAGTATTTTATCTATTTTTCATTATCAATAGTGTCGAAATTGGCAATATTCAACAATTGTTACTCTAGTTACAATTGAATTATTGTCGAATTCGACAATAATTGCTAGCATAACTCCAATCCAATCACATTTGTAAATTGTCGAATTCGACAATATCATATAGTATTCAGAGACGCTTTCATTCTAAGTTTAGGCTTATTTCCAGGTCTTCCCCAACATCAAACATCGATTTTATCTATGGCACATCACAAACAAATTTCCCGAGAAATCGGCCATGTTTATCGGGAACCATCTACATTCAAAGAAGATATCGATTCGATAATGCACAACACATATGAGGCTGTAGAGTTTGAAACCAAGTGGATGGACCTAATGAAGAAATATAAATTAGATGATAACGTTTGGATGCAAGGAATCTTCAATATTAGACAAAGATGGATACCATTATGGAATAGAGAGACCTTCTTTGCAGGAATGAGTAGTACAGGACGGAGTGAGTCCACAAACAACTTCTTTAATGGTTGGCTGCCAATAACTGGGTTGTACAGTTTTGTAACCAAGTATGAGGTTGCCCTTATAGAGGTATACGAGCAAGAAAGTGCAAAAGACTTTGCATCAGAACACAAATATCGTCAAGTTGGACCTCATCAAGCTCTACTGAAAGATGCTGCAAAGATTTACACCAGAATAATGTTCCACAAACTTCAGGATTAATTTGACCAGGTTGTTCGGTCGTTGTAATAGAAAGACACGTAGAAGGTAACGTTCGACAACTTACGGTGAAGGCCCATAGTGGTCGTGCCGAGTCATTTGAGCTACAAATAGACTTAGAGAAGCTAACTGGTAATTGTGGATGTAAGTTATTTGAGTATGTTGGACTCCCATGTCACCTCCTGAAGGTTTTCTCGAAATACGACATTCTCAAAATACCAGGGGCCTTCATTATGACAAGGTGAACGATTCGTGCAAACAAGTTTTCAAGGTCGTATGATGAAAACCAGTTAGAAAGAGATAACTTACGACATGCCTTACGCCATAGCCACCTATCTCTTCGTGCATCAATCATATTTGAAAGGGACTCGAAGATGAAAGAAAGTTTTGATTTTTGCGGTTTTGAAGCTAGACGAGCTTGAGTCTTACCTTCAAAACTATGATGACGCTTTAACACAGATAGATGCATCACAACAGAATATCTCAACTTCTGTCACAGATTCTCTGGTGTCCGGACCTATGATTTTAAACCCTCTCGTGGTTCAAACAAAAGGTCAGGCGAAGATTGATCACAAGAAAGGGGCAAGATGGAAGGGGGAATGGAAGAGGCTATTATGAAGAAGAAGAGAACATGCAAAAGTTGTGGAGTACTCGGCAACCAAGACAAACGTACATGCCCACTCCTGAAAATGATGATAGCAGAATCAAGTAAGTATATATCCAACAATATGCATAAATGACACCTTCTGCGTGATTTTTCTATAATGTGTTCCATATTTACAATAATTTGTTCAATGTAGGAGATAACAATAATGGGGAATCTATTCAGCCGTTGCACTCAAATTCCGACAAGCACAATATCTAGGGAAACAAAAGGAGTTCACGTTCATTGACTAATAAATATGTATTGATTATTATTGAGAAATTAGTACGTTGATTCAACATTATATTTGTTTTGTAATTAAAATTTAGGACAATAGCAATGCAGCATTTTACGGAGAAAATATCAATAAATTATATGCAGTTTAGGGATTGTGTTGCTTTATGCACCCCCAACCTCTATAAATTTGTATATTGTTGAAAATACTGCAATAAATTGTCGATTTCGACAATATTATATACCTAAAAAACTAACTACCAATTGTAATATTGTCGGGTTCGACAATATTACAAATGCATAATTGGAAATATACTGCTACAATTGTTGAAATCGACAATATTATACATTGTAAGTAACCATATACACTAAAGTATTGTCGAAATTGACAAAATTTCAATTTTTAGAGGCACTTAAGTGTACTGTTAAAATATTCTTCGGAGGCAAAATGTACATTTTGAAGAGGGAAGAGTTAGAAATGAGATTCATATGACATAACATAAATTTATATACTACAAAAATAAATCAACAGTAGAGTGTTATACCAAAAATTATATACTGTGATAAACATTGAACTAAATGAGCTGTCATATACAAAAAGGGAAAAAAATTATATATTGTGACAAACATTGATGTAACATAACTGTCATATACAAAGATTTGGTCGACAACCCTATTTGATTGTCAACCAACCAACAACAACCATGTCATTAACTCTATACCCCTGACACTTGTGCTCTCTAAGTAATGCCCTGAAGTTCCTTACTCTCTCATCAAAATACCTAGTCAATTGTTCTTTCTGGAAACCCAGAGGAATTTCCAGTTTTACATAGGGGTGGCAATGGGTCGGGTTTGGAGCGGGTGGAGTAATACCATCCCCATACCCGCCAAATTACCATACCCGCATACCCGCCCCATTACCATTTAACTTAAATGGGGAATACCCAAACCCACCCCGTTTAAATTTATCAATACCAAACCCGCCCCATCACCCATTTAACACCCGTTTATCCTAAGTGGGGATCCCCAAACCTGCCCCATTTATGAAATTTTACAAAAAAAAATTAGAAATCACCTGTACAAAAAAAAAAAACTAAACTAAATCAGGTGCATAGTGCACACACACACACACAATAAAAGATCATGCAATGTGCTACATTACAGTAAGAACAAACATCATAGAATGTGTTACATTGCAATGGTTATATTCTTATCTTATCAATCACTTGAAATGGATCAAATCAGAATTAAGGTTGAAAATGTTGAGACTAATCTTAGTAACTTGTAAACGTTGAGATTTAATTGGTATTTCAAGCTTCTGGATTGTTGGAGACTTGGAGGAGCTACCTAAATCGATTAGTGATCTCTCTAATTTGCAAATGATGTAGAGGTTAAATTATAAAATGATCGCAGACTTAATTGTTGTTCAAATCTTCGTAACCTTGAATTTGGAGGATGAAGGTTGAAATGATTCAAATGGAAATGAAGATTGAAATAAATTTAGTAATTAGTACAGACTAATGTCTGATCACAAAGGTTGAAATAAATTTGTAGAGGTTGTGGAGGTTGAACTTGAAGGAAGTAAGAGAGGAGGATAGAAGTGATTAAGTGAATTAGGTTACTCATATTCTCATAACTCATAAGGGTATTCAGGACATATCATATATAATTGGGTCGGGTGACGGGCCCCTGTTTATTAAAGGCTAAAACCAGACCCGCCCTAATTAATAAATGGGTATTTTTTTTACCAAACCCGCCCTATACCCGTTATAGTCATACCATACCTGCCTCATTAAGGGCGGGGCGGGGAGGGGTTGGTTAAATTGCCAGCCCTAGATTTACATGACTGTAGAAAATAGTAGAAAGTAGAGGTATTGGTGCATCGAACCTTGGAATCAAGCGAACGAAATGGTTGTCCGCCCCCAAACCAAACCACCAATACTTACTAGTATCCATAACTAGGTTTTGGAACCTCTCCTCATTTGAAGTTGTATTTCTTTTGCGTGCCCAAAACAGGGGTAAGAATGTATATGCTTTAGTGTGGCTAATGAAAACCACAACCTTCTCATAGTAGGTGGCTAGTAAATGCGCCATATGCCTATACTCTATATGTTGATGACCATAAGAACACGCCTGCAACAGAATTTGGTATGCGTTCTCCCCGTCCGCAGTGATTTGTATACCCAATATTTGGCTGAAGATAGTCTTCCAGAATACGGGGTCCTTGCAGAGAAAGGTCTTTAATGATTTTATTACATCTGGGAATCTATGTTGGCTTTGGTGGTGAATCGCGGCGGTAACCCTAAAACCAGAATTGCTATCACTGATTTCGACACCACGAACATTTACAATACTTCGTCCACGGTTGGAATAAAAATTCTTGCATCTTCTTCTTCTTAGCCATTTTTTCCCTCCTAACAATAACAACATTTTCAAGGTTTATCGCCGTAGAAACCAAGTCCTCTTGATAATCTCCCTTGGGTCCTTGCTGTACTATTGTGAAGAATCTTTCATTCTGCTCAAAAAATTCTTCGAAGGTTAGGTCCCTCATGTCTCCCATCCCTTCACTTGCGAGTTCCTTCTTCAATGCTTGATGCCAAACCTCCTGCAGCAAGTCCTCATATTATAACAAACAGTAATATTAGAGCAATATTATCGAATTTGACAATATTGTGTATCCATAATTCTAATTTACAGTGCCATAATTGTCGAGCTCGACAATTATTTATTGTCCAAGTGGAAATATATATTACCAATATTTTCAAATTCGACAATATGAAGATAGTAATCATCGAATTCGACAACTATGACTTCAAACAATGCATTAAATAAAGCAATCTCAAATAGGTACAAAAGTTAGGAATATGTCATACTCATTCATTGCTATCTACTTCCAAAGTCTTCTTCCTCTCTTCTGAATTAACTAGTTTCTTGTGCTGAAAAAAAAACTCTAACATTAGGATAAATACATTTGGTATGTATATGAACATTATCTAAATTGTTGAGTTCGACAATATTTACCATGCACAACTCGAGATAAAATTCCTAATTGTTGAATTCGACAATATTCGATTTCAATAACATGATTTTGAAACTATGCATTATACAAAGCAATCTCAAATATGAACAAGAGTTAGGAATAGGACTTACCCATTCACTGTTATTTGCTTCTAAAGTCTTCATCCTCTCTTCAGTATTAACCAACTTCTGTCGCTGTAAAAATATCTAACATTAGAATAAACATTGAAATTAGCATTTCATATAATTCAGAAGGATGAGCGGGGGAGTTTACGAGATTGTTAGTTTCCTCCGTATATCTCGCCGCTTCTATCTTATACTTGAATGTCCAGATCATTATCTCTTCCAAATGTGATTTTGGGTACTACATTTGATTTTGGGATAATCAAACACAAACTCCATTCCACTAACTAAAAAATTTGTATACAAAATGAACCCCCAAAATAAAACTTAAATTCACTATTATCAATTCACTAAATTCGTACAAAAAATTAAGTTTTAATTCACTATTATCAAACACAAACTCCAATTCAATAACTTCAATTAATTTCATTCATTTCGAATGGCTTACAAAATCTTCTTTCGCAATCAACTTCTTAATATCCTCATGTGCAGCCAACAAGTCCTCATACTTCTTTGTTAGGATTGTGTCTGGCATAGGCTGATGTGATGGTAGCATAGCAAGCTGTTCAAAACATGAGCACAAGAACAATGTTACCAGACTTATAAATAAATGACAAATTATTAAACATTATTGAATTTTGGTAAACTTACAGGCATAACTGGAGGAAGTTACAAGTCTATCTGCTCCATCAAAAGCGTATTTACCACTTTTAGTGACTCGATCTCTTTACACTGTACACATTTGGGGACAAAATAATTACGCCAGATGCAAGAATGATTAGTGGAAGACTATAAGTAATTCGAAATTATGGACACTCAACACTATTACCTTTGTATTAAACTCATTACCTTTTTATTCAACTCAACAGATAAGCTTTGATTACAGTCTTCAAGTCAGATTTTTGCCTTAGCTCTACCTCCAAACTTGTATTTTTTCCTCCAAATTTTTGCACTCCAATATCTAAAAACATAAATTTGACAAGGAAAATCAGGATTTTGACAAAAACAAGCAATGGATGGGATAATGACATCTGCCTAAGACCTTACCTTCGCATCTAACTACCTTGGAAGATCTACAAACTCTAGTGCACATTGCTCGTCAACTACACGCTTTAGTTCAATCTCCGCCTTCATTTGTTCAATGGTTTCTTTAAGCAGATCACATTCACTTGTCTGAGGTTAAATTGACATAAAACATTTAGATTAGTTTATGTGTTTTTGTTGAAATCGACAATAATGTTATGTAGTTGTCGAGTTCGACGATAATACATATATGCCAGTTTTCAGAATAACTGTGAAAATTATCGAATTCAGCAATTTACCTTTGTTCACTTACACGTACACTGTAATAGTTGTCGAACTCGACAATTATTTATACTAAACATTATAGATAAAAACATACATTATGCACAACTAAAGATAGGTATGACTGACCTTCTCTTTGAGGGTCTCTCTTAGATTGATATTGGCTTCAGACTCCTTCTCTTTATCCTCCTTGATGTTACTAAACATTTGTCTGAAAAATTAAAACCAAACCGTTCATTTCGGAAGTCGATCTCGATGTTACTCGAATCAGCTTAATATATATCATCCCGTACCATAGTATCATCATCTTTCTAATCTTCTTCCTTTACAAACTCTCTTCTCTTTGATCCTTTTTTTTCTCTGTCTAATAGTTTTTAATCGCACTCTTTGACTGATGATCGATGAATTGTTGTTAGGGCTTTGTTTAGGGTTTAAGGTACAAGTTTCATCTTCTCTCTCTACAAATCAAGCTTCTTTCCCCATCTACTCTTCTCCAAAACACCAACTACATAGTCTTTAAGACCAACAACTGTGTTGTTATTGGTATATGTCTCTCAATCTCACCTAAAATCGAGTTGTTGCCAGTTTAAATTACCTCCATCTTAGACTCACGCATTTTTAACATAACTTCCCCAGTCAACATTCAAACCTACTCCATGAACTGGTAAAGAACGTGGGTCAAACTTCAAACTGAAAAACCATATCCAGTAAAAGACACATGTCTCTCACGAACTCAACAGTTATTCAGTCAACTGCCACTAGCTACATTATTCAGAAAATGTGCTCCAGCACGATGAAGAGCTGCGGGGAAGGCCTATATAAAGAAAAAGTTCCAAAAGAGACAAAGATAAAAAAATTACACAAGAGATCACCAAGAAGCTACTTGTCAAGATTATCAAAAACATTCAAACTTCTTAGTTATAAGGTTCAAGCATTTCTATATCTAGAGATTACTTCTAATAAGATACCCGCCTCAAGCAATAAATATACTTTTACAAAAATCTTCTACCCGAGGTCATAGTTTTTTACCTATTCAGAGGTTTTCCACGCTAAAATTACCTGTGTCTTTTCTTACTTTCCATTAAAATATTATCGCAGGTTCATTGGTGTGATAGCAAATTCTAAGCCATTTTGAGCTTGTGAAATTTGGCCATTACATTTGGCGCTGTCTGTGGGAAAGATTATATTTCCGCGATATCCTAAGGCATTCTTTCAATACAATTTTCAATCATGGTTACTTTCAGACAACCAACTACTGACATCCAACTCGATGTTTCAATAGAGCCGGGGTAACTTATAAAGTTATGGGTTAATCTCAACACTGAAACAGAGAAAACGTGCCGAGCTCGAACTTCAGTTTACTAAGAATTGGGAGCTCCATGAGAAAGATCCTGACAGAGAACGATAAGCTCGTTTGATAGCGCTTAAATAACATGAAGACTAGAAGACAACAATGCAGACTGCCCTAGAGGCTCCGCAAAATACTCAGCAAACTCCTCCAGTAAGAGGTCACGATCAGTTGCCCGAGACCTCCCATGTTTTTGCAAGGGAAAAATTGGGACCTCGAGGAGTCGTCAGTAAAGCTATTTTTAGGAATCTTCAGCACAAACCACAACCCTCCATACATTTGGGGGTAAGGTTCAGTCCAAAGCCAGTCGAGGTCACCAAATTTCCGTCCGTCAGGTAGAATAATAGCAACCTCAACATCAAGTTCCTGAACTAGATCGTCTAAGTGAAGGTATGGGTACTCATCATCCACAACCTGCTCGTCCAGGGATTAACCCAACACGTCATTACATCACAAAGAAGCATATGGACCAGCGAATTAAGGAGTTGATCGAAGCACAAGTTCAAAGTACTGCCGGCGACATCAAAATTTTTCAAGAAAGTCTGATTGCCAAAGAGCTATTCGATATGGAGATACCGAAAGGTTTCCATACTCCAAAAATTCGCAAATACAAAGGTACTGACCCGAAGGAGCATATTCAACAGTACCGTGATTCATTGAGGTTATACTCCAATCTCAACCACATCCTCTGCCGTCTGTTCGCCACAAGTCTACAGGAGGATCTACTCTGATGGTTCCACTCTCTCCCAGAGGACTCCATATATACATTCGACCAGCTGCAAAAATAGTTTATCAAGACATATGCTCACAACAGGAATAAAGAGGAGAATTTGTATTCTCTTATCAGTCTTAAACAGTCACACAGAGAGAAGCTTTAGGCTTTTGCAAAGAAATTTTAAGAGCTCGCGCGTAAAGTGGATAACCTCGATCAGAAAATAGCTGTTATTGCTTTCACCAACGCGCTCCAGCTCGACTGAAAGGCCAAAGAGCACCTCTTAACAAACCTGAAACATTGGAGGATATGATCACCAAGGTCAATAGTTATGTCGACCTGGAGATGATGATGTCTGAGCAACAGAAATCTACTAAATCTGTCATCTCCACCAAAGGTCCATCTATAGATCGAAGCACTGAACCAAAGGAGGAACAGGGAGATCAGAAGCGCACCAAGGGCAATACTGGCTACCCTCAGAAAGGCGGTCCACCGAAGAAACCCATCCTCCCCAAGATGAACATCCAAATCTCTACAATTTTTCTACTACTTTTGAAGGATATGCTCAACCGCGTCTCTCAACCACTGGAACCAATCGATAGCCAGCCATATTGCCTGTATCATAAGGTATACCATCATACTAATGATAATTTCTATGCTTTACAGAGGTTGCTCGCGTGCATTTTTAAAGAATGACGGATGCTCGAATATATTGTCAACCTGGAATCATACAAAGATGGCGGCTATAAGAAGCAGCTTGAAGTTATTCAGGTCAATGATCAAGCTGAGGAGAAACATCTTTACCATATGCACTACAGCAACATGATTAAAATCAATCAGATCACCAATTCTAACAGATCAAAGCACAGGAGACTATCAGAATGCTGCGACCTCACACCTTAAGACAAAGAAGCCAAGCTTCTTCCTGAGTCGAGCAATCGTCGGCTTGGGATTTCATTTGAAGATTGCGATACTAGCCATGTTAAATTTCTACTTCACGATATGTTAGTAATAATGCTCAAAATGAATAAGTTTTTCATGCACACGGTGATGATTGATACTGGAAGCGGTATTGAGATTCTATTTCAGAGCACTATCGACCAAATGGGTTTGGCCGACCAAGTTATTTAGAGCGACAACGATATCAGTTGGTTCAATGGTTCTAGAGAAGAACGAGTAGGCAAGATCATCTTACCTATTACTGAAGGACCAACCACCATCGACGTTGTTTTCTATATCATCAACGCCAAATCACATTATCTCGAGATTATGGGTCGCTGTTGGATTCACAACATGGAAGCAATCGCTTCCACCTATCATCAGGCACTCCGATTCAAATACGACAATGGTATTTATGAGATTAGGGGTAGTTAAAATCTCTCTCGGGCTTGTGAAAATACCATCTTTACTATCCTAGATACTTCCGACAGATTTACTACATAGTAATTACAGAAAGCTGATCACCTTAATGATCAAGCTTCCACAGAGGAGCCCACAAAATATATCAACATTGATAGACCTAGCAGATGTACTTTTATTGGTACTAAGCTAGTTCAACATGAAAAGATGCTCTCATTCAGTTTTTATAACTAAATTAAAACGTTTTTGCGTAGTTTTTCGAAGAAATGCGTGGGGTTGATCCGGCCAGGGCATGTCACAAATTGGCCATCAACATCACCGCCATGACAGTCAAACAGAAATAGCGATGACTATCACCTTGTCTTTGAGATGAAGTAAATATTGAGATCAAGAAATTGATCAAAGTGGGATTCATTCGAGAAGCCAAATATCCAGACTGGATATCCAATATTGTCGCTGTCCCAAAGAAGAACAGAATAGTCCGAGTTTGCGTAAATTTTACCGATCTGAACAAACATACTCCAAAGGACAGTTTCCCACTCCCCAATATTCATCAGATCCTCGATTATACATAAAAAAATCGTAACCTTCCTCAGCCAGCACAATATCATCCACTCACCATTCAATCTTTACTATCCTTAAAGCAATGGCCAAGCCGAAATTACCAAAAAAACCATCATGGATAGACTCAAAAAAATGGCTTCATTCACAGAAAAAAAAAGGAATTAGGTTTGAGAACTACCTCATGTCCTATGAACATATCGTACCACTCCTAGACAGTCAACATGCTACACCCCATTCCTCCTTGCTTATGGCACTGAGGCCGTCATTCCTTCCGAATACCATCATCCAGTTCGAGATTATGAGCTGACTGACGAGGAAAATGAGTTTGAATTGGCTTGCAACCTCAATATGATCGATGAAGCCAAGGAACACACCATCGCTAACCTAGTTCAATATCATCATATGCTAGCCAGATCGCAGAACAGCCGAGTTAGAAACTGTACCTTCCAAACTGACGATCTCGCCCTTAGAGAAATTCCTCAATATCACAAAGAGCCTCACGCTGGAATTTGCCGACAATTGGGAGGGTCCATTCATTATTACAGGTCTCTCAGGCTTGAGATCATATTATCTCATGACAGAAGAGGGAATCCCCATTTCAAATCTTTGGAACATTAGGCGACTGAAACGGTACCATCGTTAAACGTATTACTACTCTATTTCCATTTCTCGTTTTTGTTTTTTCAATTTCAAAAGTGAGATTTTCATCTCCATCCAATATAAATTCTAAGCTAATCAATGAAACTTCCAAGTTTTTTACAACATCTCTCTACTTACGTAGATTCAACCACATTCTATAGATTAAAGGATAGATAATACTAGCTTTCAATCAATCTTATTCCAGTTAAATCAAGAATGACACTTGGTTTGGCTGACTCTACTAAATCTCTGCAATTAAAATAAATGTAGAAACTTGTTTCATATCAAAGACTCTACCAAACATGAGATAAGGCAAAGGTAATACTAGCCTTCATCTACTTCAACTTGTTTGTGACATTATACCAGTTAAATCAAGGATAACACTTGGTTTGGCTGACTATACTAAATCTCTGCGATTGAAACAAATATAGAAACTTGTTTTATATCAAAGACTCTACCAAACATGAGATAGGGCAAAGATAATACTAGCCTTCATCTACTTCAACCTGTTTGGGACATTATATCAGTTAAATCAAGGATAACACTTGGTTAGGCTGACTCTACTAAATTGCGATTGAAACAAATTTAGAAACTTGCTTTATATCAACGACTCTAACAGGCATAAGATAAGGCAAAGGTAATACTGGCCTTCATCTCTTTCAATATGTCTATAACATTACTACAGTTAAATCAAGATTTACTTGGTTTGACATACTCAACCCATCTCTATAATTAGAACAAATGTAATAACTTGTTTTATATCAAAGACCCTACCAGACATAAGATAAGGCAAACGTCATACTAGCTTTCATCTTTTTCAATATGTCTACGACAAATACTATTTATTTTCAGGTCACATTACAATGGATTCTTTTCTGTTGTTGGGATGTCGGCCATGCTTTGCCCTACAGTAGGAAGTTAATCAAAATTTAGTTTACCAGTTACAGCAACTCTGCCCCTCTCTATCAGATCAGCAGGTCGAGGGCCTAAATTCATTTCCATGAAGGCTATACAGTTCCCTAGATCTATATTAAATCTACAAATGTATCCCTTGTCAGAGAAACTCTTGAACAAGGTATCTCGTTCTAACTCAAGTCTTTTTACTTTCTCCACAAAATACGCAACGGTCGACTTTAACAAATCTGCGCGTGATGCATCAGATACAACAATCCTTGAAAAGTGAGATCTCACCTTCTCGAGGCGTGACTTTAAAATTGCATACAGTTTCTTTTGATGTACAATTTCCCTTTTTGTCAAAGCATCAAAGCTATATTTTCTTCCAATTTTTTAACAAATTTAGTTAATTCAGCCTGATTAATGGCCTCCAGGTCTGCCACCTGGGCGCAAAGTCTCTGGATTTCTGTATTTAACTCTTCCATGGCCAAAGTATCCTTTAACAAGTCATCTTTCTTCTTCATCAGAATTTCCTTTACCCTAATTTCTCCTTTTAAGACCTTCTCCCTGGCAAGAGCAGCATCTAACTTGTGTTGGCATACGTCACCTTCCAGCTTCGAAATTTAAGCTACGCTACCTTCTAGCTCCTGATGTGTCAATCCTTTTCTGCACATGTCCCTGAATTCGAGCAATGTCACCTTCTAGCTCTCTAATTCGATATGATAGGCTAATTGCATCCCCTTAGACAAGAAGAACTTTAACAACATTTCTACTCCCCCTCGAGTGCTCTCCAGTCTCTGCTTTCTTGGCGCGTGTGTTGGCTTGTGCCAATTTGGCCTTCAATCGTGCCACCCTCACATTTAACTCGTCACACTTTCGTTCCATCCCCCGAAACTCCATATCCTTGGCAGGTAGGGCTATATGCAAGTGTTTGGCTGCAGCTTCCAAAGCCGATAGATTCTCTCGAGCTATTTTCAGCTCGTTATCTTTTTCAATCATTTTTCTATTTCAGTCGCTCCAGCTCGCTTTTACAATTCTGAAAATCAGCTCGAGATTGTCCCTCCGATCTTTCTAATGCATGAATACAGTATTGTGCCATTTCAGCCTGCCTACTCTTTACCATCAGCGTGTCAATCCGAATTTGAAGCTTCGCGGCGTGTTCTTTTATCTCCGCAAGGTCTTTTAGCCCTTTGACAATTTCAGCATCTTTCTCCTCGATCTTACGAATGAGGTCAACAACAGTCTGGGTTGCCTTAACAAATTTGAAATGCACTTTTACATGCTGATCTTCTCTGTCCTCATTCGCCTCTCTCACCCTATCCAACTCCTCTTCAAATTCTCGGTTACATTGGAGTGCTTCATCTTCGCCCGAGCAAACTTAATCCAATTCGACCTGGACAATATAGATCCATTATATACAGTTCAATTCATATCACCCATCAATATGAGTATATATATCTCATTTATAATATCTATCATGTGCAACTACTTTTAGACTTAAAGGTCAAAGTACAATCTGAGATAGATGCTCCAGGACATATATTTTGAAGTCTAAGGTACATGTTTTATATATGCTATTTTATCTAAAAACTTTGAATTTTCTTATGCACTAAAGTAGTGTCATTTTCCTAAAACTAATAACAATTTCTTGGTCTACCTCTATGTTCTATGTTATCTTATTTACTTTGTAGCTTTATGTCAATTTAGCATACAAGTTAAAAGGCCTGTTCCGATCTAACCTTCAGCTCCGCTTGCGAAGACAGTGAGGATGTGGAGATCTCTCTTTCTCTGGCAAGCTCAATCTTTAGACCTTTTATTTTACGACTCATTTCTTTATGTGCCTACAAGAGGGTTACAAAAAAAGGGCTCAGCCTACAAAAGTCTATTCAATAAACACAATCCAACAATTTACATGACACTTCCAAAATACTCATACAAAGTTATTTCTCTACCCTACCTTCTCATTCTCGCCCTCAAGGAGTTTGGTGTCATCCCCTTGATTGTCTAGCACCATTTGGCAGGAGACACCGTCAATCCCATCATCAACTCCCACCACAACCTCTTCCATTTCTTCATCATCTCCCTCCTTATCATAGGTGTCTGCCTTAATGGCATCCATCTATCCTCAGAATATTCTTTCAACATCAAGTGGCGCCCAAGCCTTTTGCACTCCGCCGCCACCTCCTAAAGATTCACTCACCCCTTGTTGATGGCCAATCGCCACTGCGTGGGATGCCATCAGGGCCTCCAACTTCTTTGCTTCCTTGTGAGCATCAGCCTTCGCTCGAGCTACCTTCTTTTCAAGCTCAATCTTCACCTTCTTTAACTCGGATTTTTCCTCTTCAACTCTGAGCCAAATCCCCCTCACCAAACGAGAAACCTACAAAACACAAATCGACCTTAGTATGAGCTCGAAATGCAATAAATAAATATTTCACATGATCAAACATAAAGACATACCATCTTGCTCATGTCCTCCTCTCCGTAAAGGGCCGCCAGCCTGATCCTTTCCTCCACCTCTTTAAGATCGTCCTTAGCAGCAGATCGCTCTTCAACAACCTTTTCCCCCGACTTCTCCAAAGGTTCGATCTTTCACCTTTACTCTTTTCTGTTAACCTCACCACTTTCAGTGGTACCAGATGTCGACGGACTCTTCACAATCTATTTTTTGGAAACGTTCGAGCTAATTAGCTTGACATAATAGACTCTGGCTGAACCAAACTGTCTATTTTAGGGGTCTTGGCCAAATTGATTCGACCTTCCCCACCAGTTCCTCTTTTCTTTCCATCATCAACACCCGCCATAAGCCTGGTCGATTGAGATTTTTGAACCTTTTTCGACTTACTCCCAACCTTTTTCTTTCTGCAAAGGCCAAGTCCTTCCAACATAAACTCAAGCTCAACCTCTTCCTCTGCAATTTTGTCTAACAATGAATCTTTCCTCTCCACTTGGGACTTCGGGCCTGCCATGCACACATTTTTTATTAACAAAAGATCATTAATTCAAACATATCAATATTATACTCTATGCATTATTATACTTACTTTGTTTTACAGTTCTAAACAGAAGATCCAAAGGTTCTTCATCATCTCCCTGAAGTCAATTACCCTTCACCCATATTATGTTGTCATTCCAGGCATGACCTGCTGAATTTAGATCGAAGAATCGAGGCCGAGTTGCGCTCGCACAGAAATCTGCCCTACCACTGGCGTGATAATTCTTCACCCCATAAAACTGCAATACATCCTCAGGGGATATCCTCCTCACTTTCCCCTCATTCTCCCATTTTTCATTCAGATGGTTGCAAACACTTATTACTTCCCACATGTTCCCGTTCAATTGATCAGAACATGCCCCAATCTTATTCGAATCTCCTTTGCCAAATTGGTAAGGGGAAGACTCAACCCGTACTCTAATTAAGACATGTAACACAAAAAACCCTCTGAAAGGTCACTCTAAACACTTCCATCAAAATATTACAACGAGATCGATTCATTTATACCCCTATCTCATTTTTCCTCTTCCAAGTCGACCAACAAATAAAAATACTCCTCCCCCATCACAGTAGTACGCCCCCTAAACAACCTACCGACATATTTTACGCAGTCACCCCATGTCCTTCCTACAGAAGCCCTGGCTTTATAAAATTCTCTAAATGCATCCAAACCGGGAGGATATGTCACCAATTAGCTGGGGAAACCTAGAAATTGTTTTAATCCTACTTCAACCTTACTATCAGACTCTATCGTTCGACCAGAGGTCGACACCTTATTAATAAGAAAACTATCCATCTCAACAACAATTCTACAGGCAAAGTTTTGATCCGACACAAATACCTCTCACGCTTGACCTAGATACAGGTTTAGGTATTTATCATTATTTCATACACATCAATTATTCACATACAACATATCTTTCATATATTCTGTATATATGTCAAATTTCATAGATTGCTATAAATGACTATTTTTTTTAGAGATTTGCTTAAATTAGATTAGGATTTGCCAAAAAAAAATACAAACATACAACACACGTCTCTACTAACCTTTAGTGTCAGAATGAGATTCCACAGTAGTACCAAGTCCATCCCTCACAACGATGCTGTATAGCCACCTACGTGATTTAGTGCCTAAAACTTTCTTCGACTGTTGACCACCCTCAGATAAATCCTGTCCAAATCTTCTACAATTTTTTTGCGCTTCTCTCTCTGTACTCTCCAAATTTTTAGAAGTTGAAAAACATTTGAATGATGAGGAAAAAGTACTATTTATTCTTTTTTTTTCTAACGGCTGGCAGTTCTTTTGGAATCGAGGCGTCCTTTCCACTATCCATGTCAGACATCTTATACCTTCTTAATAAAACCATCTTTCCATCATTACCCCTCCTCTCATATTTTAATCTATTTCTCTCTCCTATTTCCATATCTTTCTCTAACATTTCTACACTCAAGATGACTCACACTCACACGATTTTAGATTTTTACAGCTTTATATAAAAAATAAAACTATAAGCTCCTGCATTTTTTTTGTTCGTATTTCTTATACTTATAGTACTAGTGACGTTATTTTCAAAGCTTACAAAATTTTTAAAGTTATTCAAATTTTGCTTATAAAAACAGTCTTAAACGACATTTGCAACTTTAGAGGATCAAATTGACTTTCACCTTTTCTGTTATATTCAACAAAACTTATATTTATTTATGATAACACTTTACATATAATTACATCTAAAACGAATTTGATAACCTGGGCAACCACATCCGATCAGTTTCTTCTATCGGTCATCACATCTTAAAATTTCAATCTCCACCTCAGTAAACAATCTAACCATCTCTTCTCGATTTGCATGATCCCTCACCAATTTATGAAAACATACCTCATAGAAATAACAGGCATACTCAAGTTCCCTACCCCTTACATCTAATCCTTCGAGCTGACACTCCCTCACTGATAACTCAACATCATAACCAAACAATCTAAAAATCCTCTCCCGCACTTCAGCGATCTTTATGGCTAATCACCCTTCAGCGGCATGACGAATTCTCTGAGATTGAGTCCGCATCATCCTAATCTCTTCTCCATATTCAAAAATCATTATACCCTTATTTATACATTTTTACTATATTTTCCCCTCAAAGCGTGATATTGACCTTTTATCTTATAACAGAAAACCCAAAATCTTGAGAAAATCTCTCCAACACCCAAATTCAGGTACTTTACAGATAACAACTTTGTCAATGCTTTTGTAAGTAGCAGATCATTCAGGCACTCTGAGACATCAAATGCTTAAGTTCATCTGCTTCAGCAATTTTTTACCCTGATACAAAGCAGAAATTGGAAGCAACAAAAAGCTTCTCTCACATGAGTTTGGTCGAAGTCTAGTAGAACTTTAAATATAAACTATGCAAGCAGCAGACTTAGTGCTCACACCAAATTTTCTAACTGAAGGCCTTCTAAGCGTAAAAATATGATGGAAATACAGAAGTAGACTTCTACTATTTGTCTTCCTCCTCCCCTGAAACTGCCACCTCCGAAGAGCTGGTAGAGATGAAGAGGGCCCGACCTCAGAATCCATGATGATACAAGAAATTAGCATAACTGCCCCGCAATTATGCATATCCCTGCATCCAACCCCCCAACCTTGTCCTTCGTCATAGTACGGAGACAAGCCCAACGTTCCTCGCCTATTAAGACGGCAACGTGAAACCTCCACTTACAGTAAAATTCTTCCTCAGCTTTTATCGCTTTGTCTTCTAACATACCTTGATAAGTCGGAGGAACAGGAGTGGGTATCGACATCTCCAAGGATTGGTCTCCACAGTATTTCAACTTCAACCTTTTCATTTCAGACGCAATCTGTTCTTCAAGGACCATCCTCTAGGTCTTCACCATTTTTAAATTTCAGAGAATTTGACAAATTATAAGCGTACTCTGCTTCAAGGATTTGATACAGGTACTATTAATATACCCTACATTTATTGTGGGGGTATGTTTTTTTCCAAACGTCATCATTCATTACAGACGCGACTCTTTAAATTATAACCGTCACATATATCAGCATCCATATCCTCATTTAATACACGCCATTTCCCTATAACCCGCGTAACTTTCAGACAATCAAAGTCATCTTTACTCCATTTTAATTATCAAGAACTTCAGCCCAAATACCAATTACATACAAATCATTTCTCAAACAAAACCCCACACTTCGGTTATGAGGGGGCAATTGTAAGGACTTATCCCTCGATCTCACCTAAAATTGGGTTATCGCTAGTTCAAATTACCTCCATCTTAGACTCATGCATTTTTAGCATAACTTCTCCAGTCAATATTCCAACCTACTCCATGAACTGGTGAAGAACGTGGGTCGAACTTTAAATTGAAATCCTTATCTAGTCAAAGACACCTATCTCTCATGAACTCAACAGTTATCAGTCAATTGCCACTAACCACATTATTCAAAAACATGCTCCAGCACGATGAAGAGCTACGGAGAAGGCCTATAGAAAGATAAAGTTCCAAAATAGACAAGGACCGACAAATTACACAAGAGATCACCGAGAATTTACTTGTCAAGATTCTCAGAAACATTCAAACTTCTTAGTTACAAGGTTTAAGCATTTCTATATCTAGAGATCACTTGTAATAAGATTCCTTCCTTAAGCAATAAAAATACTTTTATAAAAATCCTCCACCCGAGGTTGTGGTTTTTTACTTATTCAGAGGTTTTCCACGCTAAAATCAAATGTGTTATTTCTTACTATTCATTAGAATATTGTCGCAGGTTCATTGGTGTGATAGTGAATTCTAAGCCATTTCGAGCTTACGGAATTTGGCCATTATAGAGGATATCGAGTTTCTTAAAACCTTTTTGAACGTGCCTTTTTAAAAGATTCTCTATGACACTCAAAAAGTATGTCAAGCCTATAGGGTATCCCTTGGGTGACCTTGGCTGTGATTGTCCTAGGTATTGAGCTTTATCCCAAGTTTATAGGTTATTTTGTGTAATTTACATTTTAATTTTTGTATGTATAATGATGGGTTTTGTCTAACTATAGTACATACTACATACATAACCTAGGGAATGCTTTGTTAGAATTTTTACGGTTTTCAAAAAATTGTACAATTGGTATAAGTAGTAATGCCTGAATAATATGTGTAAATCAATCATTTATTTTATGTTAACGTCATTTGGATAAGCGTTAGCTATTGATTTTTCCAATAAATCTTTAGTTCAAGGATATTTTTTATATTCCACGGGGACATTGATAGAAAAATGGTGGGATGATGAGAAGAAGGAATGGATCCAAATCATGGTTGGAACCGAGAACGGAGTGCGATATTTATGCCATCTGTGTCCCTTTTGGTATTTGTGATACATTAAGTTCACCAACATGTAGTTGTTTTAAAGGGTTTGAGCCGAACTCCGTAAGGGAGTGGAGTATAGGAAACTGATCAGGTGGATGTGTAAAAAAATTATAATTTAAGTGTGAAGGAAATAACATTAATGGTGAAAATGGAAAAGAAGATGGGTTCTTGAAGATGGAAAAGGTAAAAGTGCCTGATTTTCCCAACTATATGAATACTGTCGATGTCAAGGAGTGTGAACAAGAGTGCTTAAAAAACTGTTCATGTGTAGCCTATTCTTATACTAATGGCATTAGGTGTTTGATATGGAATGGAAATTTACTTGACATGCAAAAGTTATTGAAGGCTGGGGCTGATCTTTTCATCCGTGCTGGACATAAGGATATTGGTAAGATTGTCTTTATATCATTCTCAGTTTGATTTGATCCAGAAAGGGGCTTTAATCCAAGTGCCAAACGCTTTAACTATGCATAAGGTTAACCAACCCACCTAATATTACTTCCCACAAGATAACCTAGCTTCCAAACTCATACCTTGTTTATCTGTATTTTTTTACAATTCTCATAGATCCCTTTGATCCATTTTCTGAAGTAGTTCGATATAGAGAATAACTTTGATATACAAAGAAATTTTGGAAACTTTAAAGAAAATATCATTAGTCTCAAGGTTAGTGCTTGCAGATTTTCAAACCTCTCATTACTCATTTACTGTTGAGAAATTTCGTCACATGCATTAGCTTATAAATAGACTAGACAGATAAATTATGTCAGAAGCTTTACTAGAAAATTTCTAAAACATGGCCTATTAGTTGATCATAATTAATTTCTCCTATTGGAAGTCTTGCCTATTAATTTACTTTCTTGACATTTTTCAACTCTATTATACATTTTAGATTTATATATGTTTCTTTTCTCAATGACGGTTATTTTGGAAAATGCAGACAAGGACCCAAGACTACTTATCATAATCACAGTCGTTATCATAGTAGTTGGCATTAGCATTTTTGGATGTTTCTTGTGGAGGTGGATAACAAAAATGAGAGGTACATTAGAATGAATATGCCCAATATCTTTCTCTTCTTACTTTAGGTTAATATGTCTTACTCAGTTTCGGCTTAAAAGACTCTTACACCATCAAACTATATTCAGGAAAGAAGATTAAATACATGGGGGGTCTATATTTTAAAGGGAACGAGGAGACATCTATAAACTTTTCAGATTCAAACATGCTTGGAGAGAACCCAGAGTTGCCAGTTTTCACTATGGAGAAGGTAGCAATCACAACAAACAACTTTACCTTAATAATAAGCTTAGGGTAGGTGGTTTTGGCTCAGTGTACAAGGTATTACTTACTAGTATTTTATGAAACCATGTTTTGTAAATTTATTTAATGTGTAAAACATTTGATGACTTTCTACAGGGCAAGTTTTCCGATGGACAAGAGATAACCATCAAAAGGCTTTCTAAAAGCTCTGGGCAAGGATGAGAGGAGTTTAAGAATGAAGTTGTCGTTATTTCTAAACTTCTATACAGGAATCTTGTTAGACTTGTAGGATGTTTCATTGAAGGGGAAGAAAAGATGCTCATATATGAATACATGTCCAACAAAAGCTTGGACACCTTCCTCCTTGGTATGATCTTGATCTTAAACTTGGACTTAGTTTTAATCAATAGTTTATGTTGATATAGAACTTGTGGCATTGCTAAAAATTGTAGTCTGTGGTTGAGTTATGGCATAAACCAGTAGTTACATTTTTCTTCGGGATACATTGTGGTCTACTGTCCTAGAAAAATAATTATTTTTAGATAATTGCGCAATGGCACACCCCAGTGCAAAACTTGCAATCATAATATTTCTGGTATATTCCAGTACTTACTCCTTTGTTAGGGCTTAATCGATGAATAAGGGGAAAATGTGTAACTTTTTTTGGTTGAACTCTCATTCTCATAAACTCAATCTTCAATAATAAATCATCTCCAATCTTGATTTCTCACAATCCTAATGATTCTTCTATCAATTGGGTCCTCCAACGCTCTGATTTCAATACCCTCAAAGCAATCTCTGTAAGTAATCTTAATTTTTTTGAAATTTTTTTGATTTTTTTTCTTCTCAATTTCCCCTAATTGAATCTAATTAGGATTTCGGGTGTGTTTTTTAGGATTTGAAGGAATTGATTGTAAAGGGATTAGGATCAAGCAAATGATTTTAAGATATATGGGTTTGATTTTAGGGATGCTTTAGTTAGGCAAACTGTAGCTTATGAGTTGTAGAAGTTGTATAGAGATATGAAGCATGATAAGATTTATCTTGATGGGCAATTGCTGAATGACTTGATTGTGGTGTTTGCAAAAGTGAGGGATCCTGATAGGGCGATGTTTTTCTTGGTGATGGTTCAGGGGCAAGGGTTTAGTGTGAAGACAGGGACGATGGTGGTGGTGGTATCTGCGTTGGGGAATGTAGGGAGTACTATTGAGACCAAGGCAATTTTTGAGGAGATGAAGGAAGGTGGGTTGAAGCCTAGGGAAAGGGCTTATAATACACTTTTGAATGGTTATGTAAATATGAGGTCTTTAAGGGGTATGGAGTTGATTGTTACGGATATGGAGAGAGGCGAGGTTTTGCGAGATGAACAGAGTTATAGTCTTCTTATTAATTCAGCGTATACGAATAGGGGGAGGTAGGTGAGTGCTAGGATTGTGTTGAAAGAAATGGAGGCGTGTAATGTTCAGTTTAATTATTATGTGTTTAGTAGGATATTAGCGAATTCTTGGGATAGAGGGTATTGGCAAAAATCTTTTTCGGTTTTGAAAGAGATGCGTAATAGTGGGGTTACCCCAGATCGACATTTCTACAATGTGATGATTGATACATTTGGGAAGTATAATTACTTTTAACATGTGATGGCTATGTTTGGTGGATGAAGTCCAAGGTAATTCAGCCTGATAAGGTTCGTGCAATAACGCTTATAGATTGTCATGTAAATCTGGGCGACATGGATAGGGCCGATGAGCTTTTACAAGAGATGATGATAGTGGGTGTTCCCCATGTAGTACGACATACAATATCATGATTAATTCACTAGGGCAGCAGGAGAAATGGGGACGAGTTGATGGGTTTGATGGAAAAGATGGAAAAGATGCGGGCCAAGGGGTGATACCGATGTTGTTATCTGTATATTACACTCATTTACGTCCATGGACACTCGTGAAGGTTTAAGGATGCAATTGAGTGCTTGGAGGTTTTGAAATCTACTGGGTTTATAGCTGTCTCCTACAATGTATCATGCCTTGGTCAATGCATATGTACAAAGAGTATGTTTTTTGTATTTCTTTCTCTTAGCATTGTCATCATAATTTGAGTATTCTGTTAAATAGCTTCTTACATAGTATCAATCTCGTAAACATGATGAGAAACTATGTAGTCTTTTCCTCATGCTTAAAGAACATCTGGTTTATGTAAGATCTAAGGTCTCACTTAGTTTAGGTTTAAAGTTTTAAGTTTAGATTGCATCGGCGCATACATATTCCCTATTTACTTTATATGCCAATAAAGATCTATAAGAAATAATCCAAGATGCATACCATTTTATCAGTTAGGTTTGGTTGGCATTTTCCACAGTGATTAAAGTTCCTTTATTCTTCAAAGTTCCAAGAAATTATAAGCAACATAAATTATTTTTCTACTATTTTTTTTATTACTTTTCTTGTTTCTAATGGTCTCTATCCTTTTAGATTACTACTTGTATATTACCGTGAGCTATTTACAAAAAAAAAGAAGTATATTATTGTGAGCTTCATACAGTTTTTAGTCATAATACAGACTTTGGCATGCTATCAATTGAAAATTAATATTACTCACAAATCTTTTAATTCCACTATCCTAAATTTCTATATATAATGAAGATTTTCATCTATATTAAAGGGAATGTTCTGTAGTCCTTTAACTTTATCACTTTTGATTCTATAATAATGACAGTAAAAAAAAAATGCCTATCACCCTGCTTCTTAACATATGAAATTATGACATCTCATACGGAAGACTAGCTTGGATGTATTTGTTTTCTTGGCAGACTTCATTTTGTGGTTGATAGTTGGGTAAAGATGTGTGAGTCTGTAAGAAGCAAAATACATACTGACTACTTCCCAACCTTCTATATTTTGAGTATTAAAGAGGAAATAACACATCAAAAAGATCTTGCTAACCTCGTAATATGCCATCAAAATTTCAAATTATGGTAGTGGAAGTAAATATATGATTTATCTTGAAATAGGGGTTCCCATTAAGTAACTTCGATTGCAAGTTTTGCCTTTCTTGATCTTTGATATTATTTTATTCAGTTAACTTGGATGAAAACCTGTAATGGTGTGGCATTTTCGATGTATTGAGTTCTGCCTGTTATTTGATTTGTATTTCACGGCCGTTTTCCCTGAAAAAACTATAACTTTGTATCATTTGTTTTAGTACAGAGTTTCATCACCCTTATGTCTTCAGGATCCAAAGACGTTTTAATAGCTGATTAAAATGAACCATGTACCTTAGTGTCTGGTTCTCGAGGCTCTATAAGTGAACTCCTCATAATACCCACTTTGGTTAAAATCTTTTATATCCAGTGTCATGTCTCTAACGTTGTGTTCAAAAAAGTGTATCTAGATGATTTATCTGCCTGAATATATATCAAGTTACCTTTTGTACTTTGCTCAGATGTATACTGCGTCATTTGCAAACATATAAGCCTGTTTGTGGGCATCTACAATACTCTCCTTCCACACCTTGCCATGAGGTTATCTTGAAAGATATGCTTCTCAATGCCGATTTCATTCTAACTTGCCAAAAATATGATAGGTTATAACTGCACATAATTCATCCTCACGAATTTCTTTGCAAGCAGTTTCTATTAGGTGTTCTCTTGTCCAAATTTTTTGACTTGGTTTAGTCACCTCATCTTCTCTAAAATTATTTACTCCAACTTATGCATGGGCTTTATAATTCCTCATCCACATTTTCTGTCTAAATTGGAACAGTTCTTTGGCAGTCTAAATATATAGAATATCAGGGGGAGGGGGGGGGGGGGTGGGAGGGGCGTTGGGGGGTTTCAACTACTCTGGGGGTTAATGGTTGTCCCAATTGAGACTTTATTGTTTTGGATGTGTGAGAGGAGGAAGAGATGAAAGGTTGACTTGCTTTATGGTTTTGTTTTGGGTGCATGGCGGAAGACGCGGAGGGTCTCAGGGCAAGAAAAACGAGAGCAAAGGAAATGCACACAAGTTAAACCATCTCTGGCCAGTCCGCCTTCTAACAGAGTGAAGATATTGGTTAGGTTTGGGAAGATGTTATGGTCCAAGGCAACATTTGTACGATTCTCACAAACAAAATTTCAGCGATGGGGTTTAGTCTCAAATAAATGGAATTTAGGATGGGTCACTGGGATTCGTGGGTCTGTTTTTCGGGGAAGCGACTCGTCTGCTCGATCATGCTTAGTGAAAGGGGGTTGGGAATGGATTTAGGCGAATTTAGAATATGCAATCGCGGAAAGTGGCGCTAGGAGGGCGTTTCTAGCAAGGTCAGAAATGGCAATTCAACTAGAGTGTCCATAACGAACTTTGTTTACTCCATTGAGTTTCGTAAGTTTGAACTCATAATAAAAGAGCTGTTATGCTCGGGATTTGGGGATCTTGTGATAGTTTGTAGAGGGATTGTGCCTAAAAAGCGCCTAGCATGTGAGTTGTGGGTGAATTATTGGGTTGTGTGCTTTGTGGGCCATTGTGCAGGAGTTTGTTGGAGCTCAGAAGATCTGTGCACAATGACAAAAAGAAGTGAAAAGAAAAATATAATACGTGTTGTTGGTTCGCCGGCTCATGCTGCTGGCTTGAAATCGAATCGTGGGTGCGTGGCGGTGAAAGAGTACGAGCGAGCACGACAACTCCAGCGCGAGGATGGTTCAGATACCAATACGGGTATTTGACCAAGATTAGAAGGCTATGGATTATGGTGAATTTTTTTTATTTGGGAAGAGTGTGTAATTGGATTGTTGTGATGAAAGAAGGAAATCAAGTGCTGCATGGAGATCTGGGACATAGGGTTTAGCGTTCCTTTTCATGAAAGGTGTTCTATTTGGGAGTTTGTATCCAGATGGGGGTTTAATAAGGGGTTATTGGGGAATCTTAGGAATAGCCAATTAGTGACTTAAACACAACGGAAATTACAGAGGGTGTAGTTGTTGCAGGCACCGCGAAGATACAGCAGTGGGATAGGGAAATTTAATATGATTTCAAGTTTAAAGAAGTTGATGGTGGTGGTTGAATTAAGTAGAAGGTCTAGCTCCTAAGAAAAAATCTGATGCTGCACCATGATCGGGAGCCTACATCTAAAGGGTTTGCGTAATTAAGAGCAACACTTTTATAATATATATAAAAGTAAAACCAATTACATTCGCAAGTATTGGCTATTTAGGGTCATCGAATGGGATTGATTTCCTATATCTCATTTGGCAATTTACTTTGAGAATTATTAGTAGCATTACGATGATGCAAAATTGAAAGGGTTATAATTCTTTGGCTTATATGCTGCCATTTTCAATCACAGTCATACTTTTTTGATGGAATTTTGAATCTGATTTAGATCATTGACACGTATGATTTGGTCCATGTCATGTCGCGATTACTCTAAACAAATTTGGAAGTTTTGAGAGCTTCTAATATGTTTTTCCATTTCATGGTAAGGGCAACACCCATAATGGAGGGCAAACATTGTAGTCAATTCCATAGACTTATGGCTTTAACAGTTGAAGGAAATGTAATTATTTTAAATGTTTTAGTGAGGTGATGAAGAAAGGTGAGCCTGTTGAATGGGGATTGGAAGCTAGTGCAAAGCTTCCCCCGGTATGAGTTAAGAAACGATGAAACAAACCGAGTTTTGTATTTTTTTGAAAAAGGGTTTTTGAAGATTTGCCGATTAGTACAAATAAAATATCAGGATTTTATGGTTCACAGCCCTTATTCATCTAGAAATTTAAATGCCTAACTTTGATTGGGCGCTGATTAAAAGTTGCATATAGTTTTTTTCAAGCGTTTTAAAACTAAAACTGATGTGATGGAGGAACGGTAATTCTGAGTAAGTTTAGACAATTAGACTACCCAATGGGTTTAATGGATATTATGTTGGTATGTGAGGGGTCAGTTTTCATTGAGCTTTTGATGTCAAACTTTGTGTTGGGTGTCCGTGAAAGTAAGTTCAACATAGTACCAGCATCACATGGAATGGTTTCACTAATACATGCATTTAAATTGCCATTTAATCTACAATTCGAAATGTTTCAATCATTTTGGCAACAGTTTCATCACTATGATGTGATGAGGATTTTACTGCTCAGACATGAATGAGGCCCAATGATTTAAACTCAAGGAACCAACTCTCACGGTACTACTATGACATATTTTTGGTGATTTTTTACGAGAAATTATATGGTTTTTCCTAATTGCTAAAACTATTTTTTTTGGGTGTATTAAAAAAAGTGGCACAAATTTATGTCGAATTTGATTTACCGAGGAGGAGCAAATCGAAAGATAATGCGCGAGTATGCGGAGTTATGATAGATAACATGAATGAAATGGGCATCTATATTGGAATGTAGT